>JBBMOL010000094.1:51355-1266066 GCA_037954665.1 Laguncularia racemosa | reverse complement strand
TGTCATACTTCTAATGATGATTTGAGTCTTAACTCATCTAGTGATGAAGATGATGGGCAATATGATGAAGGTTGGGAATGTGTTTTAAGATGAAAGAGTACTTGATATAAGTAGTCAAAATACATCACATAGTAAATCATCATAACTACATCGTGGATAAATTATCTCTAAAGTTTTGGGCTATAAGTTGTGCTAGTAGTTGCAAAAGTTGCAGGTGGAGACTTTGTGCATGCTTGAAAAAGTATGCTAGGTGTTTTCAAATAACAAAGTTCGAGGGTCCTCATACATGTGTTAACCCTAGAATTAATCAAGATCACCCCCAATTAGATTTTACAACCATGGCCAGATGTCTTATATTGGAGGTAGAAGTAGACCTAAATGTGAAGATTAAATAATTATAGACCTCCATTTGTAAGGAGTTTTCGCGAGGCAAAGCAAAATGCCATTAAACTCATATATGGTAGGTGGAAGGGTTCGAATGCTATACCCTCACACTTATAGACTGCTATAGAGGTGACAAACACAAGCATAATCGTAGAGTGGAAATGTCTAGACTTTGACAGTCAGGGGCACGTGACATTTGATAGTCTTTTGGGCACTTGGACCATACATTAATGCATGTCCCCATTACAGGTATTGTAGAAAACTAATCCTATTATAGGTATATGAAACTTCTAAACTAAATGGAATTACTTAATAAAATTTTCCAACATTTTTAGGCGTGTTAATCACAATTGATGGAACTTTCCTATACAGTAAATATAAGCGTAAGTTACTTATAGCAACAGGCTTAAATGGTGTAAACCACATAGTGCCTTTAGCGTTCACATTGGAGGATGAAGAGTCTAAAGATACTTGGAGTTGGTTCTTGAGATGTGTTCTTATGTTTATTATTAATGATTAGACGATATTTGTTTAATCTCCAACTGTCATGGAGGTATAAAGGTTGCTATATAGGACAAGAATGCAGTGTAGCCAAGGGGCTAGCTATGGCGATGGTGCATTCACCATGTTGCAAGCAATTTCAATAAATATGCTAAGAGCACTTAATGCAAAAACTTGTTGAAGAAGGCTATATTTTAGTTGCAAATGAGAAAGTTCCAAAAGCATTATATAGAGGTACGATGGCTTAGTTCGATCGCAAATAGATACTTTAGAGATCTTCACTCGAGTATGTGGACATTATCTTATGACGAGGGAGTCGGGTTTGGAGTTAGGACCTCAAATATGTCAAGGAGATACAATTCTACATTGAAAGTATCAAGGAACTTACCTGTTGCCACATTGGTGAAGAAGACATTTTACAATTGTAATGACTCCTTTAACAAACGAATGGTGGATGCATCTAGAGAACTAGCAATTGGTTAGATATTGACAAAGGTATCTACCAGGAAGTTTGAAAGGTGGCTACTAGGAAGTTTGAAAGGTGGTTGAAAGCTTCCAATAGCCATCGTGTTGTGTTGTTTAACTATTAAGTACAGGTATTCAAAATTATAACTGCACCATGCCCCTCGATACATGGTTAAAAAGGGGGTAACCACCATAAGGTGGAAATCAAGACGTGCACATGCATATGCATGAAGTGGCAGACTTACAAAATTCCATGCTTACATGCCATAGCCATAACGAGTACACTACACATGGATTGCTCTACTTTTATTAGTCATTAGTATACTTGGGAATATCAATGTGGGTTTATGGATATTCATTCAAATCTTGTGTTGACAAGAAAGATTGACCAGATCTTCAGTTCCCTGTTTGGCACCTAAATTACAACTATATTACTTTTAGGGTGGCGGTCCTAAAAACATAATTACAAGCAAATGAAAAGTGTCCCAAAAACTTATAACATAAATAGTCCAAAGAAAATAAATTACAAATAAAAATAGTCTTCAACATGCTAATTCTTCAATAGGATTCGTCGTCCAGCTCATCGCCGGTTTAGGTCGGTCCATGGATAACCCACAAGCTGAGTCTGAGTGAGTTTGTCCATCGCCCTGTAAAGTATGATAAGTTTTCCTATTGGAATATACAATACATGAATAAGAGAAAAGAGGTTAGTAGACAAATAATTCCTGGGTCAATTTGCTCAAAATGGGCCCTCATTGCCAAGATTTGAAATCCTTTGGTTCTTGCCCTAATGATAGGTTTTGTCGGATTTTGATTCCTATTAATCACCTTGTTGTTTGGTTTATTGCATGTAATTGTGATTTATGTGTGTCGTTGTTCTTATATTTGTACTTACATATGCATTAACAATGACATCTTTGATTTGATGTTTGCATATCTTCATTTCAAATTTGCAAATGGATCTAGGACTACATGATAAATATTTATTGTGAGGTCAAGCGATCCATAGGTTGGAACTTGTTTAGAGTGGTCGGGTAATAACTTCACTACAAGATGCTCCTATTGGTGTTTGGGTTAAGAATAACATGAATTATGTCAAATGTGTAGGAAAATAACTGATTTAGGTATCATCAATTTAAGGAGACCCTTAGACAACATGAGGGATGACTGATTGAGGTAGACTCATGGATTATGCCATATCTTCACCTGTTGAGCTTCATTAAGGTGTCCCACTTGCCATTCATTTAGCTAGACTAGCACTTGCTTATGGTGTTGATCAAACGCTGGCGACCAAAGATACACACATTCCATATGCCTTCTAGTGAGATGATTGTGATGTTGCAAGACATTTCCATATTGGTAGGCCTACCAATGGATGGGCATGTTGTCATTGACAACATACAGATGGACTGGCCAGACATTTGCCATCAATTGTTGGGAGCAAGGCTGCTAACAGCAGTTGTTTAGGGAAACCAGTTGAGATTAACATGGTTGAGGGATAATTTCAACAATTTACCACCAAATGCAAATGACATTACCATCCAGTGGTTTACGAGAGCACGTATTTTACAACTAATGGGAGGTATGATCTTTGCTGGTAAATCACAAAACGTAGTGCATTTGATGTTCCTCCCCCTCCTATCGAACCTTCAAGCACCCAAACATTATACGTGGGGGGTGGCATGCTTAGCCTGGCTATACCATCATCTCTGTATTGCATCGTACATGAAGGCATATGAGATTAGTGGTCCATTGGTTATACTATGGTTTTGGGCATGGGAGCACTTCCCTCATATCACCCATTTGCATTGTAAGGTGACGGCACTAGTTAAGGATCAACCACTCATGTGTAGATGGGGCATCGATTTTGATGTCACATAGTTGTTGACTCATATAATGACACAGTACCACTATACCTTTGACCATTAGGTCCCCGAGTAAGTATTTTCAACTTCCTTTATTTTTTTTTCTACTTCCCTCTTAAAACTTTATGATCCAGGGTTATTTTAACATGTTAGCTTCTAAGTAGTTTAGGTCACATACACACATGCGGACATAGTGATGCTACTAGCTTATTGTCAAAAGGGTAGCGACATTTAGCTTACCCGAGTGCCACTTATTTGCTTTCATGTCATCAAACTATACTTTCCTGATTGGGTAGTTTGCCAGTATAGAGGCATTCAAATGATAACTTAGTACACCAATATGCTTATGCAACTTCATGAGCTTGACTTACGGAGTAGAACCAAGACAAATTGGGTCACCACCTACTTAGTTTGGATAGAGCAGTAAGCTAACCGTTGACATCAAATCATCCCTTTAGCTCTAGCCTATGGTTTGTGAGACAGTACCGTCTCAGGGTACGTTACCTGGTATTGGGAGATCACCCAATGATACATAGGTCAGATCAATGGCATATTAGGTTACATGGTATGATTATAATCTTCCTATTATTTCATTTCCATGTTTTGTGTTGAGCAAATTAATTATATTGTCTTTTTATTTTCCATAGGCTAATTTCATTGAGCATCTACTTTAGATGCCACACAGTGATGTTCTATCTAAGGCACTAGAGGTGGCTACAGTAGTCTATTAATTCAAGGGTGTTAATCTGGATGATGCATCACTTGCTACAGATGATGCTAATGAACAAGAGGATTCACTACCACTATAGCCCCCTAAGGGACGACGTACTCAAGTCTGAGGCCGAGGTAGACGACAATCTTCGTTTAGTTTTACTATCTGTTATCCTATATCATCTAAGGATTTGAAAGTTGTTGAAATCCATTGAATGATGTATTGTTGTTATTGTCTTCGAGAAATTTTGCTTCTATGTGGCTATTGATGCATGCATGGATCATTTGGTTGATATATTGGATGTTTCTATAGCATTTTTGGAGTGTTACTATAGGTTAGCTAAATTTTTTGTCTCCACAAATTGCAAGGGCATTGTTATGTGTAAATAGTAGGAAAAACTTGGCACTTTAAGTGCCAATTTTATTACATCTTAAATTAAAATCAGTACTTACTATTGTTGTGTGTATATATCAAGAAAACATCGGCACTTCAAGTGTCGATTTTATTTGAACTTCAACTAAATGCAGTACTTGGAATGAGGAAAATGAATAAAAAATTGCTTTAAAACATAAGTATTATTTCATTTTGAATTAAAACAGAAGAATTCAAAATTAGATCAATGAAAAAAATTGGTTATGAAGTCATTATAAGTATGATTTATCTTATATTATATAGTATTGATTAGTATTACTAAAATAAATTACTTAATGATGTATGAATTAAAATTCAAAATAAACAAAACTTATTTATTAGAAAAGGAACGATTAACTCATTACAAAATATTAAATAAATTTTAATCAAATTTATTACCTATATAAAAGTTATAACTTGATTGGACTTTGGATAAAATTGAATCTTGAAGTATAGATTTAATTGATATATTCTTGATATTATTTTCTTAATTGGTATATTTATAAAAATATTTTTAAAATTACTAATATTTATTTCCTTTTGCCCTTTTTGATATCTTTTTAATTTGTCCATTTTCAAAACTATTCCGACGAGGTTGCGAGCATGATCAACAATGATAAAATCAATAACCCTAATAGTGATATCTCCTCCGATCATCCCTGTCTTCCGAATATATTTTTGTTCCTTCCATATCATTCATGCTTCATGCTATACTAATATTATCGAATAATTCCTTTTCCGAATTCAACATTTTGTTTTCTGGCTTTTGACTAAATTCCATTCACGAAACTCCAGTGCATGTGAATTTTGTCACTTAGCGAACTCCAACGATCTTTCAGAATTTATTTACCTAATTCCGAGGCCAATGCTGGTTAGAACTCGCCAGTTTCGATTCCGATGCTATCACTTGATTATCTAATTGATTTTGTAAAATTCAATATATAATTAGAAATATTATTTTTTTTTCTACACACTCAATAAACTTGTTAGTAAACATTTAACATATATTTTCTCATCATTGAAACAATAATTAGGAAACTTAATACTAGCAAACACGTTGAAGTTAGTTTAATAAAAATGGATTAACTTGAACGTTCCATAGAAGATTCTACAGTAGGAATAGTTGTTTTATCTCAAAGTTACGTAATACTTACTGCTCTCCTAATCGATCAATGGATTTCAGTATGTTATTGAAATCAGTTAAGCTATGCAGTAAATAAAAGTTTAGAAAGTTTAGTAAATCCACGTAGTCATTTTGTAGGATTTGATACAGAGGTTATAATAGAGTTTGTTGTTAGGGTAATGAATGAATATCAAGGGGAAGCGCGATTGCTTATGATTCCTACAAAGTCATGAAGGGGGGAAAAAATGGTTTATGACATATTCATAGTCTGGTTATAAAGGTAAATAGGATAATTCTGGAAGAAGATATTGTGGTTTTGTTAAATCATCGTTGTTTGATCTGGAACCATTCATTATCGTATTTGACTTTAAGTAAAATAGTTTTAGTTCGTGTTAAAGAATGAAATAAAGTTACTTTTAAGCTATAAAATATAAATAACATAGTCATATCAATGAGTTTGCTTAGTATATAGTGAGATTTGATAAAAAGGGAATTAAAATGACTAATTACCTTTACTCAAAATAAGTTATACATAGTATAATGAAGAAGTAATTAGTATTTCGTGATTTAGCTATTGTCATCAATTTCTTTACAAGTGAGCTTCAACACTAGTTAAATAGAAACTTTAGCACCTAATGATCATAAATAATACGAAGTACCATAGGAAAATTTATGAAGAATTTACAAGGTCAGAAACTATTATTTTTCAAATTTATTCTAAGATTAACGTTTTTCACAATTTATAGTATACAAAAAATAAGCTACTTACAACTTAAAAGAGTGAAACTACAAGGGCTCAACAAAATAAGGTGCTTGGCCTTTATATGTATTTTTCTTTTTCTTTATTTAATTATTTAGATTCCTTTATAGCCATTTATTTTATATTCTTTATTTTAAAAGTTTCCTTTTTTATGTTATTAATTAAGTTTTATTTTCCAAGTTTATACATAGGCCTAATCATGTAACAAACAATCAATTTCTATTGTTTTATCATTTAATGACTTTATGAGAGGCCTTGAGTCATTTATTGAACATTAAGAATAATTCTTTCTTCAATCCTAAGTTCTTATTAGTTGCTAACTAGATTGTTGCAAACTATATTATTTAGAATTTCATGTGTGATATTTGATTCTATCTAACACCTAAACTATTTTGACGATTATGACTCATATCAATCGTTGATTTGATCTAACCTTGGCTCATTCTGAGGATGGTGCGTAATATTTATTCCCGATTCATCCATAACTTTTCCTTCAGTTTTTACTAAACACAAACACCATGAAAATTTCCTTTTTATTATTAAATCCATATCACCTTAAACACTATTCTATTGGGATTTACCAACGGAAAGTGATTTGGGTTGAAGGGCTATTCAATCCTTATCAAGTTGGCCATATGGATGACCCAATTACCCATATGTGATGGTTCAATGCCTAAACTATCAACTATTTCATTCCAAATATCTTACTCCAAATAAGCGCGACAAGCTCCAATCCATAACCTATCTATTCGATTGGTTACAACCTCAATGCAAACACAATTAATAGTCGATAGCTATTAGATTATTTTTCTAATCCTACACATCTAAATAACAAACAACTACAACCCATTATACCTTGATTTAGCTCAGCAAATTGCAAATAATTCAATTATGATGCAAACCTTATGATTGTGCACAACATAATCTATTAATATTGTAATTACATTAAGATATCATGTTTTTAACTCCAAATTCTCAAAATAGCCATAATTAGTCACCTATAGACAAAATTGGTTGACTAAATCCTCATATGACACATTTTTTCAATTGCTTTTCCCCAATCCTTGATATGGTCAATCGAATTATAAATTAGTCAACCAAATAAACTATGTCGTTGTTCACTTCTCCATGTGGTGGATTACTTTGACCTTTACATCCAATTTTTGGCTCCTCTTATTAAAGATTTGATCTTGGCATCTTGGGCTATATTTCTAACCCTAATATCCATTCTCGAATGCTTTATCAATCCTACAATCATCAAAATAAGTATTAACCACAAGAATTAATAATTCAAATTACACTTTTTTTTCCATTATAATGACCATATTCTATGACTCATTAAAAATTTATATGATCTCCACCAATTTTGCATCAATAATTTTGAAACCAACAATGTTATGATTTAAATTCTAATTTCATTGTTCTATTTTCCCAAAACTTATAATTACAAGCCTAAATGATTATCTAATCCTAGTTTTCTAGAAAAATATCAATCAGGCTTAACATTTGGGAGTCTTACCCGATTGCAAAACATATAGTAGAAACTATTGAATTCTTTCATCTATGCTCGATCAATTCCACCACACACATACATTTCCCTATTTTGATTTCCTTGAATAAAAAATCGTACACAACATAAGTTAAAAAAAATTTGTCATTAAAAATATATTCGTATTTAGAATTTCCTAACCTTAGAATTGTAGGGAAACTTGCATGATGATATTATAGTGTAGATGGCAGCTCCTATAGAAAGAAAGGAGGGAGAGACTTTGTGTTTTCTCTTACGACATGTTAGGGTTTTGTGGAATAAGTTAGGATTTCAATCCTTTTATAGAAAAGAAATTAAGGAAAAATTTGAAATATTATTTCAGATATTTCATGACTATAAACTCCAAATATTTAATCTAAAAAGGTTTAATAAGGGTTAAAAACATCAACATCTAAAAAGTTTGTAATCATTTTTTTCCATGTGCGTGTATATGAGAGTTGTAGATTTTATGTCTAAATTGTTAAGGAATATGGTACCACCGTATCAAATCACGTTCAAAACATAAAAGATATGATCAAATTTTTTCATACATATTGTTACTTATCACAACTAATATATCCTTTTGGATATTTCAATATTTTCTATCTTGTCATATGTTTGTTGTCTGATTTAAATTGTCTTAATTATATTACTCATATGCACATTGAAGTTTCATAACTACATTTTTGAAATAAAAAAGAAAAATTACAAATATAAAAGATCTCCTTAAATATATTTTATATTTCCAGATATATGCTATATATGTTAATAGAAGAATGAACAAGTCAACTCCATATTTTGCCTAAATTCAGAGTAGTTAAACGTCTCTGTAAAACGGTCAAGTCTTGATTCATCAATGCTATTTCATTCAATGGCTAATGACTTATATCAATTAAAATTTATGCTTTGGCTTTGTCAAATGATGCAAAAACCTTAATAATAAACCTGCCCCACAATGTAATTAATGTACAAGTCACCAACCGCGTTTAACTGACAAATGACAATGCAAGAAAATTCTTTTTTTTCTAAGTAAAGCTCAAGAAGGTTGATACAGTGTGTACGGTATCGTGAGAAGACTTTTTCCTTCACTTGGCAAGTTGGAGTAAAATAAAGTGAAACAAAAAGAGAGAAAATGAAAACAAAAAGTCAATGCTTATACGCAGGACATGACTGTACTCTCCAAAATTATTTGACTACACGGATTAAGGAATAATCAAATCATAAGTTAGTGATTGCTTAGCTGTGCCTTTTAGTTTACGAGAAATTGCAAAGACACCTTAATTAGCCTCTTTTTTTTTTAATGATTATAATAGGAAAAATTCAAACTTTTCCTATCCATTAAGAGATAAGAATTCATGCCACTACCCTTAAAAGCTTAAGGGATCTATCCGTGTCTGCAAAAGTGTATTTGCAATAGTCCCTTTCTTACTCTCCTCATTCACACACATAAATTAAACGCATAGAGCAAGACTTCAGCATCGGCAAATCCTAAGATGGAACGGATTTTGCTTTAAAATTATTGATATTGACGTTCTTGTACTCTTCACCTTCCAGGAAAATGTTTTGATCAGCCAAAAATTTTCCAGCACGTTTGGCTGTGAGATTTCATGGAGAACAAGAAAGCAAATCTGATTGCTGCTTCACTGATAATCACGCTAATCGTAGTGATTATCGTGTGTCGGGTTACACTCAATCTCTCCAAGGCCTTTTTCCTTATTGCTGGAGCAGATGTTGCTGTAATCCTAGCCGTGTGCGCGTGGATTGCTATCAGGAGACATTACAACAGGAGGAGGGAACTGCTAGAGTCTAGACGCAGTTCAGAGGGCCGTGAGTTACGGATCGAGTATAGTTTCCTTAGGAAAGTGGCAGGAGTACCTACAAAATTTCGGTACAAGGAAATAGAAGAAGCAACAGACAATTTCCAGGCCTTGCTTGGTCAGGGTGCGTCGGCTTCGGTCTATAAAGGAATCCTGAGTGATGGCACACAGGTCGCTGTGAAGAGAATCGATGGCCAGGAACGTGGAGAGAGGGAGTTTAAAGCAGAAGTTTCGGCAATAGCAAGTGTTCAACATGTGAATTTGGCCCGGCTGCTAGGTTATTGCACAATTCCTGGGGGTTCAAGATTTTTGCTTTATGAGTTTATCTCTAATGGATCATTAGATTGTTGGATTTTTCCTAAAAGAGGGAGGCGAAAACGCCCTGGAGGATGCTTGTCGTGGGACTCAAGGTATCGGATTGCAATCGATGTTGCTAGGGCACTTTCCTACCTTCACCACGATTGTCGGAACAGGATATTGCATCTTGATGTCAAGCCTGAAAACATACTCCTTGATGAAAACTATAGAGCAATTGTAGCAGATTTTGGACTTTCGCGGTTGATGGGAAGAGATGAGAGCAGAATTGTCACTACAATTCGCGGTACTAGGGGTTATTTGGCTCCTGAATGGCTGCTAGAACAAGGGATTTCAGAAAAATCGGATATTTACAGCTATGGAATGGTTCTTTTTGAAATAATTGGAGGGCGTAGAAATGTTTCCTTGATTGAAAATTGCAATAACAGGGCTAAGAATAAATGGCAATACTTCCCCAAAATTGTGAAAGAGAAATTAATTGAAGGAAAACTTGTGGAAGTAGTGGATGAAAGGCTATTGCAAAATGGAGGTGTTGATGATAGGGAACTTAAGAGGATGGTTTATGTTGCATTATGGTGCGTACAAGAGAAAACAAGGCTTAGACCGAGTATGAACCGGGTCGTCGAAATGCTAGAAGGCCGAGTGGCGGTGGATGAGCCACCAGATTCACCAATGATCGTCCTTGATCTCTTGGCGCCTGATGAAGAGCAGCAAAATCAACAGGATCATGGTCTTAGGCCTAAACTTGCTGCTATCCCTGCAGATTGTGCTGGCAACAATGTTCCAACTACATCAACCTATTCATTTGCAATGTCAGCTGTATCGCCAAGATAGTATGACATTCTTTTTTATTTATTTTCTTATGAATTTACAATTGCACCTTTTTTTTTTTTTGCTTAATACTTATCAATGCTTTTCTCATTTTAGCTCAACTAAATGTATACGGATCACCAGTGAAGAATCTTGCACAAAGAAATAAAGAAAGAATTTATTTATCTAGCAAGGATTATTTCTTTCATATTCGGTGCTGGTACTTTTATTAACATATGCTGGTTTGCATTGCTTTTGTGCCATCTAGTTTTCACAAGAATATCCAAATGTAGAATGAATTACTACCAAAACGTCATGCCTGGTGTGATCAATGGGGGCTTGCTCTTCTGGGCATTTCTCATTTTTCAGCCTCGCTCGGATACTTTGGTTAGCTTTATACACACATATATATATATATACACATTAGATAGAAAGAAATTCTTTTAACTTCAAGCGTTCATGCAGTGATATAACTAATGGACTTCTTTATGTATTTGGCCCAAAAGTTTCCCGTAGTTTTACTTCTAATAGCTGTGACAATAAGTAGTAATCAGCTTTTTCATTTATTTAGTCTAAAAGTTCCTATTATATTCACTAACCTTATAAACCATTATTACTTTTTTTCCATAAATTATATGGAACCTTGGTCACTTCAGATATCAAATCGTACTAAATTCAGTGGATAATCAACGTAACCGAGCATTTACTAGTTCTTCAGATCTCATTAAAACGGAAAACAGAGGGTACGGTTTCTTTCATTTTCGTTGTCACTTTCAGCATTTAATTGGTCATCAGTCGACATATGAGCTTACACCGCAAGGATTATGTTGATCTGACGAAACAACGTTCCATGTTAGGAATATAATATTCATTGCAGGGGAAACCAAAAAAAAAAAGGAAAAAATCAAACTGGAAATTGCCGCCCCGGGGGGTGGGGTGGGTGGTGGGGGGCTGACCTGCAGAGCCAGCAAAAATTTGTGAGGCGGACAAAAATTTAGGCCTGCACCCGCATGACTCGCAGATTGGGCTGGCAACTCACCACAGATATGGGTTGGCCCGCTGGCTTGAAAAAAAAAAAAAGAGAGACTAGATGAGGGAGAGATTTAACACTAATACTAGTACACCACAGCTTGAAACAGCATCTTTGTTATCTTCCACACCTTTACCTGATACAGTCAAAATACATAAAGATAATTGAAGTACCAAAATCAAAATTTAACTCAATATTGGAGAGCTCAATTTGAAATAAAATGCATTGCCAAATGCCAATGCTATTAGAGAATTGAGGATGAGGAATTTGGAAGAAAAATTAGGAGTTTGACATTGTTGCAGTCTTGTAAAGTTAAAAAATTAAATTATTGTGAAGAGAAAATGAGAGACAACAAATAAAGAAGGAGGCGATAATAAAAATATCATCCTAAATTTGTAAAAAAAAAAATTACAGGGCGGGCCAAACTTTTTTACCCGTAACCGTTACGGGCCACTGCAGGTCAGCTCTCTTCGACCTGCGGGCCGGCCTGTTTGACTCGCATTCCTGACTCTAAAAATCACTCTTTGAGTTGAATCTCCATCTCTCTCTCTCTCTTTTTCTTTTTTTTTTCTCTCTTCAATTTTATGTTTTTTTTATTTTTTTTCATTGTTCTTTTTTATTTGCTAAGTGATAAAATCACAAAACTTAAAATAATAGAGGTAATTTTTTTTTTAATTTCATTTATTTTGTTATAGGTTTCATAAGTTTTATATATGATGAACTTATATTATCATATATATAGATTATTTTTTTTAATATCATGTAAATTTAAATTTATAGAAAAATGCAATATTTACATGTTTTATATATATCTTTTACTTTATAGATTTTATAAGATATATAGTGATTTCAAAGTATTATGTAATAAGTTTAATTCTAAAATTTAGAAACTTAAATAGATTGACCTTATACTTATATTTGCTCACCCCGAACATAACTATAGGACCATACATGGAAAAAGTGAACCATGTAAGTACTATATGTCAATTATAAACAACATGGAAATTAAAGCTATGTCATGTAAAAGTTGTGCAATTTATGAATAATTAAAAAAAAAAACTTAAAATAACCATTATCATTATAACCTAATGATATAAATGTTAGACTCCTATATTTGAATCCTCCCTCCAAATCACTTTAATTGAATAAATTATCATATGACTTGACATCCCATTATCATATTAGATGAAGGTTTAATGCAAACTATTTAATCTTTGTTATAATTTAAATTTTATAAAACATCAAACATTATTTAACAATCAAGAGTGGTTATAGTTATTAACAGGTTTAAGTAATAGAAAGAGTATCCGCCAACGGAGATAGCAATAGGCAAATAATAAGAATGATTTCCATTTTTTCAAAAGGTGCATTCGTGGTATCGATTATTCATTAAAATTTTACAAGTTAGTGCAGCCATTCAAGATTGCTAATTTAGCATTTTGTTAATAGTACTAGGTTATAAAATGTGCCCAAAACGACATTGATAGCATGTGACAAACATCATAAGACGCTTTCTACAAGACAAAGCAAAACAAACCCTCTTCTTGCTATCTGTCATTGATAAAGAAGTAGAAGCGAAATATCATGTTGAATAGAATAAATGCTACCAAATAATAAGAGATATGTATTTACTGTCTCGAGCTTCTTATTTTACGAGTGTTTTGTCTCTATCAAATCACATATATTTATTTTGATTTAATAAACTTTCGTAATTATGTATTCATTCTTTATCCAAAAAATATAATTATATAATTGATGGCAACGTGCTTGATACGAGAGTTCAAGACAATACCCAACAACAAGTTCTCAAGTTGCATGGTAGCAATGACTAGTTGGATCATCCTGCATTGTGGGCTAGCGGCAGAAAACGAAGGAGTAGCTAGTTATGATGGGAAATGATATATAAACCGAGAAAGGACATGCAATATTAGTACTGATCCATGTTGAATTGATTCATAAATCACTCCATGATTTAACTTCGAGTATAAGCTTCTAAATCAATTTTAAAGTTCCTTCCTTGCTACGGTATTTCTTTTTAAATTTTAATAATATTTATTAAAATTAAAAATTAAAAAAATAAGAAGCGAAATTTAGTTCATGCTACTTTCGATTTATGCGATCAGATCCAAACAATATGAAAGGTTGTTGAATACACTTTTAAAATGTTGGTTCTACATGCTTCTACCCGCAAAGAAGACCGTGGTATCCAGTCTCTTCTTTTTCTCTTAAATTTGAAGTTTACTTTTGCTTTATTTGATTGAAATCTTTGCTAACACCATTTCATTTTGTCTGAAATTTCAGGTAAAACCGATTTACCTTGTTATATTTTCAAATGTCACAATATTTTTTTATACATGTCAAAATGATGAATTACGGCTCTTTTACTCAGAAACGAAATGTTCTGGTTGTAAAGATTGGATATTTGATTATTTTGATTTGATCTGAAGATTTCCATTTGAGTTAAAAACAGTAACTCTTCATAAAAAAAAGTAGCTATTCTCTTTTTCTGTTAATTATATGAAGTGCCCCATAAAAAAAAAAAAAAAGAGTTCGTAAAATGATGAGCAGTTTAGTAAATTTCACATGTAATTTAAACTCTAAATGTACAATTATTAAGTGTTTTATTTTATTATAATTGCAGTGTAGCTTATTTCAATAGGAGCAGTTGCATTATAACAATAATGCATATTACCGAACTTCAATGACTAAAGAATATAAGAGAAAAGAAAAGAGAGGCTCTTTCCTAATTGCTGTAGTGATATCCTTAAGGTAAGGGAAATCTTAGGCCTTTAATCTTTTCTTTTCTCTCATACTTTAAGATTAAGGAGGATCCTAATACATAGGACTTCGGTGGTTTAAGAGAATTTACAAGAATTATAAGGTACCGTTTGGTTACTGGTACTGGACAGAACAAGGAGTACTGGACAGTATTAAAGAAGAAGGACCAGACAAAAAATATTTTTGTACCACGTTTGGTTTGTTCAGTACTGGACAAGGATTTTTGTGCTGTCCAATGTTTGGATTGCAAAGTACTAGAGTGAACATAGTAAATGTGACAGTTTTGCCCTTTTTAATTACTGGAAAAGGCTTTTATGCTGTCCAGTGTTTGAAATTGCAAAGTACTGGACTGGATAGAGTAAAATTGACAATTTTGCCCTTTTTATTTATATCATAGTTATTTATATATATTTGATATTATTATAAAAAAATGATTTGAAGGTTTAATATATAATATTAAATATTATAGGGAAAAGAATTATGTTATATTTATGAAATAATACGTTATTTATGATTTTGAATATGTCACTGAAGACATGAAACACTTTTACACTTAAACAAGTCATTTAAGGACCTGAAAATTACAAAATCTATCAACAAATTAGATCGATTAGATTAGAACATCAATCACTTTTATATTTCATAAGGACAAGGCATAAATGACATAGATAAGATAATAATCATATGTTTCAATAGTCAAAATAGTTTCTATGATTATGACCTGCTAACTACATCTGATAGAAAACCTGCTAACTCTGTTGCAGGAGATACATGAGGTTATAACTTCTACAAAATATGAAAACCGGCTTGACCATATAAGGTAATAAACCAGGGTAGAGAGGTTCGATAATACAAAGCTAATGAAAGAAGTCTCAATTGCATAAATACTACAAACATGTTTTACATCAACCAATAATTCGCCTAACAAATGCTAGGTGTTGTTCTCCTTGGAGCCTCCAAAAAAACTTCTCATACTGTGGATTTGTCGCCATTTGCATAAGAACATCTAACTCTTCATTTTCCGACAATCCTAACGTTTTCAACTCTGCAACAATATCGTCCTTAAGAGGATTAGCAATTTTTCCTGCAAGTAAAGCAAAATCACTCCTAACATCACTAATGCTATTTTGAAACGTAGATATAAATTCTACAGCATATTTTGCCATTGGAAGCTTGCGAGTCGGTCGCACAGATGGATCACGTGAGGCATAGCTGGAGGCTTTAGTAGACTGTGGCACTTGTTCTGACTCCATGTCTTCATCAAAAGTGTCCTCACCCTCATTTTGCAAGTCTTGTATCACATCTGCTGGTGTCTCAACCCTTTTGCCATTTGCTTTGTCCTTTCCAAATATCCCTTGAAGTTTTTCAAACTCTTTAAATTCCTTGTTGGCATGATTAGCAACCTTCGGATGTTTCTACAAAACAATAGAAATAGTTATTATAACAACAAAGAATTAACGTTTAAAAAATGAGCTTATTTCAAAATAAAGATAATGCTGATTTTACCTCTATGTATTCAGCAAGGACCACATCACTATCAACAATAACACATTTTTTGACATCATCCCACCCAAAACCACTAGTATTTATCATGCCAACAACCTCTGCCAGCTTCATTGACCACCTCTTCATTTTGTTAACAATTTGCCTGACAATGAGATTGATTTCCGGAATGTGGCTTTTCATCCTTTTTAAAGCTTCTTCATGAGCCCCATTCTTAAAACTGCCATTTTCTCCTTTGTATCCTTCAACGACTAACTCCTCCAGCACCATCAATAACGTTTCTTCCTCAACTTGGCTCCAAGAACGTCTAGTTTTTTTTTTTCTTACTATCCATGACTATAAACAAATCCATAGTGTAAGGCAAAAACCAAACAAATACAATGTAATTCATGCATACAAAAAGTGGATAGAATATTTCAATTTACATTACAACATAAATTTGAAAATTCGACAACCAAATGATTTCAATAATATAAAATTAACGAAAAATCAGTATTGACACTGATCCAAGATACATAATCAAAGAAAGCACAACAATTAGTGACATTCTAGTTCCTATGACGGGCCCTCCATTCATCGTACATCTCTTATGCTAAGGTATTCCTCATCTCAGTCCATGCCTCAGTAGGTTCTACTGTTTCAATTGCATCAATTCCATTTTCTCTAATGGGAACTTCATCACCTTCAATTACAGTGTGCTCCAATGGGTCAAGTGGCATGTACATTCGAATAAAGTTGCATAATAGACAACAAGCTAGAATCATTTAACATTGTATTTTGCTAGGATAAAATGATGGACTCCTTAGAATACCCCATCGTTTCTTCAAAATTCCAAAACATCTCTCTACAACATTTCTTGCCCTTGCATGTCTATAGTTAAATAATTCCTCACGATTTTGAGGCCTACGTTGACTTGTAGCCCACTCTTGAATGTGATAACGCCTCCCTCTAAAAGGGGAAAGGAATCCTGGTGCATTGGAATATCCACCATTCACTAGATAATATGAACCTACAACGAACTGTAACCACATAAATTTACATGAAAAATTTCAACTGGATAGATAAAATGAAAACAATTTTCTTTTTTAAAATGCTTACCAGGTACAACTCTCAATCCATTAGATCGAATGACTACATCACGTAATACTCTAGAATCTGATGCAGACCCTTCCCAGCCAGCCAATATGTAGATAAATTTCATGTCACAATCACATATACCCATGACATTCGTTGCAAGATGCCCTTTCCTTGTTCGATACCTAAGTCTATCTATAACTGGTGTCGTAACTGCAATGTATATACCATCTAATGCTCCAAGGCAACCCTAATATGTTCCCAAAGAAACAGAAATAAATTTGTATTGTAATATAAGTAATCATGACCATCGTTGATTAACTAAAGGTATTGAAAAGATTTTTTGTATTACCTTAAACCATTTCCATCGTTCGTCAATGCAATCTTCTAGTACTGGGTTAGGTTTTGCAAGTAAGATATCTTGTAACTTTAACACAGTAACTAACACTTGATGGCAATTTCTACTAACTGTCTCACCTGATCTACGAAATCTGACTTAAATACTCCTATTTTTTGTACGATGTGCAAGGATGTTTAGAAAAATCACAACTTATTCTTCAACCATTGCTCTTCCATTACAATGCATTCCCCCTTGTACCCTAATGAGCTCACAAAGATGTGCAAAACTATTTCTACACATCTTTAACTCCCATAAACAATTTGTATCACTCCCATTAATGAGTGAATCAATCACTTCTCGACGTGTTTCATATTTAGCTTTTGCTTGCTCATTCAATACACCCCTCTCTACTCTCCTATTCAAAACAAAGTTTATATAATAGAAACTAGCTACCGCCATTGTAAGCATATTGATATAGACTCTCCATCCAAGAAGATAAATCAGAAATCCATGATGATCCATGATCTATATGACATATCAAAGGAAAGACCCATAAGTGTAACGTTGGGGATTCGAAGATCATTTTCATAATACAAAACATAATGGACAACATTATATGCTACATAATCTAAATTCAATTAGGGTAGGAAAAACGTATAGCATCATAAAGAAGAGAAGCCAAGCATATATTGAGTAGCCTCATTGGATAATCTAGGATTATCCATGTTTTCTTACAATAACTGCACATTTTTTTACTACAATTAGTGGTAATGTGCCCAAATCCTTTGCAATTGTAACATTACACATTAGTCATATCTCTGCCTCCTTTAGACCTCTCCTGAGTTGCATAGGCAATAGGAGTCGGAGTAGGCAATAAGACAACTTGTGTAAGGAGTTGTTGTTCTTTTCCCCCTTAAACGGTGATGTGCAAACACACATAAAGACGTTCAATGAAAAAGATCTCTCTGGACTATCAATAGTGGCTACTGTTGGAATTACACATAGAATATGGAAAATGCATAGGCCATTCGGCTTTTGACTGACACAAGTATTTCGAATATTTTCAATTCTTCTATGCTGCAATCGAGGAATTAGAATTCTCAATTGGATTGAAACTAGATTTTAGACCACCAAAGACATGTACTAGGATGTAATAGAAGCCTCCACTATCTCGCATTATGAACCACTTATTAAGTACTGGAGAAAGATGTTAGCTATAAATATGCACTGATTCATGTGCAGCATAATATGGACATAGATATGTGGGAAATGCATCCTCAACTTTGTAAACATTAAAAAAAAAAGGTGAATTGCCTTGTGATTTAATTTAAGAAATAA
Source organism: Laguncularia racemosa (assembly GCA_037954665.1). NCBI lineage: Eukaryota > Viridiplantae > Streptophyta > Magnoliopsida > Myrtales > Combretaceae > Laguncularia > Laguncularia racemosa. Next base: position 1,247,312 of record JBBMOL010000094.1, on the reverse strand, counting down.
AGGCAGCTAGATCTGGCAATCCTTAGATGGCTTTGTCACCGATTCCTTTCAACTAGCACCTTAGAAAGGAAAGTGAAAGAAGAAAAACCAAGGGCAGTAAGTTCGAGCACAAATATGTCCTGATCCAAAGCTAGAATCAAGCTCAACACTGTTAAGTTGGTCAACTTGAACAATGACAACTCACCACTAGTACTTGGCAGCAACAAGGACCTCTTCATAATTCTTAGCAACATTGTCCCAACTAAGGTCCTGCGACATTGCTCTTCTCTGAAGACCCTCCCAACTCTTCTTGTGCTTGCGGTAAGTCAATAAGCAGTATCCTAGAGCATTTATTAGCTTATTTGTCTCTACGCTATCAAATGCCCATCCATCGACAGCATGTATAACAGGAACTGTCCCATAATTCATGTTTTTACTGATTCTTGATTAGAGATTTCTTGTAGGGGAGATGACACAGGTGCCTTATCTGGGATCAATAAGTTCCCAGCAAAATCAGTTTTATAACTAGGCAACTCTAGACAATTATAAGGTGAAGATAAATGCAGCTTTTCCTTCCCATCAATGTCAAAACAAGAATTATCAAACCAGACTTCAAATTTCCTAAAGTCTTTTTTTCCTTTCAAACTCGTCTGTCTAAGCGGAGTGTGCAAACGATCACTGTAAGTTAGATTTTTAACTGAAGTGCGAGGTGTCCTTTTCCCTTTAGGGTAACTCCATGTCTCCAACACCATTTGTTTTGAACGATGGCTTGGTACCTCGAGACTAGTTAACTCTTCCTGACTTAATATTTGGTTTTTGGTGGGTTTTGATGGATTTGAAGGCACTTTACTATAATTTATACCAGTAGCTTGCTCCAAGGTAATAGTTTTCTTTCTCCTCCTCGCATATTACACTAAATAATTATTACTTCTTGGCTTAGGTCCAATACTGGGCAGCCCAGCTTCTAGAGCAGCACATAAATTTGTTAAACTCTCCTTGCAACTGTCTTAACCCACACACTTTATCATCATGTGATGCACAGGCCTCAGCAAAAGCATCATTTTCCTCAGGATTATTCAATCCAATAACTCCAACAATTCTTTCATTAACTTGTTTACTTGACTTTCCACCTGGATTTCAGTTCTTTGTACGCTTCTTTGTTGTATAGTGCCAAAATAATATTATGTCACCTTTAGCTTTCTTTGGCGTTGCCAGCACAGATTTCAGTTTCTGCTTCTTACAGCATTCCACAGATGATTTGCTAGTTCCTCTAGATCTTTTTAGAGGATGCACTCCTTCCTTGGATTCTCCTATGCCATCTCTTGATTTCAAACATGGTCTATTACAAGGGGAAGAGGTCTCAGTATCAATTGGAGAACCAAGAAGAATATTGTGTTCGTCTCCAGAACATGCATTACTAGGGATACATGTATGTGATAAAGCTTCCATATCTTCTGCTGCCATTTGAGTGCAAACTCCAACATCAAACATTTCATCTCTTTCTCTACCTACATCATCTGATTTACTGCTAAGTCTTTTCCATCCCCATGATTGAAATGCTTTTCTACAATTCTCTGATTGACCTCCCTGCCTTCCTTCCCTACAGATTCAAGACAAGCGTCATCCAACCACTCAAAAACTTCCATCTTTTCAATCGATTTCCCCAATTCAACGAGCTTAGCCACACTTCTAATTCCTTTTGCACTTGAGTTGCAAGGCACCCTCTATTTGACCAACTTTACACCATCATTGTCTACAGACAGTTCGTTACTATTTCGTGAAACAAATTGCTCCACAAAGTTAAGGGCATATGCTTGAGATGCGTCTCCCGGTTCATCAATGTCCTTCTTCACACACTGTGTTCTAATTCTGGGATTCATGTTTGTAGGGTTATCATTTGATTATAGATTTATAATAGCTGCGAGGAACATTAACCTAAACCCTATCCCTTAAGCAACCTGAATAACCAGCTAAACCCCCCCTAAGCAAGAAGCATGCGAGGAAGATACGACGAGTGACAGAGAAGGACCAGCGACAACCAGACGGCAAAATCCAACAAGCATGCGACGAACATTGTAAAGGAAGCAAGGATTTGAGAAGAGATGGAAGCATACAAACCTGATGGTGGAACTTGCGGCCGATAACACGACGAGCGACAAAGAAGGACCTACGCTGATGAGCTGTCGTTATTCCTCCTCCGAAGCAGCTGCGATGAGACTTGAGGAAAAAATTGCAAAACAAAGAAGGAAGGGAAAGTGATCGAACAAAGTAACACGAGATCTTTGAGGGGCAAATTGGGAATTTCGCAAAAATAGGGTTGTAGTCCAGTGCCGAATTTTTTGTACCGAATTACACACAGTGCAAATATATCTGATTTAGTCCAGTACCATATTCGTGTTTTGTCCAGTACTTGCTTTAAGGATGGCAACCAAACGGAGGACAAAAAATTTTGTCCAATCCAGTGCCGGATTCCAATGCCAACCAAACGCTACCTAAAAGGTTTTCGATGTTATCTTTAAATATCTATAGAGATTCGATGAAAAAGATGAGAAATTATTCTCCGCTTGAGTTTAAATTACGAGAAATCAAGATTTAATGTGTGATTTTTTATTGGAATAAGGAGGATTTCACTTCCATATAGTCTTGGAGTTGGTGTATAATCCTAGAAAGATTAGAGTTTTGAATTTATCGAAGGTAAAGATCTATAACAATATTTTTTTCCCCCTTTATTCATGACTATCACAAAGAATTGATTTTGGAATTGGTCATGCTACTAGAAATGTGTGGTGCCTATAGTTATAAAAAAAGTAGTGATACACAATTGAAAAGGTGCAGTCAATATCTTTATTCAAGTTTGATGATTTATGTTAATTTAATTATGATTTGGAGATATATAGTAGTGCGAGTTAGGATTTTATAAAAAAAAAAAGAGAGTTAATTTTCGGATATATAGACTATGGAGTGTAGGTTTGAATTATTGTTGATCATGTGTATTAATTTTTTGATATAGTGGATTGATCTTATAACAAACTAATAGATTAATAAGTATTGTTAATAGACATATTAAGAAGGAATAAGTTTTGTAAGCAATCCTTATAAGAATTTTATATTTCAAAAGTGTTAATTTCTTTTATGAATTATATTAAAAGTTGTTGTTAATATGTAATTGTAGCAGATTAGTTGGTGTTAGATCAAAAGAATGGGTAATAGTTGTTATAAGTATGTTAAATAGTGTGGGATTTATGAGCAATCCATAAAATGATGGAATTCGAAAAGTTGATTTGTGAAATATTATAAGTTGTGATAATGATTTCTTGAGAGACCAAGTTTTTAGAAATACATGGTATGAATCATTGAATGAAAAGCTTGATCCAAAATGAATGAGTTTTTAATGAATTTATGTTTTGCAAAGAAAAAAAATGAATGAAACTTACTTTATAATTAACATATAAAATGCTAGATAGAATAATTGTGGTTAATATATTAATAGTTAGTCGTAATAGGTAATTATTAGCATTATTAAATTGTAATTTAGTTAGTGGGTATTAGTTATTACATTGAAACAGTTAATTATTTGTTTAGGCTATTATTAAAAAAAAAGGGTAAATGGATGTAATGGAAAAGTTAATAGGTTAGAACTAATTTAAGTAGTGAATGGATATTTATGTGTAAAGGAGACTGTTAATCACTAATGATGCCACCCCACATGGTATACTAAAGCTTCTTTATACACATTAAATAAATTTAATTTTTCAAACCAAATTTAATATAATAAATTCAACTATTTAAATTTGACTTTGATGTAATGGTTTTCCAATAATCATAATAGAAGAGCTAACATTAATAATGTTGATAATGTTAACCATAATAACATATTGAGCCATCAATCATAATAAAACATATATATATAATGTGAGTAAACAATATTAACAATAATTATAGTGAGTAATTAAATAATTAAGTAATGTACATAAGTACATACATGAGTAATAAATAAAAGAAGTAAGCAATAATAATAGTAAAATAGGTATAAGTAATTATGCTAGTTATTTTAAATAATACACGGAAATAGGTAAGTAGTTATAAATAATTAACTAAGTTCTAATGTAACTATTAATTCATATTATCTAATAATCGCTCTTAGTTATCAAAATAATACTTTAATATGGTTTAAAGTTGCGTAATTGTTTCCCTAAAATCAAACCATAAGTGATAATCAATTATTATAAATTTAGGCTAAAATCTTAGATCTCTAAGTGCAAGTCTTGACATATGTGTTATACATTGTATTAGGAAGTGGTGATATTTGTGATTAGGCAAGTATAAATATTTGGTATCTAGGTACGTAGTCATTGTTTGTTGAGTGTACTTTCTAGAGTAATAAATAAATCAAGCTGACAAAAAATGAACCTAATAAATTGTATTCTACTTATGCTCGAGAAAGGCCCAAAAGGATACAAGTTGATGCCAATGATTTAAGATACTCTACTCGGTAATTGTTATGATTTGTCTAGCCACTGTGTAGCCTTGTATTGATAAGATTTGGTTAGTTAGGCACTAACTTTCATGTCGGTGGGTCATTGACTTGGGTGAAGTTGTGTAATAGGTTAATATATTAAAATAAAGCTATAAATGGGCCATAATTGTGGAACAAGGATGCTTATATGAATGCTTGCATGTGGACCAATAAGTTGATGGCCACCTGATGTTGTCCTAAGGACAACATGATTTTTATGGTCTTAGTTTCGATTATATATTATATTATATTATATTGGTTGAGCAATTAAATTTGAGGAAAAAGTATATATTTAGTTCTCAAAGTTTGGTACCTTTTCTATTGGAGTTCTAAATCTTTTTTTTTTCTATTTCAATTCTCAACATTTGCAAAAATTTGCAAATGAGTCCTTTCGCTAACATCATTACATTTTTTGTTAGTTTGCAACACATGACACCTTTTGATTGGTTTATGTGATTTTTTAAAATAAATAATATAATAATAATAATAAATTATTTAAAATTTTAAAAATTTAAAATTTAAAATTAAATTACAAAAATTCAATAAATAAAAGAAAAAAAAAATTGGCCACCCCCTTACCTTAAGGTGGTCAAAACAACTAAGGAAATTTGGTCATGGGTCACGACCCACTTTAAGAAAGTAGGTCGGGTAACCCATTGACGGTTGTGGGTGGCAACCTTTTTTTTTAAAGGGAAGAAAAAAAAAAGAAATTCGATCAAGTTTTCTGGCTGGGGGGGTGTGCAATAAATGGGGTTTTCAAGTGAAATTAAATTTATATTTTTATTCAAAAATAAATAAATTACATACATAGACACACATATATATTATTAAGTTAATTTCGTATTACATTTTTATTATTTTATTTATTTTTTAATATTTTCTTATATTATTTATTTAATAAAAATACATGAACCAATGACAATGTGACACATGTCACTACTAATGAAAAAACTAATGGCATGTTAATGGGGGGGACTTGTTTGCACATTTTTTGAATGTTGGGGGACTGAAATAAGAAAAAAAATAAAGATTTAGAATTCAAATAGAAAATGTGCTAAATGTTAAGGACTAAATATATGATTTTCCTTAAATTATAGATCGCTAAATTAGAATAGGTTACATGCATGTTCATGCACATATGCTTGGATGATTACGTGCTATGGGGATGCCTAAGGTTGTGTTGTTAGAGCATTTAAATTTAAAGATAGCAATTGGTGATTGCTACATTAGAATAGGTTGTATGTATGTGTTATACAATGCATGTTTAAACACATGTAATTATGTGACTAAGTGCTAAGTATTAGCTCACTCCTCTAAGGACTCTATTTTTTAAGTATAGGAAAAATTTACATGTACTGACTCTGGCATAGGACCATAGGATCGAGTGTGTCACTAATGCTTAGATAGGAAGGATTTTGCTTAAGAAGTAATAATTTAGTTATATATGATTTGATTTTTCTTTTTTATTAAAATTTGAAGGTAAAAAAAATGCAAATAAATTTAAAGTATTAGAACTTTTAGCATGAGTTTTTGCGGATGTTAAATATTTATAGAGTCGTTTTGAGTCTTAAGATATTCATGTTATAGTGTGACTATGTGGTAGACCACTCATGTCCTTGCGTTTTAAAGAATGACATTATAGTTCAATTCTTGTGAGGGGTTTGATTTCTTTTAGTACTTTATAGTTTTTTTTTCTCCTTTTTCAATTAGATTGGATTCTTCTTCTTTTTTCAAATTTTCTTTTGTCACTATCAACAAAATGTAAAGTGTTCTTTTAATTTCAACTAATTATATGCGCTAAAGATTTGTTAAATTTGTGACTAATTCTTATGAAAGGAAATTTTTAAGTGATTTTTCTTTTGTAAAACTCATTGTCCCAATTTCCGAAAATACATTTAAGTAGAGGGAGATAATGACCAGAACATAAAGAGTTTCATTGGTATGTGGGTAGAGATACAAATGGAAAATGGCATGGTCAATATTGGCTAAATGAGTAGTTGTTAGTCCTTAAAAGAAGCTTAGCAGTAAAAAAAGCAGAGGCAAACAATCAAATACATTAGCAGCTTATTGGACGATAATCTGTAAATCTTGATTTTATTTTTATGTTTGTCCATACACTAGCAAAGGAGAAAACACTTGGAATTTTACCGTAAGTATTTTTCTTGGACATGCTGTTTATTTTGTTATTTTACAGTACTTTTACAAAGCATGGGCTATTGGCCAATATATAGATTTAAATTAGTGTAGTTATTTGGATAGGATTCTCTTTAAACTTTTGGAACAATATGCCAAGTGCCATTCATGACATCTGGCATCAAACTTCGAAAGTAAAATTTCAGTTGGTTACGGGCCTATTAGCTTCATTACTTTTTTTTCATTCGGTTTCTATTTGATATCTATTCAAATACATGTCTTTATTAAGAAAAAGATAATAAAAAGATAAAAATATATATATATATATATTTCCTTATTAAAAAAATAAATATCTAATATATTCTAAAAAATTTTAATTTATTTATTCATTATTTTATTCAATTTTATAAAAATGTCAATTAGTATCTCTTTTTTCCAATATATAAATTATATTTTTTAAATCCCTTTTATTAAAAGTACGTGAGCTTTTACTTTTCAATACTCATTTCTCAATCATCATTTTCATCATAATTATAAAAATAATATCCAGATAAGATAACTTTCTAAATGCTAAATTTTAAATTAGATATAGATAATATATATATATATATATATATATATATATAAAGAAAACAATCTAAACAAGCCCATATTATTTGTACTTCATCAGTTCCATATCCTCTTAAATATACAATTTCTTTCTTAGATTTGTCATGCAATTTTGAATGGAACAAATAATGTCCAATTGAAGCTCATATAGAAAAAATGTTGGTGTCGAGGCACATGTAATTTAATCTTGTAAAGGATAGGTAATTTTGTAAATTAATATGCTCAATGTTAAGAACACAACAATAAAATGAGAAAGCAATGATGCTTACTAGGGAAAAGATATGCTACTATGTGAGACTTGTAGTTGTTTCCTAGTAACTAATTGTTGGTTCCAAACTAAGTAATCAAGAGAGGAGGGGTGAATTGATTACTTGTTAAAAAAAAATATTTTGCTAGTTAAAACAACTATTTGACTACTCAATTTAATAATGGCATGAAAATAGGTATTTATAAACAATTACAAACTATTATAGAACAGAAATTAAAAGGTGGAGAGAAGAGAATTAGGCAAGCTATTTATAGAGGTTTTGTCTTAAGCGTTAGTCCTCTCTTTCAGCTTTACTACCGAGGAACCGGTCTTTCACATTAGTATCGTTCCACTAGTCCAAAACAAACTTGAGAGATTACGATTGTTCTGCTAACACCGTGACTTAAAAAAATCCTACTCTGCTTATCTAGCCTATCTCTAAGGCCATTCATGGATCTACAAAGTTACAAGTAACCTATCACTAATACACGTATCTAGCTTTCAAGAATGATAAAAAACAGAAGAGGAAATGAGAATTTGTATCCTCCAAAAATTAATTCGAGTGTAATATAAAAATATATAAAAGACAGAGTAACTTCTAAGTTAGTCTTTAAGTTCTGATAATGCTCTTTTCCTGATAAAATAATATTGTATTATTTTGCATTGTTTCTTCTCTCTCCCAAAATCTTTGAACTTCAGCTCTATTTATTCACTAAAGAGTAACAGCTATTTTGTTGATTTGTTTTTTAACTAGAAAGTCTGTTGTCGTTATCTTACTTTGAACGTTTGAGAAATATCCTAAGAGATTTGAAGTTATCCACCGAATTTTGAATTTTAAATCTGATATCTTTAGATTATGATATAGAAATTCTGTCAAATTTGTCGTTGAAAATAGTCCAGATGTATCCTTCCATTATGATAAATATCATTTGCACAAAATTTATTGATGAGATCAATCACTCGCTAATTTTGTGGAACATTCAAGAATTCTTCAAATTTGAATTCCAAAAATATGCGATCTCTAAAATATCTGACATAATCCTTTTAATATTGATATTTCTTGTAGCATGACCAAATATACGAAATCAATCACGATTTAACTAAATCTCTTAATTCCAAAATTAATCACTCAAATCTCCATGCATATTTTTCCTATTGTAGTTAAACGAATTGAACATATTACCTAATCTTAATTCCAAAATTAATCACTTAGATCCTCATGAATATTTTTCCTACTTTAGTGAAATGAATTGAACATATTACTCAAATATATTCAATAAGTAGAGTTGAGTCTTTGACATTGATAGTTATCTAACTTAAATTTATATATAACCCATTCTGTTTGTTCGAACTCGTAACAACAACACCTTTTGACTTATCTTTTAAGTTCATGTTATTCTTCATAATAAACACCTTTCGACTTATCTTCTAAGTAATTATAAACAATATAACTTTCCTTCATCTATTCTTTGGTCTTCTAACTCTTGTCAAATTGTAAATATAATTATTTATGTACACTAAATGAACTTCATTAAAAACATTTAATACATTTTGTTATTATCAAAATATTTTAAGAGAGAACATAACATTTTCCCCCTTTTTGATGGTAGCAAAACCCTTTCTCATAAAACAAACACAAAAAAATATTAGCTGTAGATTAGTCAGTTTTGTATACTTTACAGTAATCATTATTCAACACTCCCATCTTCATTTATGTATGACAGTTCTATATTTTAATTCTTCCCCTTTTTGATATTATCAAGTAATAAAACTCCCCTTTAATATAATATATCATATGGTAACATAAAACTATATATCAGAATCTTAATAAAGTAGAAAACATATCAAATATTTCATATTTGAACACATTCATCAATGAACCTGATATATGTATGTGCATGTACCAATTTTTTTTATTATCACAAATAATTAAAAGGGATAACAATTACTAATTTCATTTCTAATAAACTCAAGTTTTATTTTATCTAATGGTTTAGTGAAGATATTAGCTAATTGATTTTCTGTTAAAATATATTCAATACTTATTTTTTTCACTATTTACATGATGTCTAATAAAATGATGTCTAACTTCTATATGTTTAGATTCAGAATGATGCACTGGATTTTTGTTAAATTAATTACGCTAGTATTATTGCATTTTATTAGTATATTCTTAAATACTAAAGCATAGTCCATCAATTGTTGTTTTATCCATAATATCTGTGTACAACAATTTCCTATAGAAATATATTCAGCTTCAGCAATAGAAAGAGCAATTGAGTTTTGTTTCTTGAATGACCAAGATACTAACTTGTCCCCTAGAAATTAACAAATACCATATGTACTTTTTCTGTCAATTTTGCACCCTGCATAATCCGCATCAGAATATCCAATTAAATCATAATTTTGATTTTTTGGATACCAGATACCTATCTTAGTAGTATGTGCAATGTATTTAAAAATTCTTTTTACTATTGCTAAATGTGTTTCAGTAGGATTGCTTTGAAAATGAGCATGCAAACAAACACTGAATAATATGTCAGGATGAGAAGCAATTAATTATAATAGGGAACTGATTAAACTTTTATAAAGCTTATTATTTACCTTTTTACCTTATGAATTAACATCTAACATAGTTGAGGTTGATATAGAAGTCACTACACCTTTCACATTTCCAAAATTAATTTTTTTTAATATTTGATTGGTGTACTTTTCTTGATGTACGAATATACTATCATCTGTTTGCTTTATTTGGAGTCTAAGAAAGAAGTTGAGTTCTCCCATTAGTGACATTTCGCCTGTATCATCTTAGAAAATATCTTACAATATTCTTCATTAGTAGAACCAAACACAATATCATCTACATATATTCGTACTACTAGAATATCATTGTCATAATGTTTTAAGAATAATGTAGTATCCACTTTTTCTCTTTTGAATCCATTCTTAATTAAAAATTGACTAAATCATTCATACCATGCTCTAGGAGCCTGTTTTAATTCATATAAGGCCTTTTTAAGTTTGTAAATATAGTCTGTTTTAAACAGATCTTCACATCCTGGTAGTTATTCTACATAGACTTGTTCTTTAATATAACCATTTAAGAAAGAGCTCTTAACGTTTATTTGAAATAATTTATAAATTTTTAGACATGCATAAAATAATAATAACCTAATTGCCTCTAATCTCGCTATAGATGCATAAGTCTCATCATAATCTATGCCTTCTTCTTGAAAATATCCTTTTGTAACTAACCTAGCCTTATTTCTAACAACTTTTTCATATTCATCTAATTTGTTTTTGAACATCCATTTAGTTCTATTATGGATTTATCTTTAGGTCCTGGTATTAATGACCATACTTGGTTTTTTTGAAATTGGTTTAACTCTTCCTGCATAGCATTTATCCAATTGTTATCAATGAGAGCTTCTTCTATTAAAGATGGTTCCGTTTTGAATAGTAATGCAAAATGATATTCTATATCCTTTTAACTAGCTCTAGTCCTAATTCCTAATTGGACATCACTTATTACCTGTTTTATGGGATGATTGGATTGAATTCTTGTAGACTTGGATGGATGAATAGATACCTGGTAGATTTTGATTTATCTTTTGAACTACCTTCTAAGTCATCTTCTAAATTACCTTTTGAATTGATTTTTGCTCTAGATGTTCTCGATATATCTAACTTTGTATTCTAATTTTCTTTAATTTTTACACTCGATATAGAGAAAATATTTTCAACATCTCTTTTGGATATGATAAGGTTTTCATCATCGACATCATTTATTATTCCTTCTTCAACAAATTTTACATTTATAGATTCTTCAACTATTCTAGAAGACTTGTTAAACACACAATAAGCTTTACTATTAATTGAGTATCTTAAGAATATGGCTCCATTAACTCTTTCATCAAACTTTCCTAAAGGTATACCTGTTTTCTTCATAAAATACTTACTTCCAAAAACATGAAAGTAGGAAACTTTAAATTTTCTTCCTTTAAAAATTTCATATGATGTTTTTCTAGTTAAAGATCTTACATAAATGCAATTAATGATGTGGCACGCAGTTGAAACCGCTTTGGCTCAAAGATATTGTGTTATATCATTTTCGTTTAATAAGGTATGTGTCATTTCTTAGATTGTTCTATTTTTACACTCAACTATTCCATTTTGTTGTAAAGTATAGGGGGCAAAAAAATTATGTGTGATGCTGTTTTCTTTACAAAATTTGATAAAATTGTTATTTTCAAATTCTTTCCCATGATCAGTCCTTAGATTGATAATAGAATATCTTTTTTTTTTTTCATTTTGAAGTTGTTTTGAAAAATTTTCAAAAGATTTATAAAGATCACTTTTATGTCGTAAAAACAAAACCCAAGTATATCTAGAAAAATCATCAACTATTACAAATCCATATTTGTTACCACTTAAACTTAAGGTTCATGTAGGGCCAAATAAATCCAAATGCAATAGTTCTAATGGCCTTTTGGTTGAGATAACATTCTTACTCTTATGAGAAATAGATACCATTTTATTTTTTAAACATGTAGCATAACGAATATCTTCTCTAATATTCAACTTTGGTAAGCCATTAATTAAGTTATGTTTTGATAAGTTCTCTAATTGTGTAAAACTAACATGTCCTAACTTTCTATGCCAGAGATAAATACTATCATTGATAGACAATAAACAACTTCAACATTTACTTTATCAACTTTAATTAAATAAATATTCTTTTTCCCGTAGCATTAAAAGAGTTTTATATCATCTTTATTATATGCCGTGACTTTATCTTGATCAAATGTCATTTTATATCATTTATCACAAAGTTGACTAACACTCAATAAATTATGTTTCAAACCTTGTATTAGATATATATTTTTAATAACAAAAGGAGGAAATACCAATATTACCAGTTATGATGATTCTTCCTTTTACTATCATTACTAAACTTCACATATCCTTTTTCCTTTCACTCAAGGCTTGTGAACAACGAAACGTTACTAGTCATATGACGTGAACATCTACTATTAAGATACCACATACCCTTAAGTTTTGCTTCTTGTTTCTACAATCATTAGAAAAAGGATCATACCCTTTTTGGAACCTAAATAAGCTTAGGCCCTTTAAAATTCAAGCTCGTGTTATTAAGTTGATTCACTTTATATAGACTGAGTTTGTTATTTTTATAATAACAATGCTTTTCAATATGCCCCAACTTGTTACAAAAAACAAGCATAGCTATTAGTTACATTATACCGGCTACTTACCTATCTTAATTGCTAATGATCAGGATACCTTCTGATTGGTCTCCTGTTCTATCCCATAACAGGATATTTTCTATTCTGATCTGGGTACCTTTTCATGTACCTTCTATCTTGTGACACGACTTTGCCTTTGTCTTTATTTTTATTATTTTCATTATTCTTTTGAATTAGAATTTTATTTGATTTAACAAAAACGATCCTTTTTACAACATTTGAGCTTTCTACCTTATTATACCCTAAATCGGATTTTGAGTTATCAACTCTTTGAGTAGAAATTAAAATTTGTAATTTTTTATCACTTTCACTGAATTTACTTAATGTGTTGTTAATTGTTTGAGCAAGTTCATTTATTCTAACTCTAAGATCTTTAATTTCTTTTCTTAATAGAACATTCTCATTAGTTAAAGCATCCTTTGCTATGCATAGATTGTCATTGTCAATCTGTAGAACTTTAAAATCAGTTTTTAATATACCAATCTCATCAACTAAGAGTGCATTAATTTGAGTTAATGCATTTTTCTCATCAACTAAGGATTTATTTTCTAAATTAAGTTTGTTAATTTTAGCATCTACTTTAGTTAATGCATTTAACAATTTTTTAATCTTAGCATAAACATTATTAGGTAAATCCTCTTCTAATTCAAAATCAAAATGTACCTTAGACATTTCCATAAGACACACGTTTGCTTCCTCATCTTCATCTTCAAAACTCTCTACATTAGTTTTTGAGTCTTCTGGTTCACCCCAGGTTGATAATAGTGCTTTGTGTTTCTTCTTGTACTTCTCAAGTTTCTTGATAAGCACCAGACATTATATTTTATATGACTCGGTTTCTTGCATTCATAACATATAAATTCCTTGTTTTTATCTTTTTTTTCCTCCTATTCTTTATAACCTTTTCTTGTATCAAAATTTTCACGATTAGAACTTAACCTTTTATTAAATGACGTTTTCTTACCTTTTCTTTTTAGAAATCGACTAAGACGTTTAGCTAGCAAATTTATGTCTTCATCCTCATCACTTTCTGCTTCTATATTAGAATCATTCTCCACTTCTCTAACTTTGAATGTTATGTTCCTTTTATTGTTGTCTTGATCAGAAGTATGCATGATGTGAGATTCATATGCCATTAGTTTTTCTCTTAGATGACTTAGTGTCAGTTTGTTTAGGTCTTGAGCTTCCTCGATCACAATCTTTTTCGCATCCCACAATCTGGGGCAAAATTCTAAAAATTTTCTATATAAGGTCAGCAAGTTTCAATTTATGGTTAAGTAAAGATAATTGATTTGTAATTGTTGTAAAATGATTGAAGGCTTCTTTGATATTTTCATCAGGCATAAATCGAAACAACTCATATTCCTGCGTTAATGAGTTAATCCTAGTGTCTTTGATTGTTGATGTTCCTTCATGAGTTTCACAGAGTGTGTTCCGAATTTCCTTTGCTGCAAGAAGAAATTAAGTAATATTCAGAATGAGCTATTGTAGCAAGTAGCAAGTTCTTAGCTTAATAATTCTTTTCAAGCTTTCTTTTCTTTGCTCCTATCATAGTTTGATCTCCATCTTTTACAATAGTTTCATCTCCAAATTGTATGACTTCCTATGAGTCAAAGTCTATCTTCCCTTTGTAAGTTTCCATCCTAAATTTCCAATAACCAAAATTAGTACCATCAAAGTAAGAAGCACGATTAGTAGAAATAGAAATATTGTTTTCAGCCATAAGATCTTAAACTCCAAGTATTATTAAAGCCCATACTCTGATATCAAATGTTGGTCCTGAATTAAGTAATAAAGAGGAGAGAGGTGAATTGATTACTTGCTAAAAAAATATTTTGCTAGTTAAAACAACCCCTTTGACTACTCAATTTAATTATGGCGTGAAAACAGGTATTTATAAACATTTACAAGCTATTATAGAATAGAAATTAAAAAATAGAGAAAAGAGAATCGGGCAAGCTATTTATAGAGGTTCAGCCTTAAGTGTTAATCTTCTCTTTTAGCTCTACTGCCAGGGACCCGATCTTCTACACCGGCATCATTCCACTAATCCAAAATAAACTTGAGAAATTACAATCGTTCTGCTATCACCTTGACTTAAAAAAATCCTACTCTGCCTATCTAGCCTATCTTTAAAGCCATTCATGGATCTACAAAGTTACAAGTAACCTATCACTAATACACATATCTAGCTTTCAAGAATGATAAAAAACGAATGGGGAAATGAGAATTTGTATCCTCCAAAAATTAATTCAAGTGTAATATAAAAATATATAAAAGATAGAGTAGCTTCTGAGTTAGTCTTTAAGTTCTGATAACACTCTTTTTCTAATAAAATAATATTGTACTGTTTTGTATTGTTTCTTCTCTCTCTCGAATATTTGAACTTCAGCTCTATTTATTCACTGAAGAATAACAGCTACTTCGTTGATCTGTTTTTTAACTAGAAAGTCTGTTGCTGTGATCTTACTTTAAACGTTTGAGAAATATCCTAAGAGATTTGAAGTTATCCGCTGAATTTTGAATTTTAAATCTGAGATCTTTAGAATATGATATAGAAATTCCATTGAATTTATCGTTGAAAATAGTCCAGTAGCATCTTTCCATTGTGATAAATATCATCTGCACAAAATCTATTAATGAGATCAATCACCCGCTGATTTTGTGAAACATCCAAGAACTCTTTAAATTTAAATTACGAAAATATGTGGTTTATTAAACATCTGACATAATTTTTTTAATACTGATCTTTCTTGTAGTAGGACCTAATATACGGAATCAATCACGATTTAACTAAATCTCTTAATTCCAAAATTAATTACTTAGATCCCCATTGATATTTTTTTCTATTTTAGTGAAACGAATTAAACATAATACCTAATCTTAATTCCAAAATTAATCATTTACTTCCCCATGGATATTTTTTCCTACTTTAGTAAAATGAATTGAACATATTATCTAAATATATTCAATAAGTAGAGTTAGGTCTTTGACATTGATAGTTATCTAACTTAAATTTACATATAACTCGTTATGTTCATTCAAACTCGTAACGGCAATACCTTCTGACTTATCTTCTAAGTTCATGTTATTCTTTATAATGAATATCTTCTAAGTAATTGCAAACAATGTAGCTTTCCTTCATTTATTCTTTGATCTTTTAACTTTTAGTCAAATTTTAAATATAATTATTCTTGTACACTAAATGAACTTTATTAAAAACATTTAGTACATTTTGTTATCATCAAAATACTTTAAGAAAGAACATAACACTAATCATGCTCTAGAGTGGGGCTAATCTCTTGCTGTTAAGTAACTTTTCATTTGAAATATTCCAATCATTTTCATGCCTTTCATAAGATAGCTATATTATTTATGTGATTAGTTTTTGCTTTGATTTGAAGCTAAAAAGTTAATAATTGAAGTATAATTGGTTTTGATGTTGGATCGCGTAGCTTGATGTGAAATTTAATTTAGTTATGAATTTAAATTGGGGTATAAAATAACTTTAAAACTGATTTCGTAGAAATACCTACAGTTAATTAGTACTTGCTTTTATTTGAAATTAGAAATGGTAATTTTCGATGCATGGTTGATTTTGACAGTGTTTAATTTGATATGAAATTATATTCATTTATGAGCTCATATTAGGAAATTAAGTAACTTCTACATTTGTTTAGTAATTGTAATTGGTATTTCCTTACTTTTAGAATGAAATATGGTAATGCTTTGTATAGAGTTGATGTATAGTTTGATAGTAATTCTCGATAAGTTGGTTATAGCGGTTCATGTTGTGAAGTGTTACTTTATCCGAGTTCATTATTTTTATTGACTTCTACGCAGAGCTTGGCCACTGCAATGGTAGGGGCAATGAAGACCATAATATATGGTAGATGGATGTGAGCCAGTGTGTGATTGAAGATCATTTTCTACTGATTTTAAGATTTTTGCTTTTTGATGAAGTGTAATTATAGAGGTGGGTTATGTTGCCTTTTGACTGTACCCATTGTAATTTCACAATCGAATGAACAAACATTGTGATAACTCCTTTCTTTGTAATGAACAAGTGTTGTAATGACTAGTTTCTTTATGAAGAACAAGCATTGTATGAATGTCAGTTGTTTGTTAATCACCACTTTTGTTTCGCATTCACGCATTCATGTATTTTGTTCCTTATTTTGGGTGTTCGACATGCATCTGTTGATGCTTTTATTGCAATAATAGGAATCATGCTTTGCAGGAATTATCTTATAGCTCGTTGTTGAACCGTCAAACATCGGATCAAGATATGCATGTCCCTATATGTTAGTGCATGTCAACATGTATATATCAGCAATGCAATTGCTGGTTTTATACATGTCCATAAACACTGTGATACCCTGTGCTAATAGCTCCACATGAATTATCAGAAAGGATAGATACTAGCATATAAAGTTTAGGTAAAGAATATCAAATTAACAATAGTTAAAAACTTTTTGATTAATTAATTGAAAAGGCTTATCGGACACTTACTAACTTGATTATTGACTATTTTTAACTCGAGACATTATAAAAGGTATCGGTTTCAAACCCCTATCAATAAGTAAATGATTCAAGAACAAACCAAGGCTAAAGGCAGTGGACCTGTTGTGACCCTATTTAGAAAAGAGATTCGAGGAGGTTGAGTAGTGTTGCTAAGGTGACTAGACTCAGTTGTAAAGTCTCACAACAAGAATGTCGCATATTTAGGGAGAAAGGGTGATTATGATACCAATGCGAATGAGGTCCCACATATAGAAAAGATTGAATAGTGATATATAAGGCCAAGGTAAAAATATCAAGTAAATACTAGTTGAGAACTTTTAAGTGAAGTAGTTGAAAAAGTCATTTTGTCATCTATAGACTTAATTAGGTTACTTTTGACTTGAGACGTTATAAATGATATTAGAGTCAACCTCTACCTACAGGTGGATGATTTAAGAATGAGCCAAGGCAAACTAGTAGTCCTATTACAACCATATTTAAAGAAGAGGTCTAAAGAGAGCAAGAAGTGTCGTTTGGCATGAACCCTATGTGATGAGAGTTTCGCATGTTTGAGGAAGAAAGATTATGATATCTTATATAAATAATCCTACATGGATTGTGGAAAAAGATTAGTGCTAGTATATAAAGCAAAGTAAAGAATATCAAGTTAATACTAGTTAAAAACTTTTAAATCAAGTGATTGCAAAGATCCATTGATCATCAATTAACTTAATTATTAATTACTTTTAATTTGAGACATCATGTGCACTATTACATGTTGAAGTATGTATAGTTAAATATACTTTTATACACATGTAGACATGCACTTATGTATATGGATATGCATGTGTCAGTTGACAAAAGTCATCTCATGCAATTTTGAGTCTGACTAATCTTGAGTACATGATGAAGACATTTGAGTGTTAAAAGGTGACATGAGCAACCGATGAGGTCTGTTGCGTTTGCCTAAACTTGCTATAAAGTCACTCGTAATATCATATCATCAATGCATGCTTAAAAGTAGATTTTATTAAGTAATCAAGTTTTTGATGGGAGAGATCGCTCTATGTAATGAAAATACACAGGCATGTGAAATTTGATAAAATGTTCGGGCTGACAATAAGGATTAACACGAAGGAAAATAGCAGATACGCATAAGCCATCAATTTTTAATATTTGTAATATGTTCTCAACTCATCATTTTAACACTTCTTACTATAAAACAGCATATTTCTCGAATATACTTAAAAGTTCATCAAAAGAGATGTCTTCGTGCCATCTTCAAAAATTCGC
This sequence comes from Laguncularia racemosa, assembly GCA_037954665.1. Classification (NCBI taxonomy): domain Eukaryota; kingdom Viridiplantae; phylum Streptophyta; class Magnoliopsida; order Myrtales; family Combretaceae; genus Laguncularia; species Laguncularia racemosa. The sequence continues at coordinate 1,228,768 of JBBMOL010000094.1, read as the reverse complement.
ATAATAATAACTCAATTGTTTGTAAGTTTTCTGTATATTTCATTAGTTTCGTTAACTTTGTGAATTCATTTTGTCGTTGTTAAACTACTTTAATACTCATAATTTCATTTCTTTTTTTCTTTTTTTTTCTTCAAATTGTCAAAATATTTCCCAGTCTTCTCTAGTTCGTTGAGTCGGTCATATTATTTCATTTCCCCTCTAATGTTTGCTAAATCAATATAAGTTCGTAATGTCATCATTGTTTGTAAAACGTTGAAAAAAATGAGATTTCATTTACTCATTCATAACATTGTTCTCATTATGAATATTTCATTGATTATTATGAACTTACCTACTCGTCAAATCCATATATGTTTCGTACAACTACTTGTTTTCCTAATTTCACTTATAATTTGTAATTGCACGCAAATGTTCATAATTTATTGTTCATTGTTTGCAAATCTCCTTTACTTCTCAATTTTCCATTGAATTCGTAAATTCACTTCAGTTGTTCGTAAAATTGTTCATAAAAAATGGGGTTAATATTACTAAACTTTAAGTTGATTTACAATTAACTGTCTAACCTTTTTTAATGCTTAATTTAGTACCTAATTGAATTTTTCAATGCTAGCGTTACTACTTTATTTGACACCGTTAGATGACTTGAATTTTGCAACCATTTATAATTTGACTCATGGCAATTTTTGCTACTTTTACATATTTTAACATTATTTAGTCCACCTAAGGTCCAAATGCTTAAAAAAAAAAAAAAACCTTTGGTAATCTGCCAAAATCGATAAGTTCATCTAAATGAATTTATAAAGCACCAAACACCTAAATTTCATATGGATAGCCTCCGTAGGCATAATCTACGCTCAACCTGATTACATAGAGGTAACCTTTGCTAAACCAAGCAATTTTATGGGTTTCCATAGAAAGGAAGTAAACATGGTTGAGTTGGAGAAAGCAAAGGTTTAATTGAGCTTAGGAATAGAGAGGATTGGATTTAGGAGAATTTAAAGTAAAAGAATTAAGGTTCATGGAAATTGTCGAGGGATACACGGCCTCTCAATACAATCATGTTTTGACCATGTTAAATTCGAAAGATACACCGAGAGAAACATAGCCTCTTAACACGATTGTGTTTTGATCGTATTGAGTCAAGGCTAACATGACCTCCTAACATGGTCATGTTCCAACCGTGTTGAAACTAAATTTTATACCAAAGATACACGACCTTTAACACGGTCATACTTCAGCTCGTGTTGAGCAACATGGTCCCCAACATAGCCGTGTTGAATAAAGTATAAAGTAATTATATATTCATTTAATTTCAAATTAAACTAATTTTCACGCAACATAAATAGTTAGTAAGGCCCCTAGAGAAATTAAATAAATAAGATAAAAGAAGTAAGGGAATAATATTGATCTTAGATTAAGTACTAAGAAGAGCTTGTTAAATTGTATAGATTTCCATTTAGATTAAGTCCAAGACCGAGAAGTGCTTAAGGGAAATTGTATAGATTTCCATTTAGATTAAGTCCAAGACCAAGAAGTGCTTAAGGCCTTCAAGGTATGTGTAACCTGCATGTTGATTTGTGCTTGTTTAAGTTAGTCTATGTATGGAACTTGATTTAATTGATGAATCGGTTTAAGTGTTTAAGTGGTATGTTGTATGTACTTGGCTCGACCTAGGGGCTTATAGTGGTAGATCCCTAGGGAGCACCCCAATGATCCTTATGTGTCGTTGTCCTTAGTGGAGTCATGCTTAGATATGATCTGGGTTGAATGGCAGTTTAAGTATACTTGGGTATGGGGCCCGTAGTAGCAATTTCCATCACTAAGTTTAAGATTTAAGTGTATATGGGTGTGGGGCCCGTAGTGACAATTCCCATCACTAGGTTTAAGTATACATGGGTATGAGGCTTGTAGTGGTGGTTCCCATTACCAAGTTTAAAGATTTGGAGATTATGGGTGTGGGGTCCGTTGTGGCAATTCCCATCACCAAATCATGTTCCATTGTGTTAAGGGGGTCATGAGTACCTTGTTGCTACTTGTGAACATAGATTGTCATATGAAATGGTTATCTGTGTTTAAGTACTGCATAACGTGTGTGACACTTGTTCATGTTTGTTCATGCATATGTGTTTATGTTATACGTACTAGACATTAGCTCACCCTTTGGAAAACATTTTTAGATGCAGGTGTTAAGGGAGATGAGAACCTAAAAGGTGACTTAGGTTTGGGTGAGTCACAAAGAGAGGAAGATGAAGATTACCATTATTATTATAGTAATTAAGTTTTTGGAGAGTTATGTTATTTAATTATAATAGACAATACCTTTTTAAGGGATGTTATTTTTGTGTTCAAAGACTTCTGCTGCGTTAGATAATTGATATGGTTTAAGTTATTATTTGAATTTTGGGAATAATACATGAAATGCTTTTATATAGGAGTTATAGGTTAAAGTGTATTGGAGTTAATTCATAGCCTTAATGTGTTCTTGTGAGATAGGGGCACGTGGTGGGTAGTAGCGCGGTCCAGGTTTCGAGGTGTTACAATGTGTAAGGGAGTTTGTTGTTGTGTGTAGTGTGTGAACAAAGTTGTTCTATGTGAGTGTGTGTTCTTTTGTTTTGTGTATAAACTATAAAGGAGTATAATACTATAGTGTAGTCAATAGTGCACTTTGGCATGTGATAAGATAAGCAGATGTGGAAAAAGGCAGCAAACTATTTTGTAGGGGTCTTCGTCATTGGTCCTCCTATAGTACTATATGTGCAGGTAAAATTATTAGTAAGCTATAAGATGTCAACAAACTATGGTAATGGTCTTTCTATGTATGCATGTGATAAAATTATTTAATGGTAAGGGTAGGTTTGTAGAAAATATTTATGATGCCAAATGTACATACTTGGTGTGTATTTTTCAAGCATTTGCTTGAAGGTGTACATAGAGTTTGCACCTTCAGTTAGGCCAGCTTTAGCTCAATTGAAGGTACATTTTAAGTATACACCTTTACCACTTATTCTTGTAATATCTTCCTCGGGTACCCCATTTCACGATTATTTTTCAAAAATCACATTATTTAAGTGGATTTATCCATGTGAATGTCTACCATAAGTTAGTCTATATCCTGTGTACTCTACACCATATTAAGAGTAGACATCATGCAAAAGACAACTATGTCATCATTTAATTGGCTAAAATGTAGATTTGTTTGCATGCATAACAATTAAAATAATTTATTAGTTGAAAAATCATGTATTTTTAACTCACACCAAATCCTAAGTTTTTCATTTTCAATCAACTTAGTTATCACTTTATTACCATATACCATTACATATTTCATCAAGCATCTAAAGATCTTAAGCTTAAATACCTATTAACTTAACCATTTTTTTCCTTAAGCATTAATTTAACAATTTAAAAGCACATTTTAACTATAAAACAATCAATAATTCACTCATCTTAAATGTCTAAATACAAATTACAAAACTCAAATCATTAGTACTTTTTTTTCCTTCTAACGACAACTACAACTTTAATTAAGTTGATGTGGACAGGTCCTAAAATGTCACATCAAACTTATATGGAATGAAATTTTTAGTGTTTAAAATTGATAAACTAAATAAAGATAATACTTCTATGGGTTTTTCTATGTTTATTGAATGAAAGAACAAATGATGTAAATAAATCACTACTTTATATGATGCATAAATAGCAAAACAAACTAAGTTGAATAAATCCTATAATCAATATGACTCATAATCATGAAAAGTAATCACATTATGGAGAATTTGATATGACAAGCAAACTTCATGGAATGATTATTAAATATATCACTCAAAAATCTAAGTAACTAGGTCCTCACCACAATCTAATCCTAGATAGATGAGAACAATAAATGGGAGAAAGTTTCACTAATTTAACATGAAGAAAATAACGAAGTCTTTGTCTTTATAAAAGAATTACAACCAAAACCTATTTATATAGGCATAAAATCCTAGCTGCCTAAAATGACCAAAAATGATAGTGATAATAAAAATAAAAATAATAAATGCCAAACTCTTGAAATAACTAAAATGACATGAAAGATAAACTACTTAAAACAAATAACAAATACTAATGAACATTGCTCATAGATTGCATTATTCAAAGGTTTGCACTACTCACATTTCAACTACCCTTGTTGCTTTTAGGCCTTCCATTCACTTTTTTTGAGTTCATCTCGTCTTACCTTATCTCATTTTGTATGATGTCCACGTTAGGGAATATAATATGTATTCCTAGAATAACTCATATTCACTTATTTACTTGAATCTTTATGAGGGGATGATTATTTCGAGGGGTTTTTCTATTCCTTATGCATAACAAAAAAGAAAAGAAAAGAAAAGTATTATCTTCTATAAGGTAGTATTGGTTATTTCTCTTGGATAGAAAGTATGTTTTAGAATTATGTAATAATTTTACCTTCATCAAATTACACCATTATCGCATGACTATTATCCTTCACCATTAACACCATCACTCTCAACACTATCGCTATTGCCATCAACATCACCATCATTACCTTCACCATCCTACTAGCACCACCATCATTAATCCTACCTTTAGAGCATTGCCACTATTGCCACCACCACAACTCCATTATCATAGTTACCATATCTGCATCACAACAGCACCTCTACACCACCATTATTATCAATATAATTGATAAGTGTTAAAAGAACTTTATTTCTAGTATTTATTAAATATGATTTTATGTGACTTTATCAAGAAAAAGACACGTAAGTACTTAATATTTGTATTTGGGGTTTAAAGAGTATAATTTAAGGATTTAAAGAAGGTTCGAGCGAAAATGAGGCAAAATTTGGCAAAGTATAGAAAAAGGTGATTTACACATGTACACAACATTCAGCATGGCGATGTAGACACCAGTGCTGGAGAGCAAAAAGTAATCAAAATGCATCATGAAATTATGTCCTAGCTACTACATAAGTTATGTAGAGAGTAGTATTGAAGGAAGAAATTTGACTAGAGAAAAAAATGAAGAAATTCTAGAGTGCACAACCTCAAGCATGGCTATGCAGAACCCTGAACACCAAAATTTCACGCTATTCCAAAGTACAAGACCCCGAGCATAGGCATGCACTAGGTCATGCATGTACCCTATTACTTAAACTATAAATACTTGCTTTATTTCAAAAATTAGGAATTCAGATCTTTTATTACTCACAATCACTCTAAAAATGCCAGGAGAACAAAATTACAAATTTAGAGAGAGAAATTGTTGGAACATCATCAGAGATCACAAAACATCTATAAAGGTTTATTCTTTTCATCATGATTTCTTATTACTCCTCTAGATTTTTTGTGATTATTATAAATTCCATGGAGTAGATTTATATGCTCTACATCTTGTGAAACTCTAAACTACGTGATTAAATTGTTTATTGATTAATGAAAAGTTTATACCTTTGTATCTATTCGTGTATTTTGATTGTTTTGTAATTAATTTATGCGCACAAATTAATTGCATGTTTTTTTCTTATTAGATAGAGAGAGCTCTTATTTAATAGGATGGCTCTTCATAAATGGAAAAATTGCATGTTTTGCTCAAAGATAGGAAAACTTCGATTTTCTGCACAAAGATTAAATTTTTATTTAGGAATTATGAATTTAATGAAATCTTATAGGGCGATAATAAGGAAAGGTCTCCACTATTCCACATAGGGTTATTAATTAATTAACTTGATGGAGTAATTAGTTTAATTGAGAATTCCTATAGTGCAAAGTATAAATAAATTGTTAATTAATACATTATTATAAGAAAGTTAGGTTTTAGAGTGGATCAAGATGAATGGTATATTTTTGTGATTGAATTCATTTATTAAAATGATTATAATTAGTCTTAGAGTTATTAGATTAGTTAAATAGTAATTTAATTTATTAATCTCACATCATGATTTAGACTAGATAATAGAAAAACGATAATACTAATACTTGTTTTTAAGATCCTTGAGGGTGAAACCTGTTCCAATCTATACTAAATTAGATAGGTACACTCACCTAACTTGGTCATTAGATTTCTTTGGGTTTATAAATTTATAATTTGATACGATTGAAAGAGGGACCATCAAGTTTTTGGCACCGCTGTCAGGGATCTAGCAAAATAATATTAGGAAAAACCTTATTATCTACTACTCTAGTCATTTATTTCATTCATTTCATTTCTTTCTACTCTCCCCATCTTTTGAATACTCTAACTCATGACTTTTGCTTTTGTAGTGCATAATAAGGACTCTTCCTTCTGACATTCTTGATCTAAACCCTAAGATTAAGAGAAGACTTCATAAGAATCGAAAGAACATAACTGCTAGATCTTCTAGACAATCGGCAATTGAGGGAGAAATGTCTATTATAAAAGTCGAGACAGCAATAAAGGAAGAGAAATTAACTAAAGAATCTTTAGATAGGGGGATAGAATTATTGGAGAATATTAAAGAGGAAACACATGAAGTAATGGTTGAAGATCCGCCGAAGACCAATCTAGACTATCCAAGGCCCACCCTAGATAGAATAGGGCCAACTATTTTGAAGCCTCCCATTGAGGCTAAAAGTTTTGGAATAACGGTGTAGTGATTCAACTCTTGCAGCAATACTATCAATTCGATGGATTACTGGATGAGGACCCCCATTCTCACACTTAAATGTTCTTAGAAATATGTGAGACCTTCAAGAATAACGAGGTAATATATGAAGTGGTGCGTACTAGGTTATTCCCCTTCTCACTAAGGGGGAAGGCTAAAAACTAGCTTCAATCATTAGGTCTTAAAGCTTTAACTACATGGGATGATATAGTAAAGTAATTTCTAAATAACTACTTCCCTACTTGCAAGACAACCAAGCTCTAGAATGACATTGCATCATTCATGCAACAGGATGGCGAGACCTTATATAATGCTTAGCAAAGGTGGAAAAAATTGTTAAGAAAGTGCCCACACCATCAACTATCCACATCATGGTTATCAAAATTGCGATTTTACGTAGAATCGCTAGGGGTTCCGTAGAAACGGAACGTAAAAACGTAAGTTTTTACAACCTTTATAAAATAACCTTTAATTATTAAAAATTTACATACAGTAGTTGTTAAAAAACATAATGGATAATATAAATTAAAAATTTCAGCATATAATTAGGTCATAAATCACAATAAAAGTCATAATATAGATAATCAAGCATAAGTTGTATAATATAAATAATCAACCATAAAAATAATCAACCAAAAGTCTCTATAAAAGTTATGAAATCATAAATCATATTACAAAATAAGAACTAAAATAAATCATCACAATTTCCACCATCTCTCTCATCCATATCATCATCATCATTTGCATCTTCATCATCTTCTTCTTCATCAATGTCAACATCATCATGAGGTGTACTGCTACCAATGATTTCCATATCCTCTAATTCCAAATTTTTTGAAGTTCCTATTTGCATTTCAGCTTCAACATTATCAATATCATGAAGGTCCAAATCATTTGGGATTAAGGACTTACTGACAGGACTCTCTAAATTGACATTAGCACCAATTTCGCCCCCCTCAGCATCATCTTTATCTTCATCCCTTAGACTTAGAAAGATATGCAACACACCTTGACCTTCATTCTCATTTGATGAGTCAAACACATTTTCTTCTTCAACTATCCATTCATCATCAGATGAGAGATCTTCAACAGTGAAAGTAGAAGTGTCAGTGTCAGTAATGCATCTTTCTTTCCTATTTCTTAATTTCAAGTTACGCATTACAAAGACTAAATCATTCATCTTTTGTTGATGTAGCCTATTCCTCTTTTTAGTATGGACCTGAAAATGAAAAAGGTTATACATAACTTTATAAGATTCATAATCTTAATAAGTAATAATATATAAAATTGAATAAAAGAACTATTTGTATCGTACCATTTCAAATGCACTCCAATTCCGCTCACAACCTGAAGAACTACAAGTCAAACTTAAAACACGAATAGCAAACTTTTGTAGTTCTGGGCATTCATCTCCATATAAATCCCACCATTTAGCTGGAGCTTTTTTGTTTCTTGCTAACCTTGCAGCTTCAATGCCAAATAGTCCTGTAGCATCCTTAAATCTTTTAAGCTGCATATCAATCTTACACCTTTCTGTTGGATTAGAAACCATATGCTCTATGCAACCATATAATCCAATCTTAACATCGGCATCAACTTTAAAATCATCACTATAATGATAATGGGGATTCAAATAATAAGCTGTAGCATGTAATGGTCTATGAAGTTGAAGCTCCCATCTCTTGTCAATAATCTTGAAGATAGGTTCATAACTACATTAAATAAATATGATTTCAATTTAGAAATGAAACTTTAAAATTAGCACTAAAGAATATATATATATAGCTAACAAGTTACAATATTACATTTTCTTCACATTGTTGAAGTTTGCTTTAATTTTCTGCTTAGCACGATCCATTTCTGGATAAATGAAACCCATAGCTGGTTGATCATTAGAATCTACTAATCTAAGCACTTTAATTAAGGGAAATGCAGCTTTAAGGATAACAATAACATTCTTCCAAAACCACTTGTTGAATCTGCTTTCCATCACTTGTGGTCGAATACTTACATGATTTCCAATGACTAGAAGTGAACATCATCATCAATGCACTTTTCAACTCACTAAGGCAACCTAATGTCAAATACGAAGTGGCAAAACGAGTTGCACCAGGTCTAATCAAGTCCCTCCCTTTAGTGTATCTTCTCAAAATTGAGATAAGTATAATCCTGGAATAAATATATGTAGTAATTCGCTTTCCTTTTGCAATTGTCCCCTGATGGATCTTCAAATTCTTCTCAAAGTCTTCTAAGATCAAATCGATGCAATGTGCAGCACAAGGTGTCCAATATAAGCATTTTCTCTTCCCCATCAATTTTTCTCCCGCTGCTTTATAATTTGCAGCATTATCTGTAATAACTTGTACAACATTTTCCTCTCCAACCTTCTCCACAATATCATCTAACATTGCCAAAACTTTAGCGGTTGTCTTAGATACATCAGAAGCAGCTATAGATGATAAGAAGACCATTCCTTTAGGGCTATTAACCAAGAAATTGCATATGGAACGCCTCTTTCTATCAGTCCATGCATCGGACATAATAGAGCAACCTGTTTTTTTCCATTCAGCTTTGTAGTCATTAAGTAATTCCATTGTTCGAGCTACTTCTTTCTTCAAACAAGTCACCCTTAGCTCATGATAAGAAGGAGGATTAAGCCCACATCCATATCGACCAACCACTTGAAGCATCTTCACAAACTCTGGATTTTTGACACAGTTAAATGGAATTGCACTAGTATAGAAAAAACGAGCAATTTATTGGCTACATTCTTCTCTCAAATCTTTCTTCATGAATTGGTTAATTGTACCTTGTGTTGCCCGTGTTCCACTTTGACAAATTTTTTTTTTTTTTGGTTTCAGAAAGATGTCCATGCAATTCCTTTCTTTTTTGTTTATCCCTATTTGCTCCACCTCATCATCAGCATCATCAGAATCTTCAATGCCATGAATTTGCTTTCTCTTCATTTCTGATAATTTTGCCGCTTTTAGCAACATTGTTAACGTTTCATTTTTTACATCATCCGGGACACTGGTGCATGGCTCTACATCTTTACGGGTATACCCGAAGTGATTCTTGAATTTGTAAATGCCTCCACTAACAACTTTATTACAATACTTACATTTAACTTTTTTCCCATTGTTGTCTACATCAATTCCATGCTCCCAACCTACATCAGATCTACTTCCTAGTGAATTCTTTCTTTTCGAACTCTCTCTAGATGATTTAGAAGATGATATTTTAACTCAATCAATACTTAAAATCCTATAAGAAAAAAGAAAAGAAAAAAGGAGTAAAGAGAGCTATGGTAGAAAGTAGAAACTATAAAGTACTATTACATATTTACAAATTACATATATAAAGTAAATTGCTCTTGCTCATGCTCATGCTCATGTAACAAGTAATTACTAATTAGAACTAGAAGAGATAGCAAGAAAAATAACTATAAAGCTTCTCTTTAAATCATCATCAAGAAAAGGAAAGCAAAACATAAGGGGTAACAAGCTTTACATTCCATAAAGCTAGAAAAATGAGTATATTATAAATTTATAACTAAGTAATATAATCCCATTTCCAAATTATAACAATATAACTTAGCACACCACATGCTCAACCTAAACCCTCCAAATGCAACTTGTGAAGGATTAAGTTTCTCTAGAATTGGCTTCATTGATATTTAAGCACATAATACATTTGGAAATGACTACCGATTAATTGGCTCAAGGTTTTTCATCAAGGAATTATCCACCTAGATTGTTTCATAATCAATAATATTGGAACTATTCAAATATTTCATTAACAGATAACAGTATTTCACAAGTTCTATAGATAGACATCTGTTAAAATACATATGTAAAAGATAAAAGGAAAGAGAACATGATGTGAAAAAACTTACCAATAATAAATATAACAAGTTTAAGGGCCTCAATGAGACAATTTCCTAACTTCTTCCTCTTATCTGGAGACTCTCCTGTAGAGGAAAAGATTCATATTCAGAATTTTAAACAAGTGCAGTGCATAGTCAAGTGCCTATTCGATTATCCAACAACGGTATTTTTATCCACAAAAAAATAGCAACATCAGTATGATTAAGACAGCAAATTCAAAACTCGAAGAGCAAACTTCCATCATAGAAGGCCTGCATCTCTAAGCTAATTGTCCATTGTGCATCATTCAAGGTTATAGAAAGAAGTAAGAACATATTATTAATTTTCAGAACTTCACATGATAGAGTAGTTTAGGTAATAGTATCCCGATAAAAGAGCTTACGAAGGGGATGAGCGGAACAGGGAGTCTACTAGATGGGGTTCAACTAGCGGAATTCCATTACTTAGCCTTAGGAGCGGAACATATTCCACTTTCAAACTCAAAGATTAAATAGCTAGCTTACTTAAAAAATTTTAACAGTTGAAAGTCTTTATATAGGTACCTAATAAGTACAAATTAACACTTGGATTGAGATCAGATATCAACTTGGATTGAGATCGGATAAGAAAACACAAAGAAAAATGCTTTTTGGAAGGAACAGAGGAAGAGCACGGTCGGGTAATTAAATTGCACGGCCGTGTGTCAAGAAAACACGCCCATAGAAGCACACACGGTTGAACACACGGTTTAAGGCACGACTGTGTGTTGAGCTTGGAAAATCCACAGAAGCACACACGGTTGAAGGCACGGCCGTGTATAAGCCGTGTGTCGAGACCGTGTGCTTGAAAAAAGTCAGCCGTTTCAGGAGATTTAAATATCAACTCATCTTGAAGGCCTTGAAAGCCATCAACTTATCTTCACTAGAAGTATTGCCCATTCACAAGCATAAATACGAAATTCAAATACCCATTCACAATCACAACTCACAAGCATAAAAATTCACATGATACACTACATTACAACTGTACAAGTATTGCTAGTCATACAAGTCATACCTAACACAAAACTCGCATCTATGAAGATGGATCTCAACTCGGTGGCTTGCTGCAAAAAGGATCGCTACTTGGCGGCGCTCACTGTTCCCAATTTCGTTCAATACACAATCGTAACACGAAGGAGAAGGATCAATGGCTTGCTACTCGGCGCTCTCTATTTCGAATTTCTATCAGCTCAGTTCAGTGTGGAAGTGCAACTATGGATCTCGGCTCGTCTCTCCTGTTTCCAATGTCTCTCTTCTCCTCTTTCCACTGAACTCTAAAGAACTTCAATGTACAGCAGCAAGCTAGCAAATGCAAAGGACGCGCTGAGTCGCTGGTTGGGCTGGGCTAGGCTAGGCCTTTTATTAATTGGGCAGGGCAACTAATTACTGGATCATGGACTTGGATCTGATCCGAATGGCTGAAGCCTGCAATTGGAAATATTTGTGGAATCGGTTGAAACGGATAGAATTGCGATTTTGAACGATTTTACTGTTCAAAATCGAGATTTTATTACGATTTTGCTTCTCTCCGATTTTGTGTGCGAGTTAACTAGAAATATATATACAAACTCGTAAAATCGTTGAATCGTACGAGTTAAATTGCGATTTTGACAACAATGATCCACATAGATGTAAGTTCAGACCTTTTTTAATGGACTTAACTTGATCACTTGTTAGTTGGTAGATGTTATAGCTGGCGGTACATTAAATTCCAAGACCCCAAAAGAATCCTTGAAACTTTTTGCTGATATGACTAAAAATAATTACCAGTAAGGCAACAAAAGAGGTAAGTAAAAAGAGCCGGGTAAGTATAAAGTATATCTCATGACTACTTTGGTAGCAAAGATGGAAGCTCTTAGCTACCATGTTTCTACCTTTAAGAATTCCCAAGAATCACAAACCCAGGTAGGAGATGCTAGTGAGAATATGGACTTCTACGAGCAGCAAGGGCAAGTAGACTACCTTGGGAGTCAGAATAGGCAGCAGTGTAACCCATATAGTAACACCTATAATCCTAGCAAGATAAACCATCCCAACCTCTCCTATAGCAATCATAATGCTCAAAGATTTAACTTCCCACCACTAGGATTCCAAAAACAACAAATGCCACCTTACCAACCTATGCCCCTTCCACCGATTTAACCACCTTAGAGGAGACGAAAACTAGTTTAGAAGATTTGATGAGCCAATTCATTCAAAGTTTTGAGGCAAGACATCGGAACTAAGAGGCTTTTGTTCATAATTTTGAGAAGTAAATTAACCAATTGGCCAAGATGATGTCCAAAAGGCAGTCGGGCTCTCTCCTTAGTAACATTGAAAATAATCCAAGGGAATAGGTGAAAGCCATATCCTTAAAGAGTGGGAAGGAACTGCGAAGTGAAAAAGAACCTAAGAAAAAGCAAGAAGATGGTCAAACTTTTGAGAAGGAAAAGGTGGAACCTGAGATGCAACAACCTGAAAAGCAATCATCACCAATTGTCAAAGAGTATGTGATAAAAATCCCATATCCACCTCACCTTAATCAAAATAATAACAAGGAGTAGTTCGGTGAATTCCTTGAACTTTTTAAATAGCTGCATATTAACATTCCATTTATTAAGGTGCTTTTTGCAAATGCCAAAATAAGCTAAGTCCCTGAAGGAACTCCTATCTAATAAGCGAAAGTTGGAGGATATTTCTATATTAGAAGTCAGAGTAAATTGCTCATTTATCATTCAGAACAAACTCCTTCTAAAGCTAAAGGATCTAGGCAGCTTCACTATTCCATGTTTGGTCGGTGACATCTCAGTTAATAAAGCCTTGGTCGATCTTGAGGCAAGTATCAATCTCATGCCATACTCTTTGTAAACACCCCATTTTTGCCCTAAGAATAAATAATAATTAATAATAATCAATTTTCAAAATTTTCTAATTTTTTCCTATTTTTCTCTAATTTAGCAAAAATAATAAAAATATTCAAAAAATAAAAATAAATAGGAAAACACATCAATTTTTGAAAGATGATTTTAGAAATGGCAATAATAAGGAATAAATAATTTTAAAAAATTTTTGAAATTTCAAAAAATACAAAAAAATAAAAAAAAATCGCATTGCATATTGCAATTTGCGAAATAAACAAAATCAGGAAAATGGGCTAGCTCAGCTGGTCCGAGCCGTGGCTAAGTGGGTGCGTACGGGTGCGAGGTCGCCGTTTTCGAAACATAGGGGAAGCAGTTTCCGCGTTTTGCGATTTTTTCATTTACCCAGGACACGTGGCAGCATCTGATTGGCTGGAGGGAACGCACGCGCCGAGCGCGTGATCATCTTCAACCTCGGTCTGAGATCGCCGGCGAGGGGAAAAATTCGAATTTCGGCCGTTTCGATTCGATTTTTTGCACAAATCCAATAGATCTTCAACAGAATTGAGATAAACATCATCCAATTGGAATCAAATCTCAACAAATCGAAGGATTTACACAAATCAAAGTTTGTTCATTTAACCGTCGATCCGATTTGCCTCGATCGGTGGAAATTGAGCTTATCCAGCTCGATTTCGAATGCCTATAAATAGAGGATGAGGTGAGGAAGCCAAATCACAGATCAAAAGTGAGAGAAAAGAGTGAATCGGAGACCAACGGAGGAAATCAAAGCCGCGACCGCCGATCGAAGCTGAGCAACCACTAGGAGGCGTTTTTGGAGCAAACCACCGCCACCATTGGATTCTTCACCCTCGATAACCTAGGATTCGACACCTCACCCGCTGCAAAAGGTCGTCGAAACGCCGTCAACGAGTACTCCCCGCCGCCGCGTTCGACCGACCTAATTCAACTCGACCCGCGCACCGACCTAGATCCAAGTAAATCGGATTTTTTGATTTTTTTATTATTTTTATTTTGTTTATTTATTTCGATTATTTTTATTTTCATTTATTTATTTATTTGTTTGTTAGTTATTTATTTATTTACTTATGTATTAATTATATTTCAATAAATAGAAAAAATGCTAGGAATTAGATTTTTTAGGATTTAATAATAAAAATAATAAAAATGGAAAAAAAATAATATATATAATCAAAATAATAAATAATAAAAATGCAGAAAAATAATAAAGATATTAAAATAATAATAATAAAAAAAAAACTTTAGACTTTAAAATAGGATAGATGAAAACCTAGGAGAAAATTTTTAAATCTTGAAAAAATTAATATAAAAAATTATAAAAATATTATAAAAAATCATGAAAACTCATAAAAAATCATAAAAATTACAAAAATAATAAAAAATTAATAAAAATAGAAAAAAAATGAGTTTTATCACTTAGAAAAATCATTTTCTCAAATAAATCCAAAATTGATGTTTTTCCCAAAAATTATTTTCAAAAATCAAATTATTAAGCTTAGGCTTAGATTTTTTCAGAAAAATCCAAAAAATGTTAAAAACATAAATCAAAAGAGATTTTCAAATTAAAATTCACAAACCCACTAAATATTTTTAGGAAAAGCGAACTACGGCTTGTTTGATCCTAAATAGCAGGTACGTAGGCACCCATTTGAGTCAACCCCTAAAATGAAATAAAAAAATCATTTTTTTCAAGAACATAATAAAAAGCAATAGAAATAAAATAAAAGACATTTCTAGATAGAGACAATTTTAGGAGATTAGGTGGCAACCGTAAGGTTTTAATAGGTTAGCCTCCGAACTTAGAAACTCTGGTTTTTCCCTTTTTCCCTCTTTTCCCCAAAAAGGAAGAGGAAATCACGAGACTAGTGGTCCAAATTAAGACTAACCCGCTCCTTTAGTCTTAATTCAATTTTTCCCCCAACAACGTTGGGTGGGGACTCCAAAATTAAAGGGAAGTTCCTAACTGGGGGTGGGGTGATCTATATTAGTTGAGCAAGGGTTAGTTTTAGTCGGATTAGGGGGGGGGGAAAATTTAAAAAATTTGGGGATCGACAGGTGGGGGACCCCGCGGGGGGCCCCGTGCCAGTGGGAAATAGCCACCGAATATTTTCGAATTGTTCTCTTAAAAAAAATGTCTTTAAATTATTTCCTGTTGCAAAACTTTTCAGGATTACTGGTTTATCTTTCTTTACGGGGGGGTTTTTTGGGCATGCTTTTGCAGTGTTCGCGTGAATAGATGCGGTGAACCCGGACCGTCTTAAAAACCCCAAAGACGGGGAGCCATTGGTGGGTTTTCGGGCGAAGTGAGTTGATCAGTTGGGGCCCGTTTTAGGCTACCCCACCCCAAACTTCGGGTATGGCCTGAGAACCATTTCTCCAAGAATACGGGGGGCCATAGAGCTTGGGGACCGTTTGAGCCAAAACCCATTTGCATACTAAAATCATGGGTTGACAATTGTTTTGATTTTTATTTGTTGTTTTATTCAAAAGGAGTTCAGATTTAAAATTTTGTAATGTTATATTTTTGTTGTAAAATTTTTAAAATTTCTTGTTGTAAAAAGATGGGTACACCGGGAGTTTTTCGTCTACTCCGTAAAGAAAATTTGGGGGTACCCAAAACCCTTTGCCCCAAAAATTAGTACTGGGGGGATTGGTTTTTCCTTGTACAATCCAAAGGAAGGCCTTCTCCAGTAAAAGATGGGCCCCCTCCCCTCACTAACAAAGATAGAGGTGAATTTGCCTTTGGTAGGGCCCTGCTCCAGTTATGGGAAGTTTGAGCCCGCAGCTTTCTTTATCGGGCCGCATGAAAAAACCCCCACCCCGGGGAAAAGTACACCCAGTAATCCAAAAAACTCAGGAAAAATTTTTTAAACCCCCAAAGCAGAAAACCCCACCCCAATAAAGCCCACATAAATGTAACTCTGGAACAACCAGCCCCAAAAAACAAGGGCCCATAAAGCACCATTCAACCAAAAACAACCCACCAACAAAAAGGGGGAAGGAAAAAGTTGGCCTTAGGGAAACACCCCGGAGAAAATTAAATTTCACCGCTAATTGGGCCCCACGGAGGAAAACGGATTTTAAAAGGGAAGACAACCCCCAAAGGAAGGGGAAAGATTAAACCATAAAAATTTTTAAAGGGAGGAATCAAAGGGAAAGGAAAATAAATTAATATTTTTTAAATGAAACGGTAAAAGAAAGGACATTATAAGTTATAAAGCACCCCTTTGGGGGAATCCCCGGGAAATTATACCCAAAAAAAAACCCCCGACCAGCCGGGAAAAGGAGAGGAAAGGGAGCCCGGTTCAAAAGTAAGGCAAGTGGAAGTAAGGGAAATAAAAAGTTCAACCAAATATCTCGGCTATTGCATGAGGCCCAAAAAATCTTAAAGTTTAAAATTCGGTAGAAGCATCCAAGGGCAAAAGCAGGGGAAAATTTTTAAACCAATTCTTCTCCCAAAGTAAGGGGGCCCAACATTACCAAAAGTCTTTAGGGTGGTGAAAAGCCCCCCGGAAAACCAAAAACGGACCCCAAGTTTGCACTTTGAAACTTCCGAAATTGGGGTTCCCCCAACATTTAACAATTTAGTTTGGGGGTAATTAATGGCAAAAAAAAAAGGAAACTACCGGGATGGGTCCACAAGTTTCCCAAATCCCAGGCCTTGGGTTCCAAATTTTCCCATACCTTAAACCTTAACCTTTTGCCAACCCTAAAAAACAAAAGGTCAATTCCCAAAGTGGAGTCCTGCCGCGACAAATTACGAAAAGGAAGCCATTCAAAAGAAAAGGCAAAAACAACAAATAAAAAATGAAAAAGTACCCCCCAAAAGGGGGGGGCCCCTTATTTAAAGGGGCCAGCAAGGAGACTAAAGTCCCAAGCCAAGAAAAGCAAAAGAAGGTGTAAAAGGGGCCAAATTGAAGGGGACGACACCAAGTTCACTTCCAATTTTCCAAAAGGCATATCCAAGGCTTGGATAAAGGGGCCCCGGAAAGGAAACCAACCCGCACGAAACACCTCAAATTGGTTTTGTTATCCTTTTAATAGCTAAGAAAAAGGATAGTTATTGAAAAATTTTTGCCTTTTAATTAATTACATGTTTTTTCTTAAATAGTTCATTTTTTTTACCCAGAATCCCCCCAAGATATTACCCAGGTAGAAAAAAAAACGCAATTTTAAACCCCCCCCCGCTTTTACGTCGGTGGAAGGGAAAAAAATCTTGACACAAAATAAAAAAATTGGAAAAACTAAAAAACGGTTTATGGAAACCAAATAGACTAAATAGAACATTAAACCTAAAAATCAAAATCGGCACCAGTTGGCCGGAAAAATTTTTAACCGCAACCAAAAACCCGTTTTCTGTTATGGTTACAAAACCAATCTTAGGGATTCATATTTAAAGGGGAAGTGCACCAAACAATTAAGAGGATTAAGGCAATTACAAAATTAAAGGGTCGGAATGCTAAAGGGTTTTGAATTTTTTCGGATGGGTGCAATATTACCCTTTTATAAAGATAAAGGATTTCCCTTCCTGGGACAAAAACTGGGGAAATTTTCCCATCAAATTTTTCTAGGGTGAACAAAAAGGGGAAAAATTTTATTATAAGTTTTCAATAAAAATAATGGGAAGAAAAAACCAAACGATTTTAAAAGGGTTTTTAAAAGGGCCCTTGGTTTAAACCCGGGGGAACGTATAAGAGAAGGTCGCAAATCAAGAAGGGGCACCAGAGGAAGAATCGAGAATGTTTGCAAATCAAAAGGGAAAAAATTTAAAATTTTTTAAAGGATAAAAGTAGTTAAACCGAAAAACTTTTCACACCGGGAATGTGGGTTTTTTATAATCAAATCCTTTACAAAAAGTAAGTATTTTTGAAGTTATTAGCTCGTTTAAAAATAAATTTTGGGAATTAATATTTTCTTTTTTTCCCAATCCTAAATGCGACAATTTTGGAGAAGAATCCAAAAAAAGGGAACCCTTCTGAGTTGGGAAGGCTTTTCTTAAAATCTCGGATTGTTCCTGGAAAAGGGTTTTATATAACCGAGGTTTTTTTTCCCTGGTAAATGTAACCCCCAAAAACCCAAAATGGGTTTATAGGTTCCCAAAGAAAGAAAAAAAAAAAATTTCTAGAAGATTTAGGGAATTTTTAAATTTTTGGAAGAAGAAAACCTAGAAGTAGGATCAGGAAATTTAAACCCAAATTTGGGACAAATTTTGGAAAAAATGAAAGTGTTTGTTGTTCCGGGATTAAAAGCGAGAAAATACCTAATTTGTTTGGATAAGGGGAAAAGATTTTTCCATAATGTTTTCTATAAATAATCAAAAATGTTGTAAAAGAAAAATTCCTTTCAAAAATGGAATTTAAAACATTTTCTAAACCCGGGGGAACGTTAAGGTGTTTGGAAATTTGGGGCTGCATGAGTTGGGGTTATTTGGGCAAATTTTATGCCAAAAAAAGAAGGGGGAGTTCCGTGAAATGTTTAAAGAGGGAAAAACCTATTTTGGGGGAATATTTTGGGGAGGGAATTGTTGGGTTTTGGGAAAAAAGGGGAATGGCTAAAAGTTAGGTAAGTTTAAGGGGATTCCCTTTTAAAAAGGGTAAGGCTTTTGGGAATTTTTTAAAAGTAGTTTTTAAGTTTAAAAACCACTTTTTTGGTAATATGCAAATAGTTTTGGGAGAAATGGAAGAATTTTTGGAGATAAGTTTAAAAACTTTTAATCCTAAAAGGGGTTATTCTCTACCTTACTTCTTTAAATTTAAAGCTGGGATGGGAGAATTTGGGGAAGGGCCAAAGATTTGAAAAATTAAAAGGGAAAAAGGGGTTTAAAGGTGAAGATGGGTTGTTTTTGGGTTTTGGGCTAAGGCAACACCCTTTATATTTTGAGCTAACAAAGTTTCCCTTAAAATACTTGGCAGAGAAACCAGCTTTGATAGGGAGAATTCTAAATGGCAAATGCTCATATCCGAGTTTGACATCACATACATAAATCAGGAACTAATGAAAGGGCAAGCCTTAGCGACCAATTAGCAGAACACCCTGTCGAGCATATTCCCAAGAACTACAAACCCAATTCCCGGATGAAAATATATTAACAGTGGAAGATATACCGGTAGAAGACTTTGGGATAGAGCAGAACCCGAAATGGAAACTGTTTTTCGATGGAGCCGCCAACGTATTCGGTTGCAGAGTTGGGGCAGTATTGATATCCCCAGATGGCACTCAATTCCCCGCAGCAACAAGACTTACATTTCCCTATACCAATAATATCGCGGAATATGAAGCGTGTATTCTTGGCCTCAAAATGGCCTGTCAAATGGAAATCCGCGAATTAGAAGTATACGGGGACTCATCGCTTATCATACTACAGACAAGAGGGGAATACAAGACTAAAGACCCCAAACTGGTACCATATCATCAACACTTGACAAAGCTAATATAAGAATTCAAGGCAATCACTTTCACATACATCCCGAGAACTCAGAATCAGTTTGCAAATGATCCAGGTAACAGGGGGAGCCGAAGTCCAACCGATGAAAATAGACATCGAAAGTTGGCCCGCCTACTGTTTAACCATTGAAAAAATACAAGATGACAAGCACTGGTATCACGACATCAAGACCTTCCTCCAAGAAAGTAAATACCCTGAAATGGCTAGCAAGAATGACCAAAGAACACTCAGAAGGTTAGCAAGCCATTTCTTACTAAGTGGGTCTGTACTCTACAAAAGATCATCTGATGCCACCTTGTTGAGATGTGTGGACAAAAATGAAGCATGCGAACTGATGAAGGGAGTACATGAAGGAGTATGTGGACCTCATATGAATGGCTACATGTTGGCCCGAAAAATCATGAGGTTAGATATTATTGGTTGACCATGGAATCGGATTGCATAAAATATGTTAAGCACTGTCATTTGTGCCAAGTCTACGCAAACTGGATAAATGCTCCGCCCAACGAGCTACACCTGTTATCAGCACCATGGCCTTTCTCTATGTGGGGAATCGACATAATAGGCCCAATCACTCCGACAGCGTCCAACGGCCACAGATTCATACTGGTAGCAATTGATTACTTCGCCAAATGGGTAGAAGCTTCGTCATATGCCAATGTCACAAAAGGGGTAATAGTCCGCTTCTTGAAAAGGGACATAATAGCCCGATACGGAGTTCCTGAGTCCATCATCACCGACAACGGTACCAATCTTAATAACGAATCGATGACAGGTTTATGTCAACAATTCCACATAAACCACAAAAATTCAACCCCCTACCGACCTCAAATGAACGGGGCAGTAGAAGCAACTAACAAGAATATCAAAAAGATCATCGAGAAAATGACAACAACTTACAAAGATTGGCACGAAATGTTACCGCTTGCTCTCATGGCTTATAGGACTTCAATAAGAACATCTACTGGAGCTACCCCATATTCATTGGTATATGGTACTGAAGCAGTGCTACCGATTGAAGTCGAAATACCATCATTTAGAATCTTGTCAAAAACTCAGCTAACCAAATCAGACTGGGTAAAGAAGAGGCTTGATCAGCTGAATCTGATTGATGAGAAAAGACTTACCACACTATGTCATGGCCAGTGTTACCAACAAAGGATGGTCTGAGCATTTAACAAGAAAATGAGGCCTCAATACTTCAAAGAAGGGGATCTGGTGCTAAGGAAGGTTCTCCCGAATGCCTAAGACTCCAGAGGAAAATTCACCCCAAACTATGAAGGCCCTTATGTGGTGAAAAAGGTTCTGTCAGGAGGTGCTTTGATACTGACTCAAATGGATGGTTCGGAATTGAGAGACCCCATTAACACAGATGCTGTAAAGATGTACTATCCTTAGGCAATGGAATTGAAATTTTGCCAATGTTTATGAAAGCCAATGATCGATACAAATTTCGTTGAGTCGAGTTTTTATTTTTTACAAGCAAAGCTAATATCTCTGAATGGTCAATAATTCAAATCAATTCGCACCACAACAAATACCCCTAAACACATTATCCACCACTTCGCCAATGAAAGATAAATACTAAAATGATAATGAATCTCAATATATTTGGTAATATAATTCTATCTACTTTTGAGCATTAGAGCCTAGTGCATTAGTAGGGTAACACTACCGTCAAAAGAGCATAAGAAAGGAAGCACATCAAGATTTTCAACCCGTGTTAAGATAAGAAAAAGTGAAGCAAAAGCAAACCAGCATGAAGGTTTGGTTGTTTGGTTGCTATCCACGATAAACTGGCAAGCATATTAAAATAAATAACTATCATCATATCATGAAAGGCATCACATCATTTAGCTCAGTCAGTAGAAAGCATATTTAGAAGCATAAGATGAGTCAGCCCATAGTGAGACACTTGTCTAAACATTCCCTTTAATAGGGTAGTCAGCCCAAAAAGGGGCACTTCCCTAGATCTCTTCTAAGGTCAGCCTATAAAGGCACCTTTCTAGATATCATTTCTATCATAGGTTAGTCAGCCCAAGAGGGGCACTTTCCTAAACATCTGTTCTCAAGGTCAGCCCATAGGGGGCACTTTTTGAGACATTTTTATCAAAGGTTAGTCAGCCCATAGGGGGCACTTTCCTAAAACCTCTATTCTCAAGGTCAGCCCATAAGGGGCACTTTTTGAGACATTCTATCACAGGTTAGTCAGCCCATAGGGGGCACTTTCCTAAGACATCTGTTCTTAAGGTCAGCCCATAGGAGGCACTTTTTGAGACATTCTATCACAGGTTGGTCAGCCCATAGGGGGCACTTTCCTAAGACATCTGTTCTCAAGGTCAGCCCATAGGGGGCACTTTTTGAAACATTTTATCATAGGTTAGTCAGCCCATAGGGGGCACTTTTTGAGACTTTTCTATCATAGGTTAGTCAGCTCGTAGGGGGCACTTTCCTAAAACATCTGTTCTCAAGGTCAGCCCATAGGGGGCACTTTTTAAGACATTTCTATCATAGGTTAGTCAGCCCAAGAGGGGCACTTTCCTAAAACATCTGTTCTCAAGGTTAGCCCATAGGGGGCACTTTTTGAGACATTCTATCGTAGGTTAGTCAGCCTATAGGGGGCACTTTCCTAAATATCTGTTCTCAAGGTCAGTCCATAGGAGGCACTTTTTGAGACATTCTATCATAGGTTAGTCAGCCCATAGGGGGCACTTTCCTAAAAATCTATCTCAAGGTCAGCCCATAGGGGGCACTTTTTGAGACATTTTATCAAAGGTTAGTTAGCCCAAGAGGGGCACTTTCTTAGACTCCCTTGATTAGTCAGCTCATAGGAGCACTTTTCGGAGGTATTTTTTTCAAACAGTTGCTAGTCATAACCAGACGCTTCTGTTAACAGGTAGCCAGCTCATAAAGGCGCTTCCTAAGATAATCTTCTTTTCAAGGTTGCTAGTCTGATAAGACGCTTCCTGTCATCATTTCTTCTACACTCCTAAACAATGCTTGAGATGTTTCCTATCACCAATTGGTCAGCCCATAAAGCACTTTTTGGAGAGGGAACATCACTCTAAATTGTTAGGACCATTTTAAATCGTGGGATTATTAGCTCTTGGAGCATTTTCCTACCAAAAACCAAATTCCAGATAACCAGCCAAACCAAGGCGTTATCTATTTAAGAGGCCAAAAATGGCGTCTTTCTTATCTTTGTAGTTAAGTTTTTCAAACTTTACTACAAAGAGGGGCAGCTGTAAACACCCCATTTTTGCCCTAAGAATAAATAATAATTAATAATAATCAATTTTCAATTTTTTCCAATTTTTTTTAATTTTTCTCTAATTTAGCAAAAATAATAAAAATATTCAAAAAATAAAAATAAATAGGAAAACACATCAATTTTGAAAGATGATTTTAGAAATGGCAATAATAAGGAATAAATAATTTTTACAAATTTTTGAAATTTCAAAAAATACAAAAAAAAAAAAAAATCGCATTGCATATATGCAATTTGCGAAATAAACAAAATTAGGAAAATGGGCTAGCTCATCTGGTCCGAGCCGTGGCTAGGTAGGTGCGTACGGGTGCGAGGTCGCGGGTTCGAAACGCGGGGGAAGCAGTTTCCGCATTTTGTGATTTTTTCATTTACCCAAGACACGTGCAGCATCTGATTGGCTGGAGGGAACGCACGCGCCGGGCGCGTGATCGTCTTCAACCTCGGTCTTAGATTCGCCGACGAAGGGAAAAATTCGAATTTTGGCCATTTCGATTCAATTTTTTGCACAAATCCAACAGATCTTCAACAGAATTGAGATAAACATCATCTTAATTGAAATCAAATCTCAACAAATTGAAGGATTTACACGAATCGGAGTTGGTTCATTTAACCGTCGATCTGATTTGCCTCGATCAGTGGAAATCCGAGCTTATTCAGCTCGATTTCGAATGCCTATAAATAGAGGATAAAGTGAGGAAGCCAAATCACAGATCAAAAGCGAGAAGGGGAAAAGAGTGAATCGGAGACCACCGGAGGAAATTAAAGTCGTGACCACCGATCGAAGTTGAGCAACCACCAGGAGGCGTTTTTGGAGCAAACCACCACTACCATTGGATTCCTCACCCTCGATAACCTAAGATTCGACACCTCACCCGCTGCAAAAGGCCACCGGAACGCCGTCAATGAGCACTCCCCGCCGCCGCGTTTGACCAACCCGAGCACCGACCCCGATCCAGGTAAGTCGGATTTTCCGATTTTTTTTTTATTTTGTTTATTTATTTCGATTATTTTTTTTATTTATTTATTTGTTTGTTAGTTATTTATTTATTTACTTATGTATTAGTTATATTTCAATAAATAGAAAAAATGCTAGGAATTAGATTTTTTAGGATTTAATAATAAAAATAGAAAAAAAATAATATATATATAATCAAAATAATAAATAATAAAAATGCAGAAAAATAATAAAGATATTAAAAATAATAATGATAATAAAAAAACTTTAGACTTTAAAATAGGATAGATGAGAACCTAGGAGAAAATTTTTAAATCATGAAAAAATTAATATAAAAAATTATAAAAATTATAAAAAATCATGAAAACTCATAAAAAAATCATAAAAATTACAAAATTAATAAAAAAATTAATAAAAATAGAAAAAAAAATGAGTTTTATCACTTAGAAAAATCATTTTCTCAAATAAATCCAAAATTGATGTTTTTCCCAAAAATTATTTTCAAAAATCAAATTATTAAGCTTAGGCTTAGATTTTTTCAGAAAAATCCAAAAAAATGTTAAAAACATAAATCAAAAGAGATTTTCAAATTAAAATTCACAAATCCACTAAATATTTTCAGGAAAAGCGAACTACGGCTTGTTTGATCCTGAATAGCAAGTACGTAGGCACCCATTTGGGTCAACCCCTAAAATGAAATAAAAAAAATCATTTTTTTCAAGAACATAATAAAAAGCAACAGAAACAAAATAAAAGCATTTCTAGATAAAGACAATTTTAGGAGATTAAGTGGTAACCGTAAGGTTTTAATAGGTTAGCCTCCAAACTTAGAAACTCTGGTTTTCCTTTTCCTCTTTTCACCAAAAACGAGAAGAGGAAATCACGACAACTAGTGGTCCAAATTAAGACTAATCCGCTCCATTTAGTCTTAATTCAATATTTCCCAACAACAGTTGGGTGGCGACTCCAAAATTAAACGAAGTTCCTAACTCAAGTCGATGATCTATATTAGATGAGCATATGGTCTAGTCTAGATCAGATTAGGAATGGGAAAATTCAAAAATTAGACTCGACACTCTTTCTTCAAGAAATTAGGTATAGCAGACCCAAAGCCCACTAGAATAAGTTTGCAACTTGCTAACTGATTCGTGAAAATTCTTAAGGGGATCATTGAGGATGTCTTAGTAAAGGTAAGAAATTTCATATACGCTATTGACTTTATAATTCTAGACATTGATGGGGATGGGGATATGCCTTTAATCATTGGAACCATTCCTTGCCACTGCTAGGGCAGTGATTAATATAGAGGATGGCAAGCTTACACTAAGAATAGGGGATGAAGAATTAGTGATTAAAATAGATATCGTCATGAAACACTCCATGTGCATTGATGATTCATGCTATTCCACTAATATTATTGATTCCTCAGTAGACAAGCATATTGAAGAGATCTTATGTAAGAATAAGTTAGAACTAAGCTTAACTAGAGAAGAAGAGAAAGACATGGACAACCCTAAGGTTAAGGCATTCATTGAGTAACTTAATGCTGTAAAAGAAGTTACACCTCAGGGAGGATTTAAAGAGCTGAATAAAAGCAATGAGGCAAGGCTTAGAACTTCCATCGAAGAGCCGCTAATGTTGGAATTAAAACAGTTACCAGATTATTTGGAGTATACATTTCTAGCGGAAAACTCCAAGTTGTCGGTTATCATAGCCTTAGATTTGTCTCAAGAGCAAAAAGATCAATTGCTCACGGTTTTAAGAGCACACAAGCGAGCCATCGCTTGGAAGATTTCAAATATCAAAGGTATCAACCCCTCTTTCTATATACATAAGATACTATTAGAAAAAGGATTTAAGCCTGTAATGCAACCACAACGAAGGCTAAATCCTAATATAAAAGAGTTAGTCAAGAAAGAAGTTATCAAGCTTCTTATTGCTAAACTAATATATCCTATATCAAATAGTTCTTAGGTTAGTCCAACATAAGTGGTGCCAAAAAAGGGGGGGATGACTGTGGTCCCCAATGAGAAGAGTGAATTTATACAAATGTGTACTATCATCGGATGGTGGGTTTATATAACTTAGCGAAAATTAAATGATACCACTAGAAAAGACCATTTCCTGCTTCCCTCAGATGCTGGAGAGGCTAGCTAGACATATGTACTATTGTTATTTAAATAGGATGTCTAGATACTTCCAGATATCGATAGCTCTAAAGGACCAAGAGAAGACTACCTTCACTTGCCCCTATGGCACATACGCTTATAAGAGAATGCCATTTGGGTTATGCAACACACCGGCTACATTTTAGCGTTCTATGTTAACCATATTTAATGATTTAGTGGAGAAAATTATGGAAGTCTTCATAGATGACTTTTCAATCTTTGGTGATTCTTTTTCTAATTGTTTGAAAAATCTAGAAAAGATGCTTATTTGCTGTAAACAGACTAATCTTGTACTAAACTAGGAGAAATGCCACTTCATGTGCAAAGAGGGCATTTTACTTAGCCATAAAGTTTCACATAGGGGCATTAAAGTTGATCGAGCAAAGGTTGATGTGATTGACAAACTTTCCTTACCAAATTTAATCAAGGCTATAATAAGTTTTCTAGGCCATGCTGGTTTTTACAAACGCTTCATAAAAGACTTTTCTAAAATAGCCTAACCACTGACTAGGCTATTAGAAAAGGATGTGCCTTTCAACTTCACTCCTGAATGTTAGCATGCCTTTGATGTGCTCAAGGCAAGACTAACAAATGTGCCTATTATGATAGCTCCTAATTGAAACTCGCCCTTTGAACTTATGTGTGATGCGAGCGATTACATAGTTAGGTTGTTTTGGGATACAGGCACAACAAACACTTCAAACCTATCTATTATGCCAATGGGAAAATTAATCATGCTTAAGTGAATTACACTACCATAGAGAAGGAGATACTAGCTGTAGTGTTTTCATTTGATAAATTTAGGTCGTATTTAATTCTGTCCAAGGTTATTGTTTACATTGATCACTCTACCTTAAGATTTTTGCTAACTAAAACAGATGCAAAGCCTAAACTTATCTAGTGGACTCTTCTCTTATAAGAATTTGACTTAGAGATTCACGATAAAAAGGAGGCAGAGAATCTAGTAGCTGATCATCTCTCAAGACTCAAGACTTAAGAACCCCCATTTAAAGGAGATTGAAGAGGAGGATATTAATGACTCCTTCCTTAAAGAAAAACTATACATAGTTTGTCATCTCATGAATGTGAAAACTCCGTGGTTTGCTGATTTTGCAAATTATCTTACAATAAGAGTTCTCCCCAATGACCTTAATTATCACGTAAGAAAGAAGTTCTTTTTCTAACTTAAATACTACTACTGGGAGGACCCCTTTCTTTTTCGGGTTTATGGAGGTCAAGTAATAAGGAGATGTATCTCACATGAAGAGGGATGGAAAATTCTTAGTGATTCTCACCCCGACCCTACTGGTGGTCATTACTTAGCTAACAAGACTGCACATAAAGTTTTAGAGGCCGGTTTCTATTAACCTGTAATATTTAAGGATGCTTATCGTCACCGCGTCACATGTGATAGATGTCAATGGGTATGGAACACATCACGAAGAGATGAAATGCCTAAGAACTTTATTCTAGAATGTGAGATCTTTTACTTATGGGGCCATTCCTTACTTCTTTCTAGAACAAGTACATTTTGGTAATAGTGGACTATATGCCTAAATCGATTAAGGCACAGGCTCTACTCATAAATGATTCCAAAGTGCTGTAAAGTTCCTTAAAAAGTTGTTCTCTTGTTTCAGAATCCTTAGAGCCATTATAAGTGATAGGGAAACACACTTTTGCAATGCACAAATGGAGAAGGTGTAAAGGAAATATGGTGTAACACATCAAATTGCTATACCTTACCACCCATAGACAAGTGAACATATGGACATCTCCAATTGTGAGTTGAAAAGAATTCTAGAAAAAACAGTATGACATAATAGAAGAGATTAGGTAAAGAAGCTTGATGATGCCTTATGGGCGTATAGAGCAGCTTACAAAACACATTTAAGTATTACTCCATACAGATTAGTTTATGGGAAGTCATGCCACCTTCTAGTGTAGATTGAAGACAAGGCATATTGGGCAATCAAGTTAGCCAATTTTGACTTAGAAGCTGCTGGATTAAAGATGAGACTACAATTAAATGAACTAGATGAGTGGAGAAGGCAAGCATATGAGAATATGAAGATATATAAGGAAATGATGAAAGATTATCATGATAGGCACATTCGCTATCTAAGGGAGTTCAAGAAAGGGGATCAAGTGCTTTTGTTTAATTCTCTGTTAAAACTTTTTCCTGGAAAGTTGAAATCAAGATGGTCTGGTCCTTTTGTAGTCAATAAAGTCTTCCCACACAGTGCAATGGAGCTCGAACACCTAGAGCATGATGATTTCAAGGTAAATGACCATAGACTAAAATTGTATATAAGAGACAGAATAGCACATGAATATCGAGAGAAGTCTAGACTCCAAGTATGAGATATTTAGCTAAAAAAGCGAAGGATGTCGAGTCAACGAAATTAAAAAAGTGCGCTTCTTAAGAGGCAACCCATGACTAATCTAAGTATGTTAAGTTCTTTTTGTTTCATTTTTTTTTTCACTACCATAAGTCTTTCCTATTAAAAAAATTACGAATTTGTGGGAGAGGAAGTGAGCTTACTTGAGGGGAATAAGAGTAAACCCTTAAGTGTGGGGAAGCATCTATCATGTAAGAAAATTTAAGCTTTAACTTCTCAAGTATACCTGGTAAGTCATTTTCATGCTCTTTTAATTATGTCAATGTGCATAATGAACAATCACATAAATTAAATAGCTTAGAGAGTTTTACTTAAATTCTGTATAATTTTTAAACACCTACACAATGTTGAGCACAAATAGTACTCAAGGTAGTGCACATATAAAGAGGAGCCTCTAGGCACTTTTTGGAACCCTGCACGGTCTCGAGCACAACCGTGTAGGAGCTAAGGCACTTTATGCCCCAACAGTAAAAGCCCTCGGATAGTATTTTGGAACCTCGCATGGCCCCGAGCACAGCATGGCAACCCATGACTAATATAAGTATGTTAAGTTCTTTTTGTTTCATTTTTATTTCACTACCATAAATCTTTCCTGTTAAACAAAAAATTACAAATTTGTGGGAGAGGAAGTGAGCTTACTTGAGGGGAATAAGAGTTAACCCTTAAGTGTAGGGAGGCATCTATCAAGTAAGAAAATTCAAGCTTTACCTTATCCAGTGTACCTAGTAAGTCATTTTCATACTCTTTTAATTATGTCAACATGCACAATTAACAATCACAAAAATCAAATAGCTTAGAGAGTTTTACTTAAATTCTGTACAATTTTTAAACACTTGCACAACTTTGAGAACAAGTAGTGCTTAAGGCAATGCACATATAAAGAGGAGCCTTTAGGCACTTTTTGGAACCTTGCATAGTCTCGAGCACAGCCATGCAGGAGCTAGGGCACTTCGTGCCCCAACAGTAGAAGCCCTCAAATAGTTATTTGGAACCCCGCATAGCCCTAAGCACGGTGTGCAAAAGGCAGGGCACTTTAATATCCCATAATAACAACCTCGAATAACTTTTTGGAACCCTACACAGCCTTAAGCACGCCTATGTACAAGCCCATGCAAAGTTTATATATATATAATTGCTTTCAATTCCTCCCTCATGCTCTCTAATTTTACTCAAACTAAATACACTTCTCCTTTACCTCCTCCCCACGAAATTACATTTTTGCACTCTACACTCTTCTTCCTCCATTTCTACTTCATCCCTTAGACTTTAAACTACAAATCTAAGTAAGTTTTTCTTTTCTTTCTATTCTATATTATTTCATACATGATTTTATTTTTTTTTATTGCTATGTTCTCATCATATTTAAATAGGTCCTTATGCATGGGTAAGAATGTGGTAATGATCACTACTTAATGAGTTTTTAGTTGTCATGAATAGTTTTTCTTTTGCTTATTTGTGATTTTAGACAAGCTTTATCTATATATATCGAATCTCATATGAAAATTAAGGTTCATGAACATTTTATGAGAGTTCATAACTTTTGGAACTTTTACCAATTTTGCACAATCAACTGCTTTTGCAAATTTAAGTATTAAGATGGAAATTCGTGGAGTTTTAATGTTAGTTTTAGTCTAAAGATTTGTCTTAAACTCATACATGACCTTGTGAACAACCAAATTCCTGCGCTCGTGTTGATTTGAATTTTTACTTGTTCTTAGTTCCACCACACCGTCTACACTGCTGTGTAGAAAGTTGTGTTAACTTATGTACTTTACCCTATGGTTTTATCCTGAAGAATTTATGCTTGTTTTGTTATACTTTGATTATACATATCTTCTATAGATATTAAGCATTAATATTAGTTATTTTAAATATTCATTAAGTTATGAAAGTTAGACTTTGATTTTTGTTATCATGAACTCTTTATACATCTTTTATGCAAATGAGAACAAAAAAGGTAGCTAACAAAAAGGCAAAGCAGCAAGCTTCCACATCTCAATAACAGCAAGAAATAGCCTCCCACTCTCACAAGAGGCTAATAACCGCTCCACAACAAGAGGTAGTGGAAGATGCACTTGTCAAGTACTCTAATGAAGAGTGGAGTAAAGATTAACAAAAAAGGTTAAAGTCCTTGGCTTTTGGAAATAATGAATACCTTGATTGGAAAATACTCAAGGCATATAGAATTGATGAAAGAATCCATGAAATAATAAGTGTTGGGCCTTGGGCTACTTTCTTTAAGATAAATGAATCAGCCTATAGAGAGATTACTCTTAAGTTTCTCTCCACATTATAGTTTGATCAACATTGTCTCAATTTTCAAGTACATGGACAAAAACACATTGTCTCCTCATAATGGTTTATATTTGGGCTTGTACTTTGTGTCAGAATCTATTGTAGTGAAATTCTAGCAGCTGCAAACTACATAACCTGAAGATATGTCCACCTAAAAATATTGGGAACAACTATGTGTGGTTTAAATCCGTTGTAATCCTTCCAAGTCCAAGGCATCATCCATAAAAAAAGTTGATCTAAAAGTTGTTCACCACCTTTTAGCACACACTATTGGAGGACGAAAAAGTAGCTATGGGGTGGTAAACAATTTTGAAAATTTTCATCTTTATAGTATGACTGATAAATTTCATATCAATGTAGGCTTAGAAGTTACTAAGCTCTTACACCGACTGGCAATTAATCCTTGAGCCAAAGGAATATTCTTAGGGGAACTATATTACGAAGTTCTTAAAAGGTTATCATATTTTTCAAACCCTTAATCCCAATGAACTAAGCATCCCTACTACGAAAATTTCTAATAGCTCATTCCGTTTATAGGGGATGGTTGAGTTAATTAACCTCCCCACTCCGTTAATATATTCTACTCTACCTAAAGGAGTTTCTACTTCTAGTGTTACATTCACTTCCCACGCCCGAACTCTTAAGAATGAAATTTAAAGCTTGAAACGTGAATTTTAGAAAGAGAGGAAATTGGATAAAAAGGAAATAAAGAAAAACAAGCGCTTTAGAAGTGTAGTCTGCGTATTTTTGAGAAAACTAGTTGGCTATTTCTCCCCACCACCAGTCAATCTACCAATGTATGAATCCTCTCCCGAATCTAATTCACCTGACGACACTGCTTCTAGAATATCTAGGAAAAGTGGAAATGACCCAGTTATTACTGAGTCCTCTAGTTCTAAATAAGAGGAAGATAAGGGAGATGATGATGATGATGATGATGATCAAGGGGATGATGTTGCAGCCATAGAGGTTAATGATAGCAACGAAAAAGCTAATTGAGAGCTAGATTATCTGCTAGCTCTACATCTTCTTACCTAGTTTTTTTTTTTTCATAATACTAATTGATATATTTTCTACATATGATTTGTAACTAATTGAGCTCCCTTATGGGAAGACTCTCTACTTGAATTAGATGAATGTCTCATTCTTTGGACTAATATAGACTAACTTTTATTTTTATTTTTATATTTATATCTTTTAGTTTGGTGTTTTCATTTTTTTTTTTTTTAGGATTGATAGTGCATAACTTTTGCTTTGCTAGATTTCTAACAACTAGGAAAGTCCTTAGTGTCTTTTTTCTTTTATCTCTTTTCTTTTTCTTGTGTATACTTGCTTTGGGAAGACATTGGGGATAATATCTTAAGCAAGTGTAGGGAAGGGATATAAAAATAGAAGAAATTAGGTTTTGAATAGTTTAAATATCTTATGCTTTTATTGATCAAATTTTCCCCCATTTACAAGTTTGCAATTAAACTTTAATTTTGATTGTCTATTATTGAAAAGTGAGAAACTTGAAATTATACTCATTAAAATGTAAAAGTAACATTTTAGTATACATATATGTAAGAGTAATGACTTTATGTGCCTTATTTACCTATTGTTGGGTTTGGTATACTTAATTAGAGTTTTAGGATGAAATCTAAGTAGGGTAAATCTCTTTATTATTTAATGGTCGAATTTAGAGTTATGAAATAAATTGAAATTCTTAGTTTCAAGTGAATTAGTTGTATTTTTAAACCGATCAGTTAGTATATTTAATATTTAATCATTTTGAGAGCTCTTTCAACCTTTTGTGAAGGGGCATGTGAAATTATTAACTTAGTAATCCCTTTTTGAAATAGTCTCTTTGAAAATAATGAATATCATTATTGAGTCCCTATATGTTAAGGTAAGGGAGTTTCGATGGGGTCCTTTTAAAACTTGATCACCTAAGATCATCTGTCTTGGGATCAACTGACCAATGAAATTACCATAATTTTAAGGGATATCAAAAAGACAACTTTAGCGAGTCTTGTAACTTGGGTAAATAAGCCTAGGGATGCTCTCTATTAAGGGAATAACATTTGTTAACTTGGGTGATGAGCCTGAGATTATCGGCTAAAAACCCACTAAATGGGTTACTTGGCTCTATCTAATCGAACTAAAAAAAAAAAAAAACTTTTGAAGAGACTTGAAAGAAAAAAAAAAAAGAAAAATAATCCAGGGGAATAATAGATGTCATATGCTTTCACTTCTTGTTGTTGTCCTTTGAAAAATAATTAAAAATTTTATATACTTTTTAGTAAGTAGCAAAATACAACTAAGCAACTTGGACTTTGTTTGAATTGTTATTTCCTTTGTAACTTTGAAAGTGGTTGCTAAACAGTGAGGATACTAGTTTAACTTACTTGGATTAATATGAAAAATCTAATTATTGTATCCTAAGTACACATATAATTATGGTTGGTTTAAGCAATAAGCACTAACGGGTCACTAAGAATTAATTAAGTAAAGAATACTGGTTGTAATTCGAGATTCATAATGAATATAATTGATGATAGAACCTTTCTCTTGTCCTTATTTTGTTTACTTGAGGACAAGCAAACGGTTAAATGTGGGGACATTTGATAAGTATTGAAAGAACCTTATTTCTAATATTTATTAAATATGGTTTTGTATGAATTTTATGTGAATTTATCGAGGAAAAGATACTTATGTACTTAATATTTCAATTCAGGGTTTAAGGAGTACAATTTAGAGATTTAAAGAAGGTTCGAGTGAAAACGAGACAAAATTTGGCAAAGTATAGAAAAAGGGTGATTTACACATTTACACAACCTTTAGCATGGCCATGTAGACATTAGTGCTAGAGGGCAAAAAATGATCAAAATGCATCATGAAATTATACCCTAGCTACTACACAAGCTGCGTAAAGAGTAGTGGTAAAGGAAGAAATTTGACCTGAGAAGAAAATGAAGAAATTCCAAAGTGCACAACCTCAAGCACTACTATGTAGAACCCTAGATGCCAGAATTTCACGTTATCCCAAAGTATACAACCTCGAGCACGGGTGTGCATTAGGTCGTGCATGCTACCTTGTTTCTTAGATTATAAATACTTACTTTATTTCGAAAAATAGGGATTTAGATCTTTTAATAGTTATAGTCACTCTCAAAATTCTAGGAGAGCAAAATTACGAATTTGGAGAGAGAAATCATTGGAGCATCATCGAAGATCACAAAACATCTACAAGGATTTATTCTTTTCATCATGATTTCTTATTACTCCTCTAGATTTTTCATGATTACTATAAATTCCATGGAAGAGTAGATTTATATGCTCTGCATCTTGTGAAACTATAAACCATGTGATTAAATTATTTATTGATTAATGAAAAGTTTATGCCTTTATATCATTCATGTATTTTGATTGTTTTGTGGTTAATTTATACACACAAATTAATTGCATATTTGGTTCTTTTTAGATAGAGAGATGTCTTATCTAATAGGATAAATATTCATGAATAGAAAAATTGCATGTTTTACCTAAAAGTAAGAAAACTTCGATTTTCTACACAAATTAAATCTTTATTTTGGAATTACAAACTTAATGAAATCTTATAGGGCGATAGTGAGGGGAGGTCCCACTATTCCACATAGGGTTATTAATTAATTAGCTTAAGAGAGTAATTAGTTTAATTGAAAATTCCTGTAATGCAAAACATAAAAAAATTGTTAATTAATACATTATTATAAGAAAGTTAGGGTTTAGAGTGGATCAAGATGAAGAATATGTTTTTGTGATTGAATTCATTTGTTAAAACGATTATAATTAATCTTAGGATTGTTAGATTAGTTAATTAGTAATTTAATTTATTAATCTTACATCAAGATTTAAATTAGATAGTAGAAAAAAAGTAATACTAGTATTTGTTTTTAAAATCCTTGAGGATGACACCTGTTGTAATCTATACTATATTAGATAGGTACACTTGCTTAGCTTAGTCATTAGATTTCTTTAAGTTTATAAATTTATAATTTAATATGATCGAAAGAGCAACCATCAATAATTCTCACCACCATTGCTACCAACACCTACTATCCACCACCACTAAGATCATCACTACCGTTACATTAATAGTTGCCACTAACTTATTGCCCTACATTACCAATTGACAACTACCATTGTTGATGTTACCACCATTACATTACACCTATATCACCACCACTACCACTATCTTTACATTGTCACTACTACACTATTACCACTATTGCACCTTACCTTTACCAACACCATTACTGTCACCATTACCACCATCATTGCCATAATCATTATCATAGGTAGACTTAAGGTGGGGTTGAAAGGGGCTTTGGCTAAAATAATAATAATAATTAATTAAATTTATTTTAAAAGTAAAAAATATATATTATATTCATATTTTTACGTATAAATATCCCCATGAAATTTAATATGGTTAGTATTTGTTTTATAAACTTAAGGTCATGGGTTCAATTCCCATTAAAATCACATTTACGTTTTCAAATTACATTTATTATTTATTTCTCAATAAATAATTTTCATTATCTCCTTTTTCTCCCCCAACCCCACCCCACCACCATACACCCCTCACGCTGCATGCACGCACATTATAACTAGTAAAATTGGGTTTTATTAATAAAAAAGATGATAGTAAACTAAATAAATTTTCGATAGAAAATATTTATTTATTAGTAATTTTATGATGCAAAATAATTTATTTAATGCTATATATGTTTCAATTATATTGCGTAAAACATCAATAAATAATAGCAATTTATATTACTTAAAGTACTAACATTTTCTTTTATAATTAATATCATAAAAAGGAATGAGTATTATCGAATAATTAATTTTCTAATTAATTATATTGAAGAAAACATGAATGTATGTATGTATGTATGTTTTTTTATGGTTTATTAATTAAATAATACATGAAAGACAATGTAAAGAAATTATAAAATGCCATATTATTTATATTATGTTGTCATTTTCTTTTTGCTTGTAATTTTTAATTTAAATACTATGATTTTTTTTTGTTAACAATAAAACTTATATGAGTCTTATGTCTTGATTCATTTTTATTAATAAATTATTAGTAATATTTGATTAATATGCAATACTAAAAAGTTTCTCTTTTTAACTTTTTATAAAGTATGTCAAGAATTTGTAATTGATACATAAAAGAAATTTAAATTTAATTTTTTATTTAATATTAGATTGTATTGAGAGTACAATTATTTCTATATATGTAAGATGCATTATAATTGTAATGACAAGTGATTTTTTTGTACTATTAATTCTAATATAAATTTTAATTCTATAAATCCGGTCTTTTTAATAATACGATTCTACATCCACCCTTAATCACTATTACTATTGTCACCATCTCCCATGCTTTACCATAATTACTACAATCATCATTATAATCTTATCATTAACATCAACTCTACTACATCATCACCAAAGCTATTACCTTACCTCGTATACCATGTTACCCTTGCACCAATACTATTATTTCTACTAACACTAACACTCGAACACCAACACCACATCATGATCATTGTCATTGCAATGTGTTCTTGGTGATAGTGTTTTGATACTAATGACAATGGTGAAGGATATAGATGTGGGGATTTGTTAGTGATGTGATGATAGTAGCATAGTGATGGTAATTGTTGTGGTCTAGTAAGCGCAACAACAATGTTAGTTTAGGGATAAAGTGGTGGTGTCACTATTAGTGATAGTGAGGAGGTAATTATGATGTTAGATTACAAAAAGCGATTCAATAGTGGTGGTAGCAATGATGGTAGTAATAAAGATGATTCCGCAACATAGGATTATATTGATACTTCTATTATTTTCAAACTTAATAATATAATATAAACAATGTAATAGTTATTCTCTACAATAGAAATTTATGGAAAATAATAATGAAATATATATTACTTAGTTTTTCTAGATAATAATTATTTACTAAAAATAATATTGTAATTTCTAATCTTTTCCATTCTTGAAAGTAGAGGGGCCCTACTATAATATGCTGTGGCCGGCATCACATTAGGCAACAATAACAATTGAACAAATTTTTAGTATTTCATTTTTTTCCCAAGTTCTTCTCCTTCCAACTTACTTATTATATGCATAGCAAAGAATTCACAAAATAAATTTTACTAGGAAATCCATTTATTAAAGTGAAATCATTGCTCATAATTCTTTTGTTTTTTATATGGATTTAGCCCACTTGTTAGATTCTTTGATTTGATATCTTGCATTCAATTGTATAAGTAAAAATTATAGTTATAGTTATGTATATATTTTTAATTTTTTTATTATTTGAAAAAAAATAAAAATTAGCTCATCCTATTAAGAAATTAATATGCAAACAATAGGGCTTTAATTGCCTTAGCAATGCTTGATGTATATAATAATAATAAAATATGATTAACATTCAAAACAACTAGGCATATTAAATTTAGTGTCGTCAAATCAAATCGAGAGTATCTCAACATCACCATAGGAAGTTGAAAAAGCTTTGTAAGGAAAATAAAAAAAAAAAAATTCCCATAGGTAAACGTCAGCAGTGGAGTCATGCACACGTGGCAACCATCCATTGGCATCGCCACTCTCGAGAAAATCTCACAAATATTCCACTTCCCAATTAGAAAATAAACGGTTGTGATGACGCATGGTCTCATTCCCATCTGTGTCCAAATACACTTTAAACTCTCGTAACCTGCAGGTACAAAACGACGAGCCAATACCACCCCTCCAAACAGACAGATATTTAGAGAGTGAGACTTGGGGTGGTGGGATTGGAGTCTTCACGATCTATCGAGGTCTTTGTCTCCTTACATTTCTCGCTTTTTCTTTTACTGAACCCTAATTTCTCCTGCTTTGTTCAAAATGCGTGTAATGAACAGATTTATTCGAGTTCTGCATTTCTATTATTGTCGTCGTCGTGTCGTCATCATCGTCATTATTATTATTGCAATTCTATCTTCTTATGCTAAAACTAGTTTGGCAATGTTATGTATTACTAAAGTTAGGAAATTATTTTTATTTGATGATAACAATTAGGAAAATTTGTTGGTTTAAATGAAATTGGGTAGCTTTAGTATTGGAAAATAACATAGATTTATAAAAATAGAATTAGATAGAATTTCTACTTATCAGTAGAATAAAGAAATGAGGAAAGAGAAATAAAAAGTAGATTCAACTTCGGCAAAATTCGGGTTCATCCTCCAATATTATTATTTATAGATAAAATTTTATTTATAAATAAAAATAATATATTCTATTGAGGACAAAACTGAAAATGTGTCTAGAAATCTAGTCTAGGACAAGAATATCATACAAGATATTTCAATTATTGCTTTCTTTGGTTGTCATTTTAATTGAGGTGTGTAATTTGATGATTCTGAACCGGACACAGCTGGCGTATATACCGGTTAAATGTACCATGCTGTACGGATCTTATTGTGCTACTGCACTCCTGCATGAACTATATCTTCTTCGTTAATATCTAAATATGCTGTGTCATTCTTTGACGTTTTTCTCCACATTTATTTGTAAGTACCGATTGGATATAACTTCACACAAAAATAAAGTCACATACTTTAGGGGATTTCACATATGCTATGAGAATTCCCAATGCTTAACCACTGGCCCCAGCATCTAGGGATGAATTTTGAGGTTTCTTTGTTCCAAATAAGATTCAATTCTGCATATTTCTTTGAAATGTAGGATTTTATGTTAGAAGGGACTTTTGGATTGAGGGAAGATCAGTGATAACATTGATCTGTTGATTTATTCAACTACATTTGAATCCGAGGGGAGCATTTTATTTTGTTATTGCTGAGACATTGTTGTTAGTTTTGTTGTGATATGGTACCATGACCAGTAAAATGTTGTTGTGGAGTTGTAAAAGTCCACTCGCTAATGCTGACTAGTAGGATTGGGTTGTATATATCCGTTAAAACTGGTGTGCTCATTGAATTTGATGTTTTTCATAGATGTGAATTTGATGTTTGGAACAGAATTTGTGGTCTCCCTGACTGCTGCAAGAAACAGTTTGCCTATCTTGCAAAGGGCTAAATGAGCTTCACTGGGCCTCCAGTTGGTTCTGGTTTGTTCTTTTTCTTCTTCATTGTAAAATTAATTGTGTTGGTCAGTATGGATAAGTTTCATTATGCAAATTTTTGTGATGTTTTATTTAGAGCTTGAACTTGAACTCAAATTCAACTCGAGTTCAATCAAGTTTAGAATCTTAAACTCGAAGTGGTATTTAAAGAGTTTGTGATTGATGTGGTTAAGCTTGTTTGGCTTGATTTCTCTAAAAGTTATTTTTCATCTAATTAAAATAATAACAATATTCAAACTAGATTATTCATCCAAAAAAATATTCAAACTAGATTTGATCTTGACTAATGTTTAAATTTGACTCGAACTCAATGAGGCTTGTTAACTAGCCAAATATTATGAAACTTAAGCTTGACGCAATAAATTACTTGAGTAGCTTGAGCTCGAGCTCAACTTAATTGTTGCCCAATTGAACTTGAGCTTCAGTAGCTCATGAGCAAGCTTGTTTACAGCCCTAGTTTTATGGTGGTTTATCGTAGAAACATCTCGGTCAAGTAGAATCTGCACA
The DNA here is from genome assembly GCA_037954665.1 of Laguncularia racemosa. Lineage (NCBI taxonomy): Eukaryota > Viridiplantae > Streptophyta > Magnoliopsida > Myrtales > Combretaceae > Laguncularia > Laguncularia racemosa. Next base: position 1,189,158 of record JBBMOL010000094.1, on the reverse strand, counting down.
TTCAGAATGCATGGAGGGTTGAACTACCTAAGTTTTTATTTTGGAATATGATAATGGGTGTCCTGTGTCCCTTGTTAAGAGCCCAAATAAAAAAAAATTCTCAGTGTTTTGCTGTATTTGCTTTCCAAAATAGTTGCTTTGAGGCAGTCGTTGATAGGAATTTATTATTTTATCCATCCGAGGCATTTACCTCTGCCAAGGAGCAATACCTACACTAAGGGTGTATTTGGCTTATTTCTTTTTAACTGTATTTTCAAATTCTCCATCTACATCTTATTGAAAGCATGGGCTATTTTCCATGTGGAAGAACTTACAGCTTTGAAGAAGTCCAGATCAGCTGTAGATAACAGAAAATTTGGCTTTTTAACACATTTATGGAAATTATAGATCAACTATACGTAAAAAAAGAAATGAGTTATGACAACAGAAAGCATGCAGCAGATGCAGATAAAAGATAATCCAACCAATGACAAAGAGAGGTGCTGACAATTGATGTTCACATGCCATAAATCAAAATACTTTGATTTGATTAGGAAGTTTGCCTTCTCCTAAGTTTTCTGCAGCTAATCAAATTTGTTGTGTCACACAGTAAAAGAAATTCTGAATCATTTTTAACAAAATATTGATATTTATTTGCCTGTGTTGCACCTATAACTTGGTTAAAATATCTTATAACATGTTCATTGTCTACCTGTGCATTATTGTATCTCCCTCACATTTCAGGCAGTAGAACTGCTAGGAGAGCTATTGAGTTTGGAAGAACCTATGTTGTTAGACCCAAAGGTAAACATCAAGCAACCGTTGTATGGCTTCATGGCCTTGGTGATACTGGCTCAAGGTAATATTTCTTGTGCCACTTCAAAAAATGTTTCATATGCTCTAACCATACTACTTAGTCTTGTCTTTACTATCTGTGGGTTGTGCTACATCTTTTCTCTTTTGGTGACTGCATCAGTTGTCCATTTTGTGCTTCAAAATGTGTTTGCCAAGAATTTCTATGTTTATGCCGTTACAAAATTATTTGAGAGGTGTGCGCATCGATTCCCTTTTATTGGCTGTTTGGTGCGCAAATTATTTTCATCAAGAATTTTTTATGCTTTGCTATAACAAAATTATTTGTGTAGCATATGTGTAGGCTTCCTCTTGATTAGTTTTCTACAGTTATAACAGGTTGTGGTATTGCTTCATGTGCTTCTTGTTACTGGTGGATATGTTACCTTTACTTCCCATCCTTATTGTTTCATATGTGTAGGCTTCCTCTTGATTAGTTTCTACAGTTATAACAGGTTGTGGTATTGCTTCATGTGCTTCTTGTTACTGGTGGATATGTTACCTTTACTTCCCATCCTTATTGTTTCCTTGCCCTCCTTTTCAGCCATGGATAGCTCTTTCATTTTGTGAGCAATGGAAAAGGACATGACTGATGCTCTTGATCCATTCATATTCTTGAAGCATCTAATTGGTTGAGATTGTTCTTGGACATTGTTGCATTATGAATATGCTGAGATTTGTAATATAGCATTGTCCTCCCTGTTGTGAATCTCGATAGCTTATTCACTGCTTGACTTCATTAGGCATTACTCAGATCTTGTACATGTCAGTTATAGTTCCAAGCACATTAAACCTATAACTTCACTGATTTTCAATCTTCTAGGTTGTCAAACCTGCTTGTAGTTTTGCTGGTATTGCTCTGAAATGGGCCTGTGGAGTTAGTTGAAAAACTTGAATGTGATATAATATGAATAATTCCTCAAGAGGTGTTTTGGTGGTTCATCCTTATCAAATACTTGTAGCGTCACATTCATGTGCATAATAGGCATATGACATTTCTAATAAGTTAGACCATAACTGTTGGTTAATTCCAGTGAGATCAAAACGATTGAGTTATTTATGCTTTTGATTTTGGCAGCTGGTCACAGCTTTTGGAGACCCTCCCTCTTCCAAATGTGAGTAAGAAATAACGTGTATACACGCAGCAGAATTGTGCTGTATTTTCATCTCATCTAAGTTTTGACATTTGCATATTGCTCCAGATAAAATGGATATGCCCAACTGCACCGACTCAGCCAATAAGTTTGTTTGGAGGCTTTCCATCTACTGCTTGTGAGTTCTAACTTTTCCAGATACATGTAATCTTAAGAATAATATCATGATATGGCAATGGTGTTACAGCATTGTGAAAGGAAAATAAAAAAAGCATGAAGTTCTCTAGTAGATAGATTAGAAATTTATAGTTTCTTCCAAGTATGACGTTCTCTGTGTCATCACGATTAATCTCAGGGTTTGATGTTGGAGACCTGTCAGAAGATGCTCCAGATGATATAGAGGGCCTGGATGCTTCCGCAGCACATGTTGGCAATTTGTTGTCAACGGAGCCTGCTGACAGTAGGTGTCTGCTTGTTTATGTTGTTTGCAGTGGACTTACTATTTTCAATTTACTTTATTTATCCAAAAGGAAAACCTCTCCTGGTATCTAGAAGTCGTATTATGAAGGGCAAATTTGACAAATTAATGTACAATCAGTAATATCCCCAAAAAAGAGTCTGCATAGCTTAATCACCTCCGACCATTAAATGATATTACTTATATTAAAGAATTCAATATAGCAGGCAGTGCCACTGAGCACTCAATAGTTGGGTGGTATCACAATATTACAGGTGTAGTTGCAAGACCAGGAAGTTCAATTTTTAGCAATATAAAAAAAGAAAGAGGAAGTTTAATATTATCCTTTAATGACACCAATAAGGCAATAACACATGAGTCCAACTCAAGGGTCTAGTCGATGGGTGATTAGTTACAAAATCGAGATCAAGTTTGTATTTATGTTTCTTATGGTTTCTCTTTTTATGTTGGAACCTATAGTAATTGGTTCGTTATAGAAAAGCCTTTGATCTGTTGAAGTATCATTAAGAAGGAAACTTCGGATGCCCTAAGAATTGTAATTTGGGATAGGAACTTTGCTTGTTTATCGTTTTTATGGTATCACTTATTTATATAAGCTTATCATCCCTGAATTTCCTCAAATAAAGATGAAGTCAAATCTAACGTTATTTTCTAAAGATATTAGCTTTGTGGGTCTTCTTATTGAACCAAACATGGGTCATCATATTCTTTTCAATGCTATACATGGCCCCTTGTTCTTATGTTCACCTTCCTCTCATTTGGTCCAAACCTCCCACACCTAGACCAACTGACATAAAATTGATTAAAGCCGCAAGCTTGTCTTGCCAGGCTATTTTTTATTTTTTTACTGATTTCTTCATTTCCCTATTTTTTTCCCCCCAATTTTCTTTCTTTCAGATCACTAATTTATTTTGTTATCTCCATTTTGTTTTTGTTTTTTTATTTTTTATTTTTCATAATTGTATTAGTCCTAAGTCAATCAATCTGAACACTTTCATGGCATTTAAACTATTTTGATTATAGAAAAGTATGGGCGAAATACACAATAATTTTTAATGGAAAGTAGTAGAACTGAATATCATTCATTAGAATATAATAGTTGACAAGATAAATTCCTTTAACATTCTATTTAATAATCAGTAGCTGTTACATATATTGTAATTTATGAGTGCCCTATTCGCTTGTTATTATTTTCCTAAAAAATTTAAGGCGCATTCATAATGTATATTCAAAAGTTTTGAGTGCACTTCTTAATGATATCCTATTGTAATTATAAGATGCACCATAATTGCAATAATAAGCGAACATTTTCCTATGAATAATTTTAGCATTGATTTCCTGTTTCATGATTCTATGGCCATCCCTCCTTGCTTCTTCTCATTCAGCCTATCTTGACTTTCATCTCTCATATTGGTGTCTTATCTTTTATATTGTATAGTTGGGGTTTCTCTTTTCTTGTAATCTTTCTCTTGATTGGGAAAAATAAATAGGTCCACCCTATTGCACCTATTTTTAGTAACATCTTCCATTGATATTGTGACACATATGAAAGTGGTCACATCACATGTGTGACCATTTTTTTTTGTGTCACATCTTTAATGGAGGGTATTACTAAAAATCGGTGTACTAAGGTCCTACCAACCTTTTTACTCATTGATTGGATATTGTTCTAAGAAAGCTGCTGCTTGTCTTGCAAAATACTAGATTCTCCATGAAAGCTGGCTCTCCCACTAAGTTGTTATAAGCTAGACATAGGATGTAGTCGCGGGTGAGATATGTTAGAAAAAAGGTTTGATGGCTTGTTAATAGGAATATAACCAAGGCGAGTCGTAATAGAGTACTTGACTCGACCGACTTAATAAAAACCCTATAGGGTTTAGGGTTAAGTTTTGGGATACGAAATAATATTTGATAGGGTTTAGGGTCAGATTGCGGGATTTAGAAAAAAACTTGGTAGGAAAACCCGACTCGATAATTTATTTTTAAAATAATAAATTAATATTATAATTTATAATCAGTATATTTTATTTTATTATTTTTATATTTTTAATTAGTGTGTTTTTATATTTATTTTATTTTTATATTTTTAAGTTTTATATTTGATTTCTTTCTTTTTTTCCATTATAAGTAGATTAATAATAAATTAAAGAAATGATATATGAAAATAAGTTAAAGTATTAAAAAAAAAATTTTAATTGCCGTTCGGGTTAGAGCTGGGAATGCGGGTCAAACGGGTCGGCCTACAAGGGTTGCGGGTAGAAAAGTGCCCACTCCGCCCCGGGGGGCCAAGGCGGGCTGGCCCGCCCTACAATTTTTTTTTTTTTACAAATTTAGAATGAGATTTTTATGATCGTTTTTTTCTTTATTTGTTGTCTCTCATTTTCTTTTCGCAATCATTTAATTTATTTAACTCTACGATACTGTGACAATGTCAAACTCTTAATTTTTCTTCCAAATTCCTCATTCTCAATTCTCTAAATAGCATTGGCATTTGGCAATACATTTCATTTCACATTGAGCTCCCCAGCATTCTCTAATGCTGTGTGTGTTGCAAGTCACTCGAGTAAAGAGTCAAGTCGTCCCTCTCTCTCTCGTTTGATCTATCTTTTTTTTTTTTTTTTTTGCGGGCTAGCAGGCCAACCTGTGCCCGTAGCGAGTTGCCTGCCCCGACTTGCGAGCAAAAAATTTTGGCCTGCCCCACAAATTTTTGCAGACTCCGCATGGTAGCTAGTGAAGTGAGGCCACTGTGGTTACGAAAACAAATATAAGCAATTGGAAATATACCTAAGCTAAGGTTGAGCCGGAGTCAGGAGATAAAGTCTCTCTCTCCATAACAAACTTTAGTTTTCAATTAACAAATTCCCTAACTGCTTTTCCCTCTCTCACTCCTCTTATAAGCCAGCTTTCCCTCCTTCCACGTCAGCCATTTCACATCAGCAGATCATACCAGTTGTTTATGCCCTTTTCCTTCCTTCCACATCAGCATATTTGTACCCTTATACCTATGAATTATTTACTAGTTCGCCCCCTCATATATCCTACACAACACTATGATGCCTCTCTATATTTCACCCCTTTCTACTATATTATATACTACATTATTCTACTAGTAGCATGTTATTCTTACTAGCATGCACATCATCCTCACCTCCTACGTTGATATACCATAATCGAAGGAGTACCTGGAACCTCCCCTCTTGGAATCCTATCAATTGCCTCCCCAATAAATTGTCCTTGTCCTCAAGGACAAAGTCTAGAAGGTGGGAGCTAAACTCAGAAGTATCCACCCAAGTAGCATCATTTGAAGTCTGTCCCTGCCATTGCACCAGTACTTGAGGTATTTCCAATTGATCTTCCTGTCGAAAACGGCGACCCAAAATTGCCATTGGTAGATGAGCCATGAGCTTCGGTTCCCCATAAAAATTAGTGGGTAGTTTAGGTGCAGAGGAAAAAGAACCCACTGCCTTCTTGAGTAGAGAAATATGAAAAACTGGATGTAGGCGGCATTGAGGAGGAAGAAGCAATTCATATGCCACCTTGCCAATGCATTTGCTGATCTGGAATGGCCCACAGAAGCGTGGAGACAGCTTGGAGGTGTGTGTAGTTTTGATGCTATGGTGTAAAGATGAACGAAGCTTTAAAAGAACCCAATAACCCGCTGCAAACTCCACATGCCTCCAGTGTTTGTTAGCATTGTGACAATACAAGGACTCTGCATGAAGTAAATTTTGTTGTAGTTGAAGCAATACAGCATCACGGTTTCTTAATGCTGTTCGAAGCTCCGGATGTCGAACTTCCTTGTCCACAAATGCTTGTAACATAGGAGGCGGCCGGCCATAGACAATCCCGAAAGGGGTCAGTTTGGAAGTTGTATGGTAGGCGGTATTGTAGTGAGATTCCGCCCATGGAAGCCAAACTCCCCATTGTGTAGGATGTTCCCCCGTGAAGCAGCGGAGATAACACTCCAAGCACCGATTCAAAACTTCTGTTTGGCCATCTGTCTCGGGGTGGTAGGTTGTGCTAAAGTGTAAAAGAGTACCTTGCAAATGAAACAATTCGACCTAAAAGTTGCTTACAAATGTTGGATCCTGATCACTAATGATGGTCTTTGGTACTCCATGGAGACGTACCACCTCCTTAACGAACAATCAGGCCACACTCTTAGCTGTATAGGGATGTTTGGTTGGTATAAAATGCCCATATTTGGAAAGTCTATTGACCACAACCAACACCACATCAAACCCTTTAGATTTTGGAAGTCTCCCAATGAAATCCATGGAAATGTCTTCCTAAATTGCCTCTAGAACTAGTAAAGGGCACAAGAGACTAGCAGGAGCTAAAGTTTGGTGTTTTTGTCGTTGGCACACAGCATAAGTAGCCATGAACTCGACCACATCTCTTTTCATCCCTATCCAATACACATTTGCTGCTAACCTTCGATAAGTGCGTAAAAATCCCGCATGCCCCCCAATAGGAGTAGAATGGAATTCATGCATGAAAACTTGAGGCCATTTGGAAGCTGCGGGAACAACTAATCGGCCATGATAAAATAGAGTATCATGCGCAAGATGGAATCCTTGGCTAGCTGACTCCCCCTTTTGCAATACCTTCAATTTTTTTGCGAGAACTACATCCTCTTCCACCATTTTTCTTGATAGCCACTAAGTCAGTCCATATCGGGCTTGATATTTGCGACAGTTGAACATCATCACATCCCTGAGACAAAGCATCTGCTACTGTGTTGTCTCGGCCTTGCTGATATTGAACCTCGGAATCATATCCCAACAACTTCGGCAATCGGTTCTGTTGGTCAGGAGAGATAGCACGCTGTTGGAGTAAATGCTTTAAACTCTTCTGATCGGTCTTGACAATAAACCTTTTTCCCATCAAGTATGGTCGCCAATGTTGGATGGCCAACACTGTAGCCATTAGTTCCTTCTCATATGTCGACTTAGCCAATGTGCGATCAGCTAACGCTTTACTAAAATATGCAATGGGTCGTTGATGTTGCTGTAGCATTGCACCTAACCCCCTACCAGAAGCATCACACTTGACTATAAAGGGCTGTGTGAAATTTGGCATTGCCAACACCGGCATCGTAATGAGGGCTTGTTTCAGTCGAATAAAAGCGCTCTCTGATTGCTCTGACTAGCCAAAATTATTTTTTTTTGGTAACTCAGTCAATGGCTTGGCAATCTTTCCATAGTCCTTGATAAATTTCCAATAGTAACCTAATAAACCCAAGAATCCTCGTAAGCCTTTAGAGTCTTTGGTTTGGGCCAATCAAGGACCGTGTGTACCTTGCTGGGATCCATTGCTACTCCATCCTTTGAAACAATATGCCCCAAATATTCCAAAGATGACTGACCAAAAAGACACTTCTTCCTATTAGCAAAGAATTGTTGTTAACGTAGCGTAGAAAAAACTTGCATCAAATGCTCTAAACGAGTAGGCATATCATTACTGTAGACCAAAATATCATCAAAGAATACCAACACAAAATGCTTGAGATAAGGTTGAAAGATCTCATTCATTGTTGATTGGAAAGTGGTTGGTGCATTTGTCAAGCCAAACGGCATCATCAAGAACTCATAATGGCCTTGATGAGTCCGGAATGCAGTTTTATGGATGTCTTCTGCAGCCATCCTAATTTGGTGATACCCTGATCTTAAATCAATCTTCGAAAATACACTCGCTTCGAACAATTCATCCAATAGTTCATCAATCACTGGAATAGGGAATTTGTCCAGAATCGTTGCCTCATTGAGAGCTCGATAATCAACGCAAAACCGCCACGAGCCATCTTTCTTTTTAACCTAGATCACCGGACTCGAAAATGGACTAGTACTTGGCCGTATAATCTCCGTAGCTAACATATCACGGACCAACTGTTCGATCTCATTCTTTTGCACATACGCATATCTGTAAGGTCTGACCAATATGGGTCCTTTTCTCGCCAATAATGGGATATGGTGTTCCATTGTGCGGTTTGGAGGAAGCCTTGTCGGAGGTGAAAAGATGTCTGCAGACTCTAATAATAATGCTTCCAGTTGTGGACTACAATCAGCCCTCTATTCCTGTGATTCGGTTTCAATCATCCATAACAACCTGCACTCATCCGTTTCCTCCAACTTCAGTAGAGACTTAAATGAGATTGGAAATTGGCATAATGTAGGGTCTTCACGTAACATAATTTCTTTTCCCTTGTGCTCCACCGTAATCGTCATCTTTGCCCAATCTATTCTTACTTCGCCCAACATTTTCAGCCACGACATCCTTAAAATTACATCCACTCCTCTCAAATCCATCATATAACAATCCACCCAAGTCTCATATATACCTATCCTTAAAGGTAAACCAGTACAAAACCCACAAGACTCCTTCACATGCCCATCACCCAAGGTTACTGTGAAACTACGATTATCCGTACTAGAAATGCCAATGTGTTTCATCAAATGAAGAAACACAAAGTTATGACTAGCCCGCTGTCCACAAGAGTTACAACAGGGTTATTAGCGAGCATACCTTGCATCTTCAAAGTACAAGGTTCATTGAAACCTTACATCGCCATCAATGATAATGATAGCCTTCCTTCTCCAGCTACAGTATTAGTGTTATCACATTCATCCCCCCCTACACCTTCCTCTTCCAACACTAATAATTGAAGGAATTTGTTCGGACATCGATGATTAGAATTGAAGGGTTGATCACATTTGAAACATAATCCTCTTGCTTTCTTATCTAAAAATTTCGCATGAGAGAGTTGCTTCTGACCATGAGAGCATCTACCTCCTTCCTTGGATACACTTGAATTGGAAGCCACATGAGAACCCCTTCCAACAGCCGAGTTAATCTTTCCTCCCCTCGTCACACTCACTTTCCCTCACATGGCCGTCCTCTCCATTATGGTACCGCGCATTACGATACATAGGTGGTCTGGTAGTAGGGGAAACTAATCTAGAGCTATAGTGACCTCTATTGACAAGGGAGGAATATACCGCCGGTGAACGGATGTCACCTTGACCTCCATATCCCTGATTAGTTGCGAGAAATATGCCGGAATCAAATTCATTCTCAATCTTTACAGCCAAATCTATGGCATGATCCAAGGTTGGTGAAAACTTATCCACACGCATTTGTATATAGTCACGTAGGCCACCCATGAAATATCCGAGTAATTGCATCTCAGGCATAGTAGGGGCGTGAGAAGTTAGTGACTCGAATTCTTCAATATATTGATAGCCGTGTCGTTGTAGTTGAGATAAGCTCTTGAAAAGATTGGAGGCTAATAATCCGCCATAACATTTCATGATCTCAGCCTTCAAACATGTCCAAATTAACTCAATTTCTCTCCGTTGCAACATTTGAAACCAATGATTACACCTTCCCCACATACACATTGCTGCTAACGTCTCTTTTCTATCTTCCCTAGTTTGTTGAGCAACAAAATGTTGCTCAGCCATCAAGATCCAATTGGAAGGTTCTACTCCATCGAACACTGGTAAAATCAGTCGAGCCGCATTCAATCGAAGTTCATCATCCATTTCTGCGTCACGTGCATCTCCAAAGGGAAAATCAACTCCATCCTCTGAGCGATGGACTCCTTCTTTCCATTTACCTCGATCCTTTACCATTGAAGTTCCTTCCCCTGACGTACCTCCTATGTCCTTGTTCAATCAAATATCTTCTAATAATTTTTGTATTTTGTCCATCTTTCCTTGCATATCTATCACTTTTCCAAACATTGCGTTCTGTTCTCCATCAATAGTCACCAATTGATGTTGGATCTCCACTACCTCATTGTGGATATCTTCCACATTCTTCTCCAATGCCTCCACATGAGCTTCCATTCTCGTCATTAGACTACCGTTTGATTCTATTTACGAGCGTTTTCAGCGAATTGGACATCCTCTACTCGATACCGTTCCCTTCATTTGGTAGCCACCAAAGTGAGGCCACCGTGGTTACGAAAACAAATATAAGCAATTGGAAATATACCTGAGCTAAGGCTCAGTCGGAGATAAAGTCTCTCTCTCCATAACAAACTTTAGTTTTCAATTAACAAATTCCCTAACTGCTTTTCCCACTCTCACTCCTCTTATAAGCCAGTTCCTCCACCCCCCCCCTTCCACGTTAGCCAATCCACATCAGCAGATCATACCAGTTGTTTATGCCCTCTTCCTTCCTTCCACGTCAGCATATTTGTACCCTTATACCTATGAATTATTTACTAGTTTGCGTGCACCCCCCCCCCCCCCACCCTCCCCCCCTCTATATTTCACCCCTTTCTACTCTATTATATACTACATTATTCTACTGGTAGCATGCTATTCTTACTAGCATGCACATCCTCCTCCACTCCTATGTTGATATACCATAATCAGAGGAATACCCGAAACATCCCCTCTTGGAATCCTATCACCGTGGGTTAGCCCGTTGGCTCGCCCCGCAATTCCCTGCTCTAGTTCAGGGTGGTTCATTTGTTAATTGTGTTGGGTTGGGGGGAAAAAAAACCGTATTGGGTTGGGGTAGGTTTTGGGTATATAAATCATTTGCCAAGTTGGATTCGGGTTTCAATGAATTCATCTTAAACCTGACCCGTTTACATCTTTTGTTAAAGAGGATCTTCTAATCTCGCAAAGGCGCATTGAGAAATAACCTTCCAAATTTTTTAGAACTATAATTTGGGGTAACATTAATTGCTTTTATGGAATTGTTTATTTATAGAAGCTTCTCATTTCTAACTGTTTCTTGATAAAGATAATTATAAATCCAACAATATGTTACAGGGTCAAGTATAAGACCTTGTAGCTGGATGATTCACAGTAATATCAGGTTCACTTTGGGATTTCAGCATCTTCCTACCTCATTTCCCTATGATTAATTAGTGTTCTAGGCTCGTTAAGAGAGAACCTGATGAGCTCTAGTTTGCACCAATTTTGAAAAGGAAATTCTTGACACTTTCATTCTTGTAGCCATGGCTCTAATTCAGTACATGTTACAGCAATCGGAATGGCATAACTGCCACTTCCACATCCACCACTTACATGCCCGTAACTGCCAACAACTAGACCCTTGACCCTACTATTGGAAAGACTTACACTACACAACAGCAACAACAATCACAGGAAAAACAGACTGACACTACAACAACAATTACGTGGAAAATTGGCATATTATAATAAACACACACATATTCAGACATTGTGTATATGCACCCCTACGCTACCCTACACAACCTAATCCAAAGGAAAGTCAACGAATACATCTAAATATTTCTTTTTCTCCTGCATGTATAAACACGTTTGATAGGAGCAACTACAAAATGTTCTCGTGAGTTGGAATCATGCGTTACACAATATCTCATAGAGATGGATAAATCTTATAATAACAAGATAAATATTAGTCAAGCACAGTGAGCATGAACAAGAAAGCTGCTTTTGGACTTGGAGCATTTATAGGGTGACAAAGGAGAGAAAGAGAGAGAGAGAAGGAGATCTATTCTTTTTACAAGATTTATCTTCCTTTTCCTTTTGTCAATTAATATTTATATCTTGAGAACTCAATAATTGGAATTCTATTTACACAATTCTGTTCTCATTGAATCAGAAATGAACTGCTTGTATATTTACCCTTCTGCCATTTAAATGATTCACCAGCCCTTTTCTTTTTCCTTATATGCACACATTTGGTAACTTGAATGTGTAAGTCGGCATATCTCTACAATTGCTATCTTGAAGCACTTTAGGGAATTAGTAATTTACTGTTGCATTGTATGTTATGGACCCGAATTAGGGGTCTAGTCATAGGTGATATTTGTATGGGAAGGGTTGAGGGCTTGTGAGGTAGAACCCTCCAATCTCATAATAGCAAAGGCTTGTTAGAAAGAACCTCCAATTTCATAAATTACTTTAATTTGCTCTTAAACAATGGAGACTAAACTATGAATAACTTTCTTGCTTGTTTATTAATGTGGTAGAATCATTTATTCATATAAGCTTTCTTACAATACTCGCCTAAAATAGATATGAATTGCTTAAAATATATTATATCTATGATCCTCTAATTTTTTTTACAAGAAAAGGAAACATAATAAGGGTAATGGGTAATAATAAAAGAAATATAATAAGGATAATTTGAACTTGCATCTTTATGGTGCGATTTTCCTATACTATTGTCATTCTAGAGGCATCTCTAACATTACTCCCTCTTTTGCAATGATCTTATCCCTTAGCTTAAGTAATTGCTTTACCAGAAAGAAACACCTGTTACCTAGAAAGGATTGTGGTGGCTCATGGATGCAACAATCGAAAACTTTTTTTTATTTTTTATTTTTTTATGGATGAAAACAATTGAAGACTTATATAGGATGAAATTCAAGCTAAGTATAGCAGGGAACATAAAGCTGTTCAAATCTTCCACTAGGACGTAGCTTTAGCCATAATCCTTGCATGGGTCATCAATGTTGTTCTCCCTCTAGGAAGTGTGTGACTGGAAGCACAATGGCTTTGTTCACATTGGGTGCTCGTATGTTGTCAACACAAGACTGCCCAATATGTGGCAGCACAGTCATCTGGATGTCATCACCAGTGTGCTTGCAATGTCATCTCTCACTAGGTCATCATTGAAGTCTGCCTGATTGGGTTGGTTATAGCAATTAACAACCACATTTGACTTTTCTCTTTCAATGATGCTGGTAGCTTCACCAAAGTGACCAGAAATTCCCATCCTTGTCTATAGGAGGGTTGTCTTCTTGATAACTTGGCCAAAAGAGCAATTATGTTTTGCTTTTCCTCTTCTTGTCTTGCTCTGTCTTATTCATATTGTTGAAGAATTGCCTTTAGCTTGTCTTTCTTGTAATCACCTATGACAATTGGCTCTCATACCAAGTTGTTATGAGTCTAGATTAGGGATCTAGTTATGAGTGATATTTGTCTAGAAAGGGTTGAGGCCTTATCAAGGAAAGCCATTAAGCCGTTCAATCTTATCAACTACTTTTAATTACTTCTAGACAATTAAGACTGATTTTTGAATAACTTTCTTACTTATTTATTGATGTTGTAAAACCACTTGTTTATACAAGCTTTCCTACCATACTTGCAGAAGATATATTGTCCAAAATAGATATGTTTATGATCTCCTAATATTTATTACAAGATTACTTTCCAAAAAAAATATTTATTACAAGATTAAAAGGAGACATAATAAGGGTAATGGTTATTAAAAAAGGAAACATAATAAGGATAGTTGAAACCGGCATCTCTATGGGTAGTTTTCCTAAAATACTGTTGTCGTAAAAGGGCATCTATGACATGATACCATTCACAAGCGTAGAATATGGAAGCAATGCCAACATAAGTAACTAATGTTATACATGTCTTTTAAGTAGTGCTCCTATTCTTCATTGTTCAATTTATATTCCCCATGAAATCTACACTGTTCCAATATTGATCTCCTAGCAAGTTAACTTTAGGAAATGGCCATACTTTCATTGGATGTTTAACTTCATAGAGAATAATGAAACAGCCGATTTCTATTTTGCAACTTGCATGGATGAATTTATCCCTCTTTTCCTGTTGCAGTTAAACTTGGTATTGGAGGCTTCAGTATGGGGGCTGCAACTGCCCTATATTCCGCAACATGCTTCTCTCTCAAGAAATACGGGAATGGAAATTCCTACCCTGCTAATATAAGTGCAATTGTTGGACTCAGTGGCTGGCTTCCTTGTGCAAAGTTTTTCCACTTCCTTATACTCTCTCTCTCTCTCTCTCTCTAAATTGTACACCTAATTATGGTGCTTATATTTTAAGCTTTATGCTTGAACAGGACTTTAAGTAACAAGCTAGAAGAGGAAACCGAAGCTAAGCAGCGTGCTGCATCCTTACCCATATTGCTTTGTCATGGCAGAGGTACTACTAAAAAGGCTCGTGCAGATACTAGTACATTTTGATGAAATTTGTAATTGAAAGTTGTTGATGTTTATATTGGCATGTACATTTGTTGTTAGACTGCTAGTAACCTATTCTAGAAATAGTGGGAGCCTGTCATGGAATGTGTTTCATTTATTTTACCTGTCTATTTTCCAAGAAACTCAACATCTTAAATATTACTAGCATAGAATTTAGGAAGGGGAGTGAATTGCATCCCTTACCAATAAAACTCATTTCTGATGCTGTGTAGTCAAACGTCAAAAAGTCTATTCTAATAGCAGTTAAATTGCATGGTCAATGAAATTTTTTCATTAGCAGATTCAAACCAAAGGGAAGAATCATCTAGTGGAGAGGGTAGTAAGGCTATATTTAAGGTACTGAAGGGGAGAAAAATAGTTATCCTTAAGAAGGAAAGTTATTGGCAAATGCTATCTGGGTTTTTGTATTGGTTTTAGGGTCATGTAATCATACTTCCTGTGACGTAGGCCATCCACAATCCAACCAACTTAATGGCTGTTTCCATTTACTGGTCGCATTTCGCTACTCTTCTAAAACCCCTATTAGAAGGAAGAAGTCTTGATGCAGGTTTGCTTTGTTTACTTCAAACTTGCTTCAGATGGTGTTTCAGAGAGCTTCAGGATAGTAGGGAACTTACTTTGAGTTTTTAAGACTAGGGCATGTCTTGAATCTCAGTTGATGGGAACCTTTAGTTAAAATGTAGTCAAGGTATGGAGTCTAGGACTTGTTTTTTTGCCTGTGGCCTAAAAAAGCATATGAAAAGTATCTATATGGAAGATTCTCTTTTTTCTCTAATTTGAGATAGAAAATGAAAAAAGAAGCGTAGGAAGATGTCCATGTTGATTGATGGCCTGACATACATCTATTCATTAATGGTCTTGGCATCTATGCTGCAGTTGATGATGTTGTGCCCTATAAATTTGGAGAGAAGTCCTCGAGGGCTTTAGCTTCAGCTGGCTTCCAAAATGCAACATTCAAATCTTACATTGGGTATGTAAGCCTGATCTCCTCAGAAAAGCTTAATCTACCAAAAAAAGCTTTTAAAATGTCATGAGCTAGACTTCTGTATTTATTGTGATACAAGATTTAATTTCAAAGTTTTGTTACTGTGCAGGCTTGGCCATTTTACCCTTCCCGAAGAGATGGATGAGGTCTGCTCATTTTTGTCATCAAAGTTGGGGGTTGATGGTTCATCATAATGCATTGAATACATTTTTTGCGGTCTACATGAAAAGGAGAAGTGTGAGCGGTCAATGAATAGCAATGGGCAAATGACATTTAGAGGATGAGGGTGTTATATTTAAGTGGTATAGTGACAAATGACAATACCCTATGTATTGCTAAGGCTGTCCGAATTGATTATGATATGGGTGGTTGGCTTCTTTACTAATCTTTCTTGGTGATCGTACCAATTAATAGTTTCTCTTGTTGCCATGAAAGTGGGGTTTAGCTACTTCCTTTCTTTTTCAAGTTGTAAACTGCTCCGTCATATGGTTTCAAGCGGATTTTAGAAGCTGTTGATTTGTCTATTGCTTCCATAAGAGATCCCTTGTTTCCATTTCCTTGATTTTTGACTATTCTGGTCTATGTTCCCAATACGATCAAGAGATTTTCTCACCTAGTTGGAATATTAGATATGCAATTGTATTTTGCTTGCATGGCAGACAAAAAAGGTCCTGATGTACGAATAAGCCCTTAACAAAGGCTGGGGAGATCAAAGAGAGAGAGATGAGAGAGAAGTAAGAAAGAATGGTAAAAATCAACAAAAGGAAATAAATAATATTATTTTTAATCCATAAATGTATAAATCGGGAAAATATTTTTAAAAATTTATTACTTGAAATTACACTTGAAGTGTCAATTTCTGTACAATATCCTTTGTCTTGTACTTTTCCTCTTCATTGCTCGCCTCTGCATCCCTTAGTTTTTGTCTTTCCGTCTTTTCTTGTAGTCGCCACCATTTGCTTTGGATTGTCACTTGTCCCTTTCATCCTTCAGCATCCTCCTCTTCTCCGACCATTTGCTTAGCCATTTTGTCTGTGTACTGCAGTTGTCTCACTATACTTAAAATTGACATTTGAAGTGTAATTTTAAGTAGTATATTTTTTTAAATATTTTTTAATTATTATATTTATAAAAATAATATTATTTATTTCCTTTTTCCGATAAAAATCACATGTCAAAAGATAAATTTCTAGTTCAAACCCAACAAGAGGAAATTATTTATCATTCAAAGAAGGGATACACTTTATGTAAAGTGATACAAATAGCAGATGTTATTGCCTTTAGTCTAATGCCATTGGGTTTTGCAGCCCATAAGGTGCCCATTGGAGGCTAGGGATTAGTACTATTTGGTTTGGTTTTCCTTCTAAACAGAACCATAACTATACAATTTGTTTTTTATAACTTTAAACGAAATCTTTGGATTAAAATTATTTTAAACCATAAAGTTTTTATTTAGTTCAAATTGATTTACGGGTTAAACTATATTTTGTAATATAAGAAAATATGAATTAAATCATATTTGCATAATATGTAATCTTATGTGAAAAATAATAAATTCATTTAATGATACTGAGTATTAACATTATATAAAAGGTTGATGAAGTCAATATTTATCTATAAATGTTTATTAACAAATAATTTTATTCATAAAGTTAATATATAGTATTCATTTTGGTTTAACATATATATATATATATATATATATATATATATATAATCGATAAATTATTGTTATATAAGTTAAATACATATATATTTTTATAAATGTAAATTAAAAATTCTTTAAAGTATTGTATTACAATAAAGTATTTTTTTTAATTTGCAGTTAAAACACTTTTTTTTTCTTTTTTAAATGGTTTGCTTCTTCAAACTAATTATAAATTTATAATTTGGTTTAGTTTGGGAATTTTCTAAACCAAATTGTAAAAAAAAAAAAAGAAAACCATATTTTCAGTTTAATTTAATTCGGTTTGAGGATTAATTTAATTTAATCAAATTTTTTTTTTTACCTATCCCTATTGGATTCTAATAAGTCTATTTGTGTTAGATTTAGCATAATAACATTATTTCTTTATACCATTTTATACAACATTCATCATTCATCGAACTAATCAATAGTTTCATACTTTATTTGAATTCTGTCCTGAACATTTATCTCTTATATTTAGATAAGATAGCCAATGCCATCTAGCATAAAAAAAAAGGGTTATATTTAGATAATAATGAAAATATAGTCCATGATAAAGTAATGTGGATATACGGTCCAATGCCACATAGTGGGAAAAAAGGGTTTGAATATTGCGGTATATATTATTATTATATTATTATTATTATTATTATTATTATTATATTATATTACTTTTGAATAAGTGCCGTTTCTAGACTTAGCATCCAAAAGTGCAGTGCTGTCTTCCCGTAAGGCGGGTGCATATTCTTTCGAATAAAATATCAACATTAATCTCTTTCCTTTTAGCATTGTCCAACGGGTGCTTCAAAGTACTAGTGATAACGCCACGGATTAAAAAAAAAAAAAAAAAACACTCCACTTTTTATGAAAGTTGCATATTTAATTAAGAAGCAAACGTATTAAATTTAACTTTTGTTTTGATATTCCATATTTCACATAAATGTAACAAATCTCTAAATTCTTCAATATCTCCGAATTGTCATATGCTTAAAGTTTAAACTAGCCTCTACGATAATGCAATTACATTATGTAGAGTATGATATTGTAAAACTCGGCTAAAAGGAAAAAAATAATAATAAACAAAAAAGGAATAATGTGATAATATTGAGTTAAGTTAGGAAGAACAGTATGAGAAGTTTAAAAGATTTGAACCAGCTATATATAAAGCCTTCCCTCTCTCTTTTTCTCTCTCTTTTTTCTTTGTTTTCCCATTGCCTTATTTTGGTTCCTCCTAAACAATTTCCATGCATGCAATACCATGATCCGATGCTGAAACACAAGGTAAATTTAGAGAACTCTTCATTTATTTCTGAATTCCAAGTGTTTGATCCTTTGTAATGTAAGATAAAGGTTGTAGGGTGGGATAGAATGTAGAAGAGCTAAAGTTTCTTGTCTTAGAGTTTAATATAGTAAGTTATTATTATTATTATTATTATTATTATATGAACTTGTAGGTTACCATTTCTAATAAGCAGTAGACATCTTTTTGGAGAGAAATTTGTTAGAATTTGCATGAAAATGTGAGGTTTGGTGGTTCACAAGCAAATCATGCTTGTGATTGAAGTGTATGTATGAATGTGTATTATAAAGGTGAAATCGGCATGAAAGATAGGTATTTTGAAACCAAGAGGTTCATAGGCAAAGATCATGGCTTTGTGAACCTTGGTCATGAACCTATCTATAAGGTTCATGGGTTCTCAAGTCTAAGATCATGTGAAAGTTGGACTACAACAACAGGTTACTTTGTATGTTGCTTGTGCGTCTTAGTCTTAGGAGCTAATTGAACTTAATTATTATATGGTTATTAGCTATTTGTTGATTTTAAGTGACTCGACCTATGGACCTAAAGTGTTAGAACCTT
Source organism: Laguncularia racemosa (assembly GCA_037954665.1). Classification (NCBI taxonomy): domain Eukaryota; kingdom Viridiplantae; phylum Streptophyta; class Magnoliopsida; order Myrtales; family Combretaceae; genus Laguncularia; species Laguncularia racemosa. Next base: position 1,170,254 of record JBBMOL010000094.1, on the reverse strand, counting down.
AGGGGGCATCTTAATGATCTCTATATAATATTGTTCCTAGTAGAGTCACATATTGAAATAATCTGAGTAGATTATAGGATAACTCATGGGAGTTGGAGTCAGAAATGGTAATTCCCAATATTGTAGTATTAGGGTTGATGGTGGCAGTATTTCAAATGTATTATTTATGTATATGGATGGTATAACAATCTTTACATGAGGTAATAAGTATCTCTATGTGTGATTGTTTGACTTAAAATAAGATAATAAATTGATTGAGATTGCCTATGTACTATTGCATTCTATGTATGTGAACTATGTGATAATGTGACATTCATATGTGATTATAGATAATCTCATACTGGGCATTAACTCATCCCTTTTTGGGACACCTTTTTAGTTATAGATATAAGTATGGAAGATGAAGTAGGCTATGATTTTTTTTATTATTATTATTATTGTGAGCTAGGATTAGGAGACATAGATATGGAGTACTTGTACTACTAAGATGACTAGTGCTTGATTTTGAGAGATTATGATATATTTTTATTAGAGGATCCTTGCATGTATGATTTGGAGATGAGACTCTTGTGGTTATTAGGCTACTTATGTTGATGGAGCCATTTGAGACTCCAATAGTGATGTTTTGTGATTTACTTTATACTCAGTCTTAGATGTTGTAGACTGGACTAGTGGGTAAACTTTCAAACAAGTATAAGATGACTATGGAAAATTATTAAATGTTTTATGTCTCGTTTACTTCGCCGAATAAAATAAGATTGTAATGGAATTAGAATTATCATTGAATGGAATAGAGGTGTAATTTGTATTATTGTGTTTACTTTATTTTCATTGAATTAATGTTATTGTGTTTGCTTAGATGGGTTAAAAATTAAACAGGTCTTGCTTAGGTAATGAAAAGATGAAAATGCCTCTTACATTAAAATGCAAAAAAAAAGGAAACCCACAGTTCATTAGGAATAAAAAACGAACAACGAGGTTCATTCCATAGACGACTTGGAGATACGGATGACAACGAATTAGAAAACGGATGACAACGAATTAGAAAACGGATGACGAACAATAGGGCACGGACAATGTGGAGTGTAGACACACCATTTTTTTTATTTTAATTTAATTTTAATTTTAATTTAATTTTATTTGTAATCTTTTATTATTTTTTTTATAAGCAAACTAGAATAAATACAATATAGTTGCATTATATAACCGAGGTATAGGCTAATGGCCTAATGACGGAAGACACACGTGCATAATGATCTTTGGTCCAAAGTTTGAATCCTCGCTTACGTAAGTGCATGAGATTTTTCTTCTTGGCGAAAAACGTGAGTTGAACCCACATTTTCTTCTTTTAGTATTTTGCCTTGTAATGAAAAACGTAAGTTTAACCCACGTTTTCCTTTTTTGCCCTGTTTTTGTTACAATGAAAAACGTAGGTTAAACCTATGTTTTCATCGTCTTCTACCTAGGACTCATCCGCCATGGAAGACTATGAGGAGCTCAAATTTTTTTTCTTCTTTCTTTTAACATTTCAAAACTTACAGAAGATCAAACAACATAATTTAAGAAGCAAATAAATTCCGAAATTAAATTAAAATGCAATAAAACCATTAATCAAAGAGATTAAAAAAAAAAATCTTTCCACAATAATAAAAAATCTTCAACCTTTAACCTTTCTTCTCTCTCAGCTGTTTAACCCACATTCGCCTATAAATGGAGTTCCAACTCTACTTGAAAGAGGACTTTTTTTTTAAGACAAATTTTTTTCTCAAAATCTAAAATAATTTTTCCAGCGATGTTCTCTCTCTCTCTCTCTCTATCTAATTTTTTTTTCCCGATCACTCCACTCTAATGTTCTGGTCACGTTTCTCCACTTTTGGACATCACCACCGTCCTCTTATTGCCATCCGTCATCGTCATCGGAAACCATCTCCGGCGATCACGATCCAGGTTTGTAATTTTTTTTTTCTTCTTCTTCTATATATTACAGTATTATTTTTTTAGAAATAATTAAAAAAATTATTTATTATTTACTTTAATATATTAATTTTTTTATAAAAATTTTATAAATCTTAAAATAATATTTTAGTTATCTTATATTTTAAGACATTTAGAAAAAATATTTTATTTTTTTGTACAATAAGACATTTAGATTTTTATTTTTTTAAGAGTTATTAAAAAAAATTATTTTTAGTTATTTTATCTACTTTTAAAACATTAAAAAATAAAAAAAATTGTCTAAAAAATATATTTTAGATATAGTTTAAAAAAAGGATTATAAATTTAATTTTTTTTATTTTTTATTAAAAAAAAACATGTGAACTACGATAGGTTTGATCTTGAGCATTGGGTACGTAAGCACCCATAGGGTGACCTCATTTGTAAAAAAAAAAAAAAATCTCCTTTTATTTCTCTTCTTTATTTATATTTTATTATTTATTTTTTTTCTTTCTTTCATTTCTTTTTCTTTTCAAAATAAAAATAAAAATGGAAGGTTAAAAAGTGGTAATGTAAAGTTTTAATAAGATAGCTCTCGAATTTCAAAATTTCTGATATAATTTTTTTTTTACATAGACTAGTAATCAAATTAAGACTAATCCACTCAATTAATCTTAATTTAATATTTTTTTTTATTTCGATCGGGTGGCAACTCCTTTTTCTTTTTTTTTTTTAAATCATTTTTTTTCTTTCTTTTCTAATCTTAGTTGAGAATTTACATTAAATGAGTTAGGGTTTAATGTAAATCGGATTAGGAAAAAAAAAAGAAGAAAAAATGGAAAAAATTAGACTTAGTAGAATGACGACTCCACTGGAGAATTTCGAACAAGAAGACCAGTCACTTAAACCTTCCAATATATATATTTTCTGACGCAGCGAGTTAGCGTAGAAAGCTTAGAGAATCACTCAACGAATGGATCTCTCAAACAAACAATGGTTGCGCACAACCACTAAAGGCGAGAAGTCTCTCACGAAATGTATTTCAAGAATAAAATAAGACGTAACCCTAACATCACTACAAAAAGGTTTATATACTCTCCTAAAATTATAAAAAGGAAAAGACGAATCTGCGCGTACACGGTCTAAGGCACGGCCGTGCTTCTACCCGTGTTGGACTCTGTGACATTGGTTATTCGATGCCCCTGGTTGAGACACGACCGTGCTTCAGGCCGTGTTAAGCACTGTGGGGATTTGCTGTTCAATACCCCTACTCGAGACACGGCCGTGCTTCAGGCCGTGTTAAACATTGTGAGATCTTGTGGTTTGATATCCTTGCTCGAGACACGCCGTGCTTCAAGCCGTGTTAGACACTGTGAGATCTTGCGGTTTGATACCCTTGCTCGAGACACGGCCGTGTTTCCGGCCGTGCGCAGAACCCGTGCTCCCAACCGTATGATCGCTTCTTGTATCCCCTCCATCATTCTCTCCCACCAGAGAAGAACTCGACCCCGAGTTCGCTGTAGGATATAATGCTACATCGTCAGGGAAAAAGGGAAAGATATCAGCGACATTGAATGTCTTGGAAATGCCCATGGTGTTTGGTAAACCGACCACATAAGCATTATCATTGATTGCCTGCACGATCTTATACGGGCCATACTTTTTAGGTTGAAGCTTGCTGTATTTGCCAACAGGAAACCGTTCCTTGCGTAAGAATACCATAACCTGATCACCTACTGAAAACACTTGTCGCCGGCGATGCTTGTCAGCTGCGGCTTTGTACTTAGCATTAGATTGTTCAATTTTCGCCCGCACCTCAGATGTAACCAGCTGCCAACTATCCGCTAGGTTCTTAGCTGCTGTGTGAGACGCCGTATCCCTTGGAAGCTTGATCAAATCCACAACATGGTTAGGAGTATTGGTATAGACAATAGAAAATGGAGACTTGCCTGTTGTCCTATGAATGACACTGTTATAAGCAAACTCTGCCTGAGCTAATGCCACATCCCATTGCTTGGGCTTCTCACCGCAAATACTTCTAATTAGATTGCCCAAGGTGCGATTTGTAGCTTCTGTCTGGCCATCCGTCTGTGGATGAGCCGTGCTGCTATAGTTTAGTGAGGAGTCAAACAGCATCCACAAGGTTCGCCAGAAATGACTCAGGAATTTGCTATCCCGATCTGAAGTAATAGACTTAGGCACCCCATGGAGGCGTACCACTTCTTTGAAGAACAACTTGGCAATGACCTGAGCATCAGCAACCTTTCGACATGGGATAAAATGTGCCATCTTAGAGAACCTGTCAACCACAACAAAAACGGAGTCAACACCCCGTTGGGTACGGGGCAATCCCAGGACAAAATCCATGGACAAATCCTCCCATATGTTCTCAGGAACGGGGAGTGGGGTGTAGAGGCCCGTGTTTTGGGCCTGACCCTTAGAGGTCTGGCATATATAACACCGTTGCACAATCCTCCCAACGTCACGCCTCAAGTGTGGCCAGTAGTATCGAGTGCTGACTGCTGCAATGGTCTTGTCTCTGCCCAGATGACCTGCCAATCCACCACCATGCAAATCACGGATCAGCTTCTCCCTCAAAGAAGACTCTGGAATACAAAGCTGATTTCCTTTCATGAGGAACCCATCATAAATATGGAAATCACTGCTAGGTTGTTTGTCCCGACATAACGCCCACGCATCCTTAAAATCGTTATCACTTACGTATAGATCTTTCATATGCTCAAATCCCACCACTTCAGTGTGAAGTGTCACCAACAAACTGGCTCGCCTACTCAAAGCATCTGCGACTTTGTTGTAGACTCCCGATTTATGTTTAAGTTTAAACGGGAACTTCTGTAAGAATTAAATCCACCGTGCATGCATGTCCTTACTAATCCTGGTCTGATTATTCAAGTGCTTAAGAGCATCACAGTCGGAGTATAGCACGAATTCCTTGCCCACTAGGTAATGTTCCCAGGTCCTCAAAGCACGCACCACCGAATAAAATTCTTTGTCATAAGTGGACCAATTCCGCCTAGACTCGCATAACTTCTGCTGAAAAAGGCAATGGGCTTCCTTTCCTGAGATAGCACCGCTCCTATTCCCACCCCACTTGCATCACAATCGACTTCAAACAATTTATCAAAGTCAAGTAATGCAAGGACTGGAGCATTGCACAACTTTTCTTTTAGCAGCCCGAAACTACTCTCAGCTTCATCACTCCACTGGAACTTCCCTTTCTTCAGGCACTCGGTCATAGGTGCAGCAAGGGTGCTGAAGTGACGAATAAACCTTCTATAGAAGCTCGCTAGTCCCAAAAAACTCCTCAAAGCACTTACGGTGTTGGGAATGGGCCATTCCCTAATAGCTTTTACTTTCTCATCATCCACGGTAATTCCATCACCACTAACGACAAAACCCAAAAACAACAATTTCCTAGAGAGGAATACACACTTCTTGATATTCACAAAGAGCTTGTTCTCCCTCAGAACATTTAACACTTCCCTCACATGATCGATGTGTTCCTTCTCAGTTTTGCTATAGATCAGGATATCGTCAAAGTAAACTACGACAAATCGAGCAGAAAAGGGTTTAAGTACCTGATTCATAATACGCATGAAGGTGCTTGGGGCGTTACTGAGGCCAAAAGGCATGACCATCCATTCATATAGGCCTTCCTTAGTTTTAAAGGCTATCTTCCACTCATCTCCTGGTCGGATCCGAATCTGATGGTAACCACTTCTCAGATCGATCTTGGAAAAGAATTTGGCCCCACTCAAGCAATCTAGCATGTCTTCCAGCCTTGGTATCGGGAATTTATAGCCGATGGTAATTTTGTTGATTGCTCTGCTGTCGACACACATGCGCCAACTACCATCTTTCTTTAGGGTCAGCAAAGCAGGCACTGCGCAAGGGCTCATGCTCTCCCTGATGAATCCCTTCTGGAGTAGTTCTTGCACCTTTCCCTGCAATATTTCCATCTCCTTTGGGCTTATCCTATAATGTGGAAGATTAGGTAAGCTAGCTCCTGGAATCAAATCAATATGATGTTGGATATCCCTCATGGGAGGTAATCCATCGGGTAGCTCCTCAGATGTTATCTCCCTAAACTCCTCCAGTAGCGCCTTCACACTGTCTGGCAACTCCTGGTCACTACTCTGATCTTCCTCCACAAACATCACCTGTCGGACAACTAATGCATGGATTGTATGCGTCTCCTTAATTGCTTCCCCCATCTCCCTCTCAGATTGGGTGATAGTGAGGAAAGAACGCCCCTCCATTTTAGAAGTTTTAAGGCGGTGAGATGTTTTGAGAGGTAGGAGAGTGAACTTTACCCCATCCTTCTCTAACGGTAAACATTCTCCCTTCCTTCGTGTTTGGCATCAACATCAAATTGCCAAGGTCTCCCAAATAGAAGGTGGCATGCGTCCATGTCCACGACATCACAATAGACCTCATCTCTGTACTTCCCTATAGAGAAAGGTACTCTGCATCGCTCGGTGACTTCTATTTTCTCAGCCGCTTTAATCCACCCAATGGTATATGGATTTGGGTGTTTTTCAATCGTCAAATTCAATACTCTCACCGTTTCCCTACCAATGATATTCTCACAACTCCCGCTATCCACTATCAAGTCAAACACCCTACCATCAACAGTACATCTAGTCGGAACAACTGATGTCTTTGGGACTTCTCATCACACTTCGGTGCCAACATCAACTTCCTAATGACATATGTTTCCTCATCATCTCCATAACCATCATCACTATAAAGCTCATCCCCTCCATCCGGTTCACAGCACACCTCCTCATCCTCCTCTCTATTAAGAACATTAATAGGTCTCCTACTGGGGCACTCATTGGAACGATGACCCGGTTGGTTGCACCTATAGCACTTTCCCATAACTGGTTTAGCATAGGGATTGTTTTGCTTAGGTGCTTCCCTATTTTCCATTGGTCTCCTACTTGTTCCCCTTTCTTCTCTCTTCTCATTGCTTCCGCCTGGAGCTTCCAGGACAACCTTCCCTCTATCCGTACCTACGGTACTAAATCCTTCGTTCTTAAACCTTCGGTTACCTCCATCAAACCTACTGGTCTTTTCCTTGTAGCATCATCTCTGCTCGAAGGGCCATGTTTTTCGCCTCATTGACGTTGCGCAAAACATGAACCCCTATCTTCTCCTTAATTTGCAGCCTCAGTCCATCCAGGTATCTAGCCACCTGCTGTCCTTCGCTTTCCCTAAGGTCGTTTCTCTCAGCCAACCTCATGAACTCCGCCGTATATTCATACACTGTTCTCAGGCCTTGTCTACACTTCTGGTATTGTTGGAACAATATTTGTTCGTAGTCAGGAGGCAGGAAATCCCTTTGGATCAATTGCTTCATTCTATACCACGTCTGCACCGGTTGCTTTCCTTCTCTATATCGCCTATTCTGCAATCTCTTCCACCAGGCCGAAGCCCCTCCTTTCAATCTACATGCCACTAACCTCACCCTACGATTCTCCGGAACCTCCATATAATCAAAGAAACGATCCACTTCTGCCAGCCAATCTATTAAATCCTCGATGTTCAAATTACCGTTAAAAGAAGGTATATCTACCTTTAATTTGAATTTGCTGGTGTCTCCCTGATCGTAGCCCTGGCGATTCCGGCCATAACCACTTCCACCGTATCCTCTCCGCTGTGGTTGCGGGCTTCCGGCCAGCCAATCATCTTCCTCCTCAGAATCCACATCATACTCTTGGACTCTTCGATTCGCAACGATAGGTCTGTTGATCGGAACGCCAAGAGCAGGGTTTTGCCCCGGGTCGTACTCCCCTAACGTCTCTATCCCTGTTTGTATTGGTTCCCATTGCGTCAAAACGCTCCACCAGATTATCAAAACGCTGTTCGAAGCGTCGGAGTCTCTGATCCATGGTATCCAACACTACCCTTTGAGCCTGCACTTCGGTTCGCAGAGTTTCCACATCCCAAGCAACGTCCGGAACGTGACCGCCTCCTAAACTTCCGTCACCTGACATCTCCACAGGAAATTTTCCTTGCTCTGATACCAACTGATGCAGCAAGTTAGCGTAGAAAGCTTAGAGAATCACTCAACGAATGGATCTCTCAAACAAACAATGGTTGCGCATAACCACTAAAGGAGAGAAGTCTCTCATGAAATGTATTTCAAGAATAAAATAAGACGTAACCCTAACATCACTACAAAAATGTTTATATACTCTCCTAAAATTATAAAAAGGAAAAGACGAATCTGCACGTACACGGTCTAAGGCACGGCCGTGCTTCTACCCGTGTTGGACTCTGTGAAATTGGTTATTCGATGCCCCTGGTTGAGATACGGCCGTGCTTCAGGCCGTGTTAAGCACTGTGGGGATTTGCTGTTCAATACCCCTACTCGAGACACGGCCGTGCTTCAGGCCGTGTTAGACATTGTGAGATCTTGTGGTTTGATATCCTTGCTCGAGACACGGCCGTGCTTCAAGCCGTGTTAGACACTGTGAGATCTTGCGGTTTGATACCCTTGCTCGAGATACGGCCGTGTTTCCGGCCGTGCGCAGAACCCGTGCTCCCAACCGTATGATCGCTTCTTGTATCCCCTCCATCATTTTCCTTATAGATATATATATATTGTACGTGTATTTGTATAGTTGTTCTAACCTTTATATTTTTGCAGCATTTTTTTTATTTGTTAATTTGAAGTGAAGGTATCAAATGTATAATAGATACGGTCAAACCCAGGCTATCTTAGGACCTTAGGAGGGGAGCCATTATGTAAGCTTTGAGTGTTGTAAGGCAACCACCACTCGAGGCTGATTAAGCTACCCTGCTTAAGTTTTGACGTGATCTGTGAACTATTTTCTTTGAAAATGAGCGAGGTCACAGAACTTGAGGACCTATAGATATTACCCAATTGCATTCACGAACCCTTCAATGTTGGCGAATAAAGATGATGTGGCAAATAGAAAAAAAATTGCAACTTTAGTGGAGTTATTTTTCTATTTCTTTGTAATTTGTAACATTGTTATTGTAAATTTCACTGTAAATTCTTTGTAATAAATGTATTTTCTTGTAAATAGTATAGTCATGATGTATTTACTTTCATAAATTTTGTAGATGGCAAACTCATCCCGCATGCAAGCTCTTCTTAGGGAAATCCATGTTCATAAGCCCCTGGAGTCAAAGATAGTACTTAATCGATGGATCCAATTCTTCAACCCAAGTCAACAAGAGGTCATTTAAAACATGATTGGACTAATCCTCTCACTACATAAGGTCTTTGTCAACATCACTTTGGTTTGGGTCTTGGTTCATTTTTTGGATCTAGAAACTAGCACTTTTTGCTTGGGTCCCCATCAATTAGGCCCAACAATGGAAGAATATGCCAAATTGCTTAATGCTTCACCTAGCATTGAAAGCATATATATCCCGGATCTTGAAGTAAGGCCCGCAAAAATCTTCAGTAAATTACTAGGGGTTTGTAAGGCTAAAATCAGTAAGGCCTTAGGAAATTGTATTAAGACTAATGATTTGTTGACATAGTTTGCAACTCAATCCAGTTACCATGAAAAGCAAACCTTGTTTTGCGCAGATTTTGAAGCATGGCAACAGCACTGGATTCATGCATTCATCTTAATGGCCTTCGAGACTATATTGTTTCCAAATGGGATTTTTCATATCTACTTTAGGATCGCATAAATAGTGGCCTAATTTCTAGAGAGAAAGTCTTACATCCCCACTCTCCTCGTTGAGAAAATCAAATCACTCAACCACTTAAAGAAAAAAAAGAGATGGGGATTTAAAAACTAACATGGCATTGATTATGATATAGTTTGTCAACCATATGCAATGCTACAAACTTGACTTCATTCGAGGGGCCTTTGCACAACAAATTGACCTTATTGAGTCCTTTGCTTCTAGAGTCACATTGCCAGAGGATATTCGTACTTACTACTAGATTGATGTCTTATAAGACTTTTGTGCTGAAGACATATTATGGGTAGCTAGATGGAATTCTTGTACTAGGATGGTATGTGCTTGTAAAAATTATGAGGCAGTTCCCTTGATTAGATTTAACTAGTGCACTGGTTACTACCTAGCTGCTCTAATACATTAATTGGGACCTATTTAAGATATAGTCCATAAACCTTCACTCGAACCCATCACACTTGATTTCCACAATCCTCATATGATAATAGCTAACAAAATAGCTAAACTAATGGAGGTCAAAACCCTATGAGAGACTCAAATAATAAGCCCTACTATTGACATAGGGAATTTGAGGGGGGAATTAGGTAAATATTGAGCAACTAAAGAGTACATTTTTCACCAACTCAAAAGGATAGGTGAAAAATAATATAGTGCCCCCGTTGTACTCCAACTTGCACTAGTAAATCTTACTCCTAAAGTGAAGACATATATGGAAGAAATACAAGTGCGAATGCAAGTCCATATAGAAAACATGGAAAGAAAGGGGGATATTTGGAAGAATAGATGTCAAGAATCCAACTAAAGAGTTGAAGCTCTAGAAGCCCAACTAAGAAGGCTAGGCAAAGGATCAGGGAACTAGAAACTCCTGCAAAAGAGAAAATAGAAAAAGGATCATGTCATCGTAAGAAGAGGAAGATTTAGATTTTAGATTTTTTGTAATTCCTTTCCAATTCATGTAATCAAACTCTAAAGTTGCAGTATTAATAAAATTTCTATTTTGTCACATTATGGATTATTCACTAACCCTATATCTACATCCATTTGACACATGCATTCAATTTTTATTTTTATTTTTTACTAACAAGTTATCTACTGTTGATCAACAGGTTTCAAGATTACACCTAAACAATTGAACCCCACAAGAAGTCCATACTACACTCGTTCTAGAGCTAAAACGTCAAGTAACAATGATGACAATACTAGTGACGATATTACTAATCAAAGAATGGTTTCATTGGTGATCAAGTGAAATTTTTGGCGGAAAATTTGACTCCTCTTTGATCAACTCAACCAGTTCAAGAAGGCTATTTAAGGGGTTAAAAGTGAAAAGCAATTGAGATTTCACCCCCCAAAAATGAGGAAATTTACTCCAGGTTCAATCTAACATTTATGGAGTCAAAACCAGGAGTGCAAACCTCATCTAGTCCTAAAGATCTACAAAGGAAATTCAAGGAAAGATAGAAATAAATAGAAAGAAAGCTTTTCCAACAATTAGCTGATAAGATGAAGGCTCTAGAAGGATCAGATGGATATGAGCAAACTGGGATCATTGACTTAACAATTTTGTATACCATTGCTTATCTTGAAAATTTTAAGATACTAGAGTTCGAAAAATATAATGGCATCGGATGTTCAAAAATGCACACTAGACTGTATGTTCAAAAGATGGGCAAATACATACAGTATAACCAATTAATGGTGCAGACTTTCCAAGACAGTCTTACAAGACCTGCTCTAACTTAGTATACACAACTGGACCTTTATCATATCAATAATTGGGAAAAGTTAGCTCGAGCTTTTATGAGCAATACAAATTCAACATTGAAGTTGCTCCTTCAGAATGGCACTTAGGGAGTATCCACAAGAGGCACGATGAGTCCTTCAAAGAATATGCTCAACATTGGAGGACTCAAGCTGCAAGGGTCATTACCCCAATTTTTGCGAAAGAGCTTACATTCATATTTATCAATACATTAGAGAAACCTTATTTCACCCACCTAATTGGGCAAACATCTTCAAGTTTTGTAGAAGTCGTTGCTGCAAGATGTAGGGTTGAAAATGCCATCACCTTTAGAAAATTGCCAGTTAATGAAACTCCCAGAACAACATCAGCTAAGCTACTAAATAATATCAAAGGAAAAGAAGCCACAATCAGCATGGTTAATTTTAATAGAAACAATAAGCTAACTCCTTACCTTTCCTTCCAAACACCAAACCTAACCATAAACACTTCTATCCAAACACAACCAAACAACCAACCCCAGATCAATAGACCTCCCAGACAGTTCATCCAAATCCCAGTCCCTCCCAGCCAAGTCTTCGCTAGCCTCAAGGCTGATAATCTAATCAATTTTGAAATTCCTAATAAGAAATACAGGCCAAGAACCTATGACCCCAATCTCAAATGTGAATACCATATAGGGTAGGTAGGACATTCTACAAACAGATGCTAGAGACTTAAGAATAAAATCTAGGACCTGATTGATATAGGGGTAGTGCATTTAGACTTCATTGAGCCATCCACTCCCAATGTCAACAATAACCCACTTCCCAATCATGGTCCTGCCATTAACATGATCACTTCGGAAGCACCAAAACTAGGAATTAATTTAGACAAGTTACTAATAGAGCAAGTAGCATGGAACTTACAACAAGTTGGTTTCTTACTATCAGTCAACCTAAACAACAGAACACAAGCTAAATTAACCATCTATCAATTATTGTTGGAAGGCAAAATCCAATCATCCTACATTCAAGAAATGTTGACTCCCAAGCCTTATAAGCTAACAACTCAAAAAGAGTTGGGAAAACGATGGCATGCAGATGATCCCACAATTGGTTTATTAGGACAATATTTAGGGAAATTTGATTATTTTGTTGACTATTCCATCCAACTGCTAATTCATGAAGAACCTACCCTAAGTGGTTAGGGTTCTGATTTTGAAGAAAAAGACAATCCCTAGAATGAAAAGGATAAAGATCAAATGGTTAACATGATAGGATCTGACTTTAAACCGGTGATCCTAAAATGTTACAAAGAACTTGAACAAGAGCAAAAAGTCCCAAAAGCTAAGAAATATACTTTCCATGTTCCCTTAGCACCTAAAAACTATAAAGCTACCTCATTTAGTTATGCGATGGTTAATCAAGACAAACCTTCAAGTTTTATTATTGGAGGAATCACCTAGTCGGGAAGGATTTATAGCCTTAAAGAAGAGGCCACGAAAAAACCTGAAATTGGTGAATCAAGCAAGAAAAAGCCAATAGCAACAGAAGAAAAAGGGCTATCAATTTTTTCAAAGATGATCAAGTCCAGTGAGTATAAAATCATGGACCAATTATCAAAAACTCCAACTCAAATCTCCCTTATAGGTCTTCTACTCTCTTCCGAGCCTCACAAAAAAGCCTTATTTAGAACTTTGAGGGAAGTTAAGGTGACATAGGCAATTGAAAAATTGGGACACATTGTTAATTCCATTTTTGCTATTAATTAGATATCCTTTTCAATGGAAGAATTAAGAGAAGAAGGTAATCAACACACCAAACCACCATGCATAGTGGTGAAATGCAACAACATGATTGTTTCTAGAGTCTTCATTGATAATGAGTCCTCCCTCAACGTATGCTCTCTAGCTACTCTTAACCTGCTAGGTGTTGATACATCTAATATCAAACCAGGTTCTATCACAGTAAAGGCTTTTGACTGGTCAAGGAGGGAAATTGACTTGATGGTAGAAATTGACCTGTAGTTATTTGAAATCCCTTTCCAAATCCTAGACATACTAAGGTCTTTTAACTTGCTTCTTGGGAGGCCTTGGATCCATACAACGCAGGGCATTCCTTCTAGCCTCCACTAGATGGTCAAATTCTTTTCTAATGGTCAAATCGTCACTATCTTGGGTAAACAAGATTATGCCATCTATAAAGAAACGACCATACTCTACATAGGAGAAGAAAGCCCAAATGACCTAGGACTCCGGATATTTGATGAGATGTGTATGATTACTAGTTTCAAGAAACAAGGATATAGAAAGGTGCAATTTAAAGAAGGCCAAACGAAGACATTTGGTCTTGGATATGTCCATACTCTGGAAGAAAGATTTCAGATGAAGTTCGAGCAAGGAAAAAAGGGAGACAGACAATACAGTACCCTAATGAATTTTCCACCAATCCAAACTACATTCACCTATCTAGCCAGTGTCGAGACATTGGTATCTGCAAGAGAAGACAACTCCGATGATCTTATAGTCAAGCAACAACAAGAATCAATGGGCATATCTCATAGCTCTCAATCACTCCAAAATCGGTTCTCTTATCCTCTAAATAGCAATAGGCCTGCTTTAGAGTAAGGGTGGACCATGATTTAACATTTGTTGATTTTTTTTCTTTTCTTTTTCATTCAATAAGTGTAAACCACATGAATAATATCAATGAAGTCTTGAATCATTTCCTCAATATTGTTCTATCTTTTCCCTTCTACTTATTCGTTTCTTTTCTTTATGTTGGTCCCAATTAGATTAATCAAGAGGGGGGTGAATTGATTAATTACTTAAAATTTCAATTTTTACAAATGATCCAAAGTCTCTTAACTAACGAAATGACGTGAGCAACAAAAATGAAAAATAATAATGTGCAATAAATAAAATGAGTAGAGGAGAATAAAATGCTAAGAGATTTATAGAGGTTCCGCCTCGAGCATCAGTCCTCTCTTCCAGCTCCACGCCGGGGTCCCGGTTGTCTTTACCAGTTGTGTTTTACTATATCAATAAAATTGAGAGTATACAAAATAAGCTTCTTCAAGGCGAAGTCTCACTGCTGAGTCTCTCTAGCTTCTTCACTAAGCTAATCAATCAAACTACAGTGATGAAACAACTCTCAATTCCTCATACAAGAAAGGAATCACAATAACAATGAGGAATATCAAATTTCCTCTACAAATTGGATCACAAGTGTAAGAATATTTTTACGCCTAAAGATGTATGAGCTTTGAACTTTTCGTGTGCTTGATTCTAAAAAAATGTTATATATTTTCTTCAGCTGAACATCCCTTTTTATATAGAAGACATAACGGTTGCTTTATTGGAAAATATCTTGTAACGTTCATGGAGTTCCACGTGATAAGCCTGGATTTATTTTTGAAATTTTGTATTTCAAAAATAAGTTGAACTTGTTGGAGAAAAATTTGTATTCCCGTGATATTTTGATGAGGATAGGCTTGGATAAATTAGTTTGACCGAGATCTTCTTTGGAGATATTCTTTGGATCAAGTTTGTTGAAGATATCCTTCACATTATGGAACCTTATCTTGATATCTCATATGTTGTGGAACCATATCTTCATGTAACAACCATATTTTTGTAATTGCTGGATCTCCTAAAATATAGCACAAATATCTAGATTTAAATCTTGATAAAACCTGTAAACCTTATACGATCTCACTTTATCATAAAATCTTTAAATAAAATCTTGTAAAAACTTTATGTAAATTAAAAACCCCATGATATAAAATCCAACTTTAGTAAAACACATCAAGTATATTACCCAAATATACTTGACATGTGGAGCTAGGCCTAGAAATTTATTAAAAACCATCGATACAAAAATTAGAACAAAATCTGGAAAAAAAAAATCATGACAGGCATAGAAGGTTCTGAAAGAGCTTCTGAAGAAAACTTGTCAACTATCCTCCTGTTGTAAAGGTTCTAAAAAAGCTTCTGAACAAAATCTGTCTACCATCCCTCTTTTATAAGGGTTCTGAAAGAGCTTCTGATAGGTTAACACGAGAACTACGGATACATTACACAACTTCTGAAATACCTTTTGACAGAACAAAAACAGTCTGTATAACACCATTGAAGGTTCTGAACAAACTTCTGTCTCTTTGTCCAATTTAGAAAAATTCACTTACTATCTTCTGAAACAACTTCTGACAAGCTCAAACATACGTTACACATTATTCCTCTTTTGTTAACATCAAAACCAAATTAGAGAACTTAACACTTTATACATTTATCTAGATCCAGTTATGAAAATCAATGATATCTCGCACATGCAATAGGTAAAAATATTAATATCACCTCCAACCCTACTGGATTAGTCGTTAGGGATGATATTGATGACCATAAAGTAATTCAAGAGAACTAACAAAGATATGAATAAGGTAGGATTTCCATTGACGAGTTAATTGAAACAATCAACCTAGGAAATGAGAACAACCCCAAGAATCTCAAGATTTGGGGCAATCTTAATGATGGACAAAAAGGAAGATTAACAAAGCTATTATTTGAATACCTTGATGTATTCGCATGGTCTTATGAAGATATGCTATGACTTGACCCATCAATCATAGTTCATAAGTTGCCCATACAAGAAAACATCAAACCCAAAAAATAAAAATTAAGGTGATTTCGACTTGATATTTTACTGAAAATCAAGGAAGAAATCAAGAAATTATTGGAGTTTAGGTTTATTGAGGTGTCAAATTATCCTGAATGGGTAGCTAACATAGTACCAGTAATAAAGAAAAATGGGAAAGTGTGTGTATGTGTAGATTTCCGAGACTGAAATCAAGCAACATTAAAAGATAAATTCCATTTACCCCATATAGATGTCTTAGTAGATAATATAACTGGAAACCATCTTTTCTCATTCATGGATGGTTTCTCAAGGTATAACTAGATCAAGATGTCAAAAGAAGATAAGATCAAGACAACCTTCATCACAGCTTGGGGCACCTTTTGTTATAAGGTTATGCCCTTTGGTCTTAAAAATGCTGGAGCAACTTATCAAAGAGTGATGATTGCATTATTTCATGATATAATGCACCAAGAAATTGAGGTGTATGTTGACGACTTGATCGTTAAATCCAAAGAAGGGGAAGACCATGTAGACACTTTGAAAAAGTTGTTTGAATGGTTAAGAAAGTATCAACTGAAACTTAACCAAGAAAAATGCACTTTTGAAATTACCTTTGGGAAATTACTAGGTTTCATGGTCAGTCAAAAGGGCATCGAGGCGAACCCAGATAAGGTCAAACCAATATTGGAAATGCCACCTCCACGTACACTTAAAGAAGTCAAAGGACTACTTGGGTGTTTAAATTACATTGCTCAGTTCATCTCACAGCTCATAGATAAATGTCGCCTTTTGTTCAAACTACTAAAGAAAAATGTTGTCATAGAATGGATTGAAGAATGTGAAGAAGCTTTCATGGAAATCAAACAATATCTCATGAAATCTCCTGTATTGGTGACCCCTAAACTTGGCAAGCCCTTATTCTTGTACTTGACAATATTACCTGAATCCATAGGGTGTATGCTTGGCTAGAAGGATGAAAGGGGAAGGGAACGAGCCATTTACTACCTAAGCAAGAAATTTACTAAAGGGGAACAAAAATACTCTGAAGTAAAAAAGGATGTGTTGTGCATTAGTTTAGGTTATGCATCGACTCAGATAATACACACTTCACTATTCAGTTGAGTTATTAACAAAACATGATCCCTTGAAGTATTTAGCAAACAAACTAGCCCTAATTGGTAGGATTTCTAAATGGTAAATGTTATTATCTAAATTTGATATCACCTACATGAATCAGAGTTCAATTAAAGGTCAAGCTATAGCTTATCAATTGGCTAAGCATCCGCTTGAAAGAACTTCCTAAGAATCATAAGCACAATTTCCAGATGAAGATATATTGGTGACTAAAAATGATTCTAATTCTGAAAAAGAAAAGATTCTCGAATGGAAATTGTATTTTGATGGAGCAGCCAATGTATTTGGCTGTGGAATAGGAGCAGTGCTAGTCTCACCTAAAGGTAACCAATTCCTTATAGCAATAAAGCTCATGTTTCCATATACTAACAATATTGCATAATACGAAGCATGCATTTTAGGTCTCATAATGGCTTTGGATATGGGAATTCATGAATTAGAAGTATATGGGGACTCCTCACTCATCATTTGTCAAACCCAAGGAGAGTATAAGACAAAAGATCCAAAATTGGTACCTTATCACCAACACTTGTCATAGTTAATAGGGAAGTTTGGAGAGATCACATTCACATATGTACCAAGGGTGCAAAATCAGTTTACTGATGCCCTAGCTACATTGTCATCTTTGACTCAAATAGCAAAAGGGATAGAAATCCAACCTCTCAAGATTGAGATTGAAGATAAACCTACTTTTTGTTTAGCTATTGAATGAATGCAAGAAGATAAGCCTTGGTATTATGACATCAAGATCCTACTTCAGGAAGGAAGATATCCAGAAAAAGTTGACAAGAAAGACAAAAAAATGCTTAAAAGATTGGCAAGTCATTTTTTGTTAAGTAGATCCACACTATATAAGTGATCATTTGACAACACATTATTAAGATGCGTGGATGAGAAAGAAGTAGACACCCTTATGAAAGAATTATATGAAGGAATATGTGGTCCTTACAAGAATGGCTACATGCTGGTCAAGAAGATTGTGAGATTAGGTTATTACTGGTTAACTATGGAATTTGATTGCATCAAACATGTAAGAAGTTGTCATCTATGTCAAATTTATGCCAACAAAATAAATGCCTCTCTTCAAGAACTTCATACACTTTCTTCACCATGGTCATTCTCTATGTGGCATTTAGATGTTATTAGGCCAATTAATCTAAAAGCATCCAATGGTCATCAATTCATATTGGTGGCAATCGATTATTTTACCAAATGGGTTGAAGCTTCCTCATATACTAATGTTACTAGAGAAGTAGTGGTCAAATTCATCAAAAGGGACATTATTACTCGATATAGATCTCCTGAGTCAATTATTACAAATAATGGCACGAACCTCAACAACAAGCTCATGATGGAATGATGCCAACATTTTGGAATCAATCATAAGAATTCCACTCCATATCGGCCACAAATGAATGGAGCTGTAGAAGCGACTAATAAAAATATCAAACGGATTATTGAGAAGATGGTTGTTACTTATAAAGACTGGCATGAGATGTTACCATTTGCACTCATGGCCTATCAAACCTCCATCAGAACATCAATAGGAGCTATCTCTTACTCTTTGGTATATGGTATTGAAGTTGTGTTGCTAGTTGAAGTTGACATTTCATCACTTAAGGTATTGTCAGAAACTCAACTAGATGAAGCTAATTGGTGACTCCTTTTTTTTTCTTTTCTTTTTTCTTTTTCTAATCTTAGTCGATGATTTACATTAAGTGAGCTACAGTTTAATGTAAATAAGATTAGAAAAAAAAAAGAATAAGACAAAAGAAAAAATGAAAAAAAAAATAGACTCGACATGGAGATATGGATGATGAGGAATCAAAAAGCGGCTGACAAGGAGTAGCGCACGAATGACGTGGAGATCCGACGACATGATCGACGTTTTCCTAAGCAATGATGACGTAAAGCTAATTTTTGGGAACGATGACAACAACGACGATGACGATGATTGATGGTTGACAAGATGTCCAATGGCCGGCAAGATGTTGCAATATTCACGTTGTACAGATCTGGACTTTCTCTTACGACAACGACGACGAGGACAGATTTGGGTATGTTGGATAAATCTAGACTTTCTCCTTCCTCACAGATTTGAAAAGGAATAACTATTCAGATATTTTAGTAATTGTAATTCATCTCCGAATACCTATTCCGTGATCTTGGTAAAGTAAACATTGTAATTCCTATTTCCCATGGAATAAAGCTGTAATAGAATTTCTATTACGGTGAAGTAAACAAAGCCTTAAGGTGTTCCTTTTGTTATTTGTGGATATAGATATAAGCTAAAAGCCCTTGCGTGTCACTACTAAACGGTGATATGTGATAGGTTGTACTATTATACATTCTACGTTTTGAAGTATTACAGATATGATAGCTCACAAAGTAAAACCATTGTCATGTCCCAATTTAAACTATGTTTATAAGAGAGAAAGTAGACACGTCATTCTCAACATTTTTACCTACTTTTTCTATTTGAAATTTTGACTCTTTTTTTAATTCTATTTGAATTTTTAATATTTTCCAATTTTTACTAAAAGTAGAAATTATGTTAATTTTTTTAAATTTTCCATTCATCCTTCATAAGCAGTAACTTCTAACCGAACTTGAGGTGGCCGACCAACGTAGTTGGAGTTGGTATAATTTTTATAGCCTTCCTTTCTTTTTCTTAGAAACTTTTTGTATTTTTTATTATATTATGTAGTAAAATATATATAAAATATTGTTATTTTATTAAATTAATTGTTGTTGACCAATAATAAATTGATACATGTCAATAATTATAGATAATTTAATGGGTTTGACAAAAATTCTATATTTATAAAATTTAGAAATCATTGAGAACTCAAATAGAAAAAAAATAAAAAATAAAATAAAGATTCAAATAAAAATATATATATACATTAACAACTAAATATATACATTTCTCTATATACAATGAGGCATTTAATAGATCCATTGAAAATGCGTGGTGATCCGATTGAGCCAAAATTAAGATCATGAGGTTCATAAAGCATTGATGGGATCATGTATAAGACCATTTTGAGTTTTGAGCTAAACTTTAAGAAGTTGAAATAATCAACGCATAATGCAATCTATCCGGTGCCAATTCCTAAGAACCGAAGCAACACGCTTTTATATAAAACACCATACGACATATGATTTTTCAACTTAAAATATATAGGAGATGTGGATGTATTAGTGGATGATACTGGTAGTTTTCTTTCAATTCACTTTCATATGAAACAATGACATCAAGACATTATTTTGAGATACACGCACAGTTGGAGCATATTCCTCCGATATGTGTATATTCCACGCAGAACAGTGAAGCTTCATTTGAAACAAAATAACAGGAGCATATAGGAAACAAGGAAGTGTGCAAGTCAATTTAGCTTCTTCCATTTTCCAATCTTCCCATTATACAATTCTCAAGGGGACAGGAAACCCCATAATGTCTAATTGTTCATATAAATTACAGCCAACTAATTAACAAGAGGAAGAAGAAAAAAAGCAGTACACATTCAACAAATTAATCAAATGGACTAAAAAAAGAAGATTGAAAATAATGAGAAGGCAACCTGCTATCGTTTGGACAGCTCTGAATGAAAAAGCAAAGCAAACCACTTGAAAGCAGTAATGCCTTAAGATCAATGTGCATGTGGTCAAGACCGTTTCAGCAACAGTGTAGGAGGCAATCACATGGATGGCCTTTCCTTCGGTGTCTCTCTCACAAAAGCCACTTCCCCGCTCGTGGAAGGCGGTGACAGCAAGTGCTTCTCTGGATCCACATCGTCTACTTCAGTTGATTCACGTGGTGTCGTACATATAGATTCTGTCAAATCTTCCTCTGCAAATAGAAAGGACCATCAATTGCCCAATCAGCAGATATAATAGGAAACAGGTAAGTTGACTATGAATACGAGAAAATTTTCCAAGTTGTTTCTTGTACCTGAGCATTCATGGTACTCTGGCATTTGTTTAACTGTAGTTACTTGGAGGCTTTCTGGAAGCAAACAGCTACATAGAGCGCCTAATGATTTGAAGCAACAAATTCAGAATTATGTTTGAAAATGAGATAGATAATAAATGCATCTCAATGTAATTGCATTAAAGAACGGACAGTCATATGAATTCAAACCACTTGGAAAAAGTGGTAAGACAGCCATATCAAAAGATCAACTTCTGGAGTCTACATGTCAACATTAAATTTCCAAGTTCAGGATATTGATACAATCATTAGCTACAGCGCTGGAGTATGTTCAAATAGCAATAACTCTACACAAACCAATAAAATGCAGTAAACTTACAAATGATACTGACACCTATTAATCATCTCATAGGAAATACAAAATTAGAAGTAAAAGTGAAAGCCCTACTGTGCTTTGTCTAAGCCTACAGCAACATTGAGTTTGTTAAAAAACGAACCAATTGAGTAGAACAGGGATTTATTCTTTCAGAGAACAGAAGGCAACAATTCATTCCAAGAAAAGCAGTAGATGATGTATTGATCACAAAACAATGGGTACCTAGGCGGGCAAGCCTGTTCACCCATCCAGGGATGTGTTTGCCAGTTAATCTCCACGCAACATCATCTGTAAAGTGGTTACAGTTCTTGGATATAAGGTGATACGTATCTCCATGATACTCAGAGGCCATGCTCTCAATAAATGTCCGGAATTCAGAAGCTGACAAATTTATGCGCCCCAGTGTAACAGAAGTTCGATACATAAAACCTGGGCAGCTCCTTGGCTCCACTTCAAAAACTCCACTTACTGGGAAATCATGGGCCCCAAAACCATACTCCTTGCCGTGAACTGTTAATGAATAATGATACTAATATTTAGCATAAATAAGATGTTGACCTATGAATTGGAAGAAACTTAAAGGGTGATACAAAAATGCAACAAATAAACATATGAACTCTGATCAATGATTTATGCACTCTCTTAATAGCTCATCTTCATCAAAGTTGCCACATCAAGCAATAATAGATGAATAGGGTTATACAGAAGGAACAAAGACAATAGCAAACTCTTCAATCATAAGCTCATTTAGATCGAAATGACCTCTCCCTCTCTCACAGCTCCCTTCCAGTGCTTGGATAAACCACCACTATCTGTGGTTCTACATCATGCATCAAGTTCATCCTATATAGGATAAAGGAAGAATGCACGAGGCTCATACAATACTTCATCTATGAAGGTCAAGCACACAAATCATAACCAGCTTCAGAAAAACAGTTAGGTAGGTTTAATCAGTGTCCTTGGGAAGAAAACAAGATTATCATAGGTTGTCAACTCCAAGCACTACTCAAATTCCAAGTCTGCACCATAAATTCCAAACTCAACACTCATATCCTCAATTAATCTCAGTAAATGACCTACAGTAAAGACACAAACACATTATTAGCAAACTCCAAGTCCTGAACGAATAAAACAATCACCACAAAGACGAAAGCAGCCGATGGTTGCAAACCAAATAGGGACAATTTACCACCGAAGTCACAATGGGGCTATAATCAAATAAATCAATTATGCCTTCACCAAGCTAAACATTTATAAAAGTGCTTCCAAAATCTTCTAGGAAGGCTCCAAAGAATTCTCTCAAACACAGAGAACTTCTCCGACCAGCAAAAACATAGAAGACTTATTTGAATATAACACAAAATACATACTTCTATGACTATGTATCACTATTTAAATATTTCGATCACAATTACAAAGCCACACAATAATGCCACCGCCAAGACTTATCAAAGCAACAACTACAATTTAAGCATATAAATGAAAACAATATTCCCAAGCATAGAATGTTCCAAAACTTAACCATTGATTAGACACCAATTTCAAATTAAGCTAAAAAAATTTACTCGATCAAGCACGATCTTCCAAATTGCCCAAACTTTCCTATTGCCTTATTCACAAAACAGCCTCAAAACTGAAAAACAAATGGTACCCAGATCTCGTAATCAATAAATAAGCACCTTAAACACGAAAACAGAACAAAAACGACAGAAATCAAATCCAAGATCAGAACTTTACTCTTTCTCACCTTCAATCCCAGAATGGAATATCCCTACACCAAACCAACAAACGTAGTTATTCATTGGTGTTAAATCATAGACATTTAACACCACTTGGGTTGTTTCCTGTTCCTTGCTAGACTGAGTGGAGTTTTCCGTTCCCATTTTCGTTGAAAAATAAAATGAACAATCTTAAGAAAATCCCTTTCAAACCCAAGATTGTTTTACCCGGGTGTTTGAAGAAAAAAGCAAGGATTTTTCTTATTTTAACTAATTTCACCTCAAGGATCCATTTCCTGGAGAAGGGAACAAAAAAAGGTTTAAGCTTTTTTGGGATTTTTGAGACAAGAATCGAAAAGACAGCACGAGATGAAAACTGGAAAAAAAATGAATAAATAAGTTATAAAATGAAATAACGGTGAAAATAAGTCAAAAGGTGCTGGTTGTTTCTCCGTGTGATCTGTTAAAATCTGGATTCGGAAATTGAATAATTCTAGTGGTTCGAATGTTTATGCAGACATATATGTGTGTTTTTATATATAAAGGTAATGAATAAAGGCTGGTAAGGTCAAAATAAGAAATTTCTTAGATTTTTCTCTCTTCTTTTTTTATCATTAGCAATTTCTTAATTAACTTTATATATTTTACAAACTGTAGAAAAGTTCCGACCTTTTCGGTGATATTCCAACATCCTGGAACTTAGGGGTAAATAACTAAGGCTAGTAATTTTGGAGATTCGACTGCTAATTCGGATATGATATAGCATGAAAGATTATAAATAGATTCTTGTAATCAAATCTTAATAAGATTAATAAATGATTAGACTTGTTTGATTTATTTATAAACATATTCAATCTGGATCTTACAACTAAACTTGTGAAATAAACATGTTTCATAAATATGTTTAGATCTAATTTATAAATCTCTTTAAAATTAGTATTTTTAATACATATAATTTAATTTTGCACTTTAGCATTATTTACTTTAATCACTTACCTAATATCTCCTTCTCACACCCCTTCTCTCTCTTGTCAACCACTACTATTATTCTAATATTAATCTTGATAACCGTCACTATTCTCTCTTTAATGATTGTCTCAGTTTGCTTTGACTCCAATTATAACAAGAGTAACCTTTTTAACTTTAATTTTTTTTTATATTATGGTTTTTGAAATTTTAAAACAAAAGAATAGTATACAAACCCCTTTACATACCATACTGCACTCAATCTGACTTGTACTCTCAAGGCCCAATCTAACTTGTCTAGGTCCATAATTGTGCTCCAAGGACCAATTTCTAAGTTCCCAAATGCTAGTTAAAGAATCGAAAATTGGCCTAAGCTCTAATGCATGGTGTAACTTGATCTTGAGCTCAAGTCAACCATACTCTCCTACTAAATGAGTAAAGTTGGGAAGACACAACTTGTATGGGGAATCTACATAGACATGAGACACAAGACAAATTTATCTACCAAGTCATTTAATGCATCTATCAAGTTGTTTCAATCTCAATGCCTGTAAATAAGAGTTGACACTATTTGGATTAGGAATTGAAATCTTAAACCCTACTCTCTTACTAACTCATTAGTTTCTTGAAACATACTTATGCTGACTTAAATATTAGAATGATCAGATTGGAGCTATCCCTAGCATCCCTTTGTGCCTAATGTGTTCTCTCTTGTAGGTGATTTCCACCTAGAAGAATTTTTAAGAACAACATTTGGCACTATCTCCTTGATCTTATTCACAATTGAACATGGCACCCAAATAAAAAACCACAAAGTCCAAGTAAACCTCTAATGCATTGGCAGTAGGCTAAACTATCCACGCCACGACGTCCTAACACCTAAACACATACCAAAATACCAACCAAATTGATGCCTAATATTTCCTTGAATTGGAAAATCTATGCAAAATGTTGGTTGCACAAAATGAAATGATAACACAAGATTGCAAGCTTGAGTTGTAGAGCTAGAATAGCTCAATAGTATGCTTGAATTAGAAGGCTTGTCAACAAAATCTTCAAGAAATAACCATAACAATTTGCCACCACCACGAATCACAAACGCACCACCACAAAATTAACAAGCCCTAATTTGCGAAACATGTAAACCAAGCTTCTGTTGAACAAGCTTTGCTAGTAGCTACTTAAGGGAATGCACTCCCAGTATCAATATTACTAGTTGTATCACGTAGTCACAATGGCACCACGACTTAGAACATTAGACCCAAGCCATTAGACACTTGCATAAGAGCTAATTGCCAGGTCAATGACATAGACATTGATCAAATAGATGAATACATCAAGAGGCTTTTTGACCTTAAGGAAAGTAAGCGCGTTGATCCTTTTGCAAAATTCTAATAAATGAGACGCCATTTGTATAGGCAATACAAGACAAGGTCTTGCCACCTAATGTCAAGTTGCCTCAATGTAGCACCCTGCCTCTCAAGGTCTATTCTTCTATTTGCCAATACTCGAGAGATAGTGAATTATGTTGTCCTTGAGTTGATGAAAAAAAAATAATTGGAGCTAAGCATATATGAACATTGACAAATATTACATTATATATATATAATAGTGCGAAAGTGTCTTTTACATATCTAATATTAAGGTATTACATTACCTAAATCTAACAAAGTCACAAGATATAATATAATCTAATCATAATAATTCATTATTTATTTATAAATAGAAGTTGGTCCTCACTCTCATAATTCCCACCTTAAACCCATGCTCCAGTATTATCTTCATCTTCATAACTTGAGGTTAGACAAACTAACCCTACAACATTAAGCCAAGTGAGCAAAACAATAATAATATCAAGTAATTATATTAAATACAACTGAGTACAAGTCATTACAACATTCAATAAATGATGATGGAGGTAATGATATGTCATGCTAATGCACATGACATACATTGGCTAGTATCTTAATCAAGCAAATAATTAATGGTCCTTAAGCAGCTCCTAAGCAAATATGAGTGGCACTTGGTAGTTTTCAAACATAATATATGAGTACCCTAAGGTAACTCCTAAGCAATAAATGAGCAGCACTTAGCGACTTAAAAACCAAGCATGCGAATTTAGATGCTAAAAATTGAATTTAGCAAATCGAGCTTTTATAATAAAAGTATGACTTGTAAGTCCTTTTATGCAAACTAAATTTTTTAATATGACCTTTAACCCTAATTTATTAATTGAGCATTTTAAATGACCCTTAGGTCCTTTAGTTAAAACTAAGCTTCATAAAAATATGGCCTTAGGTCGTTTTTGTGCCATTTCATGAATGAACGTGAATGCAATGCAACAATACCCAAGCATAAATTTCAAAGCCATGAATCAACATAGTCCCGCATCAATCACTACTATTCACAAGACAAGTCTATAATTAAAGTAAGCTCAAAACAACTATTAATACCAATCACTTCATAGATATGCTTATTAAGCGATCATTATTGTTTACTAGCCACGATTCTAATTAAAACGCATGCTCATAACACCTAAACACCAATCATGACATCACATTATAACAAGGCTACACAATGCTATCAAACCAATTAGTTTAAATTTAAATATTTGAGAGAAGGGTTTAGGATTCTATAAGTCCGTTTAGTTCTCAACTTAGAGTTTGTATAATTTTTATTCTTTAAAACAGTGAAACAACCATTATGGATGACTAAAAACCTAGTATAGAGTTAAAAGTGTGGACTAACTCATTAAAAAAAAAAAAATCACTACAAATCCCTTAGCCTTGATCTTCTAAACCCTCATTACAAATCTTGAACTTGACTTATATGTTCAAGTCTTTTTATGAAACATGCCCTATTTAAACACCAAGCTTATTAGTGAAATCATTTGTTATTATCAATACAAATTGAATTGGAAGTATAATTATGTTTTTATGAAATCAAATACAATCAAAATGAAGGAGAGGCAGTTTGGTTATAATTATTTCTCTTACCAAAATGAGTTTTACTTTATAAGATGACGATTGCATATGTAGGTACATAGAATATAACTCCTACTTTTACAATTGCAATGTAGGTACATCACTCGCGAATATATATACGCGCAATGTGTGTGCTTGAAATAATATATATCAAAATTACTCAATTGAATATAGTATGATATAATTGTATAACTTAATTATTCATATTCTATAGTATTAAAATGTTGGGGAGTTTTGCCTTAGAATATATTAGTCAAATAAATTCAAAAGTAATATATATATATATATATATATAAATTGGAAATAGGTTATTTTGTAAATATGTATAGCTAAATAAATGACAACAACCACATAAAGAATACTTGCCTTTTTTTCGAACAATCCTATATATAATTTATCTATTTAATTATTTACCATCTTCAAGTCATTTACAATGCGACTACAAAGTCTGCTAGTATATATAAAGAGAAGAAAGATTCGCATACTATGTGGTTTTTTAAATTAAAAGTCATTCTTCCTCCTTTTATCCATCATATGAAAACCTATAAATAGATATAAGCTTAGAAAACTTATACCAATTGCTTAAATGAAGGAAAAACTGCCAATTTTCTAGCTTACTATACCATATCATGTAAAAGCGGATATTCAACCTTTTGCATCAACTACCTGAAGCAAATAAGGATGCTGGGAAGTTGGGAGGTGTTTTTATCCAGTTCATTTATTTATTTTTTTCCAATTTATTGTCAAACAAATTTTAGACAGTATTTAAACCAGATAAATCCAAAAACAATGCTTAAATTTGCATGGTCCAATCAAAACCCCCTTAGGCCAACGATAGGAAATATACTTTGCTGGATAGTTTGAAACATTGCACCAGACAATTTAGTCACAAAGACAAAGCAGCACAACAAAAGACTACATCCTCATCTAGGCCTGCCTCATTAATGTCAACAAATTATCAGATACTAGCCTCTCCTCTCTCTCTCTCTCTGCAATCAAAACTTCTCAACGAAAACTGTAGAAGCAAAGCCAATCCCCCTCTGACTTCCTCTAAAAATGAAGTCATAAGGATTGGACATGACAGTGGACGGCACTTAAAATTTCACGTCGCGACCTGTCCTATTTTGGGTGATGGTAAGTGTTATTTACACTAGGTAAAGCTAGCTGTATTTTATGTACGACCTGGCTATGTACTATTTTATGTTCACAGCAGCCGCCATAGTGCGCAACTCCTTGGAAATTTCTGAGAAGGATGGCCTCGAGTTGGGGTCGGATGACCAGCATCTTTCCATCAATGATCTCCATGCAGGGTCACACCAAGTTGGGATATCAGGCCGCAGGGTTCCTTTAAGTATACCAGCTGAAACATCACGAAAAGAAAAGAACTAAGAAAATCCGTTTCAACTAAGGTGTAATACATCCCATGGAAAGGATTGACAAGAGAAATGGACTACATGCAAGCAAAAAAAAATAAATAAATAAAGCTTAACAGTACTCAATTTAATCTGGAAAAGAGCGATAAAAAGAAAAAGGTATATTACTAGGAAACAAATACATAAGCAATCAATGAAAGATACAATTATTATTAATCATACAGCAAATAAGACTAACTACATCTAATTACTGGTTTGAAGCATTACCTATTATAGCCCCTGAATGCAATTTACCGTAGGGTTCCTCACCAGTCAGAAGTTCCCACATGACTATTCCAAATGAGTACACATCAACCTGTAAATTGGATCAGTAAGAAATGCAATTTATGCAGCATAAAAAGAAGAGGTATCAGAGGTAAATTATTCAATGAAGCCCAGCACGCCTTCAATAATAAACCATAAAATTACCTTCTCTGTCACCATGTTGTCCTTACTGTCAAACAGTTCTGGGGCCATCCAGGGGATCGTACCTCGTAATCCTCCAGAGACATGCGTTCTCTTCTTGATTTTTGACAAGCCAAGATCACCGATCTGAGAAAGAATATAGACTGAAGACTTTAATAACTTTTACTGAATCAATGAAGAGAAGTTGGAACCAAAAACTTAAACATTTGAAAGAAATCATGCACATACATATGAGCAGAACTGGAAAACTGAAAATGCATGCATAATGCTCAGTATGCTTAATTGCCTGATGTACTAGTTTACCTTGCACACCGGTCGCTGAGGATCCCTCATATTCATGAGGAAATTATGCGACTTCAAATCAAAGTGCACAATGTTTTTTCTGTGGAGATATTCCATGCCAAAAGATGCATCCATAGCTATGATCAATCTCTTTCGACGATCAATTGTTCTGCAAACCAGAAAGAGAAGTAAGAGACAAGCAAATTTTGCATGGTTTGATTGAAGGAAGTGAAAAGGAAAAAAAGAAAAATAATCAAATTTCAAAGAATCCAGAATATATTTTTTTCCCTCTAAGTAAGTTCCAGAGTTAATCCCGTACAATTATGTTATTTATCCTCTGGGCAACGCAAATCCTAGAGTCTTTTACTTCTTAAGGACAATTGACAGCCAATGCAAGATTTTAATACAAACATAAAATCATTTTAAATCTTTAACAACACCCATCACTAAATTATTACATAAAGTATTGCGTGATAATAATCTTTATTCTACTTGTTAGCAAAATTCTAAAAAATCCTGCCTATCATATAGAAAGATTGTTAGGATATCCACCACAGAATTTTAGAAGAAGCCCATCATTTTCAAAGCTATCTGTAACTGATCCTCAAAAACAAAAAGTTGGGATGATGCCAACAACATAAGGTTCAAGGACATTCTATCATCCACACAAAAAGATAAACATAAATTTTGGCCCGAAAGAATTGGGTAAAAGCTATACCTGTCCTTTCTCCGCAGAACTTGTTTAAGAGAGCCATTGACCATGTACTCTGTCACTGTAGCCAAATTTGTCTGTGGCCCATCAGTAACTACACCATAGAATGCCACTATATTTGGATGATGAAGCTGCCCCAATATGTGTGGTTCCCTCCAGAAGTCATCAACCTGTATAGGACATGGGAGAATCATATTTTGCAGGTATTGATGCTACAAAACAAAACGATAACAGTTGCTGTCAACTGGTCAAAGTAAACATTTAGAGAAGCATGAAAGCCGGGGGATCATAAAGGAAGTTATTCAATTGAAGAAATCGGTAACTGTCCAATGGCGCACAGATGTATGGGTGATAGTACCACAAACATACTTCATAAATGAAAGTAATTCTTAGGAAGGAGTTTTTAGTTCAAGAAAAAGAAACCGTAAATTGACAGAGAAATAAAACAACAGCAGGCATGTATTACTAGTCCTAATATGATTTAATCAGGGCTACAGTTAAGGAATGGGCTGAAAAGCATAGTAGACTCAGCGCATGGCTCAGAAAAAGAACTAAAAAATCATAAATTTGAATATTCAGCTCCAAGAAATTACCAAACGATCTCCCTCTAGTTCCCCATCAATGAAGCAGCTAGCCTTTAACTTCTTCACAGCCACATCAGATCCATTCCATTTTCCATGGTATACAGTTCCATATGTCCCTGATCCAAGTTCCTTCACATATTCCAATTCTGAAGACTTGATAGTCTGAGAGTAAAAAAAACAAGCCATCACCCTACAGAGCAATGCAGTAGAGAATTCACTCTAACAGCATTCTCCTGGTTTTAGTAAAAGATATATGCATTATTGGCATTTTACCTGCAGATCTCTAGTAGCTAGCTTAGTATAGAAGGAAGCCTGGTTGGAGGAAATACCACCACTGACCTTAGAGCAGTTTTTACTTTTTGCAATATCCTCCTAAACAAACCAAATGTTAGCTATTGTCACCTAAGTAAGCTACTAAAATTTTGCACAAGATGTTTCATTATTATACATTTTTGTCCATGCTCACGCAAGTTGAATGCCCCTCGTGTGTCTCTTCTTCACATGCACTGTTGTCTTCTTTTGGAATAGCCAGGCTGTGAATCTCATCATTCTCATTATCTTCTGGGCCTGAGCTAAACTCCATGAGATCAAAAGACTTTCCATGAGGCTTTGACATGCCATCAGAAGCATCACTGCTAGCAGACAAAAGAACTGAAGGCTCTACTTCTTTGGATGTTCTCAATGGAAGGTTATGTATAGAAAGATCCACAGGTGGAGCAATTTTTTGCAGTATGGTGTCAACATTTTCTTGTAAATTTATTCCATTAACCTTTTCACTTGACCCTGCCCATAGAGGGGCACGATTTAGTGCACTGTAGAAGTTTTCATACTGGTTTTCACATACTAAACTGCCCTTATCATCGTTGCAGCAAGCTAGCAGATTCTTCTTCACATTTCCTACATTTCGGTTGGTATGACTAATAGCTTTTGAAGACAAAGCTCTCTGATCCCCAACACCAGCATATGCATCTCGGTGGGGAGAAGTGGCAACATTGCCTTGTTTACTTTGATTGTGAACACTGGAGTTGATGTTCCTCAGTAAGCCTTTCCAGGAATGGTTATAAAAATTGAACCATGGTTTCATGTACTCTGGATGATTCAATCTCACAGCCTGCCCCTGCTTTGAGATGTTAGCATTTGGCTTGAGGCCCAATGAACTCCTTGAACCTAAAAGCCTTCCATCAAGCCTAACAGCTCTATAGTTTCCCACCTCAGCTACAGAGTCATGATTGCTTCGCACACTAGGTGGACAGCCATGTTGATATTTTGCATAATTTATATTGAATCTATGGTAGTGAATGCTATTGTGGGACCTGGGAAATGCCTTGCCACTCAAGGGCGAAGAGTCTACAGGAGAAGCACTGCCAAGGAGATCTCTGCTGACCAAATTGTGATTTGCAGCCTGTGGCATAATGTTCTCCCCATTGAAATGCCCATGCAAAGCTGGTTCAACTTGCTTGCCATCAGGATTGATAGACAACAAACTATGTTCATAAGGAGTAAACTGCTTCTGATCATGAACAAAACCAGTCATCTGACCCGAGATCAGATCAATCTTCAAAGTGCCATTACCCTGACCATGGCCAGACTGCTGCAGATCAATCTGCAAAGAACTATCCGGCTGCACACACAAATTACCAATGTTCAGACTCAGAGGACACAACCTAGGATCCTGAAACTGATAATCACTTTGCTGTGTCCCATTCAAAACGGTTCTGTTGATTCCATCTGCCCCCAACAAACCGCAAGGCCCAGAAGCTATATTAATAAGAAGATGCCAATAATATCTACTACCCCCATCAAACGTAGTCTTCTTTCCAATCTCATTACAATCAAAATCCGAAACTGCCATAGGTTTTCTGACCAGTGCCCCATTCTCAACCCCTCTCCTAATCCTCTCATCACTACCATCAACAACTAACCCATTAACAGCCCCATTCTTACCACACCACGACCCATGCTCATCACAAGGGTTTTGGTGTCTCGACGAAGATTTAACAACAAACCCATTAATACAATCATAACAATCTCTAGCTCCATTAACAAACAAAGATTTCTCATTCTCATCAAACCCATTATTCCTAAAACCAATCTCATTACCATGAATATCAACAAAATCAAAACTTTCTTCCCTAAACACAAAAACCCAGAGTCTAGAACATATACCTAATTCCTCAGCTATATCAAACTCCTCGATCATGCACCTAACATCATCATCAGATACAAGACTCACTAAAGTTTCAATCTTTTTCCTATTACTCAACGTTGGAGGTTGGTATTTAAGACTAAGTGGTGAAATATCAGGGCAAAGAAGTGAAATCTTGGAGTGCAACTCAGAGAAACTAATGTGTCGATCAATGCGTACGATACGGGTCTCACCACCAACGTAACGAAGAATGTTGTTTGGTGGGGTTGGAGCGAGATAGCCGTTGAAACTGCAGACAAGTTTGATTTTTGAAGCATGATGGGTCAATGTTTCTTTCATGGCAAAAAGATTGGAAATTCTTGATTTTTAGTTTATTTATTTATATTTTTAAGGTTTTGTTTCATGAGAAGAGAACAGCAAAGCACTGTACAGTGCAGAGTGGAGGGAGAAAGAGAGGGAAAGTGCGTGTGGTGTGTGTGTGTATTTAACAGTCAATTTCTTTTTTCCAAATTTGTCCTGTGAGTTGACTGAAAATTTCGAGGCTGTGCCATCAGTTTGTTTCTTCATAGATTTCGGGAGATTTACTCGGGATACGTGAGTTTGCAGAATGTCTCATTCTGGTGCCCATAATTTGACAAACAATCTGTTAAGTTAGATACGATTTATATACGGATTTGTGTTGGCAAGACACAAGGCAATTAATCAACGGATTATACTTGTTTGAACATTTATAAATATTTTTAAATTCAAATTTAGCACTTATTATTATTTCATATTTCATTATGAAACTTTTATCACTATTGTCTTTTTATTATTAGTATCTTTAATTACTTTTTTTTAATTACATATTTAAGAGACATATGCTTTATGTAAAGAATTGTAAGAAAACTACATAAAATGAAATAATTTTATGTTTTTTTTAGAAAATTGTAACTTCTCTTATTAATATAGCATTTAGTATACACATGTAGAAAGACCACTAATGATCATACAAAATCAATAGATTATATTAAATGATGGTAATTATAAAAATAGTTTAAACAACTTATGGAGTATGAATACATATTATTAATACACTAATTGTGATAACTTTTTTTTATTCAATTTGTTATTAATATAAATATGTATATATTTTAAATTAAAATTCGTGCATAGAATAGATTTTTAACTAGCTTAAGATTAAGTTTTAAGCCCAAATTCTAAATGTAACTTTCATAGAGACTTATATTAATAATAATATTTTTTTTCTTTTCCAATTAATATTATAACTATTGAAGAAGGAGAGAATTGAATCTAATCCATCATATTGGAAGATAAGTATTTATGTCGCTCATCTATGACGGTAATAGATTTTTATAGGCAAGTTGGTTATAGGCATATATTTTTTAAATAAGATTAATAATATGTGGGATGTTATGGGTCGAGACATTCAAGTATGAATCCATTTAGGCTTGGACACAAAACATAACCAAATTAACATGCATTGTTTTGTTAACCTTATCTCAGTTGGCACTTGTTAATATCTTAAAGGTTTTTTTTTTAATAAAAAATACACACTTTATAATAAATAAATAAATAAGTATGTAGAAAAGTGAAAATTTTCTTTATTTGACTTATTAATATATACCTTCATAACTTACATCAACATTTTTTATTTTATAGTATGTGTAGGCTAAACTTTTCATTTTTTCCAAGTTGATTGGAATGCCCTAGCAAAATAATTAAAAAAGAATGGTAGTTTGGTAATTCACCCCTAGGACCTTTAAGTAAATCAAGCAAACAATCTCTTTTCGCTTCCTTGTAAAATTGATTTTAACACCGAAACCAAATTTGGCGAACCAATCTTAAGTTAAACCCTATTTGGGTGCTATTTCTAAAAACCTAAAATTTTCCATTAAATAAACCAATTCCTTATCTCTTCTCTTCTTTTTATATTAAAGAACAACTCTCTCAAGGAGTTTCTATCTAACTAGAAATCTAGAAGGTTATATCCATTCCTCTTTGCTTTTGTAATCATTTATATATATGTGCATAAGCTATAATAGTGGATCTTAGATAATTTATAAATATGAGGAAGTTGTGATGTCAAGAAAGTTAAGGTAAAGATCATGTTTTCTTGAGGTAAAATGACAATTGAAGCATCGTAAATGCCTTTTTAAAGTTGGAATTGGTTTAAGAATTTTGATAAGGTTTTGCCTTTTTGAACATTTTGTAAAGGCTTAGTGATGTTGAGGTTAAAAGAATGTGTGTGCTAAAAAATAAGTTAAAAGATAAGCTTTTGATTCTTATTGTTTTTTTAAAGATAAACATGAGTCATTGTACTAAAAAGATGTTTCTTATGGGGAACATTTGTTTAGGGTGTGGAGCTTCCACATCAAAGTTATGGAATTATGAATCAATGTTGATGTGATTGGTCTTTAAAGAAACTTTTACTTGAGATTAATTGGGGATAAAGGCAAATGTAGCATTTATACTTTTAGATTTAAAAAATTTAATGTTTAAAGTTTCATTACTTTATAATTTACTACCTAACAGAGATACTAAATTGCCATAAATCCAAAACTTTAGATACTGAATTATTAAAGAATAAAATTTTAGTTACTAATTGTTCAAATCCAAAAAAAGAAACACTTTTAATGCCTTTTTCTTAGATTAATTGATATTACAAGAATTGATATTGTTTATGGATTTATCTTTGTAGAGGGATATATTTGATTTTTGGGCCTTAAAACAAGTAATGGTCTAAGTTCAACTCTTTATGTTAAAGCGATAGGGTCCAAAGAGTTAAGTCTATAGAATTTAGGATGATTTAAGGGAGATTTAGTATGGTAGTCTTAAAGTAAGGACCATTGGAGCAGTCCATTCACTTTGAACCTTTTTTAGGAAGGTTCATGTATTTAAATAAGGCCTTCCATGTGCCTAGAATATAAAGAAGCCCATTTAAGGGTCCATTAAGAAGGGGGTTCGTTTGAGTCACTAATTGTCAATGCAATTTGATGGACGACATTGATGATTAAACTCTATAAGTACATAAAGTCCCTCCTCATTTTGAGACATGAAGAAATCAAGAGAAACACCATTGTCTTATTAGTTTGACACCACGAAAGATCAAATAGTGTTTAGACCAAATAACACAGCTCTTCTCCTCAAGAATAATGGGGTTGATGCTATTAAGCTCTTCTACCTATTGTGTGTCTCCCTTAGATTACCTGGTCCCCCTCCTTACCTCTTTCCCCCTTAATCATACCCTAAGTATCATTTTACATTATTCTTTTGATATCACATATAGTGCAAGATGTATGCTATACACACATTGCAATTAGATCAATTCATCTACAATCTTTAACCGTGAAAAGATAGGTTATTGAAATGTGTTTTTGATCAAAAAGTTAATTTCAAGAATTTGGACGTTGGCAGATCAAGAAAAAAAAAGATTTTGGAAGGTGATCATCAAAGGGAAGGCCAGTCAACAAGCCCATGAATTGGGAATCATCCAGGTTCTTTAAGGGTAGCTAATTGATTAAGGATAGGTGGTTAACTAACCTGTATAAGCTAGTCAATCGACCATATATATGTATATACACAAAAAAAGAAAAGATAATAATAATAATAATAATAATAAACACCCTAATAGTAATAATAATTAATAGTGCTTAATAATAATAATAATAATTAATAATGATGATGATGATGATACATGTATATACATGTATGTAGACATAAGTAAATAACTAAGTAAAGTGATAACAATACACATAAGTATAAATAAGTAGATGCAACAAATGCCACTAGTAAAGTACTTTGTGTAGCGTTTAATAAAGATTATAAAACACATAAGAATTAACTCAATGTAGAAATTATTAAAAGTGCATACTATGTAGTGGGTGAGAATGGTTGATTTATGATTGACTAAATGATTTGATATTGTGAGATGATTGCATATACTTTGTTAACATTATTGGATGTTAACACTTGTGTATTAACAATTGAGTGTTTACTATATATTGTTTGATTACCCCATGCTAACCCATTAAACACTTGAGATCTAAATAAAACTTAACACATATATCATGGAGTCTTACAATCATTTGAAATCACCAAAGGATCTTGCTCTACCATTTGCGAATTAAAGGACATGGGAATTGTCATGCTTTTGATGAAATCTATTGAAGGGTCTAACCTTATTGTTTTAGGTTTTGCTGTACGACTGTAGGGATACATTGAATTTACCTTGGAGCTTATGTGAAGAGATATAGAAATACAATTGAAGGTACCATAGAGTTTACCACAAGAGATATTCATATGCTATTTGGATGATTTGGGTAATAATGATATACATAGAATCCTCAACCTAAGGTTAAGGGAGGTTTATACCCTAAACTTCATATTGATTACCAGAAGATTATGTATGATGTTTGCATTATGTATGGTTGCCTATGCATAACACATAAATGATAACTTGCTTAACTTTGTTTGATATGTAGTAATGAGAATGTTTATAACTCCTATCTTACTGAGTTGTGGTTTATACTCACCCCTTAACAGATTGCTGTTGCAAGTAACCTTACAACAATATAAGATGAGAGTTATCCTACTCAAGGCCAATAATGTAAGACTTAGGGCTAAGATAGAAGTTACGGTCACAAAACTATAGATCATATCTATTGTAACCCAAATAGAAATAAATCTCCTTTTTTAATTTTTTCCTTGAAACCTAGGATTGTTTTAGTTACTCCCTATTTTGCTTAGTAGGTGATTTCGATTTTCTATAGTTTTGGAGGATCGTAGAATATTGGATTTCATAGTTATAATATATTATTTATTCAAGTATAATATGATTAGCTGTGATGATTAAATATTTAAGCAGAGGCAAGGGGGTTATCATGTAGTAGGTATACATATGACATAATAGCCTTAAATTTTAATTTTACTAAACCTCCTTTAAGGTTGTTATAAAATCAATATTGATTCTTTCTCACAATCCATTAAGAATTTTACTCACATGAGGTTTTACAATACCCTACACCCCTCCTTACTTAGCGCATGATGTTCTCGTTGTGAGACTATAATTGAACCTCATTTTTCCACCTTTATAGTGTGCAATTTGATTCATTCCTACCTTCCTAGATCTATAGGTCATCTTGAAAGCATGTTAGGAGTCCCGCCTCAGTGTCACTCATTGCCTTCCTTAAACCCCTTCTCTAAATAAGATCAAAACATGCCATCGGTTTTCGTCTTATTTCATACTCAAATCGTCCATGTAACAGTAAGGGAGCAACTCTAATGCCATTTTAACACTTCAAGCTAAATGTAGTTGATAAATAAGCTATTAAGTGAATAATGGGTATTTTCAATCATTTCACCCAAAAGTTCCTCACTAGTATTGACTTAATATTCACTATCATTATCTTATAAACTAGTACTAATACTCTCTTACATTTTATGCAAAACTTTTACTCACATGGGATTTCACATACTATATAACCTATCTAATCAACAAACTTAAGTAAAAGTACACCTAGGATGATAGAAATCCAAACCTTGGTTCCCTTACTCAAGCTAGAGTGCATGTACTTTAGGATCTTGCACTAAAGACGTAGGAATTTTCATGTAAGGGAATATCACTCACCATTCACCAAGTCGTTATGGCCTACTCACTTTCATTTGAGTCGAAGTGGCACCGAGCAATCAACCTAGAATATCGAGATGACTCGTCCCAAGACTTTTGCAACTTCGACTAGAATGCTAAGATGACCCATCTTCAAGGGCTGGATAGCTTGAACCGACCTGCCTTGGCATCCTTTAACCATTGTGGAACCTTAGCTTAGCATTCTTCAACCAAGTTAGCTTAGTAGCACCTTGTGTGGGCTTGGTACAGTATTTGACTTGCCTTCGTACAATTTGTCTCCTTTTGTTAAGAACGCTATCAGTGCTTGGATGCCAAGTGTCTCTGATTCCTAATAGCTACATGTGTTTCTAGACTTTTCCTTTTTTGTTTCTTTACTTTTTTTACCCTTTTGTAAATATAGTCTAGGAAGAATAATTTGAATGTACTATTTAGACTTTCTCCTTTTGTCCATGTGGCTTTAAAGGACTTACTATAATTAGTCCCTGAAATGTAAGTTGCATATGACTTTTGAATATTAAGAATACACTTTCTACTTTTTTTTGTGAGTTCATCTTCTCATAACTTTACTCTTATTAATTTTTTTTTAGTAAAGATTGTGGCGTGTACCCTTGATTTACTACTTGTGCGTTATATCAAGTAGTGATTTAGGTTGTGTAGTGTTTTGTTGGTGCATAATATCCATTAAATAGCTCATGAATCCGCTAAAACAATCACTAAACTTTTTTAACCTCTTCAATATTTTGTAGTACCCTTGTTTTAGCTTCTTGTAAATGTCATGGTGATACTCAGCTCCTAAGCATGCCATAGGTTGTATAGCAACTAATAAAAAAATTAGATAATTAGTACATATACATATATATTATAGTAACTATTACATATATGTAAATATAACCCTAAAAATATAAGAAATTAAGCCAACAAATATTTCCCAAACCTTAATTTTTGCTTGGATCCCAGTGGCTTTAGTTGAATATAATCCAATCTTACATGAATATTTAATAAATCAATGGTACAATTCACCATTCAATACCCCACACAGAATGCCTAACTCATGATTAGAAGGAACAAAAGATAAACACAACCTGTAGCGAGAATAGGAAAGGAACAAAAAGAATCTAATTGTTGTCAACGACTTCAAAGTTCCCGCACTTAAATCCTTGTACAAATTATGTTTCCATTTGTTATCGGACTGAAATCCACTTTGAAAAAACTACTAAAACTAGCTTTACTCTCTCGCGAACACTCAAAGACGAGGGAAAAGGTTTTGAAGTCCTGCAGCTGGCTTCTGACTTCTTGATTCAAATCACTATTTCCTTTTCAATAGCTAGGCATTTTTTCTTCACTTAGCTAACGTGTGGCTTGATTTTGTGCATGTAATTCCATGGTTTTTTTTTTTTCCTTTTTTTAAAATTTTCAATGTAGTTCTTGCAGTTAAGTTCACTTTGTGTATATTTTTTGAATTCAGATTTTTTTTAATTGAAAGTAATAATCTAAACATACAAGTGTTGTCTAAAGTTGGGATAAAAACATATAGATAATACATGCCATTTAAGCCTCGTTTAAAAAAAAAATAAAAATTCTTTTCTTAATTTTTTACGTGTTTGGTCCTTCGGATGTGTATTTTACCATCACTAATTGATTTTCATCACAAAAACACTAAAATACACACAAATGTATTCTTTAAGTCTAGATAAATTTGTAATATTATGAATCTCAATTTTTTGATTTTAGGATAATTGAGGTTTGATCTATAAACTTAAATTTATAAGTAAAATCTTATGCAAGTCAACTTATTTTTAAAACCCAATTTCACATAGGTGATTTATGTAACTTTTGAGGTCTTGTTATAAAATTTAGTGCTAATTAGAGTAAATTTTTTTTAGTCTCAAATAAGTGATACAATCTTACTATTTGAAACAAGTAATACATACAAAGAAAGCTGATGATTTCTCTAATTAGGGTTGTTGTATTCCCATTCATAAGATAGATCTTTACCAGCTTCGCCAATTCTATATATTGTATATTTTGTGGCTATCCAGGAGCAAGATCCTTCACAAAATCTCTGATCTCTCTGGGCATCAAATACATCAAAACTAGCATATCTACCTCGCCAATCAAAACTACAAAAGAAAAGAGTGGTTTGCCAAAAATTAACATTGAATTTGATCTCATAAGTTTTGCCATGTTGTAGGATATGAGTCCCAAGATCATCGTCTGAAGATTTACAATGTAGTCTCAAAGGTGCTTGTTCTGGCAAGTCATTTTTAATTGTCACTCTTGTATGTGTCGGGAAAAGTCGAATGTTTGTATTGGCAGAATGTATCACGTGAGCACTGCATAATGATACTGCCAATACTATCCAACAAGTGTATTTGCATGCAAAGCTCATGTTTGAAATCTATGCTAATTTTTTATCCTTTGACGTGATTTTTATACAAGAATAAACTTAGTTTTATTAATTGAGTTGTTTAATATAATTAATTTGACGGTTACTCACACGTTTAATGTATGATGAGTTAAAAATGATAAATGTAGCAGAAATTAGAGAATTAAATACAAAGAGAGCTTGAGAGTTTTGTGATGAATGTAACTGTGAATTGCAATGATACCCCCCTTAGTATATTTTTTTACATGTATCGCTCTTAATTTTTAAAAAGGAAAAGTACACTTTATTTCTCATTATTCACTCTTTTTTTTTTAATTTAAATCCTTAGCTTTATATATATATATATATATAATTCTTTAATATTTTTAAAACCTTATAAAAAGAATTTTCATTAAATCTATTAAAGTTTTTAATCCATCCATAATATGTATCAATTTCAAATTGATTTACAATTATTAAATTAATAAAATGATAATATTAAATATATTTAATGATATAATATAATAATAAATAAAAATAATAATATTTAAATTGAAGAAAAGAGGTTAGAAAAGTTTATGTGTATGCTAGCCACCTTGTTGAACTAGCTCAAGGCTAATAAGAAACTAATATATGCTCAAAGTGAACAAAAAATTTAATATACTTAATAGAAATATTATTTTTATAAGGTTTTAAAAATATTAAAGACTTAAATAGAGAAAATAAAAAAGTTAAGGATTCAAATAGAAAAATTAGTAAACATTGAAGACTAAAAGTATAATTTTCTTTTTTTAAAATGAATGTTCATAGTAGTTTTAGACTTCCATTTACCTTATTTTATCCTCTAAAAACGACGTTAAGATTTTCAAATGAAGACCTTGTTTAGAATGGTTTACGGTTGCTAGCGAGGGTGTCTGTTGTTAGAGGCAATGGTTAGGGTAGTTGACTACCGAACAACACATTGAAAAATGACAATGATGATAAAGAGAATGGAGAAAGAATAAGGGTAAGATAAGCAACTACAATGAAAAATTTAATGGATAATTATATATTTACATACTTTTAAAAGTTTCAAAACTTAGCCACATTTTGAATGGTTTATCGCAATCCTCTTTTTGAATTCAAAATAATCTAAAGCTTAAGGCAAAACATATTTTAGTGTGACGACTTAGCACATCATCCTTCAACTAACATAAAGCATTCTAGCCTAAGGTAACTAGGAATCCCTTAATGTCTTTTGAAATAACTCGGGAATTCATAAATGATTAATTAGGCAATTAAGTGGGAGGGGAAATGGGTCAATTAAAATTTTGATAATCAAATTAAAATATTAGTCTCACATATCAATACTTAAGTAAGGGTATTTTGGTAATACACACTTGAAGATATTTTAGCATTTGAATTTAGTTAAGTTTCTAAAATACTCTTAAAAGAAAAAATTACAAGTGAAAGGATTAATGTTTAAGGTTACGTTCAAATAGATGAAATTGGTTAATAAGTTGTATTGAGAAATTGGGAATTGGGAATTTCTTAGGCGATTCACTATTGACGAACACTAGTTTAGATAATGTCTTTGTTTTAAAAGACTTGTTATAAGGACCTTCAAAATTAGGTCATTGTTCTACAAATACTTTTTCTTTTATAAATCAATTTAAAAAAGCAGTTTTTTTTTTTTGCATCTATTTAAAACAATTCATAGTTTCTGAAACAAGCATATGCGAGTAGTAGTTGGACTCTTAGGCTATAGGTGTATAAATTTAATCATAATCTATTCCTTCTTTTTTAGAATAGCCCTTAACAACAAGTCTTGCATTATTTCTGACAATTTTACCATTTGTGTTAAGTTTATTTTTGAACACCCATTTATGCCTATTAGTGATTTATTTTTACATATTTCAATCAAACTCTAGCCATTGTTAGGTTTAAATTGGTTCAGTTTTTTGTACATTACTTCTATCCAGCTTACTTATCTGAAGCTCCTTCAACATTTTTCAGTCATCCTTATTAAACATATCCTTATTTTTCAAAGGTTAAACATCTTCCACAGAATCTTCTTTTAATTCTTCGAAAAACTGTACATGTATTGATTCATCCACATACAATCAAAGAACTATTCAAAACCTGAAAGTTGTACTGCCCAGTGAATGTCCAAGAAAAATTCCTTTCTCAACTCTTTAATTAAACTTGCTAAGTTAGTATTATTTTAATTATCATGGTTAATAATTTCTTATTTAAAAGTTGTTTTAAAATCCGACCCCAATTATTTTGTCCTTTAAATCCTTGTTTTGAAAATTTCTTAGGTATTTCTTTTTTTTTCTTCAAATTAATAATTAAAAGATTTGATTTCTTCTTATCAATTACGTTGCTTATAAATTTTGTCTTAAGTTTTAATCTCTTAATTCTTTAAATTTAGTTTATATGATATAACTTATTTTATTACTCTTATTTGAAGAGTCATGAACAAATTAAAAGTGGGGAGCAAAGTGAACAAGAAGAATTTAAGTTTCTCTTGGTAGGCTTTGTTATCCATATTAGTTAATTTTGGTACTTATGTCAATGAAATCCCTAGTAGACTCTTTTGTAAGTTTTTCTCTTTCTCTCGATATTTATATATATGTTTGAAATATATAGATTTCTTCCCATATTTCTTTTGTCTTTCATAATTTCACTCTTAACGTTTGGTATTAGAGCCTCATTAAAAAAGGATTGAAGTAGCAATCTTCTGAGTGTTTTGTAGTCAAATATAACAATAGAAAGTTCTTTCGTCAGTACCGCCAAAATTTCATGGACACTATGATCGTTGGGTGATGCTTATGGAAAACTTTTTGCATTCAAAGGAGTATTGGGGCTTGGTGGAGAGTGGAATTCCTGCGGTACCAGAAAGTGCTGTTTTGATAGACGCATAGAGGTAGAATATTGAAGATAAAAAACTAAAAGACTTAAAAGTAAAAAACTATCTATTTCAAGCATTAGATTGTTCAGTTTTGGAGACAAACCTCAAAAAGGATACAGCAAAGGACATATAGGATTCTATGAAGTAGAAATATCAGGTTACAACACGAGTCAAATGTGCACATTTGCAAGCTCTTTGAAAAGAGTTTGAAGTTCTTCACATAAAATAAGAGAAACTATGAATGAGTATTTTGCTCGAACCCTTATCATTGCTAATAAGATGAAAGCGAATGGGGAGGATAAGTGAGATGTTG
The DNA here is from genome assembly GCA_037954665.1 of Laguncularia racemosa. Lineage (NCBI taxonomy): Eukaryota > Viridiplantae > Streptophyta > Magnoliopsida > Myrtales > Combretaceae > Laguncularia > Laguncularia racemosa. Next base: position 1,126,378 of record JBBMOL010000094.1, on the reverse strand, counting down.
TTGTTGTTGAAAAGATTCTGAGATCCATGACTTCCAAGTTCAATCATGTTGTGTGTTCCATTGAGGAGTCTAAGGATATAAGCACATTAACGAATGATGAGTAGCAAAGCAGTCTACTTGTGCACGAACAACACATGAATTCTCATGTTGAAGAAGAGCATGTCTTAAAGATTTCTCATGGAGATCACTTTGGCAGAAGGGGTCGAGGTAATGGAAGAGGTTGAGGAAGGGGATGTAGCAAGCAAAACAAAGCAATAGTAGAATGCTATAGTTGTCACAAGCTTGGGCATATTCAATGGGAATGACCAAGGAAGGAGAAGGAAACCGACTATGTGGAGACCCAAGAAGAGATGTTACTGATGGCATATGTAGATACAGACATTGTTAATAAAGAAGATACATGGTTCTTGGACTAGGGATGCAACAACCATATGTATGGAAAGAAGGAATACTTATCATGTTTTGATGGAAGTTTTAGAGATTTTATGAAGTTGGGTAACAAGTCAAGCTTGGTTGTAATGGGAAAAGGCAATGTAAGATTACAAGTGAATGTAATATCACAAATCATCACAAGTTTATTTTATATACCAGAGTATTTCTCATGTGCGTGTGCTTGACAACATAAGAATTAAGCTAGATGACAAAAGTTTGCATTATATCTTACTAGGGGTTAGTCAAGAGTTAAAGGTATATAAACTTTATGATCTAATTTCACAATGGATCATAATAAGTTGGGATGTTGTGTTTAAAGAAGATAAGAGTTAGGGTTGGGATAAGAAGTGTGAAGAGGCCACATTGTGTGATTTATAGTAGGGTGATTATGAAGAGGAAACAATTGCTGGTTCTAAGGATGAAGACGAGAATGAATATGATCTTAATGATGAAGAAGAATAAAAAGAAAATATGCCTACTGAACACAACTTTCGTAGCTCAAATGAAAGGTGGATTAGGGTGTCATCGATTTAGATGAGAGACTGAAACAAGTGAAGAACTATTTGAAGAAGTAGCTTATAGTGTCATGTTTGCAGCTTCAAACCTTATTTGCATTGAGGATGCAATTAAGAGTGAAAAATGGAGGCAGGCTATGGATGTAAAAAACTGAAGCAATAGAGAAGAATGGCATGTGGGAATTAATGGAATTGCTTGAAGGAGGAAAAAAATTGAACCTAAATGGATCTATAAGACTAAATTCGATGAAAATGGAGAAGTATATAAACATAAGGCTAGGTTTGTAGCAAAGGGATATGCTTAATAGCATGAGGTAGATATAAGTATTTGCACATGTGGTATGTAAGGAGACTTCGATTAGTAATTTCACCTAAAGCTCAAAGAGAATGGCCTATATACTAGCTAAATGTGAAGTCCACATTTTTGAATGGTGAGTTGCAAGAAAATGTTTTTGCGAAACAACCTTGTGGTTGTATATAAGAGGGAGATGAACATAAGGTTTACAAGTTAAAGAAGGCACTTTATGGGCTTAAGCAAGCACCACGTGCTTAGTACAATCATATAGAAGCATATTTTTTAAAGGAAGGTTTCGAAAGGTGTGACTACGAGCATACTTTGTTCATCAAGACAAGAGAAGGTGGAAAGGTGTTAATCATAAGTCTATATGTTGATGATCTTATTTTCAATGGTAGCAATGATTTAATGTTTGTAGAATTAAAAAATTTCATGAAACTTGAGTTTGGCATGATGGATCTTAGAATGATGAGGTATTTCCTTGGTTTAGAATTCTTACAAAGATTTGATGAAATTTTTATCAGCCAAAAGAAGTATGTGTTGGAGGTTCTACAAAGGTTTGGGATACATAAAAGTAATTCTGTTCATAATCTAATTGTTCTAACTTTCAAGCTCACAAAAGATATTGGTGGGATTAAGGTGGACAAGACATACTATAAGCCACTTGTGGGTAGTCTCATGTTTCTCATAGCAACTCAATTGGTTATGATGTTTGTGGTAAGTCTTATTAGTAGGTGTATGGAGAATCCTATTAAGCTTCATTTACAGGTGGCCAAAAGGGTGCTAAGATATTTGAAAGGGACAATTGAGTTTGGAATTTTTTATAAGAAGGGAGGAGATGATGAACTAGTTGCTTACATAGACAATGATTATGCTGGTGACCTAGAAGATAGAAAGAGCACATCAAGTTGTGTTCTTGTTGAGCTCAAGAGCTACATCTCGATCATTAAAAAAATAGCCTATAGTGAGTTTATCTACTATAGAGGTAGAATTTATTGCTCTTACTTCTTATGTATGCTAAGCAGTTCAGTAGATAGTTGTTGCACAAGTTGGATCATAATCAAGGGAAGACAACTATGATTTGTTGTGATAATAGTTCTGTAATCAAGTGATTGAAAAATCCAATAATGCATGGTCATAGTAAGCACATAGATGTGCAATTTTGCTTTTCTTCAGGAGCTCATAAAAGGTAGGTATAGTGGAGTTGGTGCATTGTGCCATGCAGGATCAATTGACTAATGTAATGACTAAACTACTCAAGTTGGGCTTTATTTTATTTTTTGAAGCTGTGAGGTCTTCTAGGAGTTTGATCAAAGTTTAGTATAAACTAATTACTTATGGCATTTAGTTTCGGGGAGGAGTTGTTAAGCTTTGTCATTGATATTAGTTAGTTTTGGCATTTGGTTAATAAAAATCCCTATTTTTAAGAGATTCATTTTTATTTGATTTAATATTTTTTATGTCACAAGAATTTAGTAAACTGTTATGTAACGCATATATATATATAGCCTAGGTCTTTTTAGTTTGGAATATATAGATTTTCTCCCATATTTCTTTTGTCTTTTGTAATTTTGTTCTTAACACACTCTCTCTCTTTCTTTCTCTCTTTCTACATATGTTTTATTGTTGCAATTTCAAAACATTGGTGTAAACACCCCATTTTTACCCTAAGAATCAATAACAATAATAATAATCAATTTCCAATTTTTTCAATTTTTCTCTAATTTGGCAGAAATAGGAAAAATATTCAAAAAATAAAAATAAATAGGAAAACACATCAATTTTGAAAAATAATTTCAGAAATGGCAATAATAAGGAATAAATAATTTTTACAAATTTTTTAAATTTCAAAAAATACAAAAAAATAAAAAAATCGCATTGCATATATGCAATTTGCAAAATAAAGAAAATCACGAACATGGGTTAGCTCAGCTGGTCTGAACCACGGTAAAGCAGGCGTGCGCGGGTGCGAGGTCAGGGGTTCGAAACGCGAAGGAAGCAGAATCCGCGTTTTGCAAATTTTTCCTTTACCTTGGGACACCTGGCAGCATCTGATTAGCTGGAGCGAACGCACGCGCCGGGCACGTGATCATCTTCAACCTTTGCCTGAGATCGTCGGCGAGGGGAAAAATCTGAATTTCGACCGTTTTGATTCGATTTTTTACACGAATCCAACAGATCTTCAACAAAATTAAGATAAACATCATCCAATTGGAATCAAATCTCAATAAATCGATGGATTTACACGAATCGGAGTTGGTTCGTTTAACCACAAATCCGATTTGCTTCGATCGGTGGAAATCCGAGCTTATCCAGCTCGATTTTGAAAGCCTATAAATAGAGGATGAAGTGAAGTAGCTAAAGCACGGATCAAAAGTGAGAGAAAGAGAGAATCGAAGCTCGTCGGAGTTGTTCAAGACCGCGACCACCGATCAAGTGTTGGGCAACCACCAGGAGGCGTTTCTGAAGCAAACCACCACCATCGTTGGATTCCTCACCCCCGAGAACCTAGGAATTGACACCTCAACCGCTGCAAAAGGCCGCCGAAACGCCGTCAACGAGCACTCCTAGCCACCGCATCCGACCCGACCGACTCGACCCGCGCATCAACCCGGATCCAGTAAGTCGGATTTTTTGATTTTTTTGATTTTTTATTTATTTAGTTGTGTTATTTATTTCGAATTTATTTATTTATTTGTTATTTATATTTCAATAAAATAGAAAAATGTTAGGAATTAGATTTTTTTTAGGATTAGGATTTAATGATAAAATAAAAAAATAATTATAATAATAAATAATAAAAATATAGAAAATTCATAAAGAAAATAATATAAACATTAGAAAAATAATAATAAAATTTAGACTTTAAATAGGATAGATAAAAATCTAGGAGAATTTTTTAATAAAAATAAAAATTATAAAATTATGAAAAACTAATAAAAAATAAAAAAAATAAAAAAAATAATAAAAATCAATAAAAATTTATAATAGTAAAAATGAGTTGAAAATTAGAGAAAAATGAATTTTATCACTTAGAAAAATCATTTTTTCAAATAAATCCAAAATTGGTATTTTTCCTTAAAATTATTATTTTCAAAAAATCAAATTATCAACCTTAGGCTTAGATTTTTTTAGAAAAATCCTAAAACGATAAAAAACATAAATCAAAAGAAATTTCATAATTAAAATTCACAAACACATTAAAATTTTTCAAGAAAAGCAAACTACGACTTGTTTGATCCTAAATAGCAAGTACGTAGGCACCCATTTGGGGCAACCCTAAAAAGGAATAAAAATCATTTTCTTAGAATAATTCACTCAAAAACACAATAAAAGGAAACAAAAATAAAATAAAAGACATTTGAGATAGGAGTAAATTTTAGGACATTGGGTGGTAACCGTAAGGTTTTAATAGGTTAGCCTCCGAACTTAGAATATCTGGTTTTCCCTTTTTCTCTTGTCACAAAAACGAGAAGAGGAAATCACGACGACTAGTGGTCCAAATTAGAACTAATCCGCTCCATTAGTCTTAATTCAATTTTTTCTAACAACAGTTGGGTGGCGACTCCAAAATAAACGGAATTCCTAACTTAAGTCGAGGATCTACATTAGGTGAGCACATGGTCTAGTATAGATCGGATTAGGAATGAGAAATTCAAAAATTAGACTCGACACTTGATTTTCATAAAAGAGTCAATATAGGATGCAACTTTTGTGTATGTTAAGGCATTCATTAAGGAGAGTAATGAAGGTCTTATTTTTATCTTTTATTTTTTTTTAAATCGAGGACTTGAAATGAAAAAATAAAGAGAAAAAAAAAGAAAAAGAAAAAGAGACTTAAGCCCTTGAAAAAGGAGAGAGAAAATTTAGGTTTCTTTTGTGTGTAGCCATGATACTTAAATTTGATGTCATCTAAATAAAAATAATATAAATATTCTTTCTGTAATACTTTGGAGCCTTTTCCGGGATTAGATAGTTGTATGAAAGATCTGAAAATTGCGGTCAACATGATCCAATCACCAATATTAAAATTGTAGTCCGCAGCCGTTTTATTAAATGTCAATCTCTACTTGTAGAGAAAGTCTCCATAAACTTAAAACGCTATAGGCTCGTTGTCTCAAATATGGACTAAGGGGATTGAATCGTGTGGTCGACCTTTTCGTCGATCTGGCACAAAGACAAAGGAAAAACGACTTTTTTTTTTTTTTTTTTCTAGTAACTTATGTAATCCCATACTTAAGGAGGCTTTTGTTAGACTCTTGTATTTTATTTCTTAACTAATGTTATTACCATTATTCTATCGGAAAAACCGTGCAATTTATCTTATATTTTTTCTTATTCTTGAAAAATTTAAATTGGCATGTTGCTGTATCATCATTATTATTATTTAAAAAAATTACTTAAAGGTCATTTGAATAAAAAGTTTATTAGAATTTAATGGCTTGTAAGAAAAAATTACTCTTTGAGTATCATCTTTTGGAATAGGTTTGCATAGGTTAAGGTATAGGTACTAGCATATATGCTATATTTATCGCAAAATCTGTATTTTAAAGTATACAAAGTATAAATTTTATGGTATTTTTATCCATTCTTATAAAAATTATAATAATAATAAATATAAAATAATATTATATTTCTAATTTCTAAGTTGAACAAAAAAAGAAGGAAAATATAGACTATCGCTCAAGATCATCACTCATAAGAAAAGTGTTTCCTGATTTATTTCTTCTATTTCTCTCTTATCTTATTTGTACGTTTTTATTTTTTACTTCTCTAGTCACATTTCTAAACTTGTGGATGGTGTTATATGAGGTATATTTTGAATGAGGCGCATTTTGAACCAATAAGATGTCATACGAAGTAGATTTTAAACGAGCATCATGTTATAGAGACATTAATAATTTGAAATTGTCAAAAATTTAGCTTGAATATTGAATATTATAAAAGCATGATAAAATTTTTTATAGATTTATAAAATATTATATTTTCATAAATTTTATCGAGATTAGATTTTATAATGACTTTAAAATATTATAAAGTAGATTTCGATTCTAAAATTTTAAAACCTATAAGTTATCGGGAGTAAAGGATGAATACAGCTCATGTGAATCCAACCTATACAACTTAGATTAAAATGGTATACGAAGCAATATAATTTATTTTCTTGAAGCTACTATGTGACTTTTCCAACAAAAACCTTGTGGTGATGGCTTCCGTTGTTTTGTTTTTACTCACGCTCTTTTCTTTGTCGGCCAAATGTTGACTTCTTCGTTCAGTTGCCAAAAAAGACTTTCTTTTCCCGTTTACTTAAAACAATGGTTTAGTTACATAAAAGTACTAAGTTTGTTCCAGTTTTTCCAATTATTTTTACTTATATATCTATATATTATTATTTTTTAAAATTACATAACCTGAGTTTTATATTTTGTATCTTTGTATATTTATGTTATCTTGTTACTTAAATAAATTGAGTTTGTCGTACATAATTTTTTTTTTATTTAAACTTTACGCAGTTGTCTCATTATTTTTTTTTTAAATTACATAAAGGCCAATCTAGCTAAATCTTTATTAGATTTACCGTGTTTTCACGTTTAAGTTGGACTTCTTTTTTTTTTTTCCCTCCTTTAACAGCCATGACCAAATTGGGGTTTTGTAACTATAAAACAAGATAACTTGCAAATATACTGTCTTTTCTTATATTTGCTTTATATATACTTTACTCTTATCTTTAAAATTGAGTATTTAAACTTCTAAATATTTAAAAAAATTTACTTTTAAACTCTATTTTACATATTTAATGAAGTAATTAATTATTTTACTAATGATATCTTTAATTTACCTACTAATTAACATCATAAAATATTATCAAAAATACATAAAAAAAACACACACTCTCACTCTTTCTCTTTCTTTAAAATGTTTTTATGTAGGAATAATTACATATAGAAGTATAAGTTATAATCCAATTAATACCATCATTAAGATGAAAATTGAATATAATGAAATATTTAAATATAAATGAGTTAAATTAAAATGTAACTAATACAAGAATGTCAATTCAATGCAGTTACAATAAAATTAGTCTAATGAATGTAATTTAAAACTATTAAATATTATAAAACCTTTTTTTCGACCAATTACTATTACAACTAGAGAAGAGGGCAATTGAACTTGACCAATTACTTTTAACAAGGAATTTGTTTCAATGGAATAAGCAATTTGGTAATTTGTTCAAGCAAAATATAAAAGGCAAAAGCTTCCAAAATAATATTAAATTTTACAAAAAATATATATAAAAATATATTAACAATACCATAAAAAGATGAAATATAAAACCATAAAGCTTACAAAACCATATATTATAATATGATATTATCCCTTTATCAAAACTTTTTTATTTAGTATATGGTGAAATGAAAAGTAAAAAATGCTATCGAAAATTTTTTATTTGGTTTTGTTAAAATGAAGAGTCAATAATATCAAATGTAAATCATACCAAAATAATACATCTCTTCAATAATGTAGATGGTTTTTTTTTTTTTTTTCAATAATAATGTAGATGATTTAAACACCGTGGGTGGATACCAAATAGATGGTCATGTCTGTGTATTGCCAAGGCTTTCCTGAGTCAAGGACTAAATAGTATTTTAAAGCAAAAGGCACAAGCCGTTTTGTTTTGTTTTTTCTTTGAACTTGTCCAATTTGCATCATGGCACTCTCTTTGTCCAAATATCCAATATTTTCGCTCATTTTGACATACTCTTTCCTTTGTTTAACGTCTAAAGCAACTGACACACTTAAACCCGGCGATGTGGTAAGAGACAACGAAACCTTAGTCTCATCGAATAATATGTTTGAGCTAGGATTTTTCACTACTGGGATTAACTACTACTTGGGTACTTGGTTCAAGAATGATCCATTGAAAAAACCAATATGGCTTGCAAATAGAGAGAACCCACTTCTAGATTCTGAAGGTGTTCTTTCAATAAGATTTGATCGGAATCTAGTGATGGTTGATAGGCGACAAATTCAAATTCTAGTAAATAGTGATATGTTAGCAGTTACTAATAATACTATTGCAGTGCTATTAAATTCTGGTAATTTTGTCCTCAAGGAAGGTGAAAATGTTGTTTGGGAAAGTTTTAATGATCCTACTGATACCCTTTTGCCAGGAATGAAACTTGGGTGGTTCGATTTAGGCACTAGTCAAGAAAGACAGCAGTATCTTACTTCATGGCAGAGTACTTATGCTCCTTTCACTGGCTCATTTGTTCTCGCACTCTATAAGAATAACAAGAAAGAGATGAGACTTTGGCATCGCGATGACCTTTCCATAAAGATTGGTAATTGGGATGGTAATAGGTTCAGGTTTCCTCCAAACAGCTCACTAGACTTCTACAACTTTTCATATGTATGGAACAGCGATGAAGTGTATCTTACATTTGAAAATCAGAGAAACGATAGCATCTCATGGCTAGTTATGTCTTCCTTAGGGAAGATTGAGCAGTTTACAATGAATAAGGTCTCGAACCTGATATCAGTGGTCAATAATTATATTTGTGAAGGTGCTAATGCAGAGAATTTCACTAATTGTTTTATCAAGAGGCCGGTATCATGTCAAGAGGGGAATACTTTTTTTGTTATGAAGGGAACGATGCCTAACATCTCATCTACAAATGATACCTTACATGTAGGTATTACTGATTGTGAAATATTCTGCAGAAGCAATTGTTCTTGTGCAGGTTTTACAACATACCGTGATGATTATGGCACAGGATGTTTATTTTGTTATGGAGGGAGTGATGTATTTGCCGGCCTAGCTGGGCTAGGAAATAGGACTATATTCGTCCGCAGGAGTCATATGAAACAGGGTCAAGATGATACAAGCAAATCCGGTAGGCCTAGTACCTAAGATGCAGACTGAATTTGGTCCCCCTTAGGCCTATGGCAAATTCTAAATAAGTTGCCTCTTTTTACTCTGATTTTGTAATAAAGAAAACTTGATTTGGTCCATTTTGTTCCTCAGCAACAAGGTCTAACCAGTTGACATTGGACAGATACCATGAAGATGAGGCTGCTTTGGTTAATAGTTATCATTCCATTTACTCTAGTTGCTGCTGCTGCGATCATAAGGAGAAGGAAGAGAGCTCACAAATCAGCATCACGGAAGAAGCAAGATAGCATCAAAAGGAATCTGGAGATGTTCTTACATCAACAGGGTTCTATTCCAGAAGGGGGCAATTTGACTAGCAGTAGTAATAAATCCAGGTTTGTCGAGAAGAGAGATCACGAGCTTCCGATTATTAGTTTTTCCTATATAGCAGCTGCCACGAATAATTTTTCTGCGGCAAATGAACTTGGTGAAGGTGGTTTTGGTCATGTTTATAAGGTAAATACTAGCCGATTTGATCCATGAACGAATTAATTTCTTAGAAGCATGGTTTCCTATATTTTCCGAGATTACAAGCGTGTTGATATAGCCACATGTTGAAAATCAGAATGATTTATGACGCAAGATTTTTATATATGAATATGACGCAAGATTTTGTGGCAGGGTATGTTGATGGGGCATGACATTGCTGTGAAGAGACTTTCTCAAAGGTCCTCACAGGGCTTAGAAGAGTTCAGGAATGAGGTTCAATTGATTTCGAAACTACAACACCGAAATCTTGTTAGACTTTTAGGTTGTTGCATTGAGAAAGATGAAAAAATTTTGATCTATGAGTACATGGTTAACAAAAGCTTGGATTCTTTTATTTTCGGTATGTAAAATATTTCCACTCTAGTTTCTCATCTACTCTTATTTTCGGTTGCATATCGATGAATTTAAGATCCACAATTCTGATGTAAAAACTTAAACCTCTTAGTTGCAGTTTGTTTTTGTTTCTATCGGTGAACATCCATTTTTTTTGTCCTCCAATGTCAATGCAGATCCTCAAAGGAAGTCACTGCTTGTTTGGGAGAGACGCATGCATATAATTGAAGGAGTAGCTCAAGGGCTTCTTTATTTTCACGAGTATTCTAGACTAAGAATCATTCATCGAGATCTAAAAACAAGCAATATATTGTTGGATAATGAATTGAACCCGAAAATATCAGATTTTGGGATGGCTAGAATCTTTGGACAAAATGAAGCACGCGCGAGGACAACTAGAGTGGTTGGGACATAGTAAGTTTCTCTAATCAATGACCTTTGTAAAAATTAGGAATGCTGCAGCCACTTGCTAACTAATGATGCAATTGTTTGATCTTATAAGTGGTTACATGTCTCCGGAGTATGCTGTACACGGTCTTTTCTCGACTAAGTCAGATGTGTTTAGTTTTGGGGTCATTATGCTTGAGATTATGAGTGGAAGGAAAAGTACAAACTTCAACGATTCTGAACTCTCTTTGAGCTTGCTTGGATATGTAAGTGCAAAACCATTTCTACAGTGTGTTGAATAATGTACCTGAACACCGTATTGGGTTAATTACAAAAATCATACATCTATCTTAATTTTAATTTTTCACTTTATATATCTGCATTGTGGTTTTTGAACATTCTGTTAAGGCTTGGGGATTGTGGAAAGCCGGTCGAGGCATGGAGCTTGCAGACGCTGCAATTGCCAGTAGATGTTCAGTAATCGAAGTTTCGCTATGCCTCCACATCGCGTTGTTGTGCGTACAAGAGCGTCCGGAAGACAGACCGAACATGTCGGATGTTGTTTTCATGCTAAACAATGTAAGCAGTAATCTTCCTATACCGAAACAGCCAGCATTCTCTTTCCCTAACAGCTACTCCAGTTCGCCTATGCAGCATGTTTCTACAGCGAATGTATCCGGATCATCGGTTTTAGAAGGTAGATAGCAGTTAGAATTCCTTCTAAGTTTTCTCCTTCGATGTAATGTATTGTTTAACTATTTGCAAATCTGTTGTATACAGCTGCATATGATTTAAATGATTCTACATTATACATCTTTTATGGCTAAATTGCAAATAAAAGCGCATTCGATTGCTCAATGTCCATTTATTCCACTCTCTTCATGAAGTAGCATTACAAGTACAACCTAAATGTTGAGTAGGGTACATACAATTTTTTCTGGCCTATTTTTTTGCTTTTAATTTTTTTCTTTTGCATTTTTTATTATATTGTATCATTAAATATATTAATATTATTCTTATTATAGTATGTAGATGGATATATTTACTATTATCATATTATTAATTTAATTATTGTGAGCCAATTTAAAGTTGATTGTATCACAGATGAACTATTACGATCCTAAAGACTGTAATAGAAATGCTTAAAAGTTATCATATTACATACTCGCAATATGAAAACTGTTTTACATGTCAAAAGTTATAAGACTTTAATAAAATTACATTTAGTTATAATACATATAATTAATTAATATATAAAAATAACTATGAAGACCAATAATCCATAACTCATAAAAACAGTAGATAATCAATATCTCCTACCAAACAATAAGATTAAGTAGACCATTTTAATTAACCTGGGTTTTAGAGAAATAAAAACCTAGTTTTTAAGGAATAAATAATTTTTTTTTTGTCTTTTATAACTTGGAATCTTTACAAGACTAATTTTATAGCTAAACTCTTACTAACTGACTTAGCTTGAAGAAGCACTCTTCACATAGATTCTCATCCCTTTCCTAGCATTTAAGTTACTTGTAAAAGAAACTATTGGGGCATAAGTTCTTACTACTTAGTGAGATTCTCTCTCATACCATGCAGAAATCAATAGCAAGCACGTTATCAAGTATTTACATGTCATGCATGTGCAACCATGTAATGTAATAATATATATGATCATTCAAAAAACTATGTATAGTATGGATTTTTGCTTTTCACTACCAAGGGTTAGGGAATAAGTTCCAACTTGTTAGCTTCAAGCACCACTACTTTGACCTAAATCATCCTTAGCCCAATATCTTATTAATTAATTATAATATAAAAATTATTGCAAGTCTAGCTTAAGAGAGATTTTATTTTACATATTAAAATATAGATTCAATAATACATATATGTGTCAAAGTATGGGTAACCCTAAGTGGTTGTATTAGTGAATGAAACCTCAATTAAAGGACTACATTAGCCGGTATGTGGTAGTTTTTAAAAGTCGGGGTAAGAATACATCAGATGAAGAATCACCTTTGTACAATCTCTCCATGTTACCACATGATGCTGACAATGGCTTTCTTCATGCAAGTGTACAATGCATGTCCAGTTTGAGTTTTAAGTCGAATAGTTATTATATTAATTACAAGGTAATCAAACAAATAAGGTGGGCACTTAACAATAATAATGCAATTAATGATATGACATTTAATTTTTCATTTAATATAATTTCAAGTATTTTGCATAATATAATAAGCAATATCAAGCAAATGCATTTCAAGCACATAATAAGCAATATAAGCAGTATCAAAACCATGCATTTCTCATATCTCCAAGCAATTCAATTTTATGTTATATTAATTAAAATGTCATTGTATTACAAGTACAAGCAAATATGATAACCATAAAGATTCATTCACTTAGACATTTTGTCCAGTTGTGATAGCCCTTTAGGAAATAATGAGCAAACAACTCCTTAATATCAATATCACATAAGACAATATCAAGTACTAGTAGTAAGGAATCTATTATTGGAAGCAAAACTATCCTTAACGAAATTCACTTAGTTTCTTTCTTTCAATCAAAACTTCATTTTATCACAATTCCTTCATCTTAATTTTGATTGTTATAATTAAGTAGTTATTTAAAAGCTCTAGAAGTCTTATTACATCTTAAGCTCAACAATATATAATTTTATATTTAATAGTTATATATATTTAACCTAATTTATCATTTCATAATTTATTCTTTGTCATGATCGTGCATAATGAAAATGAGTTTATGCCCGTATATATTTGAAATATCCTGCCATAGGTATGTATGCTTGTTGCTTCAATTATAAAAGTTCCTAATATATTTCGAGATTCCAATATTAATGAGTGTTATTTACTCATGGGAGATAAAATTCATTTACTTATATCACTCGTATCACTTATAATACATGTACTTATATTTCTAACTGTAAATAAATCTTTGTTTATTTTTATTTTTGTATTTATTTTATTTATATATATACATTTTATTAATTCTAAGATTTGATTTTTTTTTTATATTACATCATTTCAAAGCCTAAGACTATATTCCAGCACACTTTTGCATGCATATGTATACTTTATCAAATTTCCAAATTCCATTTTATTACCCTATAGCATGTTGTCATAAAAATAAGTTACATGTTTATATCCAGCTACTTCGTACCCTCAACCTACATTCAAGCATGTGTTTCTTTTCCTACTTAATCGCTTCTAATTTCTCAATCTTATCTAGCATCAACGCTAGTTTATTTATTATTATTATTATTTTTTTGTTTTTTACTCCTAGAGAAACAGAGGATGGTACCTATATGCTATTGAGTTGAGTTACGAAAATTTATTTACATGCCTTATTTATTAATTCAAAATTAAAATATCTAATTATCTTTTACCGTTTACTATGAATCAGTGCAATTTAACATGAAGAAGAAAAATTAAATTTTACCCAATTCAATTCAAGCTTGATACATACATATATATATTAAAATAATGGATTATAAATAGAAGATTAAAGGCCTTTGAGCCTGTATAAACATTTATCCCGGCTTACACCTTCATATATTTAACTAGTAGTTGGGTCTATTAGGGGCAGAATTTTTCCTTACTTAATTTCTAATGCTATTACTTACTAGTCTTGGGGACATTACAATCCACTAAAATCATCAAAGCCTACATTTCTTTTATGCGTTGTGTTATCGCTAAAGGAAATTCCTAATCTATTCCTATCATTTAGTATTCATAAAAGTAATTCAATTCACAAGGTTAAAATTAGACTCCCTATTCTAATTTATGGCTCAAGATATTTTAACCAGTTTGCTTCCAATTAAATGCTTTTATCCTTATAATTATCTAATACGTGCTTTCACGAAATTGAAATTATAAGCCCATGGATCCCACGTTGAAGTAGTACATGAATATTAAGACGTTTACCTTATTTCAAGTTGCTTCGTTGAGACACTTTACGACAAGTGCGGCGAAGCTTGGTTCGGGGATGACGCTGCCCTGTTTTTGCGTATCGAAGAAGGGACAACCGACAAGTGTCATTTAAGGTTTTATTTTTGCAAATGTTCTTCAGATATCCTTTGATTTCTCTGTATAATGGGGGATTATGTTGTGTCCTTTCCTGGGAAAAAGTTTATTAGAAATATGATATCTGTTTTTAACGAGTGGTATATAATTATTAGTAATTTTTAATATATATTAATTATAATATGTATTTTTTTAAAATTGTTATTTCTATTTTTATATATTAAAATTTTATTATTACTATTCCTCCTCATTTTATGGGATGTGGGAGATTTGCTACACGTGGTTTTCTTTCGTTTGCTTAGGCTTTTATCTGTTGGTCAGGAGTGTGTGAGGTTACGATTGCAAAAGAACAGGGAATGGAGAGCTGTTGATTTCGTTGCAGCAAGGGACTTAGGGAACCATTATTCATCTATTTTCTCCTCTCTCTCTCTTTTTTTTTTTTTTTTTAATACTCTTTCTTTTATATATATAAATTTTTAGTATTAACTTTCAATAATCTTGCTGTAAATATATATATATAAAGTTGGTTTAGCATGTTATTTATAGATTAGTCAATTTTAACTATTAAATATCTTCTAATATTTAGATTTAAGTTTTTGATTCAATATAAGAATAAGATTTTAGAAATATAAGTCGTTGTACATAAGATCAGTATTTAAATTCAGCATCAAGGGTTTTATCAAACACTATACATATCTTGCAAAATCCTCTTAGTAATTTTCTCATAGTTCTAGAATTTGCAAGCGCTTTGATTTTAAGATCACACTTATATCAACTTTAGTAAAGTAATACAAAATTTCTTATTTGTAGTTCCCACTAGCATTTTGAGGGTCTTAAATTATTCCTTTGGCATTTATCTATTTATTTATTTATTTATTTTTAAATAAGTGGGCCTGATTCCTTCCCTAAATTTTATTTATTTAATTATTTCATATAATTTCAAGTCTAAAATTCATTATTTCATATAGCTCGTGTATGAATATTCACTTCTATTGTTATCAATGTTTCACTATTTGTTTGTTTATTCACGCTTGTCACTCTTGCTTTCCAATTACAATTGGGTAAATATTTCATTAATCAATCCTTCCAAGCTTCATTTGTCAAAGTATATGTATATTTAACATATAACATTTTAATTATTATTTTTTTTGAAACGTTAAATTAGATATAGAACCATAAATTTATATAAGTGCTTAGCTTATTTGTTAAATTGCTTATGACAACAATTTATTGATTTGCTTTATATATTTAAAGCTTGTATGGTAAATTATTCTAAAAATTAAGTTTTGTCAAGAATTTACCATAAAGATTTCATATTAGATATGATTTTTTTATTAATGCTTTGTCTTTGCAATTACAAGCATGAAATCATTCTTTCAATATTATAACTCTATAGGTTTGATATTATATTAACGGAAGTTGTTATGTCTAGAAATAAGGTTATTCCTCTTAATATGTTATACAAGGTTTATATTTTTGGATTCTGTAAATTATCATGTATTTTAGTTTCTCCTATATATATATATATTGTTGAAGGATTAGTATAATAATGTATAAGGAAGCATTGATATATTTATTATACATACATATATATATATTTAGATATATTCTTACTACATTATAATTACATATGTTAATATAACTTATTCATATTTATCAAAGGATGTGTTTCACATTTAAGTTTTTATAAAATTGAAACAAAGCTGTAATATTATAATTAACAATACTATATAATTTCTTAAATTTACTTGTTGAAAATTTTGGGATTCCACATGGATAGAAAACTTAACACATTTGATAGAAATCTTTTTTGTTAAGTGTTTAAAAACATTAAAAACTCAAATAGGTAAAAAATAAATAAATAAAAAATCAAATAAAATAATAAATAAATATAAAAAATTAAAAATATACTTTTCCGAAAAATAAATCATAATATTATCAATCCACAAACTTCACTATCCTTGATACATCACATGGAGATGTTGAGAAAGTTTCAAATATTTGTACCTTTAATATAGTTTCATCTTTATGCACCATCAACCTGTAATGGTAAAAAAGTAAGAAAAATCCAATTTCGAAGAAAGGGATAAAGAAAAAGTTAAAATCATGTGTGAAATATTCTAAAACTTATGCAATATATTATATAAATAAATACCTTTACGTGAAAGCATAATAAATAACTGCTATCTCTAATTGAAATTTGTAGGATAAATTCCCAACTAGAAAAGCCCTAAAGCATGAAATGAAAACATGGTTAAAGAGAGAGGAGATTTTTATATAAGAAATTAAAGAGGGAAAAATCCGCATTGACTTGTTGATTGAACGATATTTTAGTGGAAAAGCTACATAATCATCATGAAAGTGGGATTGGAAACTACCGTGTGTTAATTTGGGCAAATGTGAATTTGCCGGTTTTATTGCAATTTTATATGTTATTCGTTTCATGTAAAAATGAGATTAATTTTGTTTTTTAAAAGTATTGTTGAACTAATTCTATTAAAATATGGATAAAATTATAAAAATTTTCGTATTATTGAATGGATTTCCAATGAGGAGTTATTCACTTATTGGTTTCATCATGAATGGATTTTAAATGACTATATATATGACTTATGCACATTTCGTTAGCAATTGGAGTTTTATAGCCCGTTTACTTCGTTGAGTGGAATAAGGTTGGAATTGAATAGTTATTATTGGGAAATAGCTATTACGACGAATTGGTATGATATTGTTTACTTTGATGTAATGAAATTAGGACTATATTGTTTACTTAAGGAAATAAGGGTGAAATAATAAATTGTTCAACAAATGAATCATTAAATGCCGATACATAATATTAAAGCAAAAAATTTGATTACATCTAAAAAAAACAATAATCCTTAGTTGACAATGGTGAGGAACTATGTAGATGTCTCCAAGATCCGTGTTACTGTCAATTTTCCGCTATTGCAAGTGACATTAGAATAAATCTATCTAAATCAAATGTTTTTAAGAATACAAAATAAGTGATGGTTGTCCAAAGAATTGTTAGTACAATAGCATACGAGGTATGTCATACGTAAGTTACATTTTTATAAGTCACATACATAAATCCCATGTTAATAATTATGGAAATGCCATTCCCTTATCATATTAAAAAAGAAAAACAAATATCAACTACTAAGAAGAACACGATATTTTAAATTTTCCTCTGAAAACATTTTGACATACGTCGCATGACCTGATGGATCAAGCTTATAGAAGACATCAACATTCTTTGGCATTCGTGGGAGCTTAATTAATGCTTGATACAATTCTCTCTCAGATAGACCCTCAATTGTTTATAAAAAGCTTGTCAGTTTGGTTGCATCAACTCTAGGTCGATCCATTGTCAACTAATTAACACGTGTTTGTATTGTATCCCTCAATTGTTGCATCCTAGCCTTGAAGCGATCTATTGTCACAGATAATTCTACTCCAAGTATATTTACTCTTTGACTTTGCCTCCTCTTCGAACTTGGATCAGTTGCACTTTGGTGGATGGAGTCCATATCAACATCACCTCTTGGAGGTATGATATCATTTGGGTTATGACTTGGGGGATCCTCTTTGTCTAACTCCTCAATGATGTCTTTAGCAGTTTATGCATCCTAAATTATTGCACGATCCTTCGCATAAATCATTAACAACTCATTCAGGTATGGGAAACTCTTTGTCATGAAGGGATTGGCATCTTTATGACTCTATAAGGTTGACACAATGAAAATATAACATCAGTTTAGTATTAACTTGACATAAAAAACGTTAATAAAAGAAATACTTGAAGCACATACCAAAATATAAGCCTCCCACATCGACTTCTCCACTACTACTATCTTCCTTGAATCATCATGTCCGAATCCACTTGTGCCCTTCCCATATACCATGTTGTACACTATGCTTAAATTCTTTTTCAATGTTCAAATGCGTGACTCAATGTAGGGTCTTGTCTTCAATGTACAGTTGTGTATCCTTTATATGAGCATTCGCTCTAACGCATTTAGATAACCACTCTTGAAACAGTGTCAACATTGTGTGTCCCTCCATGGTGCAACTCAACCATGCATGCGACTAATGCATCATCCTCAGACACTATCCACTTCCACTTGCTTTGCTTCATTCACTTAGGATCAACATTTGTAGATTGCACCTCCTCCATTCTTAATGATAAAAATAAGTAGCACCTTTAAGCATGGAAACAAATAACTATGGAATGCAATGTTAGAAAATATCACATCAAAGCAATAAATATTTAATATAGCATGAAAAATTAAGGAGTATACCATTACTACTGAAAATGACATAGCAAGTATAGGCAAATGCATGTAGAAATTCAATCCAAATATCCATTTTGCAAGTAGTGTTACAGTAATGATCTATGCAAATCAATGTTAACTACGTCTACATGCAGTCCAGTCATTGAACATCTCGTTGGCCAGACTTTGTCTCCAATCTAACCTTGTGTCATTGTTCCCAAGTGTGAGAATCATATTGTCCTCATTATTCACTGTATAATCCTTAGTACCCTCCATTAAATTGTCTAACGGATTGAAATTCATCTCCATTTTGATGAAGTTATGGAGCAAACAACATGCCAGAATAATTCAATTAGGGACTTGCACATGATAAAAAGATGGGCTCCTAAGAATGGCCCATCGCATCTTTAGCATGCCAAAACACCTCTTAATCACATTCTTAGCCAAAGTATGGCGCATGTTGAACAACTCTTCTGCAGTTCTTGGTTGATACCCTTGATGTCACTTATGTAGATGATAGATTTATCCCCTAAATAGAGTAAGGAATCCCTCATAGTTGGGATAGCCTCCATCAACAAGGTAACAACAACCTACATAAACATACATTATTAGTTAGCAAATATAATTATTGTTGCATAATAGAAGTATTAAAAAATGAACCAATAAACAAATCATATCGTATAGGACTTTCAGACCATTCCTCCTAGTGAGTGCATCTTAGAGAATGCTACCTTCCTCCTAGTGAGTGCATCTTAGAGAATGCTACCATCGGTAGCAGATCCTTCCTACTCAAGCAGAACATAAATGAAAAGCATGTTTAGTGTACATACTCTAAGAACATTAGTGGCAATTTCATTCTTCCAAGTTCTATATCTACCTTTGTCGATAAATGGTACTTTGATTTCAATATGCATCCCATTTAGAGCACCCAAACAGTTCTGCAATCACAATAAAGTTATTCCACCTTTGTCGAAACCTTAAGAAAATTTTGTAATGTGAAATTTACCTTGAAAATCCACCGTTCATCATTGCAGTTATCCAAATGGGTTCAAGCTTCTTCGATAAATGATGATGTAGTTGCAAGGTAGCATGTAATACTGAATGGAAATACTGACTAACTATTTATTTGAACCTCTTAAAGTTATGCTTAATGACTCTATTTTTCGTATGGTAAGCAAGTATATGCAAAAACATTGCAACTTGCTCATCCATGTAGAGATGCTTAGTTGCTTTTAATCCGCCTATATGGTCTAACATTTCACACAGTTTTTCAAATGTTTGTCTATCTACTCTCAACTATTCAACACAAGTTACATCATCACAATGAACAAGTTTCCTAATTTTTTCACGGTGTTGATAAAAGTTTAATTCGTAGGATTGAATAGTTGGTCAATGGGTATGCAATGTCAATGCATGCAACAACAACATAATACGATGTGTAATGTCGTAGTATTTTACTAAGAAAGTTAAAAGAAAACAAAGTATCTTCTTTTTCCTTTGTGATACATGGAGATTGAAGTTCGACTCACCCATAGTTGCAATTAGACATTGTGGGTTTGACAAACAAATAAAATATAATATAACAACTACTAAGAAGAAGTAACCATAATATTTAGAAATTGACTGCGAATAAGCTTCAAGCATATACAATGTTCAAATAAATGGCAACCATGCTTGATAGACATAATATACATAATGTAAAAATAGTTAACATGTTTCACGGTACAAATGATCACCTGCCAAACAATTTAATACTTATGAACGTACTCACAAAGAGTAAGCTTAACTAATATTATCTATTGCTATGTCTACACACATATAGCATCGGAAACCAGCATCACAGTCAAATATACCATCAAATCAAACAACTTTACATGTTCTTTCAACTAAACCGAATGCCTTGTCTACATACATATTGCTATGTTTTCTTGCAAGAAACACGACATCATGCAATACAATCACGTGAGAAAAATTTTCAATCATGAAAATTAAGTACCAGTGTTGTACATTTCTTTAAATTTAGAACTCGTTATGATCATTTAATTTCAATTGAGAGCAATTTAATTAGTTTTTGACCCATGGCAATGGAAGTTCAGTAACATACCTTAGTCGATGTCGGCTGCGAAGGAGACATTACAATTGAACTTCGATGATGTTATGTCCACAACTAGTTTGTGATGGCCAGTGACTTCCACTCTGACTAGCAGAACCACCACCACTAGCAATCAGCGGCTCCACCAACAGAAGAGACGCAACTCCACAACCAGTGACGATGACGGAGGTCAATGATGATGGAGATCATCAACGACAGGTGTAGATCCACGGCCGAAATCGGCAATGACCAAGGTAGATCCATGATTGGAGGGCTGAACTGAAGTAGCTATAGTGGAGCCGGCGATGACCATAGCGAGGGACAATTGAGATTGGCAACAACAGGCGAAACAAGGAACAATGTATGTAGCCGACGGCAGGTCCATGATGGCGAGGGACGAGCAAGACTGCATGACGACGAGGACGATGGCAGATGCATGACCGAGGTTGCACGGGGACCTACGTTAGATCTACTATTGCGAGGGAAGAGCGAGGCTACACGAGGATAACAATGATGGCAGATGCACGAGGATGGGGATGTTTCCACTGGTAATAGGCCAATCAACATTCAAACAGACGATGGACAACTGATGGCAATGGGAAGAAAAGGGTTGAAGTCGCTAAACGTCTGTCACAGCTGTAATGTGTTTAGCACCGAATTGCTATTACGGGGAATGGGGGGAGGGAATGGCGATTCAGAATTTTATGGAATTGCGATTTTGTGCGAATTATTATTTCGTGAAGTAAACAATATCATAGCTATTTCACATGTAATAGACTCGTAATGAAATAGTTATTACATTCAAGTAAATGTGCCGTTAATGATGAAGGAAGTAGTTTTTTTTTTTCTTTTTTAAACAAAACAATATATTTAGCCATGGGAGTATTGGGACCATATAGGTAAGTATGTGGAGACTAATAAAGGAGTATTTGGATAGAAAAGCTAAGTTTTCACCCTTTTATTTTTTTATTTTTTTTAGATACTTGTATTACTATTTTTTTCAATTATATAAAGGATGTGTAAATTAAAATTTTATTTGATATAGTGCTCTTTCTTTCTTTTTTTTCTTTTTAATAGCGATGAATGAATAAGGGTTTTGTAATTTAAAAGAAGTAGCACAAGTGTAAATCAAAATTTTATTTGATGTAGTGTTCTTTCTTTTTTTTTTTTTTCTTTTTAATAGTGATGAATGAATCAAGGTTTTGTAATTTAAAAAAAAAAAATAGCACAAGGAGACAAAATGAAAAGATGTGAAAACTACTATTATATGAATTGAAAAAGAAATAGTATAAGTAAGATGAAAGTGCATGAAAATTCTAATATGTTTTTGTTTTTCCTATTTAACCTTGAAATAAATATCATTAATGTCTAACAACCAACTCTTTCTTCTTTGCACTGGCCACTTCCGTTTATTTCGTATAATCACTTGTTGATTTTACTTTATTTAATTTAACTTAAACAAGAACATTCCTTCCACGTTTAGTCTATTTGGTAATTTTGTTTTATTTAAAGTTTGAAGTAAAGCATAAAATACAGCTATTATGTGCCACTTTTATCTCAGCCTCAAGTCATAATAGTTTCCATTATTATTTATGTTTTTTTTGTCTCTCTCTCTATATATATATTGCATGTATTAGGAGTAAGTAGATACATGATAAATAGGGCATGAGGTCTTACTTGTACCCTATCCTATAAAATATAAATTTCCAAATTTTGGAATTATAACCTACTTTATAACATTTTCGAACCATCATGTATCCTATATTCTATAAAACCTATAGGGCATGGATACATTGTCAAACTTATAAATTTTGTCTTTTTTATTATAATTTAAAATTTATGTGATATTTAAAAAACAATATATATGTGATATTATAAGTTCTTTATACGCAAAACTCATAGAACTTGTAACAAAATATGTGAGATTAAAAAAAATAGATATATTGTCATTATTTTAGGTTTTGAGATCTTATTACCTAGTAAACAAGAAAGAATAAAGGGAAATAATTAAAAGAATGTAAAGCTAGAGAGAAAAATGAGAAAGAATAAGGAAAAGAAAAAGGGACAACACTAGGTTTAATCATTCAAAAATATTAATCTATGGACTTAGGCTCTTTTTTTTTTTTTCTTTTTACTAAAACTTTTATCACAAAAAATATAATATTGTTATATCTTATTCATTTATTAATATTATTTAATAAATTTTTATAAGATGAGTATAGATTATCCTAGTTACTATACTCTATATACTTTAGAGTACAAGTTCCATGGTAAGTGTAGGGTAGAAAAACTTAACGTGCATATCTTATCCTATGAGAACATAGTCTATAAAATCTATATTCGAAACTTATTTTATGATTCTTAATATTCAATTGAAATCTATCTAGTTAAGTAGAACTTGAATGGATATTTTATACAATAAGATTACTCACTGTAAGTATTTGGGTCTAAGTGTAAGGGTCACATGTGTGTAGTGTGAGAACCCACTACATGTGACCAAAGGAGAGAAACAACACATATAAGGATGATCAAGGGTGAGTGGAATGGAGAGGAAGAGTAGCAATTTCAAGTAAGCTTAAGAGCTTTGGTGATAGGTAAATATTCTTTAATATATTGCGGTTTTGATCTTTTAAGAGAGTAATCCGACAGACTAATGACATTTTTCTCAAAAAGTTCTCTTCTCTAAATGAGAGAGTTATGGGTATTTATAAAGTTTTGGTCATGTCTCTCATTTGTTGAATGGTGATAGCGATTAACAGTTATAAATGTATAGATCTCCACATGAACTTTTAATAAGCCTAAACCTAATGAAGGCCTTTCATGCTCGAGCCTTAATGAAAAAGGATGGATTGAACTGATCGATCTAGTAGGCCATACGCCATGCCCTTGATCATCTTAAGTCATGGTCATGACTCTCTAGGCCCTATCACTTTTGTCTAAAGAGTCAAATTCATTTGATTAATGGCTTAAGGCTTTATGTTGCATTTAGCCCTTTACATTTCGCCCCATAACCAAAGTCCTTTTGACAAAGTTAAAGAGGTTTGAGCATTAGATAAACCTTTCTCATGGCCAAGGAATTGCTTGGTGCTTCTGCCCTTGTGGAATAGTTACACTACCGTTGGTCACACATTTACACAATTTACATTGGAAGAGTCTAGTGCTAACCTTGCATTCAATTTAGATTTTTTTTCTTAGTGTACAAGTTTGCAATATCATTTAATTGCATATGTTGCCTTTAGCTAATCGAGAATAGATATTGCCTCTGTGACATCAAATAGCATCCATGGCACGAATTTGATAACTTGAATCATCTCTCCCCTCATAAGAAGAGGTTTTCTATATTATCAATGAGCACATGAGAAACTTGAAAGGATGATATAATCCAATTAAGTTCTTGATATGTGACTTTATTTTAATAGAAAAGTTATATATGCCTTTCATACATAATAGCAAGTGGGGCAGATTTTATCATGGAACAAGAGTTCGCTCCAGAGCGGAGTGATAGCTCCACAACATAATCTATCCCTTTGCAATGGCTTTGGTAGTTATGTTGGGATATGTTGAGGTAAATTGGGGGTGTGGGGGACAACATATATATCAAATGTATTTATTTTGGCATACTCTAATATACTCATTCAAACACCATCAGATTATTTACATCTCAAATATATCAACCGTGGAGTGATGTTCATAAGTCCCTTATATTTGCAATACTCTTCAACAGCAAGTCAGAAGGAGCCAACTATAAGCCATGAGCCTACTCACTCCTCGATTTTCCAATATTACATTTAGGTAGAAGGCAAAAGAGTCTCTAGCAAGCTAAACTTATTGCTGCATCCATTCGCTCATACTTCTCTGTACGAGCTCTATAAGTCTTTCGCTACTGGTTGCTACAACGAGCTCTATAAGTTATCAGTCACTCTCACTCTCACTCTCTCATGGAACATCCCGGCTGCTACAACGAGCTCTACAAGTCCTTGCTGGCCTAAGCATGCTACCTTCATACACTTCTAACCTTCATTTCGCTACTGGTTGCTACAACGAGCTCTATAAGTCTTTGCTGGCCTAAGCATGCTACCTCTATACACTTCTAATCTTCATTTCGCTCCTCGCTGTTAGAGTTATCAGAGAAAGCTAAACAAGTAGATTGGAATATTTTGAAGGTATTCGCTTTTCCGCATAATTTCCACTGAGAGCCCCAAAAATGAGTCGCAGGAAACTCCTCTAATTGCAGCTTTGAGCTCCTCATATATTGTTTCCTGACTGATGTAATCCCCTTTTTACATGTCACCATATACTCAGGGTGTGATGTGCTCTGTTCATTAGTCTTCCTTTTCTTTTAGCTGCTAATTGCTTTCTCGATATCCTGTGCATGCCCTTGGAAATTAAGTCGGCTATCTTCTATTATTTTCCATAGTACTCATTTTCTTATATATATATATATATATTTATATATATATATATATTGTCCTTTAATAGCGGGAAAGATTGTCTAATATCAAAACCAAAGAAGGAGACCATTGAAGCTTCTGTAGAATTGATGAAAAGACCATTGCAACGGCTTATACTACTCTATGTATTTAATTACTGCTCTAGTATTGTAAAACACCCCTGCCGCTAGTAGAGTTTGCATCTTCAATAAGCTTTGCTTCCACCAGTAATCACTGGTTTTTGTTTCCATAACTTGCCTTGTGTGTGTGTACTCAGTAACAAGTTGCTCTATGTCGACCCTTCCTTAACAACTCGGCTGATAATCACAACCTATCAACCTCCTTAACCAAATATTCAAACGCCAATGACACACATTTCAACATAAATTTTCTCAACCGTTTCCAGCTTATTCCAGTTTGGCTTGTTTGAGTTTAAAAGTTCTTCATTGCCGTAAACACTGCCAGTTAATGTGTTGTAAATCACATAGCTAAGACCATGTCCTCGTCTACTCATTTTTTTTTTTTTTAAATAACTTGTATGCATTTAAGTAATCCCCCAATCCACAAGAAGCATGCACAACGGGAATTGATTATTTTCAACTTAAACAATATCCTTCATTAGTCATCATACTAAGAATCCTTTCACACCTGCTCAACTGTCTCTTCCTCAAAATGGAGAAAGCAAGGCACTTTATGCCACGATACTAAGAATAGAAAAAAAATTGGAAGCTTCCCACGATCCAGATATCATTTTGACATAAAGGAACATGTCTTGTACAGCTTCGTCTCAATTGGCTTCTGAGCGCACTCTCATTGGCCAGACCATGGAATTTTTCTTATTTGTTGTTTCTAGAACATGTAAATCCTATTTAAAGCAATCTTGTCAAAAGAAAGATAGTAGACGAAGTTGTACTGTTGGATTTCTGGCCCAGTATGTTTAGGATAAGGTGCAGGATAGCTCTTGCTAAGAAAGGAATTAAGTATAAGTACAAGGAAGAGGACTTGACCAACAAGAGTCCTATGGTTCTTCAAATGAGTCCTGTTCACAATGGAAAGCCCGTCCATGAGTCCT
Source organism: Laguncularia racemosa (assembly GCA_037954665.1). Lineage (NCBI taxonomy): Eukaryota > Viridiplantae > Streptophyta > Magnoliopsida > Myrtales > Combretaceae > Laguncularia > Laguncularia racemosa. The sequence goes on along the minus strand of JBBMOL010000094.1, from coordinate 1,100,086 downwards.
CCATCATTGTCCAGTATATAGATGAGACTTGGAATGATAGGGCTCCTTTGTTGCACTCTGATCCTTACGACAGGGCTCAAGCTAGAATCAGGGCTTGAATATCTGAATCTATTAGAAGCACAACTAGGAAACATGCCCTACTTTGGGAGTGAAACCCTTGGATATCTGGACATAGCTCTACTGGGATTCTATTTTTGGTTCTATACCTATGAGACGTGGAAAATTCAGCATTGAAGCCGAGTGTCCTAAGCTGATCGCATGGGGTAAGAGGTGCATAGAAAAGGAGAGCATTTCCAAATCTTTTCAAGATTCAAAGAAGGTGTATGAATTTGTTTTGATGCTTAGGAAAAGGTTAGGGGTAGAATACAGGAAGAAGACAAGACAATATCAGAAAATGGGTGAGTGGTTCTCTTCTAGTTCCGATAGCTTCTTTGATACGTAGAAAAAGCAGGTCCAATGCAGTTAGATTTGTCAACATGTCGACCAGCTTCTTCTTTATGTATGCATGTAAGTGTGTATGGATGGCTTCTTCTCGTGGTAAAGATCCATGAACATATCAGACGTTGCAACATTAACCTGAACCTTATAGATAAACCCAAATTCACCACTGAAACATTTTTCACATGTAAGGGCATACATAACATTCTAGCTTAATGCTTTCTTTGAACATACTAATGTAAACCTTTGCAACACACCCAAAATCGCTCATCATAAAATAGCTCTTAATCATAGTATTTGACACAAAAACGGTTCTTTCAGAAATTTCAACAAACAGGTTCTAAGCTTAAATCGTGTCTCTTGAATTGTTATGATTCCCAGTTTGGGATCGGGTCACCGGACAAAGGATTGAAAAGTCTCCTTCCAACAAAGGGTTCTTACCCTTGTTCCTTCTCTTTGATGCACCTATCCTTGAAAATCTAATGTAGCTCGTGAAGGGAGCTACTACCTTGAAACTCGTTAAGAGAGAGTTTCCAAATCTCTTAGAGTTTGTTTGAAATAATTCTCTGCTTCTTTATTGCTTAATAACTCCTTAGATGTAGGGAAATTTTCTTACAATACTCAAGAGAACAAAAGATTAGGATTCCTAATTAATAAAGATTAGGATTCCACAATATTCCTAACTTTCCAAAAATTACTCCTACTCTAGATAAGGAAAGATTAAAACTGGAAATTGAAAAGATATACTAAAAGAAACAAAACTGGAAAGTAAAATATGCCTAGGATTCCTTAATTTGCATTATCCCTTTTGCTTGTGCGTCTTGTTTTTTCCTACGAATGCATCCGCAACATTACTCCCCTCCTCGACAAACAACTTGTCCTCAAGCTAGAAGTCAGGAAATGCTAGCTTGAATTCCAATACATCCTCCCAAGTAGCATCCTCTAGCGTCCCTTTATTCCATTGTACCAGGATTTCCCATCGACCTCGGTTTCTTCGAGTGCGCAAAACAGCCAGAGGGCTGATGACAACCTGACCATTTGCTAGAGGAGGCAGCTTCGTTGGTGAGCTAGGCAGTTCGCCTTGGAAAGGCTTCAACAAGGATACGTGAAAGACATTGTGCACTTGCAGTCTAATGGCAGCTCCAGTTGGTATGCCATGGTTCCAATGCGTTTGGCCACCATGAAAGGCCTATAGAACTTAGGAGCAAGCTTATGGGAAAGGTGGCGAGCAAGCATCTTCTGACAATAAGGTTGTAAGCGCAACCAAACATAAGCACCAGGAGAGAATTCCACATCACGATGTCCTTTATCATAAAAGGTTTTCATATGTTGCTGCGCTTAGTGGAGTTTGGTGCGAATGTCCACTAAAGCTTCATCTCTAGCAAGAAATGCTTGATCCACTGCATCGACTCTCGAAGTGCGGGCAACGTAAGATGTTAAACTTGGGGGCGTGCGTCCATAAACAACTTGGAATGGAGATGTTTTAAGGGCTGTATGGAAGGCGGTGTTGTAACAGAATTCTGCCCAAGGAAGCCACTCTGCCCAGTTTTTAGGACGAACACCAGCAAGGCAACGTAAGTACATTTCAATGGTGCGGTTCACTACCTCAGTTTGCCCATCAGATTGGGGATGATATGCGGAAGAAAAATGAAGATTGGTTCCGCATAAACGAAACAACTCCTTCCAAAAGGTACTAGTAAAAAGTGGATCGCGATCACTAACAATAGATTTCAGGAATGCCATGTAGTCTAACAATATTGTCAAGGAATACCCGTGCAACGGTGCAAGCATTGTAAGGATGTGCTAATGGAATAAAGTGAGCATATTTTGAGAACTGATCTACCACCATAAATAAAACACTTTTACCCAATGATTTAGGTAATCTGTCAATAAAGTCCATAGAGATATCTGACCAAACTTGGTGTGGTAATTGCAGCGGCTGTAATAACCCGGCTGGGCTTAAATGTTCAGCTTTATTTCATTGGCAAACGAGACATGCGGTGACATATGCCTTGATGGTGGTCTTCATGCTAGACCAATAAAAATCCTTGCGAATACGCTACAAAGTTTTCTCCACACCTTCATGAGTGTTGTCATGGATTCCCGATAAGATAGCATTGATCAAGGAAGATGTTGGTAATAGATAGATGCGATCCTTGAAGAATATCATCCTATCACGCAAAAACCAACCCACGCCAGCTGTCCCCTATTCAATCCGTGATTGAAGGGCCCATAACGTGTCTGAATTCTGTATCTCTGTTCGAATTTCATCGAACAAGAGAACTTGCGGTTGGGATACTGCACATAGTAACGTACCCTCTTCCTCATGATGTGACAAGGAGTCCACACGACGTTCAACCGACCAGCCATTGTATTCCACACGAAACGTAAAACCCATTAACTTGCTAAACCAGCGCTGTTGGGGAGATGTGGACAGCCTTTGTTCAAGTAAATACTTAAGACTATAGTGATATGTTCGAACAAGGAAAGAACGTCCCCAAAGATATGGTCTCTAATGTTGAACAGCCTTCAGGAGACCTATTAGTTCCTGCTCATAAGCTGCAAGTTTCAAATGACGTTCAGCTAGCTTCTGGCTAAAAAATGCGATGGGATGTCCATTTTGCTGCAAGACTGCGCCTATTCCTAGACCCGACGCATCACATTCAACTACAAATTCTTCTTGAAAATTAGGCAAACTCAGGACTGGAGCATCTATTAAGGCTTTCTTTAGTGCTTCAAAGGAGGTGTGGGCTGCCTCATTCCATTGGAAAGCTTGTTTCTTTAGCATATGTGTTAAGGGGGCAGCAATGTGTCCATAATCTCTAATGAACTTGCGATAATACCCTGTCAACCCTAAGAATCCACGCAAGGCCTTAATAGTTTGCGGTTGAGGCCACTCTGTGATAGCTTGAATTTTGCTTGTGTAGTGGAAACACCCCTTGCTGAGATCACATGACCTAAATAGGAGACTTGCGGTTCTCCAAATGTGCACTTAGACCTCTTAAGATAGAGATGATGGGCCCTTAATAACTCAAAAACAGTTTTGAGGTGCATTACATGATTTTCCCATGAATTGCTATACACAAGGATATCATAAAAAAAAACAAGCACAAATTGACGTAAGTGTGGTCAAAATACCTCGTTCATTAAAGCTTGAAAGGTGGAAGGGGCATTGGTTAGTCCAAAGGGCATGACGAGGAACTCAAAATGGCTATGGTGAGTTCGAAAAGCTGTCTTCTCCACATCTTGAGGATCCATGCGAAGTTGATGATAACTGGATTGGAGATCAAGCTTGGTAAAAAATTTTGCGCCATGTAGCTCATCCAACAGTTCATCCACTACTGGAATGGGGAATTTATCCTTGATAGTTTTATGATTTAGCTCCCTGTAATCAACACAAAATTGCCATGTGCCATCGTGTTTGCAAACTAGCAGTATCGGAGAGGAGAATGGCGAGCGACTTGGCCTGATAATGCCTTGCTGTAACATTTGTTGACATTGTTTCTCAATCTCATCTTTTTGAAGATGCGGGAATCTATAGGGTCGAACCACCACTGGGGTGGTACCGGGTTGTAAATTAATGCGATGATCACATGGTCAGATGGGTGGCAGTCCTACGGGTTCTTGAAACACTTCTTCGAAAGCTGCCAGCAGTCGCTCCACGTCCCTCTCTTGCGGTTGAGAGGTTTGAAGATGGTTTAGTGTCGAGTGTGAAGTCTGCAGCTGTCCATGTAGCACGATGGAGTTGCTGGCCTTCTTAAAGCGCATGGTGAGGGCGGAAAAATCCCATAGGATTTGTCCTAATGTTTGAAGCCACTGTATGCCTAATACCAAGTCAAACCCAGCTAAAGGAGTCACATAAAAATACGCTTGGAAAGCATTATTGTTGATTGAAAATTGTAAGCTGGTGCATTTGCCTAATCCCACCACTTGCTCCCCATTTGCTACCGCCACTTGTAGGTTTGTTTAGGGTTGAATCTGGATTCCTAGTCTCTGAGCTGCTGTCAAACTCATGAAGTTGTGAGTACTCCCAGAATCTACCAAACTGTTCAAGGGCTGTTCATAAACCATTGCGGTTAATTGCATGGTTCTAGCATTTTGTTCCCCGGTGATGGTGTGCAGGGATATTTCCGGCGTATTTTCTTCTTCAGATGGATCTTCCTTTGCTGTTTCGTCCATTTCCAACCAGAATAGTTTCTTGCATTGATGTCTGGGAACGTATTGTTCATCACAGTTATAACACAATCCTTGAACTCGACGATTGGCCATCTCCGCTCTTGTTAATCTCTTAACAAATGGCGTTGCAGCACTGTCCGAAGAAGAGGATGCACTACCTGCCATGGTGCCTAGTTTAGCGCTAATTGGAGTTCCTTTTGAACCGAAAATTTGCGCTGTGGTTTACACCTTTCTTCACGTTTTGGGTGAGTTGCAATTTCCTTTCAAAGGCTCTTGCAAAATTCATGGCATGTAACAAACTTGGTGGGCTGTGTAATTCTACATCAATGCGAATATTCTCCCTCAAACTTGCCGTGAACATGTCGACTTGCTGATTGGGTCGTACCGAGTTTGCCCTTGCTAATAAGGTTTGAAACTCCCGCTGGTATTCTTCTACGGTCCCGGTTTGTTTGAGGTTGATTAATTCTCCTAAAGGATTGCTTCGCAAGGGAGGCCCAAAACGTAGGATACAATACTCTTGGAACGTCTTCCAGGTCAGATTGGGTTCTTCCTTTTCTATTTGGCAAAACCACAATTGTGCCTCTCCTATCATGTGGAAGGTTGCTAACCCCACCTTGTCTCCCTCCATCGTTTTCTGGTTTGCAAAGAACTTGTCACACCTATGGAGCCACATTAAGGGGTCACTTGCTCTATCATAAGTGGGAAAATCCAACTTCATATACCGTGGCACCCAACCCCTTGATCCTCTACCACTCATATCTCCTTTGCTGCTGCTGTTATGTTCCTCCGCATGTGATCCTGGGTTGTGGTTGGAGCCTGCATTACTTCTGTCCCTAGCCTCTATTCCTTTGCCTCGGTTGCTTGCACAAATCAAGGCTTCCATTTGTTGTGATAATTGTTGGAGTTGAGCTGCCATCCTCGCTTCTGCAGTAGCTCTCCTTGATTCTGCTACTGCAATTTTGGCAGTCCGTTTGAGATTGGTTCTCATGCAAGAGATAACGTAGCCGCTCCTCCATGATGTTCTCGTCCATGGTGAGTGGCTCTGATACCAAATTGTTATGATTCCTAGTTTGGGATCGGGTCACCGGACGAAGGATTGAAAAGTCTCCTTCCAACAAAGGGTTCTTACCCTTGTTCCTTCTCCTTGATGCACTTATCCTTGAAAATCTAATGCAGCTCGTGAAGGGAGCTACCACCTTGGAACTCGTTAAGAGAGAGTTTCCAAATCTCTTAGAGTTTGTTTGAAATAATTCTCTGCTTCTTTATTGCTTAATAACTCCCTAGAGATAGGAAAATTTTCTTACAATACTCAAGAGAACAAAAGATTAGGATTCCTAATTAATAAAGATTAGGATTCCACAATATTCCTAACTTTCCAAAAATAACTCCTACTCTAGATAAGGAAAGATTAAAACTGGAAATTGAAAAGATATACTAAAAGAAACAAAACTGGAAAGTAAAATATGCCTAGAATTCCTTAATTTGCATTATCCCTTTTGCTTGTGCGTCTTGTGTATTTTTTTCCTACGAATGCATCCGCAACATGAATACTCCCCTTTCACACCATGCATACTCGTTCAAACCTACTCCTTTGGATCGTTCCAACAACTTTAGTCTTTCCAGGCCTCACATACCCGTTATGCACTGTAGTAGAGGATGCATGCTCCCACAAAACTATTACTCATTATCCACAACGACCCCAAACCTCCTCCACCTCATCGGAAGATTCCACTGACTGTTTACCATAGATCATTTGTCTAAGAGTTTCGAATAACAAGTCCTACCTTTATTGAACTCTAGTTTGTTTATTCCCAAGCGCCTAGTAGGAGAAAATTACTCATCTAGTACGAAAATTGTGGGACAAGAGGTTAAATTCGAGAAAAGGATTCACGAATATCGGAGAGGGGAGCGGGTTCAACGAGATCGAAACGAAAGTGTATTTTGGTTTTTTCCTTACTTACAATGGATATTATGTTTGTGAGTCAGTTTTCTCTAATAGTCTTCTATCGACTAGTGATAGTGGCCAGGCTTAACTATTGCTATCGTGGGTAAAGATATTGAGAAAATTAGGTCTCAGCAACAATAATGTTGACAAAAATAAAGAGATACTAATATTTTCAAATGGTTGTATGTCAAGAATAACTTTATATGGAAGTGAATGGCTGACTCATCAATTAAGAGGGATTGCTTTTGTATTTATACAAATGAGGAAGACATGTGTGAACACAAGTATGCTAACGGTGTTTTGCATTTCATAAAGTGAGATTTCGAAGTTGAATATAGAGAAATATAAGGGAAAGCTCTATATTATGCTTTATGAATGAAAGAGGGGGAATTTCCCCTTTCAGACACTCAATTTTTTGTTCTAAAGCAAGTTGTGCTTAATTGACACCCTTAAGTGAATTATATTATGGGTGAGTCAAAGATATGTAGATATTTTGGAAGCCACAAAATTTTATTACTCTATAGTGATTTCTTCTAGTTTTTTGTTTTCCCGTCTAAATGAAATGGAGTTTTGACAGTTAATCATAACCTGTTGGAGCACACAAATACACACTTTTGTGACATCATGGGGTGAGATCACTCTTACATTGGAATATGTATGTATACCTTTACATTTTTATGACTTGAGGTTGACTGACATCATTACAACCAGTGTCTCCAGAGAAGATCAGGAAGTCATATTAGTCTTAGAAGTAGTAATAAAAGTAGCCATTGATAGCCGTAAGAAAGCTACATTCTTTGCTTGGATTAAATACTTCTTCGAGTAAAAAGAAGCAAATGATATAGATGATCGATATAAGTAAATATTTAATTCTACTCGTCATGGCTCCTTTTTCACATATACTTCCATTTGAAGCTTTTCTCACTTGTTGGTTATCTCTATGTGTATTCCCTAGTGGTTTAACAGACATATCGGTCGTCAATTCTTTCATTCAGCCATCCATACGGCATGTGAAGTATGTTTTGCCTTAAGATTATTCTATCTCGGCTTCTTATATCAACGTCTCGACTTATACCACGAAACTTCAGTATGGTCAAAGGGACATTACACTATACTATCACATATTGATGTGATGTTCTTGTAAGTATTTTTTGCTGAATAGTTTAGAAGACATTATGGTCCGAATAGACCTAATCCTGCTGAACCTTGAGCTTTTGTGTGGATTGGCAAAAAACCTTTTAGTTCACCACTCCATGTAATAGATAATAAGAAAGAGGCAAATTTTTGTCCATATACAAATAGGCTAGCTAGTTATTTATGGTTCCCAAAATTTTACCCTAAAGGGTCAAAAGATATAGAAAATTTACTAAGGGTTTGAGAGAAACATAACGTTGGTGAAGCTAAGTTTGTTTTGTGGTGTTTGTTGGGAGGCCTTCCTTCTCTTCATGATTGGAGAAACTCTTTTGGCTATTTCTTAGAGTGTACAATTATGCTATATTCACCTTATATGGTCGCTCAACAATTTGGATTTGACTAGGGTGTTCCTTAGATTGTAAACATCAATGAAGACTTTAATGCATGTTGCTAGGCACTCAACTTAACTGGTTTTAGAGATATTAATTTGGAAGTTAGGTAATTGTATTTGCCTTCTTCATCATTTTTTGGGTTTGCTTCAATCGGTTGGTTAACATACTCAACCAATTTCTTAGATGACTTTAAGGAATACATATTGAAAGCGATTGAAGAAGGACTACTGAAGGAGCCCATTTACAGATGTAAATTTCAATTCTGTCTTTTTAGTGAAAAGGCAAAGTTGTCTTCTAGTGTAAAAAGCAAGACACAAAGTGGTCATTCCATTCCTTCTTTACCTATTATTAGACAAGTGAAGCGCTCTTTTATTTATGAGGTATCATTATTATCCATGTTCTCTCTTCTTATTTTTATTATCATTTCTATGATCATCAGCTTTTCTTATGAACTTATTTTCCTTCTCTATTGGAAGACAAGCGGGATTAAAACACAACTAATGCTTTGATTGAGTGTAGATTAAGAGGTAGGGAACCTAGCATAGTCCCTTTAAATCAACTCTACTTAGTATTTACCCATTTCCTAATCAATATGGTATTGGAAAAGAACTTCAAATTGAAAATTGACTAGTCGTTGTTGAAATTGCAAATGAAGAAGAGGATGATGATCTAGTTGATTTTGAGGGAAATCCTGAGCAAACTGCTAATACTCGAGGAAGTACTCCTGTACATGTCATTGACAAGCAAAATGAGTCATTGCCATATAATGATGATGAGGTGAACCTAAACATTCAAACATATGAGAATGGCAATGATGAAACTAGAGTACTTGAAGAGTTTAGCAATGTAGATGAACAGTTAGATTTGAGTCTAGGAACTTTAAGGATCATGAAATTCAAGTGTATGCCGATGTTCTAAGAGATGCAGGACTTTTTGATAGTCAAACAAAAGGTACATTCAATGAAACTTCTATTGATGGCACCGTGTCTTGTGGCATTCCTCCTCTTTGTAGTTGGGCCACTTTGCTTGTAATCTTTCCTAGTATCATTCCTCCCTCAATTATTAAAATGCCAAGACAATTTGAAGGAGGGGGGTGTTTGTGGTCTTCAAATACATTGTTAGTAGCTTCATTTCATGGGTTCATGGTTTACTCTCATCTCTTACATCCATTAGAGTGTTTGTATGAGTTGGAAGGAGTGTTCTAGTCAAAAGCAATTTACCAAGGTTCTAAGTTAAATACTAATATGATATCAATGCTTGGCCAAACCATGGCTCTTTTGAATAGACATTGGAGCTCATCATTTGAGAGGGAATTAAAACTCATTGTAGATAATGTTGAGGGAGCATAAGCTTTGAAGCTCAAAATTGACAGCATAGAGCCTATCGCAAGTAAAGCACAAAAGGTGTTAAATTGTCAAGACTTAGAAATCAACGTAGAGGATGTTGGTAGAGCTCATAGAAATTGACTTAAGATAAAAACAAGCCTAGGTGATTTAGATGTAAATTCCATAGTAGGAACAATTGTAGGTCCTTGAATGGGCATTGCTTTTAATAGTCATTCTACATTCTTTTAATTTAGTATGTTGTATACAGACTTTCTAAGTTTAATGAATGATGACTTCACTTTGTTGTCTCAAGCCTCTTTCATGTCTTTGTGTATATCATTAAATGAGATTGCATAAAAACATATTAGTAAGTAATATGTTGCTTGTACTGTGCTTAATAGAGATCAAACTCATTTAGATACACTTATATAAAGTAGATGTAAATGAGATTAATATGATCTTTCATGCATCATGCATGAAGAATGCTCCTTGTGCTAGCAACGGTTTTAGAATAATAGTAAATAATAGTTGCACAATCTATTAAGGAAGTATTACCCAATACTTAACAATTTAGTCATGATATCATTGAAGAATGTCTTAACTAACAAAACCAATACACATATGGAAGGTAATTTATCATGCGCTTGGGAGGCAATACTTTTACCAATTGGCATGACATAAGTTATGAAACATTGCACACTTAGGAGATAGATCTCCTACTAAGTAGTAGCAATGTGATATTATATTATTAGCTTCTTTACAATATATATGCTGTGCGCTAAGAAATTGAGTTTATGTCCTTGCAACAATAACAAATAAAGGAATCAAGATAAAAGTAAACATGTTAAAAGCAAGCTCACATGATTTGATTTGTGTTTCCATTGATTCGCTTTTTCTTTGCATTTCACTTTTACAAATAAAACTTTATAATGTATTGAAAATTGATGGGAGCAGTGATGACATTCATTTTTGAATTACAGAGCTTACAATAACCACTATCATGAAATTCTTCAACAACAAAAGGACCTTCTCATTTAGGTGTAAATTTCGTCACTGGAAAACCTTGGCGCACATGCTCTACTGCTCGAAGTACAACATCACCTTGTTAAAATGACCTTTTTTCTTACTAAATGATTATAAGCTACACCCAGTTTGTGTTGATAATGAATCAAATTGCATTTAGTAGTGTCTTGCTTTTATTTTAGGGCCTTTAAGTTTAGTATTCGCAAAGTATCTAGCTTAAGGTCAGCATTAATAGCTAACCATACGAAGGGAATCAAAACTTCTACTGAAACTATTGCATCGATCCCGAGAAAGGTGTCATTTGGGTTGACTTTCACTTTGATATTCTTTAAGCCTAAAGTGTTAGTGACAATTTATCATGCCATTCCTTGTGATTATCATGAGTTATGTAACTAAGCAGCTTTAGCAAACTCTTGTATTTTTACCTCTACCTGACCATTTCCTTTTGGGTAGTAGGGTGTAGATTTGATATGATTAATGCTATAGGAAGCTAGTAGTTGTCGAACATAAGAATTGATGAAAGGAGTCCCATTGTAAGACATAATGCACTTTGGGATTCCGAATCTACATATGATATTTTCCTTTATAAAACTTTTAACTACTAGTCCTATAGCCTCCTTTAAGGGAGTTGCTCTACCCATTTGGTAAAACACTCGGTCCTTGCTAAGATCCAAATGCATCCTCTTGATGGTAGATAACTAGGACTAGTAAGATCAAATGCCCAAGTGTAGAAGGGCTATAGAGTTATTATGCTATGGAGCATATTGTTGGAGCATGAATGACATTACCATGTTGCAGGCAAATGACACATTTTCTAACAAAATTAAAGGTTTCAGCATCCATAGTTGACTACTAGTATCCCATATTGAGTAGGTGATAGTATAACTTCCTTCCTTTTTGGTGTTCCTCACATTCTTTAGCATGAGCTTCAATCAATATATATATATATATATATATTGTCTTGGAGAGGTGCAATACACTTAAGGGGTTTACCCATAAATGAAACGGAATACAATTTATCTTTATGCATTAGATACTTTTTGGCCTTTCTTTTCACTAGTCTAGTAATAGTATTATTGGTGGGCAAGACATTATTTTTCAAGTAGTCAATTTATGGCGCTTCCAATTCTCCGCTATGGCCATAAAATTACATTCATTTTCATCTAGTAACTCAAAACACTTAGGACAATGTGTTTGTATTTTAAATGCATCTTTAGACATTGATGGCTAGTAGTATCCAACACAATGAATCTAACGATATAGTGGTAGTCCCTTCTTTTCACACCAAATTTTATGATACTTGTCTAGTTTGAGATGAGCCTCTTTTGTGCCAATATATTGAGACAAAACATCTTTTGGGCCTTTATAATATAATGTTCCATTTAACCAAATAAATTTTTTTAGTGTCGAAATAGAAGCCGCATTAGGGTGTGTTGTCTGTCCCTTCACTGAAGTACACCAATCATCGTGTAGTTCCTCATCTTCATCAATGAGATTTAATGTAGTGTATGATATAGATTCCCTTAGTATCTTAATACTCAGACTATTACTTGCATCATAGATAGGGACTTTTGATGCCAATGTGGTTAATGTATCCACATATCTATTGATGGATCAAGTTGTATGTTCGTAGTGCACTAATTGAAATTTCATCACTAAAGCTTGCATTGCAGCCCTATAAGGAGCTAGTGCAAGTCCTTTAAGTGCAAATTCACCATAGCTTATTTGATAATCAAGTTGGAATCACCTCAAATGCATACTTAATAAGCTCCAATCTCTTTGCAAATATTAATCTAAGTAGGAGAGCTTTATACTCAACCTTGCTATTTGTGTAATAAAAATCGAGCTTAAATGCCAATGGTATTTCTTGGCCTTCTTTTGAAGTTAGCACAACTCCTGCCCCCCATCTTTTGCTTCCAGTAGAGCCATTAAATTGAAGTAACCATTCCCCCTTTGTTTCAACCATTAGAGAGTCCTGATGAAATTCCATTAGTGTAGTCTCCACAATTAGATTCTCTTGTGCATTTGGAAAATGTATTAATAAGTTAGTTAATGCCTCTAATTTGAGTTTCTAGGAGATTGAATTGTGATATCAAATTCTCTAAGAAGAAGCAATGACTTTGCAATTTTGTTAACTAAAGTTGATCGGGACAATAAGTATTTGATGGGATCTAATTGAGCGACTAAATTAATCTTGTGTGCTAGGAAATAATGTTGCAACATCTACGTGGCAAATATTAGTGCAAGACATTGCTTTTCATAAGTTGGGTAATTAACCTTGCTTCCTTAAAGGGTGCGACTTAAATAGTAAATAGGTCACTCTTGACCATCTATCTCTTATACAAGTGAAGCCCAAATGGACTTATTAGTAGAAGTGAGATACAAGATCAATGGAAATCCCCTTACAGGCATTGTCATAGTTTAAGGTAAAGCCGAAATTTCCTTAATCTTCTGAATTGCCTTTTCATGCAATTGACCTCACTTGAATGAGTTTCCTTTCTTCATGGGTTGATGCAAAGGATATGAAATCTTTGCAAGTGTTGAAACAAATCTTTTGATGTAAGAGACTTTACCCATAAAGGTCTTCAACTCTTTTAGAGTAGTGGGAGATGGCATAGACAATGTGGCTTAAACTTTTGCTACATCAACATCAATTCCCTTCTTTCGAATCATAAATCCTAGAAATTTCCTTGTGGTTACGTCCAAAAATGCATTTTAATGGATTCATGCGAAGCTTATATAGTCTACATCATTCAAAAACCTTTTATAGGTAAATTAAGTGATCAGGTACCTTCATTGATTTGATAACAATATCATTAATGTAATTTTTTGCAAAGCCATGCATTATATCATGGAATATGGAAATCATTGCCTTTTGATAAGTGGCACTTGCATTCTTGAGTCCAAAAAACATAACCGTGTAATAAAAGTTTCCTACCGGCATCCTAAATGCAATATACTCAGCATCTCTAATGGCCATCTTAATTTGATTATAACCATTGAAACCTTCCATGAATAAAAATAACTTATGCTCCGTAGTTGCATCTACTAAAGTGTCAATATTTGGTAGTGGAAAATCATCCTTTAGGCAAGATTTATTAAGATCATGAAAATCTATGCAGACACATATTTGCCCATTTTTCTTTCTTACATGTACAACATTAGCTAACTATGTAGGATGTTTAGTTGGCTTAATAAAGCCAACACTTTCAATCTCTTGCTTGATTTGAACTTCAATTTCAGGACGAAAGACCTATTATGCTTGCTTCATACGTTGGACTCTTAGAGCAATGCTTAATTTATGCACTACAAGACTAGAGTCAAGTCTTAGCATTTCCTCATTTGTCCACACAAACACATCTCTATATTCCTTTAATAATTTAATAAGGGGAGATTTTATCTCATGTAATAAACTTTTGCTAGTGAAGATTGGCTGTAGTGACTCTTTTGGTTGCACTAGATTTAACTCTTCTATTTCCTTAACTTGAGACTTTATTTGGTCTTGCATTTGTTAAAGAGCAGGCTAGACATCTTGAAGTTGTATGGGATCTGAAGAAGATAAGCATACCTCCATAGACCTTTATGATCGTCATAAGCGGTATATTGTTCGCCTATCCTCCTTGATATAACTCTCAATTTCTTATTATTTTTCTTATCTCCAAGGTAACTACACATTCTTCTCTTCTTTTATTGACTTTCTTGAACTTCTTAGTAAGTAGGCAATGGAATACTTGTGGGCCTTGCATTAATAGTTTTTCCTTCCTCAACAAATTCATCATAGAAAGTTGATTCAATAAAATATGATTTATCATGCTCAAAGGGATTCTTGGTAGTAGAGATGAATACATCATTTCCTTTCCAATGGCTTTTGATGCATTGATGTAGCGTTATTGGAATTAAGTTGTATTCAGGTAACCATTTCCTACTTATAAGTAGGTGATACGATACAAGCACATCAATCACATGAAAGGTAGTAGTGTTGTGAATTGATTCGACCTTAAAATCAACATTAACTTGTCCTACCATTTTTGTAAGAGACTGAATGAAGCCATTCACCAAGATCAATTGCTTCACAAGTAGTCAAATATCAACTCTGGCAGTTTGAATGGTGGATATAGACATGATGTTCAAGGTGGAACCAATGTCAATTATTTTTGTCTTCACTGAATGCCTATTGAGTGTACCTTTGATATATAAATGACGATTGTGATTTGGGCTCTTGATACACATATCGGCATCAATAAATAAAATTGCGTTATCATGCATATGTGCCATCCTTTTCATAGGTTGCACTTTACTACACTCTACATATCAGATTTCAGAAATTTGCAGAAGTGCAACTGTTGTTGTAAGCCTGGCTTTCTCATTAAACTTAAGAAGGTCAAAGAAATTCTTAAAATTTGATGTTTTTGGATGTGTTGCTACTACGGAGGGCATTCATCCTCTTCGACCTCAATTGATTTTCCCCTTTTTTTTATGTGTCTTCGTAGGTGGTACATCATCTACTTCCATAGTAATAGGCTCATGGTGATGACATTCACTACTCCATGTTGGTTGTTATGACCTGGAAAGGGATTGTTGCAAATGTTGTTGTCTTCAGTGATAAGTTCTTCAATTCGCACTCTCCCATTGAATATCTTTTTTAAAGTGAAACAATCTTTAGTGGAATATCCTATAATTCTGTGAAATCTATAGAATTTTAGATCATTTTTCTCTATCATGGTAGGGAGACGCTCAACTCTTAGAAGTTTGATATTTCCATCCCGCAGCCATATGTCAAGCATTGCATGTACTTTGCCCATTGGGCATAGGTACATCAACTTTTTAAATTCGGGCTTCTTAAACCTTAGCTTCTTACATGCCTTAGAATCTTCGTTGTGAGTTGAATTCATAGATGACCCTCACTTATTGAACCTTGCATGTTCATCCTTTTGACATGCAATGGAGTTATTAGTTCATCGCACATTTTCAACTATTGTTGCAAATGAGGCTAAGGACAAATTCTCCAAATGAACGACTTACTTAGTAAACATTCATTGGATATAAATTTTCATTAACTCCCCTTCGTTGCATATATCTTGAATGTTAAGGGAGTGCTCTTTAAATCGTTTAATATAATATATGAGGTCTTCTCTTAGTTTTTGAAAAATCCTTCCATGTTAGCAAGGGTCACTCTCTCTTCATTTGAGAAAAACTTTTTTAGAAACATCTTGCACATGTTTCTCCATGAATCTACCGAGCTTAGGAGAAGATTAATATACTAAGTGTATGCCTTTTTCTGTGAGAGACTTTGAGAATTCTTTAAGCTTCATGTCATCATCTAACTTATAAACTTCAAGCATCCCAAAAAAAATTAACAAGTGCTTTTCAACACTATCATTTTTGCCATTAAAGAGCATGAACTTAGGATTCACATAATCCATTAGGTAGGGTTTTGCAATAATGCACTGATAATAATGGAGTTTAAGTTTGGGCACTTTTGTAGTGGATTTCATTTGTATCTTTTTCAAATATGCATCCAAATCTTCCTTAGTGATGAATGAACTTCTTGTGGTAAAAGTTTTGATCTCTACTAATGTAATCGAAACAAGGTTAGGATGATTCACGAGCTCGACAACTATAACATGTGGAGTACTACTTGAGGATGAAATACCTCCAATCTAAATTCCTATCTCTCTTACCTTAGTTGTTGGATGTTGTGTAGGTGTGGGTTCTAATGTGGGAGCTTGCTCTTTAGTCGCCACTTGCATATTAACAATAGGAGGATTGATCTATTGGTGTGCTTGAGAAGTGGGTTGCAACAAAGCATTAATAGGGTTTGGCAAAGTCGTACCCTAATATGTAGTAGCAACAATGGCCATAGTAGACATGAACTAAGTCATCATTGCGAAAAAAGGATCCATCTTTCTATTGTTTTCTTCTTGCTTGTATGATTTGAGCATTATTAGGTACACCCTCTTGTGTATTGTTTCCTTGTTTTGCATCACCAAGGGCAAATGCCATTTGTTCAATGGCTTCAAGATTGGCATTAAGCTTTTGTTTATTACCATCAATAGAGTCAAGTACCCTTCTCCTTGAAGGTACCATATTGTCAACTTTAGTCCCAAGTGGAGTTGTAAAAAATATAAGTGTGTGGGTTCAAGTATTAGGGTCACGTATGTGTTGTGTGAGAACATGCTACACGCGACCAAAGCAAAGAAGTGACACGTATAACGATGATCAAGTGTGAATAAGATAGAGAGGACGAGTAGGTAATCTCAAGTAGGATCAAGTGTTTTAGTAACAGGTGGATATTCTTTAATATATTATGATTTTGATAAAATAACGATATTTCTCTCCAAAAGTTCTCTTTTTCAAATGAGAGAGCTATAGGTATTTATAGAGTTTTGGTCATGTCTCTCATCCATTGGATGGTGATGGTGATGGTGATCAAACGTTGTAAACATATGGATCCCCACATGAGCTTCTAATGAGCCTAGGCTCATTAGAAGCCTTTTATGTACAAGCTTTATTAAGAAAGGTTAGATCGGATTGGTTGATCTAACAGGTTTATTCCAAGCTCATCATGCCGAATCTCTTATGATCGTCCCAAGTCATGTACTTGACTCTCTAGATCTCATCACCTTAGCTCAAAGAGTTAAATCCAATTAATTAATGAGCTTAAGGCCTTATGTTGCATTTAGCCCTCTACACTTACTTAACCCTTTAACTATATAAATACGATCTTCATTGCATGAATCGTAGAACTTTCATGTCTACATTCTTTTACTTATACATAAACATATTTCAATAATAACCTAGTGGTTGAAGGTTTGCGCAATCTACAAATTGAACCCTAGACTAGGTTAGAAGATGCAACTAGACTAGAAGAACCTATTATATGATTAAGTGCTACATTGTTTTCATATAGTTTATGCAAATGAAAAATTTGTAAAGGATTTTAGTGTTAAAAAAAATAAAATAATTTGAATCATGACTTTACCTATATTCTCCCTTATGTTTTATTATAATTATTGGGTAAGAAAAGTAATGCTAAAATATTAACATAATGACATAATTAAGTAATAAAATAACATAAAATTGGTCTACACGGGTTCATATTGCTCTACATATTTTGTTAAAGTCTTCTAACAAAATTGATTTAGAGATAATGTTGTTTGCATGCAGTATTTGTTACGTTAGTAGTTATTTTAATTTTAGGATAAATTATATGGAAATATCTTATAAAGCTTTGAAAAGTGTATAAAACCCTTAGTTTGTTAAAAGTCAATACTTGTACCTCTTGAAATAACTGCAATATCAAATCTTTACTTATTGGCTACTTATGTATAATTTTATACTGATGTAAGCAACGCATGTAATATATTTAATTAACAAAACTACTAAAAAAATTAGAAAAGTAAAAGAAAAAAGAAAAATAACAGGAAAATAAAAAATAATATCAAAAGAAAAAAACTAAGGAAAAAAATAATGTAACCATTGCTAGCCACTTAAATTTTTTTTTTTGTTATTTTCATTTTTTTTTTGCAATTTTTTACTATTTTTATTTATTACATATATCACTTGAAGGTGTTTATATGGATAAGAAATTACACATAAACAACTAATATACAAAATAAATGAACTTTACGGCTGTTTGATAAAACTTGAAAAACTAAATGCTTGACTTTTTAAAGTATATCCATATAATTTACCCCCAATTTTATATACGTATGACACGCCAGTCTACTCGCTATTGCCTTTTCGTCCTTGGTTTACCCCGTACCCATATAGAATAACATAATGTTAGAATTTTCTCCCGGATTGTGGTGCTGTAAAGACTAAAAAGCTCTGCTGAAAAACAAGATCTCAAACACGTCCACTTGACTTGTCTCTCTAACCCTTAGTCTCGGCAATAATTTGATTAAACAATCCATTGGAAACGCGTTCAAAATTGAAAAGTCAGTCATGTCCAACTATCGCCGAGTTTTTCCCCACGACAAGGACTAGACAGTTTTTTAAAACCAAACATATGAGCCATCTTTTCAGAACTTGTTCAATTTGCATCCATGATACTTTCTTTGTCCAAATATTCAATATCTTTGCTCATCTTGATATACGCTTGCCTTTGTTTAATGTCTAAAGCGACTGACACGCTTAAACCCGGTGATGAGATAAGAGACAACAAAACCTTAGTCTCATCGAATAATATGTTTGAGCTAGGATTTTTCACTGCTGGGGTTAACTACTACTTGGGTACTTGGTTCAAGAACGATCCACAGCAAAAGCCAATATGGCTTGCAAATAGAGAGGGCCCACTTGTAGATCCTGATGGTGTTCTTTCAATAAGGTATGATGGAAACTTGGTGATGGTTGATAGAAGACAGATTCCAATTCTAGTAAATAGCGTTATGTTAGCAATGACTAACAATACTATCGCAGTGCTATTAGATTCTGGTAATTTTGTCCTTAAGGAAGGTGAAAATGCTGTTTGGGAAAGTTTTTATTATCCTACTGATACCCTCTTGCCAGGAATGAAACTTGGGTGGTTCGATTTAGGCACTCATCGTGTAAGAGAGCAGTATCTCACCTCATGGCAGAGTCCTTATGCTCCTTCCACTGGTTCTTTCGTTCTCGGACTCTATAGGAAAAACAGGAAAGAGATGAAAGTATGGCATCGCGATGAGTTTTCCATAAAGATTGGTAACTGGGATGGTAACAGGTTCAGGTTTCCTCCAAACATCTCACTGGACGCCTACAACTTTTTGTATGTATCCAACAGCAATGAAGTGTATTTTACATTTGAAAGTCAGAGAAACGATACCATCTCATGGCTAGTTATGTCTTCCTTAGGGAAGATTGAGCAGTTTACAATGAATAAGGACTCAAACTTGATATCAGTGGTGAATAATTATATTTGTGAAGGTGCTAATGCTGAGAATTTCACTAATTGTTTTATCGAGAGGCCAGTATCATGTGAAGAGGGGAATGATTTCTTCGATATGAAGGGAGCGATGCCTAATATTACATCTGCAAATGATACTTCACATTTAGGTATTAGTGATTGTGAAATATTCTGCAGAAGCAATTGTTCTTGTGCAGGTTTTGCAACATATCGCGATTATGATGACACAGGATGTTTACTTTATTATGGAGATAGTAATGTATTTGCAGGCTTAGCTGGGCAAGGAAATAGGACTATATTCGTCCGAGGGAGTCATATGGAAAGGGGTGTAGATGATACAAGCAAATCCAGTAAGACTTGTTCTTAAGATGCTCACTGAATTTGGTTCCCCTTAAGCCTATTGCAAATTCTACTTAACTTGCCTCTTTTTATCTCTATACTGATGTTTAAAAGTTTAGATTTTGCAATAAAGCAAACTTGATTTGTTGCATTTTGTTCCTCAACAAGAAGGTCTAACTAGTTGACACTTGACAGATACCATGAAGAAGAGGCTGCTTTGGTTAACAGTTATCGTTCCATTTACTCTAATTGTTGCTGCTGTGATCTTAAAGAGAAGGAAGAGAGCTCACAAATCAGCATCACGGAAGCAGCAAGATAGCATTAAAAGGAATCTGGAGATGTTCTTACATCAACAGGGTTCTAGTCCAGAAGTGGACAATCTGACTAGCAGTAGTCATAAGTCCAGGTTTGTCAAGAAGAGAGATCACGAGCTTCCGATTATTAGTTTTTCCTACATAGCATCTGCCACGAATAATTTTTCTGCAGCAAGTGAACTTGGAGAAGGCGGTTTTGGTCATGTTTATAAGGTAAATACAAGCTGAATTCGATTCATGAGCGAACTAATTTCTTAGGAGCATGAGTTCCTATATTTTCCGAGATTACAAGCGTGTTGATATAGCCACATGCTGAAAATCAGAAAGATTTATGATGCAATATTTTTGTATTTGTACATGAAAATGACTTAAGATTTTGTGGCAGGGTATGTTGATGGGGCATGAAATTGCTGTGAAGAGACTTTCTCAGAGGTCCTTACAGGGCTTAGAAGAATTCAGGAATGAGGTTCAATTGATTTTGAAACTACAACACCGGAATCTTGTTAGACTTTTAGGTTGTTGCATTGAGAAAGATGAAAAAATTTTGATCTATGAGTACATGGTTAACAAAAGCTTGGATTCTTTTCTTTTTGGTATGTAAAGAATTTCCACTCTAGTTTCTCAACTACTCTTATATTCGGTTGTATATGGATGAATATAAGGGCCACAATGATCTGATTTAAAAACTTAACCCTTTTAGTTGTGGTTTGGTTTTATTTCTATTGCTAAACATCTGTATTTTTTTTTTCTCCATACCGTTGATGTAGATCCTCAAAGGAAGTCACTGCTTGATTGGGATAAACGGATCCATATCATTGAAGGAGTAGCTCAAGGGCTTCTTTATTTGCACAAGTATTCTAGACTAAGAATCATTCATCGAGATCTAAAAACAAGCAATATATTGTTGGATAATGACATGAACCCGAGAATATCAGATTTTGGGATGGCTAGAATATTTGGAGAGAATGAAGCACGTGCGAGGACAACTAGAGTGGTTGGGACATAGTAAGTTTCTCTAAGAACCTAATCAATGACCTTTGTAAAAATTAGGAATGCTGCAGCCACATGCTAACTAATGACGCAATTTTTTGATCTTATAAGTGGCTACATGTCTCCGGAGTATGTTGCTCGTGGTCTATTCTCCACTAAGTCAGATGTGTTCAGCTTTGGGGTCATCATGCTAGAGATAGTCAGTGGAAGGAAAAATACAAGCTTCAGCGATTCTGAGCCATCTTTGAGCTTGCTTGGATATGTAAGTGCAGTGCTTTTGTACACGATGTTCTGAATATTGTAACGGGTTAACTATAGAAAACATACATGTAATTTAGCTTCTTTTTCCACTTTGCATGTTTTGGTTTTTGACACTTTATGAAGGCATGGGAATTGTGGAAAGCTGGTCGAGGCATGGAGTTTGCAGACGCCGCAATTGCCAATACATGTTCAACCACTGAAGTTTCACTATGCCTCCACATTGCGTTGTTGTGCGTACAAGAGCGTCCAGAAGACAGACCGAACATGTCGGATGTTGTTTTCATGCTAAGCAATGAAAGCAGTAATCTTCCTATACCGAGACAGCCAGCATTTTCTTTCCTTAACAGCTACTTCAGTTCGCCAACAATGCAGCATGTTTCTACAGCGAATGTATCGGGATCATCGGTTTTAGACGGTAGATAGCAGTTAGAATTCCTTCTAGGATGAAATCTATTACTATTTGTAAATATATCGTATAACGTAGTGTTAAAACCTAAATGATAAAAAGGTGTTTCCACAGTTATAAGACCTGTAACGCCCTAAAACCCGAGTATATTATGGCTCGCCTTGTGTATTCATTTCTTGAAAATACACAAAGGTTCAATCATTACTATTTTTCAAATACTATTGAGGATAGTCTTAAATTATTTGCTACATAATAAAGATTAATGAAATTTCTCATCCTCAACAATAAGTCATCAATAATCTTCTCAATTTACTTACAATAGAAATTTCCAAAATAATTAAATAAAAATCTAACATATTTTTTCTTAGTCTATCTATTAATCATTGTAATAGACATATTCTATATTCTCTTCATTATTCTAATCTTGAGCTGATTCCCTCAAGTTTTCAACATTTCCTACGATATCTCCAATAGCATCTGTAACTAAAAAACAATTTCTTACGAGGGGTGAGCTAACGCGTAGTACAATGCATGCCTACACACACATACGCATGTTATGCTAGAAATGGTAACATATGCAAAATGCAAGATAATATTCATTTACAATTTTATTTATCTTTCATAATCTTTAGTCAATACATAATCACAATATAAACATCTTCACACATAACATTCCTAAACATCATTTTACAATCCATCCACAAACATAATATATATATATTATATATATATATATACATATAATAATCAAAATAATTATAAGTAGCTAAATGTGGTTCCATTGGACCCAGAGGGTTGAAGCTGATCTTCTGTTTGCTAAAAGTTTTGCCAGGCCAATCACATAGGTTGATGACCTTGTGAATTCTGGCGGTTGAGTAAGAAATTACTCCATTGTTTTGGAAATGTTTGATTGACACAGAATCTGTATCAACCAAGATTTTCTTGTAAAAATCCATATTTTTCAATGGATCATACGGAACATAAAAAACATTTTCAGGAAATATTTTCCTTATGAAGGTAACTTCATAAGGTAATTTCAAGGGGAAATTAATTCCCAAAAAGAAGAAATTAAAGAATTAAAATTGATGCAGCAGGAACTGCAGCGACAATTCTTTGAATTCAAAATGTCCAGAACAAAGTATTCAGATGAAGAAGCTGAATATGGAAGTTCTTCAGAATCCAATGAAGTATCTGGAAAAGAGGTCAATCCAGAATACTTAATGCAACTAGTGGAAGTTACCACTAGGAAATGGGTAATTCCAATTATCATTAAGATAAATGAAGAATTTATCTTAGAAACTACTACTTTATTTGATACTGGCGCAGATTTGAATTGCATCAGAGAGGGATTAATTCCCACAAAGTATTTTGAAAAAACAACACAATCTCTGAGCTCTGCTTCCGGTAACAAATTAAACATTAGTTTCAAATTACCCAATGCAGAAGTTGTTAAGGATAAAGTTTCCTACAATACTAGCTTCATCTTAGTTAAGAATTTAAAGCAGAACGTTATCTTAGGAACTCCCTTTATTAACTTGATCCAACCTTTCCAGGTTACCAATGATGGAATTGAAATAGATTATTACGGACAGACTATCTGTTTTAACTTTGTTTCAAAACCTAAAACCAAAATGATTGATATGCTCAAACAGAACTCAGTTTCTGAGTTAAACTGTTTGATTAAAGCCAAGGAGGACCATCTATCCTTCTTAAATGACGATTTGGAACTTCATAGGATTGAAGACCAAATAAAAAAGAATCCTGTAAGGACACAGGTTTCTAAATTAGAAAGTGAGATCAGAAACACCATCTACTCCACTTTACCCAATGCTTTTTGGGATAGAAAATCTCACTCAGTCGGATTACCTTATGAAGGTAACTTCGATGAGAAAAATATCCCAACGAAGGCCAGACCTTCACAAATGAACAGCAGTGTTCTTGAATACTGTAAGAAAGAAATCAATGACCTGTTAGCTAAAAAGCTAATTCGCAAATCCAAATCAACTTGGAGTTGCTCTGCCTTTTATGTTAACAAAAATGCTGAAATTGAAAGAGGTGTACCAAGACTGGTAATAAATTATAAGCCTCTTAACAATGTTCTTAAATGGATTAGGTACCCAATACCTAATAAAAAAGACCTACTTGGTAGAATACACAATGCCAAAGTATTCTCCAAGTTCGATACGAAATCTGGATTTTGGCAGATCCAGATTCAAGAATCTGATAGGTACAAAACAACATTCACTGTCCCGTTTGGACAATATGAATGGAATGTCATGCCCTTCAGATTAAAAAATGTACCTTCTGAATTCCAGAGGATAATGAACGAAATCTTTAGCGATTTAGATTTCGTAATTGTTTACATAGATGATGTATTGGTCTTCTCTCCGAATATAGATCAGCATCTAAAATATGTCAAATCTTTCATTAGGAAAGTCAGATACAATGGTCTTGTAGTACACCTTCTAAGATATCCTTATTCCAAAGCAGGATTAGGTTCTTAGGATTTGATATTCATAATGGAACAATCCAACTAATTAAGAGATTTATAGAATTTGCTTCTAAGTTCCCTAATAGAATTCTGGATAAGGCCCAACTCTAGCGATTCTTAGGTAGCTTGAATTACGTAGCAGATTTCTTTAGGAATCTCAATGTCCTATGTAAGCCTTTACATAACAGGCTTAAAAAGAATCTACCAGAATGGTCTGACGAACATACAGAAGTTGTCAGGCAAATCAAGTAAAGGATTAAGGAGATCCCTTGCATTCACCTAGCAGATCTATCCCTACCAAAAATCGTAGAGACTGATGCATCTGATATAGGATTTGGTGGAATCCTAAAACAAAAATCCAACAATGGTAATGAAAATGTTGTCTAGTTTGTGTCTAAACACCGGAACCAATGTCAATTAAATTATTCCACAATTAAAAAAGAAATTTTAGCAATTTTTTAACAATTTCCAAATTTTAAGGAGATTTGTTAAACCAAAAATTTCTTTTAAGAATTAACTGCTCTGCAGCAAAAAATGTTTTAGAGAAAGATATTCATAATTTGGCTTCAAAACAGATTTTTGCTAGATGGCAAGCTATTTTATCTTATTTTGATTTCGATATACAGCATATCAAAGGAACATCCAACTCTCTTCTTGATTTCTTAACTCGTGAATTCCTGTAGGGAGATGCCTCCCAAGGGAAAGGGAAAGGGAAAGGAAAAGGAAGTCCCCTGTAAGGGACTTACAAATGTCCGATCGTGGCTTGCTGCTACGGCTCCAAAACCCAATGCACCATTGGTGATCAGAGAAAAGGATGAGGAATCAACTGCCTCATCAAAACTAATGACCAGACCACCCATCGAGGGAAATCTGAGTTTAAACACTGAGAGTTTAAACACTAATGTGGTAATTACGCCTGAATTAATTAAGGTAATTACTAATGCTTTAGGTTCCAGGTCTCCTGCAAAAGACCGTGAAAAGAAGATGATTAAAAAATCATCTACTAATGTTCATGTTACCAAGGTGGCGTCTTCTTCGAAGGCATTAGTTCCTTAAAATGTTTTCCAAAAATGGTATACTAAGGGTATTTTCAAGTATGTCTTCTTAGTAGAGAAAGGGATGCATGAAAAGGATCATTTTGATTTTGCCAGGAAAATATTTCCTGAAAATGTTTTTTGTGTCTCGTATGATCCATTGAAAAATATGGATTTTTATGAGAAATTCTGGTTGATACAGGTTCTGTGTCAATCAAACATTTCCAAAACAATGGAGTAATTTCTTACTCAACCGCTAGAATTCACAAGGTCATCAACCTATGTGATTGGCCTGGCAAAAGTTTTAGCAAACAGAAGCTAAGCTTCAACACTCTGGGTCTAATGGAACCACACTTAGCTACTTATAATTATCTTGATTATAAGCAAGCATGGTTCAATGCCTTTTTAAGAATGAATCAGAAAAGGTCACACACATGGCTGATCTTTTTTGATAAATGTTCATCAAAGAATTTACCCAACTGGTTTGCACACTGGTGGGATGAATATAGGGCAATCGAAGATATTGTCTATGAGAATGCCAGAAAAGGATATTATCTTTTTTTTTTCTAAAAATGTATGAGCCAAATGAACATGAGTACATGTTCAACAAAACCATGTTGTACTATATGCATATAGGTATTTCATGGGTAGTGGCTTGGACTTTCGGTTACAAACCGGACAAATGCACTCAAGCGCCTGTTCTCATCAGACAATTCAGAGTCAAGTGGTGGGGCGACTTCAAGCTATGGGACAGGGTGACTGAGTTAACAATCGACAAATGGTTGACGAAACAGAAATTCCTTGCCCAAGGTGGTACTCAAACCCCATTTCTCCACGATAGGGGTTTCCTAATGTCAAATATGGCCAAGACGCAAAATTCAGAAGAAATGAAAAAGGTTCTAGAGACTGCCCTTGCTCAATTGAAGAAGTCTGAAGATGAAATGTAGACAAATGAAGATGCTTCTTCCACCTCAACATCTGATGGACTACAAAGTAATGAGGATGACTGCTACGGCATCAACTTAGGAAGTCCATAAAGTCTAATGTAAGTGTTTTGTTACACTTGTGACAAAACACGTAGAATGAAATACAGTATTAGATACTATATAATTTTTTGTATTTACTCCGTATTTATACGGATAATGTTGTATGTATTCCTCTGTCATATACGGAATAATTACTTGTGGGGTCATCCCCAAGGCCAGTATGAACAAGCCGTCTTCAACGGTTTGAATGACAGGTGGTACTTTTCCACCGAAAATTCTCTGGGAATTACTGTTGAAACAGTAATATTCCCGACAAAGTACTGTACACTACAGTAAAAAGAACTTTTACTGTAGAAACAGTAAAAATTTGATCTTTAAAAGGGAATGGCGTCTCATTTAGAGGCAGAACTTTTTTATCGATCATCCAAAAAACCAAAGAACTTTTGAACACAAAACCACAGAACTTTCTTTCTTCTTTACTAACCCCTCTTCTCCTCTACCTCCAGCTACCGACCTTCAGCCACTTCTTTCACTTTCCTTCTCTCTCCATCTCTCTCTCCCTCTCTCAAACACTAACCAAAAGTCATCTACTATGGTTGATGAACCATAGGCCTTAAGTACGCAGACATATTTGTCCGCATTTCATCTTCAAACTTCTTCAATTGTGCAAGGGCAGTCTCCAAAACCTTTTTCATTTCTTTTGAATTCTGCGTCTTGGCCATGTTTGACATTAGGAAACCCCTATCGTGGAGAAACGGGGTTTGAGTACCACCTTGGGCAATGAATTTCTGTTTAGTCAGCCATTTATCGATTGTTGACTTAGTCACCCTGTCCCATAGTTTGAAGCCATCCCACCACTTCACTTTGAATTGTCTGATGAGAACTGGCATCTGAGTACATTTGTCCGGCTTGTAACCGAAAGTCCATGGCATTACCCATGAAATACCTATATACATATAGTATAACATGGTTTTGTTGAACATGTATTCATGTTCGTTTGGCTCATACATTTTCAGAAAAAGATAATATTCTTTTCTGGCATTTTCATGGACAATATCTTCAATTGCCCCATATTCATCCCACCGATGTGCAAACCAGTTGGGCAATTTTTTTGAAGAACATTTATAAAAAAAGATCAACCACGTATGTGACCTTTTCTGATTCATTCTTAATAAAGCATTGAACCAGGCTTGCTTATAATCAAAATAATTATAGGTAGCTAAGTGTGGTTCCATTGGACCCAGAGGGTTGAAGCTGAGCTTCTGCTTACTAAATGTTTTGCCAGGCCAATCATATAGGTTGATGACCTTATGAATTCCGGCGGTTGAGTAAGAAATTACTCCATTGTTTTGGAAATGTTTGATTGACACAGAACCTGTATCAATCAAGATTTTCTCGTAAAAATCCATGTTTTTCAATGGAGCATACAGAACATAAAAAACATTTTCAGGAAATATTTTCCTGGCAAAATCAAAAGGATCCTTTTCATGCATCCATTTCTCTACCGAGAAGACATACTTGAAAATACCCTTAGTGTACCATTTTTGTAAAACATTTTGAGGGACTAATGCCTTCGAAGAAGACGCCACCTCGGTAATATGCACATTGGTAGATGATTTTTTAATCATCTTCTTTTCATGGTCTTTTGTAAGAGACCTGGAACCTAAAGCATTAGTAATTGCCTTAATTAATTCAGGCGTAATTACCACATTAGTGTTTAAACTCACATTTCCCTTGATGGGTTATCTGGTCATCAATTTTGATGAGGTTGTTGATTCCTCATCCTTTTCTCGGATCACCAATGGTGCATTGGGTTTAGGAGCCGTAGCAGCAAGCCACGACCGGACATTTGTGAGTCCCTTACAGGGGACTTCCTTTTCCTTTCCCTTTCCCTTGGGAGGCATCTCCCTACAGAATTCACGAGTCAGGAAATCAGGAAGAGAATTGGATGTTCCTTTGATATGTTGAATATCAAAATCAAAACAAGATAAAATAGCTTGCTATCTAGCAAAAATTTGTTTTGAAGCCAAATTATGAACATCTTTCTCTAAAACTTTTTTTGTTGCAGAGCAGTCAATTCTTAAAAGAAATTTTTGGTTTAACAAAACTCCTTGAAATTTGGATATCGTTAAAACAATTGCTAAAATTTCTTTTTTAATTGTGGAATAATTTAATTGACATTGGTTCCAGTGTTTAGACACATACTGGACAACATTTTCTTGACCATTAATGGATTTTGTTTTAGGATTCCACCAAATCCTATGTCAGATGCATCAGTCTCTACGATTTTTGGTAGGGATGGATCTGCTAAGTGGATGCAAGGGATTTCCTTAATCCTTTACTTGATTTGTCTGATGACCTCTGTGTGTTCATCATACCATTCTGCTGGATTCTTTTTAAGCCTATTATGTAATGGCTTACATAAGACATTGAGATTCTTAAAGAAATCTGCTACATAATTTAAGTTACCTAAGAATCACTGGAGTTGGGTTTTATCCAAAATTCTATCAGGAAACTTAGAAGCAAATTCTATGGATCTCTTAATTGGTTGGATTGTTCCATTATAAATATCAAATCCTAAGAACCTAATCCTGGTTTGGAATAAGGATATCTTAGAAGGTGATACTACAAGACCATTATGTCTGACTTTTCTGATAAAAGTCCTGACATGTTTGAGATGTTGATCTATATTCAGCGAGAAAATCAACACATCATCTATGTAAACTATTACGAAATCTAAATCGCTAAAGATTTTGTTCATTATCCTCTGGAATTCAGACGGTGCATTTTTTAATTCGAAGGGCATGACATTCCATTCATATTGTCCAAAAGGGACAGTGAATTCCGTTTTGTACCTATCGGATTCTTGAATCTGGATCTGCTAAAATCCAGATTTCATATCGAACTTGGAGAATACCTTAGCATTGTGTATTCTACCAAGCAGGTCTTTTTTGTTAGGTATCGGATACCTAATCCATTTAAGAACATTGTTAAGAGGTTTATAATTAATTATCAGTCTTGGTACACCTCTTTCAATTTCAGCATTTTTGTTAACATAAAAAGCAGAGCAACTCCAAGGTGATTTGGATTTGCGGATTAGCTTTTTAGCTAACAAGTCATTGATTTCTTTTTTACAGTGTTCTAGAACACTGCTGTTCATTTGCAAAGGTCTGGCCTTCGTAGGAATGTTTTTCTCATCGAAGTTACCTTCATAAGGTAATCGGACTGAGTGGGATTTCCTATCCCAGAAAGCATTAGGTAGAGTGGAACTTTAACCACCACAGGCGGTAGAGCCAAGGCTAGTGGGGTGTTGTTCTTTTAAATTAAATAAATTGCAAAAGTCTTGACCACCACAGGCAATAGAGCCAAGGCTAGTGGGGTTTAGACCTTTAAACAAGTAAATAAATAAATATTTACTTCATTAACATTAATCCTTAAAATAAGGAACATTAGTTACAGACAGAAACAAACAATACATTATAGAAGAAAGGAGATAAGGAAGAGAGATGTGAAGAGTCGGAAAGGATGGAAGAAGATTAGTCGAAGGTTAGTGACGAAAGGAGGAAGATGATATACTTAAGTATGTCTGCGTATTTAGGGCCTATGGTTCATCAACCATAGTAGATGACTTTGGTTAGTGTTTAAGGGAGAGAGAGAGAGATGGAGAGAGAAGGGAAGTGAGTCATCTGTCCATGAGTCTCTTTCCATACATAATAATAATATATTTATGATAAAGGTAATTCTCTTTGTTCATGAGTCTCTTACCATACATAATAATAATATATATATGACAGTGAGTTCTTCCCATTGTCCACGAGTCATCGCATATCAACCTTTCACCCTACAACATTTCACAACACTATCTTTCACATAAGACCCGAATCATTTCGGTACACAACTCCATTAGGGATAACATTACATACCGATCATCGAAGTGCCACCCCAAGAACACCGACCTATACTTGATTTCTTGGACCCAACAATTCATAATCACATACACACTTAATTCAATTCATTTACAATATTATTAAACCTACACACAAAAGTCTAACTTGTCAAGCTTAATTAACAAACATGGTATACACATACCTGACTTTGTAAAACTTGGTTTTTTTTTTATATGCTTTTCTAGCTTCAAAACTCTTCCAAACCTATACATGATTCAAATGGTTTGACTTTAGAATTGTATTCTTATAAATATCAAAAGTATACTAAACGCGTTTCAACTCAACATAGTTACGTTAGGAGCCATATAGTTAAGTGCGGGGTAGTACATGACCGTGCTAAAGGTCGTATACAATTTTTTTTTTCAACATGGTCTTCAATATGATCATGTTGAGAGGTCATGTTGTTTCCCCTGTTTTTTTTTTTTTTTTTTAACATAGTCTTAACATGGTCATGTATCTCTTTCTAATCACTAAGTCGTCTTTTTTTTTTTTTCAACATAGCCTTCAACATGGTAATGCTAAGAGGTCATATATCTCTCTATTCACTATTTATCAACACGACCCCAACATGGTCGTGTTGAATTTTTTTTTCTTTTTTTTTTCAACACGGTGTTAACATGGTCATGTTGAGAGATCGTGTATCTCTTTGTTCACCTTTCATTTTCAACACGGTCTTCAACACGATCGTGTTGGGAAACCGTGTATCTCTAGGTTCATTTTTAGTTTTTAACACGGTTCCAACACGGTCGTGTTGGGGGGCCATGTATCTCACTGTATACCTCATAAATCGATCTCTCAGTTCAATTTCTATTCAATTTAACCTAATTGATCCATCTAACATAAAATTCATAATGTAATATACTAGTAGATACACTTACTTGACCCAATTTGTGATCGTGATGAGTGAATCGCTTGTTGCGTCCCTTATATATCACAGATTGATCTAGATCTATAAATTTCAATATGTTAATTCCTTATGCTACTATGTACATACTTAAATCACAATTTACAATCGTTGATTTATGTACTTACCTACCCTCCAGTCTTCATCAAAGGGTCAAATTTATTGCAAATGGGCAGATAATCACTGTGCTGGGCGAGTAGGATTATGCCATATACAAAGAAACTGCCATACCATACATTGGGGAGGATGGTTCAGAAGACCTTGGTCTCCAAATATTTAATGAGGTGAATGTGGTGACCAATAAGGAGGGCCATCAGTTTAAGGAGGGGCAGCAAGGGACGTTTGGACTAGGGTACGTTCCTACAGCTTGGGAAGAAGCACAAGCCAGAGGTGTCAAAGGCAAGACGAAAGAGAAGCCAGGCAACACCCCGATGCGCATTCTACCCCTCCAGCAATCTTTTAGAAAAGCAACTGTCATTCAAGAGCTAAAGATAAGCGAAGATGACGTCAGCAATGGGAGCCCAACCCCTCGCACGTCCGAACAGCATCCAGCCCTCAATAATTGATTCTGTTATCCTATTGATAGCTCTAGGTCAGCTCAAGGATAGAGAACAATTGTTAAACAAATTTTTATTGAGACTTCTTTATAATTCAATTACAGTTTGTCTTACTTATATATATGCTTTCATTTTACTTCACCCAAATCTCCTACCATCGAACATCAGAGAACATTCGCGCAGGTAGAAAATAAAAACGCTGATATCGTTTCCAACGCTGCTGGGTTAGTTGTTGGAGACGATATCCGTGACCACGAAATAATACAAGAAAATTGGCAAAAACATGAACAAAGTGGAATTTCAATCGACGAGCCAGTGGAGACAGTAAATCTAGGAAGCATGGGAAAACCTAAAAACCTCAAAATCGAGACCGGTTTAAATGCCGAGCAAAAGTGTGAGATAACCGAGCTGTTAACAGAATATGCAGATGTGTTCGCCTAGTCATATGGTGACATGCCAGGACTAGACCAATCAATAGTGGTTCATAGGCTTCCTACAAGGGAAGACGTCAAACCTAAAAAACAGAAATTGAGAAGATTTAGGCTTGACATCTTACTAAAGATTAAGGAAGAAGTCAGGAAACTGCTAGAAGTAGGGTTCATCGAAGTGTCCGATTACCCAGAATGGGTAGCGAATATAGTCCATGTTATGAAAAAGAATGGAAAAGTATGCGTATGCGTAGACTTCCGGGACTTAAACCAAGCTACGCCAAAGGATAACTTCCCCCTACCTCACATTGATGTTCTAGTGGACAACACTGCAGGAAACCATCTCTTCTCATTTATGGTTGGTTTATCAGGATATAATCAAATAAAAATGGCTGAAGAAGACAAAATTGAAACGACTTTCATCACAACATGGGGAACTTTCTGTTATAAAGTCATGCCATTCAGTTTGAAAAACACCGGGGTAACATACCAAAGAGCCATAGTCGCGATACTTCATGACATGATGCATCGAGAAGTCGAAGTATACGTCGACAGCATGATAGCCAAGTCCAAAGAAGAAGAAAGCCATATAGATATCCTGAGAAAATTGTTTAAGTGATTGAGAAAATTCCAGCTTAAGTTAAATCCAGAGAAGTGCACTTTCGGGGTCACAACGGGCAAATTGTTAGGGTTTGTCATAAGCCGGGAAGGCATTAAAATGACCTTGACAAAGTAAAGTCTATATTAGAGCTACCTTCCCCACGCACTGTCAAAGAAGTGAGAAGCTTGTTGGGAAGATTAAATTACATAGCTCGTTTTATCTCACAGCTCACAGATAAGTGCCAGCCACTATTCCGTCTGTTGAAAAAGAATGCCGCAGTAGAATGGGATGACGAATCCGAAGAAGCATTCAGGATGATCAAAGACTATCTCATAAAATCTCCAGTCTTGATAGTCCCGAAGCAAGAGAAGCCCTTATTCTTATACCTCACGATACTCCCTGAATTCATGGGATGCGTGTTGGGGCAGAAAGATGAAGAGGGAAGAGAGCATTCCATATATTATCTAAGCAAGAAATTCACAGACAGGGAATAGAGGTATTCAGAGGTAGAGAGGACTTGCTATGCTCTGATTTGGGTCATGAACCGGTTAAGGCAATACACCCTTTACTATTATATTGAGCTGCTGACAAGACATGATCCCCTGAAATACTTGGCAGAGAAACCAATTTTGATAGGGAGAATCTTTAAATGGCAAATGCTCTTATCAGAGTTTGATATCACATATATAAATCAAAACTCGATGAAAGGGCAAGCTTTAGCCGACTAATTGGCAGAACACCCTGTCGAGGCAGATTCCCAAGAACTACAAGCTCAATTCCCGGACGAAAATATATTTACAGTAGAAGGTACACCAGTAGAAGACCATGGGATAGAGCAGAGCCCTAAGTGGAGAATGTTCTTCGATGGATCCGCCAATGTATTCGGTTGTGGGATCGGGGCAGTGTTGATATCTCCAGACGGAACACAATTCCCTGCAGCAACAAGGCTCACCTTTCCATATACCAATAATATCGCGGAATATGAGGCATGCATCCTCGGCCTCAAAATGGCTTGCCAAATGGAAATCCGCGAATTAGAAGTATATGGGGATTCATAATTTATCATACTACAGACAAGAGGGGAATACATGACTAAAGACCCCAACTGGTACCATACCATCAACATTTGACAGAACTAATAGAAGAATTTGAGGCAATCACTTTCACATACGTCCCAAGAACTCA
This sequence comes from Laguncularia racemosa, assembly GCA_037954665.1. Lineage (NCBI taxonomy): Eukaryota > Viridiplantae > Streptophyta > Magnoliopsida > Myrtales > Combretaceae > Laguncularia > Laguncularia racemosa. Next base: position 1,066,326 of record JBBMOL010000094.1, on the reverse strand, counting down.
GAATTAGTTTGCAGATGCACTCGCCACACTAGTATCTATGATCTAGATAACAGGGGGAGCCGAAGTCCAACCGATGAAAATAGACATCGAGAATCAACCCGCTTACTGTTTAGCAATTGAAAAAGCACAAGATGACAAGCCCTGGTACCACGACATCAAAACTTTTCTCCAAGAAAGCAAATACCCTAAAATGGCTAGCAAGAGCGACTAGAGCACACTTAGAAAATTAGCAAGTCATTTTTTATTAAGTGGGTCTATACTTTATAAAAGATCGTCTGATACCACCTTGCTAAGATGTGTGGATAAAAATGAAGCATGCAAACTAATGAAAGAAGTACATGAAGGGGCATGTGGACCTCATATGAACGGCTACATGTTGACCCGAAAAATCATAAGGTTAGGATACTATTGGCTCACCATGGAATCAGATTGCATAAAATATGTCAAGCACTGTCATTTGTGTCAAGTGTACGCAAACCGGATAAATGCTCCACCCAATGAGTTGCACTTGTTGTCTGCACCATGGCCTTTCTCCATGTGGGGAATCGACATAATCGACCCAATCACTCCGACGGCATCTAATGGCCATAGGTTTATATTGGTAGCAATTGATTACTTCACCAAGTGGGTAGAAGCTTCATCATATGCCAATGTCACAAAAGGGGTAATAGTCCATTTCTTGAAAAGGGATATAATAGCTTGATATGGAGTTCCTGAGTCCATCATCACCGACAACGGTACCAATCTTAATAACAAGTCAATGACAGGTTTATGTCAACAATTCCACATAAACCATATAAATTCAACTCTCTACTGACCTCAGATGAACGGGGCAGTAGAAGCAGCTAACAAGAATGTAAAAAAGATCATCGAAAAAATGACAACTACTTACAAAGATTGGCACGAGATGTTGTCATTTGCTCTCATGGCTTATAGGACTTCAATAAGAGCATCTACTGGAGCTACCTCATATTCGTTGGTATATGGTACAGAGGCAATGCTACTAGTGGAGGTCGAAATACCATCATTCAGAATTCTGTCAGAAACTCAATTAACTGAATCAGACTGGGTAAAGAAGAGGCTTGATCAGCTGAATCTGATTGATGAAAAAAGACTCACTACACTATGTCCTGGCCAGTGTTACCAGCAAAGGATGGCCCAAGCATTTAACAAGAAGATGAGGCCTCGATACTTCAAAGAGGGGGATCTGGTGCTAAAGAAGGTTCTCTCGAATGCCCAAGACCCTAGAGGAAAATTTACCCTAAATTATGAGGGTCCTTATGTGATAAAAAAGGTATTGTCAGGAGAAGCTTCATATTAACTCAAATGGATAGTCCAGAATTAAGAGACCCCATCAATGCAGATGCTATTAAGATGTATTATCCTTAGGCAAGGGAATTGAAATTTTGCCAATGTTTATGAAAGCCAATATTCAATACAAGTTTCGTTGGGTCCAATTTTCATTTTTTACAAGCAAAGTTAATGTCTCTGAATGGTCGATAATCCTAACCAATTCTCATTACGACAAACATTCCTAAACACATTACCCATCACTTCACCAATGAAGGATAAACAATAAAATGATAATGAATCTCAATAAATTTTGTAATATAATTCTATCTACTTTTGAGCATTAAAACCTGGTGCATTAGTAGGATAACACTACCATCAAAAGAGCCATGCGTACAAGAAAGGAAGGACATCAATATCTTCAACCCCGTGTCAAAGTAAGAATAAGCGAAGCAGAAGCAAACCAGCACGAAGGTTAGATTGTTTGGTTGCTATCCACGATAAATTGGCAAACATATTAAAACAAATAACTATCATCCGCATATCATGAAAACATCAAATCATTTAGCTTAGTCAGTAAAAGTATGTTCAAAAGCATAAGGTTAGTCAGCCCACATTGGGGCACTTCCCTAAACATCCTTTCGTTTGGTCAGCCCATATGGATGCCTTTCGAGACATTTTGTCATAGGTTAGTCAGCCTATAGAGGGGCACTTTCCTAAACTTCATCTCTCAGGGTTAGCCCATAGGGGTGCCTTTCGAGACATTTTATCATAAGTTAGTCAGCCCATAGAGGGGCACTTTCCTAAACTTCATCTCTCAGGGTTAGCCCATAGGGGTACCTTTCGAGACATCATGTCATAGGTTAGTTAGCCCATAGAGGAGCACTTCCCTAAACATCCTCTCGTAAGGTTAGCCTATAGGGGTACCTTTCGAGACATTTTGTCGTAGGCTAGTCAGCCCACATTGAGGCACTTTCCTAAACTTCATCTCTCAGGGTTAGCCCATAGGAGCACTTTTTGAGACACTTCTCTATGCCATAGGTTAGTTAGCCCACAATGGGGCACTTTCCTAAATATCTCGTCTTAAGGTCAGCCTATAGAGACACCTTTCGAGACATTTCTTCCCCAAGGTCGTGAGTCTAAGAAGACACTTCCTGCTATAGGTTAGTCAGCCCACAATGGGGCACTTTCCCAAACACACATTAAAAAATGTCAGCCCATAGGGGCACCTTTTGAGGTATGTCCTCTCGCTATAGGTTAGTTAGCCGACAAAGGGGCACTTTCCTAGACACCTTTTCTTGAAGTTAGCTCATAGGAGCACTTTTCGAATCCATCGATTAGTTAGCTCAGAGGAGCACTTTTCGAATCTATCGATTAGTCAGCTTAGAGGAGCACTTTTCGAATCTATCAATTAGTCAGCTCATAGGAGCACTTTTTAAAATTGTAGATAATCGATTAGTTAGCTTATAAGAGCACTCTTCGAAGGTTTTTTTTTTTTTCCAAACAGTCGCTAGTCTAGTCAAGACGCTTCTGTTGACAGGTGGCCAGCTCATAAGAGCGCTTCCTAAGAAAATCTTCTCTTCAAGGTTGTTAGTCCAATAAGACGCTTCCTAGCATCTACTATTCCATGTACAATTCTACACTCCTAAACAATTCTTGAAATTGTTCCTATCGCCAATTAGTCAGCCCATAGAGCACTTTTTGGGAGGATATATTACTCTAGATTGTTAAGTTGTTTCCTAAGAAATACCAGCCCTCACAAAATACTCATAAGATTATTAGCTCATGGACCATTTTCCTACTAGAGACCCAATTCCAGATAACCAGCCAAACCAAAGCGTTATCCATTCAATTAAGAGGCCAAAAATGGCGTCTTTCTTGTCTTTGTAGTTAAGTTTTTCAAACTTTAGTATAAAAAGGGGCAGCTGTAAACACCACATGTTTTGCCCTACTGATCAATAAGAATCAACAATAATTAATTTCTAATTTTTTCCATTTTTTTTTATTTTTTCCTCTAATTTAGCAAAAATAGGAAAAATATTCAAAAAATAAAATAAATAAGAAAAATACATCAATTTTGGAAAATAATTGTAGAAATGGCAATAAAAAGGATTAAATAATTTTTACAAATTTTTGAAATTTCAAAAAATACAAAAAAATAAAAAAATCGCATTGCCTATATGCAAATTGCGAAATAAATAAAATCGTGAAAGTGGGCTAGCTCAATTGGTCCGGACCAGGGTCAGGCGCGTACGGGAGTAGGCTCGATCAAGGGTTCGAAATGCGGGGGAAGCAGAATCAGCGTTTTGCGAAATTTTTCTTTGCTTGGGACACGTGTCAGCATCTGATTGGCCGAGGCGAACGCATGTGCCGGGTGCGTGATCGTCATCAACCTTTGTTCGAGATCGCTAGGGAAGAGAAAAATCAGAATTTTGGTCATTTTGATTCGATTTTTTGCACAAATCCAATAGATTTTCAACGGAAATAAGATAAACATCATCCAATTGGAATCAAATCGCAACAAATCGATGGATTTGCACAAATCGGATATGGTTTTTTAATCGCAAATCCGATTTGCTTCAATCGGTGGAAATCCGAGCTTATCCAGCTTGATTTCTTGTGCCTATAAATAGATGATGAAGTGGAGAGGTAGGATCGCGGATCAAAAGTGAGAAAAAGAGAAAAAAAGGAGAGAATCGAAGCTTCGCCAGAGTTATTCAAAACCACGACCACTGATCAAGCGTCGAGCAGCCACCATGAGGCATTTTTGGAGCAAACCACCGCTACAATTGAGTTCCTTACCCCCGAAAACCTAGGAATCGACACCTTAACCGCTTCGAAAAGCCGCTGAAACGCCGTCAACGAGCATCCCCAACCGCCGCGTCCGATCGACCCGACCCGAGCCACTTCGACCCGATCCGACTCGAACGACCCGACCAACTCATCGACCTGGATCTAGGTAAGTCGGATTTTTCGATTTTTTTGTTTATTTCATTTATTTATTTAATTATTTTTTATTTATAATTTGAAAAAAAATAGAAAAAATGTTAGAAATTAGATTTTTTTTAGGATTTAATTTAAGATGAATGATAAAAATAAAAATAAAAATTATAATAATAAATAATAAAAATGTAGAAAATTTATAAAGAAAATAATGAAAATATTAGAAAAGAATAATAATAAAAATTTAGATTTTAGAATAAGATAGATGAAAAATCTAGGAGAAAATTTTCAATAAAAATTTAATGAAAATTATAAAAATTATAAAAATTCATAAAAATTAATAAAAATCAATAAAAAGTTATAATAATAGAAATGAGTTTAAAAATAGGAAAACGGAATTTTTATCACTTAGAAAAATCATTTTCTTAAATAAATCCAAAATTGGTGTTTTTCCTTAAAATTATTATTTAAAAAAATTTAATTATTAAAATTAGGCTTAGATTTTTTTTAGAAAAATCCTAAAATGGTAAAAACAGAAATAAAAATAAATTTCATAATTAAAAATCATCAACACACTCAAAGTTTTTCAGGAAAAGCGAACTACGGCTTGTTTGATCCTGAATAGCAGGTACATAGGCCCCCATTTGGGGCAACCCTAAAAAAGGAATAAAAATCATTTTCCTAGAATAATTCACTCAAAAATACAATAGAAGATAACGAGAAATAAATAAAAGACATTTCTAGATAAGTTTGAGATTTTAGGAAATTAGGGTAGTAACCTTAGGGTTTTAATAGGTTAGCCTCCAAACTTAGAAACTTGGTTTTCCTTTTCCTCTTTTCACAAAAAAAAGAGAGGAAATCATGCTGACTAGTGGTCCAAATTAGGATTGATCTGCTCAATTAATCCTAATTCAATATTTCCCAACTACAGTTAGGTGGCGACTCCAAAACAAATCGAAATTCCTAACTCAAGTCGAGGATCTACATTAGATGAGCATAGGGTCTAGTATAGATCGGATTAGGAATGGAAAATAAAAAATTAGACTCGACATACACTTACTTGATCCAATTTGTGATCGTGATGAGTGAATCGCTTATTGCATCCCTTGTGTATCACGGATCGATCTAGATCTTTAAATCTTAATACGTCAATTCCTTATGCTATCATGTACATACTTAAATCACGATTCACAATCGTTGATTTATGTACTTACCTTAATCCGATAAGCTATTAGTGGGAAAATGTCATCTCCTTCTCTACAAATTCAAGCATTGTCTCATTCTCTATGGATTCACACAAGAAGGCTCTAAGGTTCTTTAAGAGGCAAAGGAAGGAAAAAGGTCAATAGGATTTATAACAACCTATTTATAATCCTTGTAAGAATTACCAAATTACCTCAAATCCCTTTAGATTATTTACAATATTAACCTTAGCTGCAATATTCGTGTATTTACAGGACCATTTTACATTTGGACAAGTCGACGACTCTATAATAATTTGCTCATTGGCATTCTTATTTGCATTAATATTTACTACTAATCATAGATTTCCACATTTATAAATACATTCATAAACTCAAGTGGATGACACGCTAGAGATGGGTGTGCTAAAATTATATACCTCAAATCAACATCAATAAGATAATATAATATATGTAAACAAGCATTGGAAGTATAAAGGAAATTATAAATGGAAAGTGTGAGAAAAAATACACTATATATTTAACACTTTGCACAAAAAAAATTAAAAGGAGAGAGATTTAAGTTGTACTACATCTTAACTCTTATTAAAATATAGTCATTAATTAAATATAAATCTTATGTTAAATTTTTAGAAGTTCTATAAATATCTAAGCTAACTGTGAAATTTATGACCTAAATGAACCCCTTTGCATGTGCCTATTATTTAGTTGACATCTGTGGAAATTTCATTTCATTGGTTAGTAAAAGTTGCATGGATTGTCGTTAAATGTTAATGTGGCTACACCAGCCTGTTTTTATTTTTTTGCTTGAAAAAAAGTTTGACACAAATATATGTTTTAGACGAAATTACTATTTGGGAATTAGTTCACTTAAACATCTGAATGAAAAATAAATCACGATATCATTAATTGTCAGATCATCACTATCCTTGATGCATTGTGTAGATTTTCAAGTAATTGCGTTTTCAATATAGTTTCATGCTTATGCACCATCAGTCTATAACAACAAAAAGTAAGAAGAAATCCAATTTCTTAAAAGGGGATTTAAAAAAAAAAAAGAAGAAGTAAAAATCATGTCTGAAATATTTTGAAACTTATGCAATATATTTTATAGATGAACACCTTTACGTGAAAGCATAATAACTACTATCTCAAATTGAAATTTTGCAGAATAAATTGCCAAATAGAAAAACCCTAAAGGGTGAAATGAAAATATTGTTAAAGGGAAAGAGAAGATTTTTATAGAAGAAATTAAAGAGGGAAAAAAAACCTACATTTCCTTGTTGATTGAAAGTTGCCCAATAGAAAAACCGTAAAGCATGAAATGAAAATATGGTTAAGGGGAAAGAGAAGATTTTTATAGAAGAAACTACAGAAGGAAAAAACTTGCATTGCCTTGTTGATTGAACAATAGTTTGGTTGAAAAATTGCATATTTATCATGAAAGCGAGATTAGAAACTACCGGATGTTAATTTGGTCAACTCTTTACGAGTTTCAATGCAATTTTACATAATATTGGTTTCATCATGAAAGTAAGATTAAATTAAAAATGAAAGGAAGAAATTGGCATTGCTGAATGGATTTCTATTGAGCAGTTACTTATCGGTTTCATCGTGAATGGATTTTAGATGGCTATATATATAACTTGTGCACATTTTGTTAGCAACTGGAGTCTTAATGGTGAAAAAGCAGGTTTTGTTTTTTTTTTTTTTGTTAATAGAAGTATGAAATGGGAACATGCGAATAAGGTACTGATGTGCCTATACTGACAAACCAAACCTAAATACGATTGGTTCACTCTAGGATCTCTCAAAGAAATAAGCTTAGAATGGAACTATCACTAAACAATCGGAGCCAAAGACCACACTACTTGATTTAGGAAGAATTCTGCCTCTAAATTCGCAACTAACAAGTTTATATATATATATAATATTCAAAAACAATAACTAAATTAGGATATGGATGACTCCTCCTAACAATATGATGCACTAAAAAAATATTAAACTACACACAATCTACATGATATGACACATAAGTAGAGCATGCAGTTTGCTTGCCACAGTCTAGAGAGACTGATAAAAACAGAATATTGAATGAGAAGAACTCACGCAACACTAAACAGAGATAATATCATTCAATGTTATTCTTTGTAGGGTTACATATGAATATTTATATTGGAATGATTATAAATAAAGAAAATAATTATAAAAGAAGGTAAACAAGTTTAAAACAAGAAATATGACATCTACTATATCCCTCTAAATTAATTCTTTTATATTCTTAGACGTAATAAAGGTAATTTCTATATCTGTTCAAAGGAATACGCCATATTCAAATTTAGCCGTAGCACTCTCAACAAATCTTCATGCTTTGAAAGTGTCAATTTTCATGTTGACTTAGAAACAAGTTCGGAACCACAACTCCCTTTGTTGGAAATTGGATAGGAACCACATACTTTCTTCTTATTAGAACTAATCTTTCCTTCTTTTCCTAACAACAGCAAACTTTTTGGAAGAATAATACATTGGACTAAACACTCATCAAAATAAGCTTGCTTTTTTATCATATAGTTCCTTACAACACCCTTTTCACTAAGTGATTCAATCTTTTTATCCTTGTTCAAGCCATGGGTCCTCTTAATGTCGGAGTTCGGTTCAAAACCTGATTCCCTTTAGGTAGTGTGTGACAAGTTCATAACAAAATGATATATTTGGCCAAACATTAGAACCATAGAGGTAAGCATGTGGAGACTGATAAAGGAGTATTTCTTTAATATAATAGATAGATAGATAGATAGATGTATAAGGTGAATTTTCATTCTTTTTTATCTTTGCATTTCGGTGTTGTTATTTTTCCACTTACTTAAGTTGATATTTTTTGTGCCTTTTTACAATACGTACTTGTATTATTATTCTTTTCAATTATATAAAGGATATACAAATCAAAACTATTAAATATATAGTCTTTTCATTCTTCTAGGTTTTTTTTTTCTTTTTTCTTTTTAACAATGAAGGCTAAAATAGGGTTTGTAAATTCAAAGAAATAGCACAAGGAGATAAAGTGAAAAGACGTGAAAACTATTATTATATAACTTTTTTTTTAAAAAAAAAGAAATAGCACAATTATACAATATGAAAATGCATGAAAATTGTAAAACTCGGCAAAAAAAAAAAGGTAATAAAGTAAGAATAATAATAATAAATAAATAAGGGCACTATAGTAATTTGAGAATAAATAAAGAGGGATAATATAGGAAGTTTAAAAAAAATTTGAACATAGCCCATATATATACCTACCGCCTCTCTTTTTCTATCTTCTTTTTTTTTTTCTTTTCCTCTTCCTTTTCTCCCTTACATAAGTTCTCATGTAGCAGTTACTACACGCATCCATCTACTATCTGACGTCGATTTGCAAGGTAAGCTCATTAGATGATGCGTTTATTAGTTTACTCTTTGTTTAGTCAAAAGTAACTCTTGTTAAGGGTTGAAGGGTTGGTTCATGCACAAGTTTTTAACAAGTGAGGATATTAAATACATATCATCATGAAGTTTTGTTCTAGTAAGTTGTGACTAATTGTAACCACCCGAAAATCCAGAACATTGTAACCCGCTACATGTTCTTATATGGTAAAGACGTGTTAAGGCTTCTAGATAAGCTAATCTCATATAATTTGCAATACCTATTATCCATAATCAAGGTAAGCATCTAACATCATGAATAAGCAGTTTAATTAAATCTCATTCACAAACTATGTACTTCTTCAAGTAATTTGGATATATCCATATAATATAATCTAAATACCAAATAATTCTCAATACTCTAATTCTCCATAATTAAACTAACTTCTAGCAATGTTCAAGACCTCAAATGATAATCTTCACTTAATAATCATAATAGTAAAAGTACTCTACATCGTCTCCATCTATACGTATGAACCTAGGTCCTTATCATATGTCGTGTAATCCTTTGTATTTGCAACTAAAAAAAATGATCCTCAAAGGATGAGCTAATGACTAGGATGTATAATCCACAAACATCTATGTGTGATCAAACATAACTTAAATCACATACACCAATGCAACAACAAAGCTTTCAAATAGCATGTTATTATCTCATTTAGTCTTTAAACAGCAAAAGAGTTCTCATGACCTTACTACACTATATATATATAATACATGGTATAGTGTTGGGAACTACTACTATAAGCCCCAATACTCATGAGTCCCTAAATCTACCCAGATCATTTTAATGTGCGACTCTACTAAAGACAGTATCACATAAAGATCATTAGGGTGTCCTTTAGGGATCTACCATTATGGGCTAATAAGCCAAGTTAAGCACAAGTAATAACCAATTCTTAACCAAATATCATTTAAGTTCCATTTAATACTATGCTATCAAATACAAACCACAAACAGGGTAGTCATATACCTGAAAGAGTAATCTTAAACATAATTTTTCCTTACTTAGCAATTACATTGAAATATGTCAAAGTATAGAACAATCGATCTTGGTACGAGTCTAAAGTATCATCTAAGTTACCTACTTTGATTATTTAGTAGTTATTGGATTGTTTCCCTTACTTTAGTAGAGTTTCTAGAGCTATATTACTTGTTTAAGGCTAATAAAAATTTATTAATAAGAAGAGAAATCGAGTAATAAGGGTTTTTAAGGTACACGACCATGTATTAAGTCATGTACATGAGCATGGTAGGGAACACAACCATGTACTGTGGTCATGTATCTTTTTGTACACTTTTATCAGTCTACACACTCAAGTACACAGGCATATACTTGGTTGTCTACAGTTACGCAGGTAAGTACAAATGTATATACTTGGCAGTGAACTTTTCAACTTGTTCTTTTCTTTTCTAAACAACATAGGTAGGTACACGAGCATGTACCTGGTTGTGTATCCCATTATTTTGTTGTGACTTCTCTTCCCAATCTGTTGAATTTCAATTTCTTTAACCCTGGTTGTGATTTGACATCTCTAAATCTTAATTCGTGATACTTACAATATAAAGATATTAAATTACTTCAAATTGAACCACTTGTAGAGATTTGCTCTAAAAATCAAATTCTTATCCTAACTCTTACTTGTCTAATTTGTTATGTAGCAAAATTATGAGAATCCAATCATTAAATGTATTACATGCAAGTAAATAACGATTAAGAATCATTGATCGGTTTACTTACCATGTATAACTTCGTCCGGATCACAGGGTGTAGCAGATGTCTTTTTCTCCTAGGGTTTCCTTACTTTAGGGGTGCTATAATATAGAAAATGAAAAGGGTAAGACTAATTAGTGTGGGACCCTTTTATATCTTTTGTAAAATGACCAAATTGCCTCCTATATTAAATCTTTATTACTTTTATTTTGATCCTTTTGTTATTTTATTTTTAATTTATTTTCCATGGGTTTTACACTAACTTAATAAAAACAATAGTTTGTGGATTTGGTTTATTAGTGTACATCTTTTTGGATAAAAATTTATTGAAATTTGCAATGAAAAGTGAAATTTGTGGGTTCATGGGTAAGGTCATGATCGTGATCGTACCTATGATGCATACTAATACGTTGTATGAAAGGAATCATAAGGTAAAAAAAAGAGTTTTGAAATAGAGAGATTCACAAGTAAGATCATGTTTGTGATCTTGATTGTGAATCTACCTGTGAGTTTGGTTATGCTTTCCATTGTTGTTAATAAATTTTAGATCCTCAACCATCTAATCTAATAACTAAACTTGTTAGTTTCGGTTTGGTTTTATGTTTATACGTGATCATCTATATTATTTTTCCTCCATAATGTCGATGCAGATTCTAGAAAGAAGTCACTGCTTGATTGGGACAGACGGATGCATATAATTGAAGGAGTAGCTCAAGGGCGTCTTTATTTGCACAAGTATTCCAGAGTAAGAATCATTGATCGAGATTTAAAAACAAGCAATGTATTGTTAGATAAGGACATGAACCCTAAAATATCAGATTGTGGGATGGCTAGAATTTTTGGAGAGAATGAAGCTCGCGCGAGGACTACTAGAGTTGTTAGGACATTGTAAGTTTCTCTAAGAGACTAATCAACGACTTTTCTAAAAATGAGGAAAGCTGCAGCCACTTGCAAACTAATGATGCGATATTTTTATATTCTAAATGATTAGATGTCTCCAGAGTATGCTGCTCACGGTCTTTTCTCATCTAAGTCAGATGTGTTCAGCTTCGAGGGTCATCATGCTTGAGATTATCAGTGGAAGGTAAAATATAACCTTCAGTGATTCTGAACTATCTTTGAGCTTGCTTGGATATGCAAGTGCAGATCTTTTATACACGGAGTTCTGAATATTGTAACGAGTTAACTACAGAAAACATACATGTACCTTAACTTCTTATTCACTTTACCTATTTTGGGTTTTAACACTTCATAAAGGCTTGGGAATTGTGCAAAGCTGGTCGAGGCATGGAGTTTGCAGACGCTGCAATTGCCAATACATGATCAGCTACTGAAGTTTCGCTATGCCTCCACATCGCATTGTTTTGCGTACAAGAGCGTCCGGAAGACAGACCGAACATGTCGGATGTTGTTTTCATGCTAAGCAATGAAAGCAGCAATCTTCCTATACCGAAGCAGCCAGCATTCTCTTTCCTTGACAGCTACTTCAATCCACCCGTGCAGCATGTTTCTACAGTAAATGTATATCGGTTTTAGAAGGCAGATAGCAGTTAGAATTCTTTCTAAGTTTTCTCCTTAGATGGAATATATTATTTAACTATTTGTAAATCCGTTGTATAAAGTTGCATAGGATTTGACTGATTCTACATTTTATAAATTATTTTTAAGTTTTCTCCTTCGTATGATGTATTATGCTGTCCAATGAAGAATTCTGCTATGATTATCGTATGATGTAGCATTTATTGTCGACTTGTATCAGATGAAGCAGTCTATTGTCGACTCGTATCAGTTGAAGCAGTCTGATGAAATGAAAACAACAGGAAACAGAGAAATAGTTTGACAGAAGTGATTGTAACAAGAAAATAGAGAATAGGAAAAAGAAAGAATTATTTCTATTATTAAAAAATCTGACCTACTATATGTAAGTTTTTGGTATTTATATATGTTATCCAAAGACTTTAGTACTAAAACAGTAAATATTAAAAATATTTATTGCTGATATATTTACTAAAATAAAATAATTACAGCTTATACATTTAACATTTTCCTTCAAGTTGATGAATGTAAAATTCCCAACTTGGAAACAAAACATTATAGTTGTGATTCAGAAATTGATTTGGTCATCAAATCTACAACCCGATCTTTAGATGGCATGAATGAAATATGAAGCAAACCGGAAGTAACATGATCCCTAGTGAAATGCGTATCAATGTCGATGTGTTCGGTTTTACTGTGTAAGCTTGGATTTTCTGCTATTAATCGAATTGATTTGCTGTTAGAGAATAATTGAATAGGTAAATTAATTGGTATGCGTAAACCATGCAAAATATATGAAGTCTAGAGTAACTCTTTTGTAGCAAATACCATGGCTCTATATTTTACTTCAGCAGACAAAGTAGCAACTGTAGGTTGTTTTTTGTCTTCCAAGATACTAAAAATGAACCAAGAAAAATAGAAAAACTAGATTATGATTTTCTATCTATTTTGGAAGATGCCTATTATAAAGAAGAAGAAGAAGGATAAAATAATCTACTGTTAATTGTTCCTTTAAAATAATGAAGAACGTGCATTATAGCAAACAAATGTACAGTTTGTGGTTGAGATACAAACTAACTTAATTGTTGAACTACAAATGAAAGATTCGGTCGAGTGATCATCAAATAAAGCAGTCGTCCAACAATTCTTTGATACCTTTTTGGATCATCTAATAGGTCACTAGAAATTTTATTAAGATGGAGATGAGAAGGAAATGGTATTTTTGCAGGTTTGGTTGCTATCAATCCAACGTCTTCTAGGATATTTAAAAGAAACTTTCTCTGGTTTAGCATATATCCATGAGATACATGATAAACCTCTATGCTAAGGAAAAATTTGATTTTACAAAGATCTTTAATTGTGAATGCATGATCAAGAGCCTTTTTAATAACAATAATAGTAGTAATATCATTCCTCGTGATCCATACATCATCTACATATACCAATAAAGCAATAAAACTTTTTGCAAATTGTCTTGTGAATAAGGAGTAATCATTTTTAGGACTATTCAAAACCAATAGAAACAATAAATTTAGTGAATTATTTATTCTATTGGTAAGAAGTCTGAAAACAATGATCAAACAAGTTTACACACTTGTCCAAGAGAAGCATCTGCATATCTAGCCAAAGGAATCATATATATTTCCTCATCAATGAAACCATGTAAAAAAAACGTTGTTCACATCTAACTAATGAACACACTAATTTTAAGCCAAAACCACAATAAGAAAAATCTTAACAATAGGAAGTTTAGCCACAAGAGAAAATGTATGATGATAACCAATTGCTTTTACTTGTGTAAATCCTTTGGCAAACAATCGTGCCTTATATCTTTCATTGGAACCATTTACTTTACAATTAATTTTAAACAACCATATGCATCCAATAGCTTTCTTTTCGAGAGGTAAATCGGTTAATTCCCAATTATGATTTGATTCTAAGGCCAACAGATTGTTATTCATTGCTTCAACTCATTTAGTATCATTTTTAGCTTCATGATAATGTTGAGTTTCATGTATAATAAACACTCAAGCTAATGATGCAACATAATCCTTAGGATAATGAATGAAAGAATTTTGATGAAAGAGAGGATAAGACACTCAAGAATGTAAATATGGTTGAGTAATAGATGTATGAACTTGAACATTATGTATGAAATCTTTTAACCATGTGGGTGGTTTTCTTTCTCTATTTGATTGGCGAGATATTATAAAATCTATGGGAGTAGAGGATAAATTTTGTGGTAATGTTTAATCATCAGGAATCTGATTAAAAGAAGAAAAAGAAGAAGTAAAACTAGAATCTATAGACAAAGAAGTAAAAGTAAATAGGTTATCAATTTTTGAATGAGTCTACTATGTTTGAGAAGGATAATTTTGTGCAAAAGGAAATATTTCTTCAAAAAATATCACATCTCTACTAATGAAAATATGGTAAGAGTTTAGATCATATAATTTGTAACCTTTTTTATTTTGTGATATCCTAAGAATATACAACATCTCCCTTTAGGATCAAATTTATCTCTAGAATGAGCTAATGTGGATGCATAGCACAAGCAACCTATAATCCTTAAATCTGTGTATTTGGGGAATTTTATTGTAAAGCAACTGAAAAGGACTTTTCCAATCTAACATTTCATAGGCATTTGATTAATAAGAGTAGTAGCAGCTAAAAAACATTCTCTCCAAAATTTCTTGAGTAAATTTGCATGTATCCTAAGTGAACGGGGTAGCATCTAGAAGGTTTCTATATTTCCTTTTGACAACACCATTTTATTGAGGAGTATAAATGACATTCCTTTTATGTATAACTCTACTTTTATGAAACAAGGCTTGACACTCTTTAGAAAGAAACTCACTACCATTATCCATCCTAATAGTTTTTGGTGTAGTTTGGAAATGATTTTTAACATAAGCAGGGAAATTAATAAGAACAAAAGTTGTATCTGATTTATGTTTGAGTAAGTAAGTCCAATTACTTATTGTCTTATCATCAACAATAATTAAGAAGAAATTTGCACCAGAAATAGATGGCACATTATAAGGTCCCCACAAATCTATATGAATTAATTCAAACGCATGTAAGGAAGTAAATGAACTCAAATAGAAAGATAAATGATAAAACTTTGCAATGTAGCATGTATTACAAAAGAAATTTAAATCGATAAATCGATTACAACTAGGAATATGTTTCATTTGTGAAAAAGATATATGTCCTAATCTATTATGTAACAAGTCTGAGACAATTTGTTTGTTATACTAAAGATTTGAGAACAGTTACATGATCATTGAAGTTGTAACATGACTTCAGAACAAAAGACCAAGAACTAGATTCCTTTAGCTCAGACTGGAGAACATAAAGTCTAAGATATTCTTCAACCTAAGCAATCTTTTCATTAGAAATTTGGTCCTGAAATGTACAATCATGCATAGTAAAGTAGACATTCAAATTTGTATATGAGAGGTAATCTTTTCATTGGAAATTTGGTCCTGAAATGTATAATCATGCATAGTAAAGTAGACATTCAAATTGGTATATGAGAGAAATAGTTTGTTAATTGATTAGAGATTTATCAAAACTTAGGTACGTACAATACATTAGTTAGTAAAATGTAATTATTGATCATCACATTACCAATTAAATTAATAGATTAAGTTCAACCATTAGGAAGCTTAATGTTGATTGGATTCTAAGGAGTGTGTTTTTTTTTTTATGAAAAGATGAAGAAAAAGAGTCATGTGATTTGAAGCTCCAGTATCCACTATCCATTTATTCAAAGTGCTATTTGTTGAGGCTAAAAATGCAAAATAAGAACAGCCCATAACTGCAAAATTCGTTGTTGTGATGGATCTTTCTTGACCAATATATTGTTGTTTCCCTTTCATAATCTTCACAACTTCATGATAGACCTTTGATATTAACTTGTCTTCATTAGAATTATTTTTCTATGTGTCCATCATATCATGATTCTATAGATTTAATGGTGTATCAAGTCCTCTATTATTGGTTTCAACATTTGCTACTATTTTATGAGAAGATCTATCCCTCATATTTTTATACTAATCTTGAAATCCAATCAACTCAAAACAATTCTCTACTATATATCTTGATTTCTTACAGCGTGTACACAAGAGTTTATTTCCAAATTTATTTCTTCCATCTCTCTTGTCAATCTTAGTATTCTTCTGTTATTGGTTGTGAACACTATAGACCACCATTTCTTCATTTCCAATTGATAATCCACTCAATTTCTTTTGTTTTTCTATCAAATAAACCAAATAGTATGTCTTACTTACACTAGGCAATGGTTCCATTGAAAGAATTTGATTACAAATGTTTTCATACACATCATTCAAACCCATGAGAAACTAAATCAATCGATTCCAATTTTCTATTTCTTGGAATCTTTCATTCAACTTGCATTCACATTTCTCAAAGGCCCTACATACACACTTAAGTATGATGCTAATGCTATTCAATTCATCCCACAATCTTTTCATCTTATTATAGCGCATTATTACATTCATTCCTTTTTGTTTATAATTCATAATATTATGCTGCAATTGAAACAATAAAGGTCTATTCATAATACCAAATCTTTCGATAATGTCATCCCATAATTCTTTTGCCAATTTAGCATATAAGAATCCTTTTGACAATTCTTTAGTCATAGAGTTTGGAAGACAGCATCGAATCATATAGTCGCTTCAAGTCCAACAATGTATTTCCTTGAGTCTTTATCCGGCTTAATACATGAACCATCTATGAATCCTAATTTGGCCTTTGCCCTTAATGTGAGTTTGATTGATCTACTTTAGCTAAGAAAGTTTGAACCATTAAGAATGACATTGATTATCACAGTTCTCGAATTACTCGAACTTGACAAATACAAAGTGTCATTATAAGTCGGATCAAGATTTGCATTCATATTTGACTGAATTTGGTTTGCCATTACATCGAAGATAGAAAACTCAATAGAATCAATGAATTTCTAAAAAAAGAAAAAGAAAAACCAAAACGAAACTTACATGAAGAATGTAAAGCAATCCTGCTCCGATACCATAAAGAATTCTACTATGATGATCGTATGATGTAGCATCTGTTGTTAACTTGTATTGGTTGAAGTAGTCTGATGAAATGATAACAATAGGAAATAGAGAAGTAGTTTTATGAAAGTGATTGTAACAAGAAATAGAGAATAGGAAAAGAAAAAAGTATTTCTATTATAGGAGGATATAGATGGGGTGATTTGAGTGAAATTCAATGTAGATTCAATTTTTTATTCACTTTGGAGAACAAGCGATCAGGAAACCATTGTAGCTCCTCTCTTCTTGTGAATCTATACACTCCTTATCAGCGTATGAAAATAAATGACATTTTCATGAAATGAGAGGACTTCTTATGCCTTCTTTAATATTCTTTGCGTTAAAGTGGAATATAATGCTTTCATGCTAAAGGGTGTTGCATTATTTGGCAGAGGGTGGTTTTAACAATTGTGAGGCAACACAATACCAGGGCTCCTATTATAGACATATATTTGTCGGACCTAATCGCAGAAATTCAGAGGTTTAGAATTTTTAAAATATATTTCCTCTAAAATTTTAATTGGGGTCAATAATGTTTTGATCAATTGTTGAAAGGTCAAAAAAAGAATTTTTTTTTTAACTTTCTAAAATTGATTTCACACTTCATTAAATAAAAAAAAAAGAAAAGAAAAAAAAAGCATACAAAATTATGAAAATGTTCTTGTTTCAATCTCTTATCCTTAAGAGTAATTTGTGTACTAGCTAGAATAGTTGTGTTATGGCAATTGCTATCAATAAAAGGAAAGATAAACACCAAGACATCATCCATTAAAATATTTCTATTTTTTTTTTCAAAAATAAGAATCATGTATTCATTCAAAGTCTTATACATTGGTTTTTAATACAAGGCATTCTGTTTTTATCTAGAAGTGTTAATCTTTAACAATGAGCATTTACATTAAAGACGTTAGATGTCACAAAACTAGAGTTGATCTTTCTTGTTTTGTCGGTGAGATAGCTTGCCACCTTATTTGATTCTCTGTATATATGAAGAATTGAAGTTTCTAAACTTTTCATTAGCTTCTTTATATTTTGAACAGTATAAAATACGTACTATGGGAATTTTGCACCATTTTCAAGCCATTTTACTGTTACTAGCAAATCGATTTCAATTTATATCTATATCTACCGAGTTTGTAATGTTGGTATAGAAGCAAACCTTATTTTATGGCCATTAGCTCTGCTTCTGTTACGTTATCTACTATCAATGAACATCCGACTACAAACAAGGTGTGACCTTCTTCATCTCAGGCTAGGACTCCATTGGCTATGTAAGCATTTGAGAGGGATACATATGTGTTAAGCTTCGCGATGCTTGCTTGTGGTTTAGACTAAGCAAATGCTTAGTCTAAACCAAGCATTTGCTTTTTCTAGTCTAAACCTCTAGAAGAACCACAAAAGATAAGCAATAAGTGTGGATACCATTTCATCACTTTTCTTTAATTTTGTGGTCTACCACATCATGAAATGTCCAAATGATCTAAATTTGATCGGTGGAGGAAGAGTGTATAACCTTGAGAATTTCTTCTAGTATTCTAAAAAAAACTATGCAATCAAAGAAGCAATGTTTGACCGAGTCACTTTCTGCTTGACAATTCTAACATCTAAGGACTAATTGTATGCCTCTCTTCTTGAGAGTATTATCTATGGGAATTGCTTTTTCTTGTAACTTCCATAGGAATATGAATATTTTGGGTGGGATTCCATTATTCCAAGAATGAGTGTGATGAGGAATTGAGGGGCTTTATGAGTGCTTAAAGAATCTCCATGTTTGCTTGTTGGAAAATTTTCCATCTTTTGATAGTTTCCATTTGATGCAATCAATTAAGGAAGGATTGCATGAAATTTTTGAAATCTTTGATGCGTGATCTTGATTTAATCACTATTGCAGTAATTGCATATTTCATCACCATCTGCTTTGTAGTCACTTATCATTTTTGTGTAATAAACCTATGATGGCATCAAATGATAAAGATTGGACGTTTCGTACCAATTGTCAAGTTAAAAGTTGTTGTTTCCATTAAGAATCCAAAAAAAAAAATACATGTTTCTTTGCTTGTGTTTTATCTCTAATAATTCTTTTCTAGATTATGAGTTCTTTTCTTTATTTATCATGGGTGTGAGTCTCATATATACTTAGAATGCAAATAATTGGCAAACAAAGAATCACTCGATCTCAACAACCACCAAAGCTTCATGTCTTGTATCTTAACTATGTTTTCAAGTTTTCGAATGCTCAGACCTCCTTCTTCAATGGGTATGCATACCTTCTTCCATTTAATCTGATGTATTCCTTTCTGATTTTTAGATATCTTCTAGAAAAATCTTGTAAAACATCTTTCTGAGTCCTTAATTATTGATTTAGGAGGTTTTTGTGCTTGGATCATGTATAAAGGAATAGAGTGGAGGATACTTTTGATTAAAATTAGTCTTCCACCTTCAGAAAGCTAGTGATTAGCCCAGTTTTCAACTTTGTTCTTTATTTTCTGGATTAAGTTAAAGAATTTGTGCTTCCTTTTTCTCCTAATAACCAAAGGATAACCTAAGCATTGTAATGGGAATTCACATCTCGGGAAGCCTATTGTTTTCTTTGCTCTAACCACTAAGGGATAGGTGTCTTCCCCAATGGCTAAGAGGCACTTTTATTCTCTAGCCTGATATGTTCTCATACCAACTTAAATAGGATTGTAACTTCTTGATTGATTTAGAGCAACCATTAATGAAAAGTATGTAATCATTAGCAAAGGCTAAATGCGAAATGCACTTGGGATTACCCGCTTGAAAAGTCATCTTTGAGTTCTTGATGATTAGATCATTAAGTCCTCTCGATAACACTTCTGAACAAATAATAAATAAGATAAGGGAAAGTGGATCTCCTTGGTGTAAACCCCTTGAGACTTGAAGAAATCTATAATATTTCCATTATATTTAGATACAACTAGTAGTTGAAAAACAACCTAGACACCAGGTGATGAAAGGATGAACAAATCCCAAGACTATTTAGCACATTCATTAGGAATGATCAATTCACTCTATCATAAGCCATTTCCATGTCAAGTTTGATTACTGAATTTCCACCTCTTACTTTTCTTTTCAAGGAGTGTAAAAGATCCTAAGTAATCAAGATGTTTTCCATGATGTTACGACTTTTTGTAAATCCTGTTTGATTTTCAACTAAACATTTTAGGGAAAAAGTGTTTAGTCAATCAACTAGTATCTTGATATGATCTTAGCGAACACATTACATATTGTTGGAGTTTTTTCTTTAAAATGACCCGAATTCAATAAAAGTAAGCCATTAGCCTTTAAATAAAGGCTACCGGCCTTGAGTCGACTTACATGGAAATCTATTTTTTCATCATACATCACATATATAAATATATATATATATATGGATATAAGGTTTTTTGTTTTAAGGGTAGATGCATTATCTATCTTTCTCACAAACTCTATACTCCTTCTTCAACATATAGTGAATTTTCTCTCCTCTACCCATGGTTTTTTTCCCGTAAAGGGTTTTCCATGTAAATTTTTGTGTGTGCTTTATTTTTCATCGCCATTATTCTTTCCATCTTCTTATAACAGACTCTTATTAGAGCATTACGTTTGATTTATCCACTATAATGGCAAATACGAAAAACATTTTACTGTTAGATCACAACACCAAGTTTTCGTTATGATAGCTTAAGATGCAAGTGAGTTTCTTGCGCAAATGGGTTTAGATGA
Source organism: Laguncularia racemosa (assembly GCA_037954665.1). NCBI lineage: Eukaryota > Viridiplantae > Streptophyta > Magnoliopsida > Myrtales > Combretaceae > Laguncularia > Laguncularia racemosa. The sequence goes on along the minus strand of JBBMOL010000094.1, from coordinate 1,045,372 downwards.
TGCGTTGCTAGGGTTTGATATAATGCCTTCATCGTGGTAGGTAGCATATCAAGTCTACTTTCATGGAAAATGTTTTGACCATGTTCCTCGACACTGCTTTGCCCCCGGAGTATTTCCTCTTTTGATTCCTCTCTACCCTCTCTAACCTCTATTTTCTTCTTCACTCTATACTCCATTTTCCCTTAATCTTTTACTATATTTGAATTATAACTATTATTCAATTTATATTTTTCTTTTGAATGTCCAATCTTGTAGCATGTTAAGTAGTATTTAAGGACATCTTTATAAATCACCTATCGGTAATATCCTGTTTTCTTGCTTCAAAGCCAAAATCTATTTCTAAGTGGTTTAGAGATATCTAGCTTTATTAAAATTCTCACTACTGATGGATAAATTAATGATTTAGTCACCTCATTAGTAGATAGAGGATTTCCAAAGGTAGAACCAATAGTAAACAAAACTACTTGATTAAAATATTTCTTTTTTAGATATGGTAGAGCAATCTAAATAGGCACTATTAGGCATTCCACTTTAGGATTAAAATCCTTTATCTACTTGAAGAGACTCATGGAATAGAGGCCTATTTGATGAATCTATCTTTTCCAAACCCTAATATAATCCTCTTTTAATTCGAATCGAATTAAATTATGTCTTTCATTAATAAAACCAACATAATACGTACCTTTCAATCCTAAAGAAACAAAGGAGTTTCTGATGTTAGATATTGGAGGTCTTCTTTTATAGAATTTCCCCACTAGTGCTAGTTTAAGTGTTGATGCTAGATTGTTTTCCTCTTCCTCCATGAATAGTATCATTGGCTCTCCTTTGAAGGTTATCAGACTTTCGAAAACTTGGGCCAATGTGATTTCCTTTTGCTTTAGTAGGGCAGCAAAAGTTGGTTTTCAATAACGACGAAGAAATCGGGGGAGGATGTTAAGTACCGAAGGTTCCTATGGTTTCCATGACCACTTTTAGCCTTATGACAACAGGATTCTATTTCTTATTTTGTTTAATATTCCATCAAAGGAGAACATATGTATATATGTATATATATTATGGAAATAATTATTTTAAGGCCTCATAATCACATTCAAGAGAATGCATGCATTTATGTGGTACGATAAGATGAACTATCTAACGTATTAGCTTAATTTTGGTTACTCTTAATTAGCATTTAGATTCTGATTGGAACTTGATCCATCATCCTCTAAAGATAAAAAGGATAGAGAAAGCCTATCTTTTATGATTTTTTCACAATTGGAAATCTATGGTACAAAGCTTGATTGCTAAAAACATGTATTATTTCCTTAAGCTTCCATAGTAAAGAGTTGCCTGAAGGAGTTCCTCCTAATAGTAGCTAAGATGGTCTTGTCAGCCACTATGAAATAAGTTGCTCTAGCCACTACCACGTCCCACATCATAATAATGTCAATTCTACTACTAATTAGTAGTTTTCAATTTAAATAGAGTTGAAAAATCAATTACAATCAACATCAAATCTAATAACCTATAGAAACAATAAGAGCTTGAGTTGTAAGGTTAAGATTTACTCTTGCCCGAGGCAAAATCCTTGCACTTGCCACCTACATGCATAAGTGGAAGAATAAGCAAAAATACGACTTAGAATACAAAGTTTAAAGATGCTGTGAGTTAAATTTCATGGATGCATATGTATGTGTGTACATATTTATTTACTTTATATTAGAGTAAAATATACACATATAATATATGTTTTGAGAAAATCTATGAAGTATAGAAGAAAGAGAGAGTGACTTACTGTTGGAATAGCAGATGCAATACTAGAAACAATAGCTGCTTTATCTCCTACTACAACACCCTTTATGGATACCATATAATGTAAATATAATATAATTAGAGTCCTCTTATGTTTTTCATTCTATTTGTTAGATTTTTTTTTTTTTTAAGATGACCCGAATTTAGTAAAAATAAGTCATCTGCCTTAAAATAAAGGTTGCTAGCTTTCAGCCGACTTGCATAGAAATTGCCCTTGAAAGAAAGGTTATCAGCCTTGAGTCGGCTTACATGTTTTAAGTGTTAGAGGCATTATCTATCTTTCTCACAAACTTTATACTCCTAGTGAATTTTCTCTCCTCTATCCGAGGTTTTTTCCTGTAACGGGTTTTCCATGTAAATTTGTGTGTGTGCTTTATTTTTCATTGTCATTGTTCTTTATATCTTCTTATAACAAACCGGTATCAAAGCATTAGGTTTGATTTATCCACTATAATGGCAACTATCAAATATGATATTCCGCTATTAGATTGCAACACCAAGTTTTTGTTATGGCAGATCAAGATGCGAGCAATTCTTATACAAATGGATTTAGATGATGCGCTGTTAGGGTTTGATATAATGCCTTTGTCACAATCACAAGAGGAAAAACAATGTAAGGATTGAAAATCCTTTTCTCAAATTCAATTGCACCTATTATATCAAATATTGTAAGATGTGTTGAAGGAAAAGACAACTGTTGCATTATGGTTGAAATTGGAACAATTGTGTATGATGAAAAGCTTAACCAGCAAGTTACATCTAAAACAACGATTATAATCTCATCATTTAGTAGAAGGTGCGTCTCTAAAAGATCACTTAACCATTTTTAAAGAAATTGTTTCTAATTTAGAAACTTTTGAGGTTAAGTATGATGAAGAGGATTTAGGTTTGATTTTATTTGTTCTTTACCTCTCTCTTATTCAACCTTTAGAGACACTATTCTACACAGTCATGATACTCTTACCATTGATGAAGTCTATGCTGCTTTAAGTTCTTTTGAAAAGATGAAGCATCTTGTGATTAGATCTAAGCCTTAGGTAAAGGGTCGAGTTATTCGTAGTAGGAGTCAAGAACGGAATTTTAATGGAAATTCAAGAGGTAGATCAAAGTTCGTAAATAAAGATAAAATCTGTAGGTATTGTAAGAAGAAAGGGTACATCAAATCTGAGTGTTATAAATTACAAAATAAGAACAAGAGAGCTACTACAAATCAAAATGAAAAACAACTAGAAAAATCTAGTGAAGCTAATGTAGCTAAAGATCACAGTGGTAGAGAAATCCTTGTTGTTTCTGATGATGATTCTAAAACAAGTCAAGAATGGATTCTTGATTCTAGTTGCACTTTTCATATGTGTCCCAATTGGGACGGGTTTTCAACATATGAAACAGTATCTAAAGGTGTTGTCTTGATGGGAAATAATGTTTCCTGCAAGGTTGCAAGTATTGGTACAATTAAAATTAAAATGTTTGATGGTGTTATTAGGACACTTGTTGATGTGAGAAATGTGCCTAAACTAAAAAGAGATCTAATCTCTTTGAGTACTCTTGAATCAAAAGGGTATAAGTATAGTGGTGAAGGTGGAGTTCTAAAGATTACTAAGGGTTCACTTGTGGCGATGAAAGGGTAAAAGAAGAATGTAAATTTGTATGTTTTGCAGGGTTCAATAGTTACAAGTGATGTAGCTATAGCTTCTTCTTCCTTGTCAAATACTTATGATACTAGACTCTGGCACATGCACCTGGGGCATATGAGTGAAAACAGCATGACCGAACTTACTAGAAGAGGACATCTTGATATGCAAAGCATTAGCAAACTAAAATTTTGTGAACACTATGTTTTTAGGAAGTAAAAGAGAGTCAGATTCACCATAGGTACTCATAACACAAAGGGCACACTAGATTATATACATCCTGATCTTTAGGGGCCATCTATAGTGCCTTTTAATGGAGATGTTAATTACATGCTGACAATCATTGATGATTTCTCCAAAAAAATTTAGGTGTTTCTTCTAAAATAAAAGAATGATGTACTACCCACATTTAAAGAATGGAAGATAATGATTGAGAAATAGGCAAGGAAGTAGGTAAAACGTCTTCACACTGATAATGGTTTGGAGTTTTGTTCAAATGAATTTAATGTTTTGTGTAAGTCAAAAGGAATTGTGAGGCACTTAAAAGTTAGATGTATGCTTTCAAATTCTCATCTATCGAAGCCATTTTAGACTGAAGCAGCTTCTATAACATGTTTTTTTATTAATAGATCACCATCAACTACTATAGAGAAAAAAACTCCATAAGAAATATGGTTTGGTGCTCTTGCTAATTATTTAAATTTAAAGATTTTTGGATGTCCTGCATATGCTCATGTTACTAATGGAAAACTAAAGTCTAGGTTTGTAAAGTGTATATTCTTTAGTTAAAAGTTTGGAGTCAAGGGATATAAGTTGTGATGTCTAGAATCGAAGAAAGTCATAATTAGTAGAGATGTTATTTTTTATGAAACTACTATGTTACATGACTCATCTCTTAGCACTTCATCTGATAAAGCCCAATAGAAATCAAGCATGTAGGTGGAGGTTGAGATTGATTCATATTCTACATCAAAGCTTATTTCTCGGCTTAGACCAGAATTACAAAGTGGTATTATTTATACACTACCACCACAACAATAGTATTTCATTACTAAAGATAGACTTAGGAGAGAAGTTATGCCTCCACAGAGATATGTTGAGGCTGATTTTGTTGCTTATGCTTTAAATGTAACAAAATACATTGATTCCAATATGGAGCCCTCTACTTACTTAGAGGTAATTAGTTGTGATGATTCTAGTAAATAGACGATTGCTATGCTAGAGGAGATGGGATCACTTCATAAGAATGACACATGGAATTTAGTGAAGCTTCCTAAAGGTAAGAAGATCATTCATTGCAAGTGGGTGTTCAAGAAGAAAGAAGGAACACCAGAAGTTGAAGAACCTAGATATAAAGCAAGACTAATTGCAAAAGGCTACAATCAGGTCCTAGGTGTAGACTCTACAAATGCGTTTTCTCCAGTTTTAAAGCATAGTTCAATTTGAGCTTTGTTTGGTATTGTGGTGATACATGATTTAAAGCTCGAGTAGTTAAATGTGAAGATAGCTTTGTCACATGGAGAACTTGAGGAAGACATCTACATGCAACAGCCAGAGGGTTTTGTAGTTTTAGGAAAAAAAGACTACGTTTGCTTGCTAAAAAAGTCTCTTTATGGCCTGAAGCAATCACCCAGACAATGGTACAAGAGGTTTGACTCATTTATGACTACTCATGATTTCAAGAGGAATATTTTTTATAGTTGTGTTTATTTCAAGAAGTGTAGTGATGGGTCATTTGTGTACTTGCTCTTGTATATTGATGATATGTTGATAGTAGCCAAGAATGGAGGAGAGATTAGAAAGACTAAAGCTCGATTAAGTAAAGAGTTTGAGATGAAAGACTTGGGAGCAACAAAGAAGATTGTTGGGATGGAGATTATAAGAGAAAGGAATGTAAGTAAATTGTACCTAAGTCAAAAGTGGTACATTGAGAAAATTCTTAGCAGGTTTAATAGGCAAAGTGCTAAACCTATTAGTACTCCTTTAGTAGCCCATTCTAGTCTTTCATCTGGCTTGTCCCCACAATCAAATGAAGAGGTTAACTATATGTCACGAGTTCCATATTCTAGTGTAGTGGGATCCCTTATGTATCTATGGTTTCTTCTCGTCTAGATTTGACATATGCGGTAAGTGTAGTCAATAGATATGTGGCAGATCTTGGTAAGGAACATTGGGAAGCAGCTCAGTGGATTTTCAGATACGTAAGAGGTACTACTGATGTTTTTTTACAATTTGGTAAAACTAAAGATGGAGTCATTAGACATGTTGATTTTGATTTCGCTAGAGACCTGGATAAAAGAAGATCTCTTATAAGGTATATCTTTACCATTGGTGATTGTGCTAGTTGGAAAGCTACTTTGCAAGCTACAATTGGATTGTCCACTACTGAAGCAGAGTATATGGTTATTATCGAGGGCTATAAAGAAGCTATTGGGTTGAAAGGATTATGTAGTGAACTCAGTGATAACTTGAAGCTTACTACAGTCTATTATGACAATCAAAGTGCAATCTTTCTTATAAAGGATCAAATGTTCATGAGAGGACAAAGCACATTAATCTCCAATATCACTTTGTGTGTGATGTTGTTGCTCGTGGTGATATTGTTGTCAGTAATTAGCATTCGTGATAATCCTGCTGATATGACAATTAAGTCACTTTCTATAGCCAAGTTTAAGAATTGCTTCAATTTGGTTGGTATTCGCTGTTGATTTATGTTTTTTGGTAGAAGAGGTGGAGAATATTTTTAGAAGTGTGGAGTTTGTGTTTTTGCTCTTGAATTCACGTCAAGGTGGAGATTATTTAAGTTTTTTTTTTTTTAAGATGACCCAAATTCAATGAAAGTAAGTCGTTGACCTTTAAATAAAGGTTGTCGACCTTGAGCTGACTTAGATATATATATATATATTCTAGTGGTAGATGCATTATTTATCTTTCTCACAAAATCTGTACTCTTTCTTCAACATATAGTGAATTTTCTCTCCTCTGCCTGTAGTTTTTTCCCATAAAGGGTTTTCCATGTAAATCTATGTGTGTGGTTTATTTTTCATTGCCATTATTCTTCGTATATTCTTATAACACTATTCTTTGAAGTGCTAAGAATAATATATACCATGAGAGTAATGTTTGGCCATAGCTAGCTTTTCATCTGGACAAGCTAAGCTAGTATTTTCAAGAGTCATCCTTGTAACTTTTCTTGCAATTTTTATGATGAAAGATGTATGTGAGTTGAGTAGAAGCGAGGATGATAATATATTAAAGTGATGAGTGTTGTAAAGAAGATTGAGAAAAATGGTGCATTTGAAACTCAAATTGCTTTTTTTGGTTTGGGTGAAGATAAGACGTGAGAGAGTGCAAAGTAAGATTTGTAAGAGGAAGTGCACAGCACAACCTCAGATGTTGGTGATGACAAATGGTGAGAGAGAGGAATATGCATCTTCGATTTTTTCGGTTTTGAATCCTAACACCAAGAGTTGCTTAGTTTTTAACAATGTGGTTAGTTTGGTTCTATGCATAGTGCAATAGGTACTTGCAGATGAGAGTAATGGTTTTTTCTTCTTTTTTTTTGTCTTGCGCCTCAATTGATATATACATTTATTTTGCAAGGATATGAAGTAAATGTTTTCTATATTGTTTTTATTTGATGTGTAGGTTATAAATAGAAAAATACTCAAAGTACCTTTTTTTTTATGCAAAGGTTATTATATTTAACTAGGAGGCCAATAACAACAAAGAGGCAAACTAAACTAGTAGCCATGCAAATATCAGTAAGGCCATTGCCCATTACAACCACAATTGGTGTTGTCTTCTCCTTAACAAAAGCTATCCTCATTTAAAATTACTTTAAATAAATTTCTTTAAAATATTGCATCATGTATAATCAATTATTAAGATTAAGTAAAAAAAGATTAAATATCATAAGATATGTTAAATTTGATCCACTTTTGACCCATATCTTAGCTCAAGTCCATTATAGTATCAATATTCTAGAAGATATGTTAGGTGGAGTATTTATAATATATTAGTTTTCTAAGTGACATTTTAGAAAGTAGTTGTAACTTTCTACACAATAAACTATAACCATTAGATTCAATTTTATGTCAACCACTCATTAAAGTGGAGAAAACCTATAAATAGGCATACTTTATTCATTTGTAATTAAGTCAAAAACTAAGAAATACACAAATACTTCCCTAATTCTAAATACTCTTTATTCTATTCTATCAACTTATATAAATCATTTTATCCTTCATTACTTTCTTAAACAAATATCTTTTTCACTATTTTTATCGTATTCTAATAACCTTCTACATCCTATTATATCATTTTATATAAATCATTTTCTACTTCATTACTTTCTTAAACACATAGCTTCTTCACTATTTTTATTGTATTCTAATAACCTTCTACATCCTAATAAAATATTTTAAAAATCTAAATAATTTCAACGATGGATTTATGAATTTAGGAAATTCTAGAAAAAAAGTAAATTTAAAAACTTTATTTACAACCTATCAATAATTTTTTAAAAAAAAAAAAAACAGCATGCTGCCCATCACAAAATTGAGTCCCTATGGCCCATTGGAGCAAGAAAAAAAAAAAGTTCCTTGTAAGAGTTACTCAATCAAGTAATGTTTCTTGGGAAAGATTTTTAATAGAATTTTTTTTTAAATATTGGCATAGCATTTTAAGCATCTATTAAAGGATTTATATGTAAAAATTAACTTACAAACATAAAATGAGTTTTTATTTTTTATTTTTTTCATATCTCTTGACCAAAGTCAAGTGTAGTTGAGAAAAAAGTAGATGGTATGGAGCAATTTGCATAGCACATTTATAATGACAGCCTGACTTTAATTATCTAAAATAAAGAAAAAAAATTAATATTAGTGCCTAAAGTAGTTTAAATGTATTAACTGAATGCATAATTAGCACAACCTATTTTGATACTGTTGAGTCTAATTTAAAAATTTTATATTATCTCCCCAATTCGATTTATATTAGTTCCAATACTCATCTAATATAAATTATCGACTTGAACTAGGAATTTCATTATCTATTTAGAGTTACCACCCAACCGGAGTTGAGAAAAATTGTTGAATTAGAATTAATTGAGTGGATTAATTCTAATTTAAACAACTAGTTGACAAAATCTTTTTTTTTTAATAAAAAAGAAAGAAAAATTAGAGATTCTCAACTCAGGGACAATTCTATTAAAATCCTAAAGTTATCACTTTATCCTTCTAAAATTTGAATTATATATTTATGTTATGACATCTTCTTTAACATAAAAAGAAAATACTAGAAAAAAAATGATATAATGATTATACTAATGATGATTTGAAAATTTTTGTTTTTTACTTTTTTAGAGTTATCCTATAAGGGTGCCTACGTATCCACTATTCGGGATCAAACAGGCTGTAATTCGCTTTTCATAAAACTTTAGTGAATTAGTTAATTTTAATTATGAAAAATGTATTAAGTTTATGTTTATTATCATTTAAATTTATTAGAAAAATTTTTAAGCATAAGCTTTATTTATTGACTTATTAAAACCTTTAATTTTGGAAATCATTAATTATCATTTATTTATCAAAAAAAAAATTGGATGATAAAATATTTATGTATTATTATTATTTTTAAATAACTCATACCTTAAATTAAGAAAATTTTCAAAGAAACACAAAAGAAAAATTCTAAACCTAATTTTTCATTAACAAAAAAAATTCCTAAAACCTATATCTTTTATTATTTGTTTATTTTTTATTATTTGTATTTATATATTTATTTTTTAATGTTATTATCAATTAAAAACTAATAATAATAATAATATAATAATAAATTATGAAATCCACCAACTTGAGCGCGGGTCGCGGTTCAGGTTAGGTCGGATCGAGTTAGATCACGGTAGTTGACAACTCCTCATTGATGACTTTCCAGCGAACGGCAACGCAAGCTAAAGGTTCGAGATGCCTCCTAAGTGCAAGCCGACGTGGAAATCAACCACATTTAGATGGTTCTTGGCGTTGAAGGCGGTTAGGGATGATGGCTATGGGGGTTGCAGTGGGTGTTTGTTCTTCCTTTTTTCTGATCTTCTCCTCTCTCTTTTTTTTTTTTTTTTCTCTTTGATTCCCCCTTTCTCTCCCCTTAGCCTCCCTTTTGACCTTTATTTATAGATGTTGAAGGTCGGATGCAAATGAACACGGATCTCAACCGTAGTGAGGGTTTTTTTTTTTCTTCCCAATTAGAAAAAGATTGATGTAAATCTTTTGTTTTTTAAGTTGTTTTAGCTTTATCCCAAGAAGATTCGAGTGAAAATCGTTGTGTTTGGTCCGGATTTGCTCCAATTTCTTCTCCCTCTGTTTTGCGGTGGACGTTTTGGCTGAAGAAGATGATCATGTGACTCGCACATATCTGCTCCGGCCAATCGCATGCTGACAACTGTAAAGAAAAAAAAAAGAAAAGAAAATGACACAAAGTGCCTCCTGTGAGACTCAAACCCATGACCTACTGTTCCCACACATATACCCAGGTGCACACACAGACCAGTTGAGCTAGCCTGATTCTCATTTTTTTATTGCACGCAAATTATATATTAACTTATCAGTTTTGCTAATTTTTTTTGTTATTTTGAAATTCATAAATTTAATTTAAAAACCCAAATGTCTTTTATTATTATTATTATTATATTATTTTATTATATTATTATTATTTTATTATGAAAAATAAAAATAGTAATAATAAATGAGACAAACATAGGGTATTTACAGATATATAGTGTCTTTTTTTTTTTTTTTGAAAAGTAGGTAATATTTCTAAGATAACTATTTCATTAAATAGTTTTACAAATAGAGTTATGTGAAAGACGATAAAAACCGAATAATATAAATTAGACTTAAGTGAATAAATAATAATTTTTTAATAAAAATAATCTGATTTGAATCTTTCTTTTATAAATAATTGTAATACTTAATAATTGATAAGGGAAAAACAATAATTACACGAAATGCTACAATTTTAAAATATTTACAGAAGAGTAACTTTATATTTAAGAAATTAACTATTCAAACAAAAGGCTTACAATCTTAATTAATAATTTTCAAAATTGATAGAAAATTGAGGAATGGTACAAGTGTATCCATCACAAAATTGAGTCCTTATGGCCCATTGGAGCAGGAAAAAAAAAAAGTTCCTTGTAAGAGTTACTCAATCAAGGAATGATGCTTGGGAAAGTTTTTTAATAGATTTTTTTTTTTTTAAGTATTGGCATAGCATTTTAAGCATCTGTTAAAGGATTTATATGTAAAAATTAACTTACAAACATAAAATGAGTTTTTATTTATTTATTTTTTTTTCATATTTACCGACCAAAGTCGAGCGTAGTTAGTACGTAAAGCACAAGTCATTGTCTTCTATTTCTCACGTCCATCGTGCAAATCCATCACTACAATGTTTTCACGGGATGGCGTTTGAATTTAGGAAAACGAAATAGTTAATAGTATTATGTTTCTCTTTTCGAAATGAAACCCACGTGGATTTTATAATCAATATTAGAATAATATACAAAATGAAAATAGATGAAGTGCATTGTCGAATACTAGAATACTATGTGCATGTACTAAAAGTGCTTAAAAAATATAAATTTATTGGAGGCATCTAATAAATGAAATTACATAAAAATAAAAATTAAGTATGGTAGATATTATTAGAATTCTTCATGTGCTTCTTTGCAAATGGTTGTGTTGATAGGATAATAGGATGGTTTTGTTGAGAAAAACAAAGATGGTATGGAGCAATTTGCATAGCACATTTATAATTAGAGCCGGGAATGCAAGCTAGATGTGTTGGCCCGCCCCAACCCGCATTAGCCTGTGGGTCGTTTGCGGGTACCCCGCCCGCAAGAGTTGCGAGTTACAAAAATCGACTTGCTTCGCCCCATGAGCCAATGCGGGCTGACCTGCTCGGCCTGTGAGTTTTTTTTTTTTAATTTAGTATTTTTTATTAAAGTATATTATGTAGGACATGCTAAATGAAATTTTTTATTTTTTTAGATAAACCTTTTTTTTCTTTGTAAATATAATTTATATTACATATGTTAAAAAAAGGTGTTAGAAATTGTTTGAATTAGTGTTTTCACTCGCACAAGAATTTTTTTTTTTTTTGCGAGTCAGCGGACCAACCCGTGCTCGTGGGAACTTGCCCGCCTCACTCCATGGTCATGTGGGCACAGGCCAAAATGGAAGGCAACTTCAGCAAGCCAAATTTTTTGCCTGCCCTGTAATTACTAGCTCTATTTATAATGACAACCTAACTTTAATCATCTGAAATAAAGAAAAAAAAAATTAATGTCAGTGCCTAAAGTAGTTTGAATGTATTAACCGAATGTATAATTAACGATCCTATTTTGGTAAATGCCGTTTTTTTTTTAAAAGTAGGTAATATTTCTAAGATAATTATTTCATTAAATAGTTTTTACAAATAGAGTTATGTGAAAGACTAACATAAATTACACTTAAGTGAATAAATAATAATTTTTTAATAAAATTAATCAGATTTGAATCTTTCTTTTATAAATAATTGTAATACTTAATAATTGATAAGGGAAAAACAACAATTACACGAAATGCTACAATTTTAAAATATTTACAGAAGAGTAACTTTATATTTAAGAAATTAACTATTCAAACAAAAGGCTTACGATCTTAATTAATAATTTTAAAATTGATAGAAAATTGAGGAATGGTACAAGTGTATATGTGCAGTAACTCCTGCCAATAAATCATCTTTCCTCCTCGTGAGCAAGGCTGCTCTTGCAGTTATCCAACCATCACAAAAGCCTATGCAATGATGATGATCTTGGGCTCTTCTGTGCATTATCCATTGGAGCTTTTTCCTACCGGCAGTCGGCACTTTTGGCTTTCTATTGTGACATCATCTTTACTCTTTTTTAGAATACCATTTTCCTCCAACAATACTAGCGTGTTGACACCGGAGAGAAAGGGAGAGAAGCCGTGGTTTTCGAAGAAAGCTGCCCTAGTCACGTCCATCATATGTATCCATGATGCACCTATAATTTAGTGTGAGACTGGAACACGTGTCCAGAACCAACAACGAGGACGGTCAGCTATGTTACACGGAGGTACACGAGGGGGTTGTATTTTTACGGAATTACACTTGTTTTGCTGTCGTGGTTTTTCATCTTGATAAGTGAAGGACAAGTGAACTGCGATGGAGCTCTTGCTGCGGCTGTAGACTTGTCGCTTTCAAGAGCTTTTGGCCACTACTCTTCTAAAATCATACAATACGTGCTCGAGTAGGCACCGTTAAGATTTGAGCGATCCAGGATATTATTATAAAAGAAAAGATTTCTATAAGAAAAAATCAGTGATTGGAGAGATAAATAAAATGTATTATTGAAGTCATATCTCATATGTTACATTGAAGGGATTTGTTATATACATGGAGATATATTCTAATTATGATAAAATATCAATTATAAAAGGAAGTGATAGTATACAATAAATACACTAGATATATAAGGAAGGAGATAGCTCTCAATAACAGCAAATGTGTTTGTTTTTGCATAGAATGCTATGATGTAGTTCTATTATTACTTGTAAATAAATATCCTATTAAATATCGGGCCTTGTTTGAACCATGCAAGCATCCATCATTTGCATATAAGAAAACCTACATCAATAGTATTTTAGAGATATCAAAAGATATGTTAAATATCAAAAACATGTTTGATTCCATTAATATTCAAATTATCAATACATACAATAATAATTGCAAATCCTAGATTTATTTGCTTTGTAAAAACATAAAGACATATATTCATTATTACAATCTTTCTTTAGCAAATATTCACTAAGATGATTATACTTTGCTCATCTAAACTACTTTATTTTATACAAAAAAAAATTACAATTTAATTGAATAATGCTTTTAGGATTTTGAATTATATGCTTCAAGCATCTTAAATCTTTTTAAAATTTTTATATTGACATCTTTATCAAATGAGCCACAGAAATAAGCTATAATAGCATTCATATAAGATGCTTATGAAGTTTTTTACATACGGCATAACCAATGAGATAAAAAAATGCAATTAAATCTACCATAAGAGAGTACATAAACTCATAATCAACTCTAGGTTTTTGTAAGAAACCTTATGTAACAAGTCACATTTTATATCTCACAAATTCATTTTCCTCATTTTATTTATACATAAATACCCATTTGTATTCAACAGATATTATAGCCTCAAGTGTTTGGACTACAGGTCTAAAAACCTCAATTTTTTCAAGTGAGTTTTAACTCTATTTGAATTTTGTCTTTCTATTTTGGCCAAACACATCTATGTTGACATCCATTGATGAATGTAAGTAACTTCATGATCCCCAATGTCATTTATAACATTAAGAGCTATATTATAATAAAAGGTTTGTCGATAATTGTTTCTTTTCGGTTCAATATTTTTCCCATAGAGACATAACTTGTTGAGATCTCATCATTTCCATCAGTCTCATCCATTTTAGATATTTGAACTTCTTTTGGAGTTATTTTGTTTTGTTATATCTCTAATCTCTTTAGCAGCATCTATTTCTTTGATGGACTCGTTTTGAACAATTTCTCCTTTCCTTCCGCAAAGATTTGTGCTTTTGAATCACTTGGTCTACTACGCTTTTGGTGTGTTCTAAACTTATTAACTATTTTATTAATAGATTGTCCTTTAGAGACATCAATCCACATAGGAGTATTTAGTACTGGTATATATGACTCAAGTCATTGTCTTTAGTTACTCTCTTTAAGCGAGCTAGTCTTATTAAAAGCTCGAACTCAAGGAAATTAATGGATTCAAAAATTCGATTTTCAGGCTCAACATATATGCTTTTTCTTTCCTTTTTGCACTTGGCATCAATGTGCATTTTTTTCCCCATTTCCGAGCATTTTCCTATCAAAATAACACAAATATACACATAAGTTTAGCATAAAATCGAGATAAAATATGCGAATTTTTACCCTTGTGATATGCATCACTTGACTGAGCCCTAGTTTTCTCGTCTAAGAATAACTATGATGCATGTTTCAATGGTTTTCACCTGAGGAGAGCAACTGCCTTTTTTGCATAACCGATATTGATTGTCTATGTTGGGTAATTTACAAATGAATAACACATTGTGTTATTGATGCCTATAGAAAAGTATATTACACCATCATTCTTTGGATATAGGGATAGATTTACAGGAACTTCCTACTTGGAAAAAATTAATTATTAAATATTTTTAGAAAGAAAGATAAAATAAGTCAAATATTTTTATTTTACAAAGTAAACCATATTATGAAGATAAACTTAGTTAAATGATTAAGTACATAAGTTTTGGGTTCAATTCTTATTAGAATTTTTTTTTTCAAGTCGTATTGATTATTTATCTTACGATGAATGAATTTCATTCTCTTTATTTTTTTCTATAATAATCAAATAAATTAAATTTTATTTAATAAAAAATAATAATTAATTAAATATTTTTATTAATAATTCTAATATTACTTAAATAAGATAAATCTAACCTCGTAATTTCATAATTCTGCGTTCATCCCTACTTAGATACACTGTTATTCTAATCCATGTATCTTAACCCACTTATTTAGGAATATGGTTCAACACAATCTTTATATCTAGAGAACCATAGCGCGAAAGAGGACGAGTAGAGACTGCATTTAGATCATTCAAGCAAGTGCTTTTCGAGATAGAATTAATATATGAAAAATAAAATAGGCTTGATAAATAAATTTATTTTGTTATCAATTTATAAAATTCATTCAATGAAAAATACATTAAAAAAATTAAAGAACGGTTGGGTTATTTCATCGAGCTGTGCTGCTCACCGCTATATCCAATTTGTAATAATTTCCAAGATTAATATCATCAAAATAATATATATATATATATATATATATATAGAGCTATTATGAAATTAAAAAGTATATTAAATTTGTAATTTCATAAAAGTAATTTAATAAAAACATATTAAAAATTTAGTCTTTTATGGAAGATTCGTTAAGAGATAATATAGCTCACTTTAATAATCTTATCTTGGTGAGTTTTGAGGTTTACTAGTATACAATCAAAACTCATTAGAGTGGAAGACATTCTTTAATGAGCAAAATTAAGTAATGGAAAACTAAAAGGTTAGAAAAATTAGTAAATACATGAATTATTAGGAACAGCCAATAAAATGCAAGTACATAAAAAAAGTAAGTTATTGTTTGGTTATATATATATATATATATATCTAGCTAAATCCTCCTAAGAACAATTTCTTACTGTTTAACCAAGTCCTATATCGACTCACTCCTATAATTATAAGTTGGTTCATGTCGCCTTTTACACCGGATAAATTATAGCGTTGAGCGTGAGACGAGTGAATTAATGCACTCAGGATAGGTATGTCATATGTGCATCCAGCAGAAAATTAGGTTCATCAGAAAATTTCACTATAATTAGTATCTTACTTTTTCATTACATCATGTAATTACAAGTAAAAAATAATATATAATAATATTTATTTAAAAACTAAATCCAAACTTTTAATAAACAAATATAAATTTAAATATAAAAAACTCTTTAGTGTCTAACTTGAGATCCTCATCAAGACAATTTTTTCAGACTCACGTACTTTCTTATCATGAAATAGTATAAGTTACACATCAACATAAAATAGGATTTGATTTTTTCTTTTTATCTTTTATTTATACATTGTTTGGATGTTATTGTATCGGTTGAATAAACCGAATCTATTTAAATATTTTTCCTCTCTCTTCTCTCTCTCCGGTCCACACTTTGTGTTGGAGGAAAATGGCATTATAGAAAGGGTAAAGATGACATAGAAATCCAAAGGTGTCGGTAGAAAAAAGCTCGATTGGATGATGTAACATAAGTAAGGGAAACCAAGATCGTCATATAAAGATAAAGTTTTGTCATGGTATGGGCTAAGGATAACTCCAAGAGCTGCCTTATAAAAAGAAGGGTTATTTACTGGCGGGAGCTTCCATAAGTGACCCCCCTCTCAATTATACATTTGGTGAATACATTAAATCTCTATACTCCAAACTCACTTGATTTGAAAAGGGAACTCTTCTATCATCACCAAACAATATTTTTCCTCTAAAGCTAAAGTAACTATTTTAACCTCATGACCTCTCTCTCTCTCTCTATTTTTCGTTCATTAACTTGCTATGTAATTTTTTGAGTATACGTATCCCGATGCATGATCCCGCTAGTTTTCATAAAAGACAATAGATTATTTTATTTCATGATTATATATATACATATCATGCTTGACCTATCTTTAACGTTTTTTTTTTTTTTTTTTTAATAAAATAGTTTGTTGTCGTTAATCAAACGGAAGAATAATCATCGCGAGTGTAATGGGTTCATGAACCACCTCATCTTATGATTAAATTATTCTAATATTATTAGAAGATCCATATGGGTTCTATTTGGTAAAGAGAGACAACATTTATTATTTCTTGTACTTCCTTTTTCATAAAGGTAAAATTTTTCATCTGTAGATTAATTAATCAAAATAAAAAATGATCTTAGAGCATCCTGGGGTTCAGCATTTAGAATCATTTCGAGGTGATCTGCATTTGGGCTACAAATCCTAGTGGTTTTCAAGAAATTTGTACTCTTTTATATAAATCCTAGAAGCGTGAAAATAATAGATGGATTAAACAAGTAGCAATCAAGTACAAATAATCAATTCTGTGATTAATAATCAAGGACACCTGGA
Source organism: Laguncularia racemosa (assembly GCA_037954665.1). Lineage (NCBI taxonomy): Eukaryota > Viridiplantae > Streptophyta > Magnoliopsida > Myrtales > Combretaceae > Laguncularia > Laguncularia racemosa. Next base: position 1,028,151 of record JBBMOL010000094.1, on the reverse strand, counting down.
TTCTCATTTTCTAGTTTAATTAATAGCTTCATACACTAAGAAAATAGAGTAATAGTGAGGGTAGATTGGCAGCGGTAAATAAATTATATTCAGTTAATTTGTAGCAGTAATTTTAATTTTGGTAAGTGCCTACAGCTCCATATATATATATATATATATATTTGGGTCTTTAAACGTTGGATTGCAGTGGTGAAGAAGGCCTCCTGACATCAGCTATTTGTGTGAAAATTCTTTGGCGCGAGGCTTCTGCTTCATCATCTGCCGCTACAATTAGACTCGGTAAAGCCAGTAAGAAGCTTCCAAAGGAACTAAAGCATTGGCTGGGTTAGATGGCATGTCCGATATGTTGTGGTACGTACAAAAATGACACTACTTTATTAGGGATGTGATCCAGATTTATCATTTGGAATCACAAAATACGTATAGAAGAGATGAGCAACTAAAGAGGGGGAAAAAGTGATACTTCAAGAAAGAAAGAAAAAAAAATCGAGTTGAAGAATTCATTAATGTAACAATATGATATAAGGTTTTTATAAACCATTTGGAGTAACGCTTTTATAATTGAGTCTCTAGGACTACGGAAGTCTCTCTTTCTTTGTCTTAACTTTATCGATACACATAATAACACATATATAGAGTGAGAGGAAGCCCCAAAACCCCAACAAAATAAAGGAAGTATCTTAGGCAACAAGAAAACAAATAAAATAGGAAATTATCATGCATCAAAACAGCATTTGATGGTCAACGTTTTGCTCATTTTTTTGCCTATTAATGTTGCTAAAACTTAAATCTTATGTGAATTCAAGACATAAAACCAACAAATCCCTACTTTAGCTTGAATTTGCACAAGTCAATACATGCATATATACCCAAACTTCTCTTAACACTTAGCTCCTTCATTTTAATGCCAATCACTCATCTCTAGGCTTTCCCATGCACTGCACCTACCCCACGAGCTTTTTCTTATCCTATGGCTAGATGACATCCCCTATTTGCTCCGAGTGTATGTACCTAGCTATGCACTTTGGCATCGAGTGACCGAGTACTTCTTGAACCTCTAGGCTCCATGTTTCTCCAATTCACTACCAAGTCACTTGGTACTTCTTAGACCTCTTAGTCTCTAGCTTCCTCTAGACTCATTCATCTATAGACTCACTCCATGCAACGCTTTAATAAAATGAAAAGGACTCTTTTGTTGCTACTCATAGCGAACTAGAGTAACATTCACTCTACATCTACCCTAATTAAGAATCACCAATCTCACTATGGGAGTAAGTTACAAAAAACCTAAACTCCTTTCAAAACCTCTAAACCGCTATAATACTTCAAATGTCACTATACTTCAGTAATTAGCACAATATAATCAAAACAATACGTAGAGCAATGCATAACAATTTCGATATATACTTCACATCTAGGATGATGCATACCCATAAGCATGCACTCTGACTTAGACTCTACCTACAATAGTAATTTCTAGCTTTGCCCATTTACATAGAACATTTTGCATGGGTTTTTAAGGTTGGAATAGATCTCTTTGTAGCATGCATAAAACACAATAACAAAGCTCATCTATCCATTAAAAAAAGGCAATAGCATATTCATCTCTAACTTAGCTACTGCCACATTAACAATTGCCTTGCTCTTATCATCCTGCATTTGACCTTCTTCTTTTTTTTTTTCCAAATCATTGTTAATCATCTGCTTGTAGTGAAAAAAAATTACAACCATCTATACTCCTCTCTAGAATAGCAACAATTAATTCTTTGTTATCATTTAGTAATTAAATTGTAAGCACGTTGCTACTAGAAATGTGGTCTAATTTTCCTTACTAAAGGTTATGCCCAAAATTCATAGGTTGAAGACAAATGTTCCATTATCTTCCTTGTTAGTAGCAACAACACAACACTTAATGCTCAATCTTAGTAGGAATAATATTTACTACTTTCATAGGTTTGACTGTATCTATGTCCTAATTGCTAAAAAAAAAAAAAAAGAACAACAAAAAAAAAATCTTTATCCTTGACAAGTTCCTCAACACCATACTTCACTGAGAGTGTATAGATCACAAACCTTAAATTCTTGATCTCTTCATGCCATTATCAACTCTTAGTAGACATTGACAATTAAAGCTCTACTACACCACCACCAAGCTCTGACCAATCTATTGCCTCAGCTTTAGCCTTTAGCCATCATCATCTTAACTTTATCAATCTTGGTTTCATGTTTATTTTGGTAACAGTTTGTTGTGACACATACAACAAAGATACCACTTTTTTAAGGTGATGTTATTTGAATATAACATTATAAATCATAAAACACATATGTAAGAGATAAAAAATAGAAATTAAAAGTAGAAAGTGACACATGAGAGTTTGTATGTAAAACCTCTAAACAATTGGGATGAAAAACCATGAATAGACTAAAAAACATTCCACTAGTGTAACAAAATAATACAATGTTTTCACAATCTCTATGATATAATGCTTCCATAATAGAGTCCTCTAAGATTTACATAAATCCCTCTCAACCTTAACTTTATGCAATATACATTATAGCATATATATAGACTTAAGCTTCAAAACTCTAACATAATAAAGAATATAACATAGGTAACAAAAGACAGATGAGGAAACTATAATGCATCAAAATAGCATATGATGGTCAACCTTTCACTAATTATTTGTCTTTTAGTGCTAAAAGTTAAAATCTTGTATAAATTCAAAATACAAATGCAACACAATAGAAAGGGGAGGGAGGCATTAACTGCCCTCGTGAGGCTTTTCCCCTATAGGAAATGAAATGCTTTTTTTCTCCCCTCAAGCAACATGTATTGAGAAAATAAAAAATTTAGGTAATAATGAATCCACCTTAAAATGTTTAAATAGCAAATTAATTGATATTCTATATATAAATTCAAAAACTGCCTTTCATTACTATCTTAAAAAATTATAATACTAAAATCACTATTTGAATTTTGAATTTATTTATTTTTATTTTATACTTAAAATATTAAATTACTTAATATCATATTCAATCAAACTTTTACTTATCAAATTTAGTATTTTACTTTTATTCATTTATGCTTGTAATCAAACAATGAACACTGCCTAAGTTATCTTTTTGAAAAAGTATAAAGGTAGTAAATTTTACAAGTACAAGTTTGATTATAATATTTAATAATTTCAATTTTTTGTGTGTAAATTTTAACAAGTAAAACTTTAATTAAATATGACATTTAATAATTTCAAACATCAAGATAAAATTAAAAAAAAAATCCAAAATTCAAGTAATATTTTAGACATCATCCTCTTGGAAAAATATAAATTTTCATTAGGATGCTTAGTCTCGCTCCCATATGACAGGATAAACTTGCCACCACTTGACTTTAGAAATATCCCAATCACGTTGAGTGACTCCTATTTATGATCTATGTATCAAAGGAAAAAAAAAACAGAGAGTATTTAGATCTCGATGCAAAATAGATTTATATTACACTGCAACCACCTCTAGCACTGTGTAAGAGAGAAATAATAAAAACAGGACCAAACCGACCACATCAGAAACAAAAGAGGAAAACAGGCGACTCCTGACACTAGAATTCAGACCAAAACCATCGAAAACTTGTTACTTTCTCTCACACCCACTACGCCTGGGGCTGTCCCCTTCCTCCTATAAATATCACTTGTAAACTCACTTCCTCTTCACTCAAAGCAAAAAAAAAGGTGTTTGAGTTTCAAATACCATTTTCATCAAAATCTTCCCTACAAGACTCCCTTCAACATATCCTTTCTTCTAAGACTCCCATACATCTCTTCATAAAATGGCAAGAAAAGTTGCAGAGACTCCTCTTGAAAAAACCAGCTTAGCTTCCCTTGATCAGAAGCTAGCCATGGCCAAACAGTACTCTCATGGTATATATTCTTAGCACTCCGTTCAATGAATATACTTAAACTTATTTATTACTGTGCTCTCTTGCAATAATGTAAATATATGAATAGTGTACTTGGTAGCAATGTAAATCACACTACAATAGAAGCATGAGAGGACTAGAAACAAAGTGTTGATAATGCCATTCCTTTTTTTTTTTTTTTACGGTATGAATTATTTTCGACCATATGATGGTTTATTAGCTAAATATTTTCCAATGTATTGTATCCAGAGGGTGTTATAGCAGGAACTAAAGCAGCTATTATTGCTGGTGTGGCATCGGCTATTCCAACTGTAAGTCACTGGCTTCTTTAATCAACTATATTAATAGTGAAAATGGGAATCGAATAATCCATTCTATCCTTTAAAAACGCAGTGTTCATACTAATTTAAATTATAGCTTCTAACAATTTTTCTATTTTTTGTATTTTCTCAAAACATGCTTGGAAATAGGATGTGTGGACGTTACTACGTTCTACAAAATCTATATGTACGTTTAAAATTCGATGTACATACAGCATTAAAATAATAAGAAGATAACCAAAAAAAAAAAAAAAGGAAAGTGGGGAAAAAAAAAAGGAACTCTGTGAATTCAGCTTCTAAATCATATTTTTGCTTATTCATTCATTTGTGCATGCAGGTGGCAAGTGCAAGGATGTTGCCTTGGGCAAGAGCAAATCTCAACCCTACAGGTCAAGCTCTTATTGTCTCCACAGGTTAGATTTCATACTCAATATTACTCACTTCATCACATTGATCATCTCTATTATTGTCAGATGATTAACTTTTTTATTAATTTATTAAGATTTGTTTATTTTTACATGGCAGTGGCTGGAGCAGCTTATTTTATAGTGGCTGACAAGACCATCTTGGCCACTGCTAGGAGGAACTCCTTCAGCCAACTCTCTACCATGGAAGCTTAATTAGGATGTACATGCTTTTTACTAATTAAGTTTTGTATTGTGGTTCCATCTGTGAAAAATCAATAAAGATGGGCTCCGCAGCTTTTTTTTTTTTATTAGTAAGATGCATCAAACTTGAATTATTTTAAAATTCCTGTAATACTATTATGAAAATAATCTTATTTTATATATTATTGCTTATCATTATGTACTCCGGATAATACCAAATAAACCTTTATATTTTCGCTTTCAATATGGAAGAAATTATTTAAGTCAGAAAGAGTCCCCTTTTTGTGGAATAAAACAAATTGGAACTTCTGATTCTCCATGAAGTTCTATTCATTGAATTAATTGAGGTCCGTGCGTATATCTCTCATTTCATAGTGAAATTTACAGTACACAAATCATTCCACTATGACTTCTACAATTTTAGAAGTTATAAAGTATTGCCTTATGTGTTAATGAAAACGTCCATCCATTGGGAGATGCAAAATGATGCTTAAATGATTATATACAGACATATATATATATATATATTCATCTATAATGAAAAGGTGAATAATAATCCATTCTTCAAGAATATTCCTTAAAAGACCAAAAAGACTTTTTTACGAAATAACTAATCAGTTCCTAGAAAATGATTTTTTTTAACCCCTTAGCAAATGCCAAGAGTAGGATTCTAATTAATTATATAATAAGAAACATACTCCTAAAAACTACTTATTTCAACATTCTTAAAACTTTAGAATATCATATATGATATATACATTTTGAGATACAATTTAAAAAAAAAGTGGCGACTGACAACTCACCACTTTGAATTAATTCACGGTTACCATCAGGTGGGTTAGCCACCCACACCACAAAGTAGGCAGCATAACTCATCTATATGGGTCAGCAAACACTTTAATATAGAGGCTGGATGCCTTCCCATAGTTGTTGGTCTGCTAATCTAGCACTGGGCTTATTTTTTCTTGAGCTTTTACACATTATATAATTTTTAGGTTTCTTTTTTTTTTTTTTGCATTATTAATTATAATATTGATTATGTAGGTGCAACAGCGACATGCTATGTGGCAAGAGACACGTGCTCATAAAAGTTTTTACAGTTGGGTTATGAGAATATAGTTTCTCTACATTATAACAATAGTTATTATTATTATTATTATTATTATTATTTGAACTTAGTTTGTTCTAATTAGACCTTGATGAACTTTGTTAACAGACAAAAAACCAAAGTCTTATGAGTTGATCAATTTATATAAATTCGACCAAATTTTGGTTTTTGAAATTTCAAGGTTGTGGAACTTTGGCCGAATAGGAAAAAGAATGTAAGTGCCAACCCTAGAAATTGAACACCCCCCCCCACAAAAAAAAAAAAAAAGACTGAAAACTTCAATCGGCCATGTATTGCCTGCTTTGGGCCATTGACCTACAAAAGTCCAAAAACACTTTTCGGCCGTTTAGCCTATTCACTTGGGTTAGGCGGCCCATTCCTTAAGACTTATTTTAGTGGATCCACCATTTCCCTTGCCATAATCCCATAAAACCCTAATTTAGATTTATGTCAATAAAATTCTAATTTAATTCTCAAAATTAATTCCCAATTTCAAAATCCATTAGAATTTATTGGTTCATTTAAAATTATTCATAACATCTTGTTATTACATTACATGCTTATGTCCTGTGGGTTCTCGATCCGAAGGTAACATTCTCATCTTGAATATGGATCAAGGAGACCTTATTTTAAATAATTGAAACCAACAAGCACAAATTCATCCCTTGCCTCTCTAGTTTAAGGCATCTCAATATATTTAACTGCTCAATGAAGTCGATTTTAATGTTGACTGAATTGGGTTGCCATTATGCAATGGTAAAATAGTAAAAAGGAAGACATCACTTTTTATGATTGGAATCGATTTTCGAAAAGTTTTAGATTAAAGAAAAAAAAAACGAAGATAAATATCCTTCGAGTAAAAAATTTTCATTTTAAATGATTAATATAAAATCTTTGGATTAAAATATGTCACCATTAAGTTTGCACGTGACTTGTAATTTTTTAAGGTAAAGCTGCATATTGCTTTTTCTTGATTTCATCTACTTCCCATTAATAATTACCTTTTTTTATTTAAGGTAAAATAACGTCGACCATGTTAATTATGTTGAGAAAATATTCAACTTACAACACAGCTAATAAAAATAAATAAATAAATATTACATAGATAAGTGAATTATAGAAGGGGAGATGTAATAATAATAATAATAAAGTAGAAGAAACTCACAATATCATCCATAGATTGTAGAACATGTAGTTGGAACAAAAACTAAAGCGAAAAGCTTGTGCGACGTTGGCTTGGATTCTTCGAGAGTTCCACGTAAAACTACGTGTAAGTCCTACCTAGTTGCTTGGCAAAGTAGATGCATGCAGGAGCCTCTGTTGGGCACTATTTATTTATGCCAAATATATATATATATATATAAATTTCTGAAATAGCGTATAAAAAAAATTATTTCAAAAATAAGTTTTGAAATTACGGGCTCAATTTGCTCCTTTAAGTAATGTACCTTCAATAAATTATACCGATAATTTTTTTTAGCATCATCCTCTACCATTTATTAATTTCATTTAATACTATAAATCTATAAAAATTATTACAAAGTGGCTTTGCAAATTTATATAGTATCACAACATGTAAACTTCAATATGCAAAAAAAAAAAAAAAAATTATACCTACAGTTTGTATTATAAATATAATTTCTTAGTTCCTCAATTCATTATTCAGACATCTCAATTTCTTTTTCCATTCTTCTTCTTTCTCCTAGCTTCGCACTTTCTGGTTTCTTATTTTATTTATTTATTTATATAAGTTTAGCTTATAAATTTATGAGTATAGGTATATCAATAGGAAATCTTTTCAATTTCTTCAGCAAAAAAGCTTGATTAGGCTTATAGTACGTTTTTCCAGTAGAAAAATTATTTTTTTTACTATGTTATTTTTCATTAATCCACATTAAATTAAATGCAATTTATCATAGTATACTATTTTTATTAAAATACTAACCGTTATTGTTAAATAATTGTTAATTAATTATTAATTAGTCGCTAATATATTATTAATTAATCATTAAAAAATTAATTAGAAAAAAAAATCGTATTGAATGAAAATGAAATTTCTCGATTTATTTTTGTGAAATTTTTCATGAAATTAAGTTGTTAATTAATCTTTAATTAGCCATTAATTAGTCACTAATATATCATTAATCAATCGTTAGAAAATTATTTAGTTTAAAATTTTGCATTGATTGTAAATGTCATATTTTGGGTTAATAATAAAAAAAATTCGTATTGATTGTAAATGAAATGTCTCGATTTATTGTTATGAAATTTTTCATGAAATTAAGTTATTATTAATTAATCATTAATTAGCGTATCACAAAGTAGTTTGGGGGGTTTCAATATATTCCATAAGATGTCAACATGCAGCTTGAGCTCCAACAGATTGACCTACATGGAAGGATTGATGTGGATTAGCCAATGTAGCGTGCAACGTACATATGCTTATGGGAACAGGGTCTGGATCGATTGGTGTACATAGAAAGCCCTCATAGTGTGCATGAGGATTATATAAGAAAAAACGGATATATCGGCTATTGGTATATAAGATACATGGGGAGCAATTATTAGATATCTAGTAAGTACAACATCAACATTAGCTGGGTAATTCATTGCATATTCGTTACTTATTCAACTTACGATTCATTCTAATATATAAGCTAATATGTTAAGACAAATCCACCTATTATCAGATAATGACATAACTGTTAGTCTAGTTGATAATAGTTTTCAATTCATACACCACTACCCGGGGGTGGTGGTAACATTGTACTCTCAGGCTCATCAGTAGCATGGCACAAAGGTTTAGGTAAAGGCATAACTAGCCGACATGTGATAACAGCAACCGATTCCCACGCGCCGTAAGACTGCAGGACATCTTTGAGCCCGGAATTGAGTTGAAGCACGTGAATATCTAATATAGGACTAGCAGTTCCCAATGGATTTCGATGTGATGTATTGTAGCTTAGCCCTAATGCCTAGCACATATGCCACACTACATCGTCATTCTATTAATGGTCATGTCCTTACACCAATGATTTCGTAGAAGAGATGCTCCAATAAATAACCAATGTATCATGGTGAATCTTTACAACGTCTTATAGGTTGGGGTCTAATGCCTTTTCGAGATTTCGATGATACCCTCTAGTATCATCTAACACAGGAGTCTTAACCTCCACTTACTCTACATTCAAGGCCATCAAGAGAGCTGATAAATGCATTTACCTGGTTGGTAAGATAGTTTACTTAGAGTAGGAATAGTAGGGGATAAGATTTTATTTTTTCTTATTTATTTCATATATAAATCTGTCATCAAAATTTTTATTGATGTAAATTAATTTTTCTTATTTTTATATCTATGCTTTTACATTTTTTTCTAATTATAGCTTTTCTCAAATTCCAATGTTTTTTAGAAAAGAAAAAAAAATTAAAAGTTCACATACGAATAGAAAAAAAAATCATAATTTTAAAAATTATGAACATTGATTTAAAATTACAAAAAAAAAAGAAGCAAAATTGAAGGTGCGGATTGAAGTGTGCAACTTTAAAACTTATTTTTGAAATATTTTTTCAGATATGTTATTTCGCGAATTGTTTAAAAAAATGTATTATGTTAGTATATTTCCCAAAAATTTTCACTAATGTTTCCTCAATACCAAAACACGCACCCTCATCAGTGCAGTTCCTCTACAACATCATATCATAGTACTCTTATCCGATAAGACCAAGCAGCTACACTGCCAGAGGAGAGCAACAACGATAATGGAAGATCCGCGGGTGACTGGAGGTGTAGGCTGCGACGATCGTTGTGGTTGCCTTGTGCCATGCCCCGGTGGCAGCGCATGCAGGTACACATAGTCTTGTATATCTGTTGAAAAAATATGTTTACTTAAATTTTTTAAAACTTGTCTCCACATACATATGTTAGGTGCGCGGCTAAGGCAATAACAGGCGGTGGAGGCATGGAGGAGTTTACGCACAAGAGGTGTAGTTGCGGAATGCACTGCAGCTGCAACCCATTCAAGTGCGGCGACGGTGCTGGCTTTGCAACGTTGGGGTCTCGTTGTACGTGTGGAAGTGGTTACTCGTGCGCTACTTGCATGTCTGGAAGGCCATGAATGTGTCTTCAATAGCAATACATGTGTGTCTCATGAATTTGAGATTTTATGTACAAGTTTGATGTCATGTATGGTGTAGTGGTTGTGCCTTGGGTCCAGTTAAAGTAGTAGTAGGTCTCTGGTTCTGTTCTTTTGAAGCTGCTATCCCTCTCTAGCTGGTCCGTCTTCAGTCATGGTTGGAATATAAGAAGTTGGTTCGTGTCGTATACATACACACACACGCACACACACGTATATATAAAATGCACACCACGGATGTAACTCTGGAAAATGAATAATGGATATAATTTGAAGCAAAGCAAGGAGAGATAGAATGGTGGGGAGTCAAAAGTAGTTCTCTTGCTTTATTAATTTTCGAGACGTTGGATGGCTAATGATTGTTGTTTTACGGTTGGCTTGTGATGAACTTTGCTTTGGTGTTGCCTTACGAACAGGGGAAGGATGCAAAAACAAGAATGGCGTAAAATTATCTGAATTCAGTTACGAAAGTTTGTTACAAAAGAGTATTTATATCTATTTTATGACACGTGGCAATTAAATAGAGTATGTACAATATATTATACTGCACTATATTTAACACCCCTACAAGTTGGAGAATATAAAATTCACAACTTGGAGAGAAAATATTGCAACCGAGAATCAGAAATGACCTTGATAAGTAAGTGTGCAAGTTGGTCTTTCGAAGGGACATGAGAGACATAAAGAAAACCAAAAGCAATATGGTCTCGAGTGAAATGGATGTCCAACTCGATATGTTTTGTCCTACCATGCATATAAGGATTCTAAACCATTAATTTTGCAGAACGACTATTAGAATACAAGCAAACTGGAAGAGCAACGTGAACACGTAGATCCTAAAGGATTTAGGATGTCTAAAGAAGCTCCTTTGTGACATAAGCAATAGCTTTGTACTGGGCTTCTACAAAAGAAGTGGCAATAGTAACTTACTTTTTAGTCTTCCATGACACTAGAAAAGAACCGAGAAAAATGCAATAGCCAGACAATGATTTTCTGTCGATCCAACAAGAACCCCAATCTACATCACAAAAGCCAGTTAAAGATAAGGAGGATGAAGAAGAATAAAATAGCCTATAATCAATAGTTCCCTTCAAATAGTGTAAAACGTGTTTGGCTGTTGATAAATGTGGTGTTCGTGGAGCTAATACAAATTGACTTAGTTGCTACATTGCAAAAGAAAGATCAAGCCTAGTGAGTGTCAAATACAACAATCTACCAATACATACTAGGATCTCAAAGTAATTCACTAGAAACTTTGTCTAAATTTAGATTAGAAGGGAAACGAATCTTGACAAATTTAGCTCCAGTTAACCCAACATCCTTAAGAATACTTAAAAGAATTTTTTTTTAAATTCGACAAATAACCATAAGAAACATGACACACTTACATGCTAAGAAAAAAATCAAATGTCACCAAGATCTTTGATTGTGAAGGCTTGATCAAGAGCTCTCTTAACATCATTTATATTAGAAAGATTATTCCCTATGACTAAAACATCATCAACATAGACAAGAATGGCAAGAAAGCCGTCATGAGTTTGTCGCGTAAAAAGAAAATAATCACTCCTTGATTGTTAGAACCCTAAAGAAACAATGAATTGTGTAAATTCCCTATTACATTGTCGAAAAGCTTGTTTTCAGCCGTATAAAGAATGAATGAGCTTACAAACCTACCCTAGAGAAGCACCCTCATACCCACCCTCGAGAACCACCCTCATACCCTTCTAGAGGAATCATATATAAGTCTTCATCTATAACTCAATGTAAAAAGGCGTTATTCATGTCCAATTGGTGAATAAATCAACCTTTGGCAAATGCAACAACAAGTAATATCTTCACAATTGAAAGTTTTGCCACTGATGAAAATGTATGAGGGTAATCAATCCCTTCCACTCAAGTGAAAACTTTAGTAACCAATCGTACCGTTCAATGGGACCATCGAGTTTACACTTGATTTTAAACACCCATTTGTAACCAATAGTCTTTTTATTAGGAGGTAACGTTGTTAAATTCCATGTATGATTAGACTCTAAGGCTAATAATTGTTTATTCATAGCATCAACCCAAAAAGGATCATTTTTTGCCTCTTGATATTTTTTAGGCTTAGGAATAGCAAACACTTGAGCTAATGACGCAATATACTTCGCTGGATAATGAAGAAAGGAATTGGAATGGAAAAGAAGATAAGAATTATGAGAGGAAGAAAATGTAGTTAAAGAAGGAATTGAGGCTAACATATTAACTTAGACATTATGCATGAAATCCTTTAACTACTGTGGTGGTCTTTGTGCTCTTTGTGATCTACGAAGTGGAGTTGTCTGATGAAGAGAAACTAAATTAAAGGAAGGTGGCTGCTCAAGAGAATTGTGAACAGAACCAAAATCATAAGATGAATTAGGCTCTCGACCAGAAGAACATGGAAAAAGAGTTGCAAGAGAAGAGAACAATGAAGTCTTAAGAATTTGTGCAGCAGCAAAAGGAAATATGTGTTCATAAAACAACACGTCCCTGCTAATAAAAATTTTGTGATTATCTAGATCATAAAGTTTGTAGACCTTTTGATCTAGTGGCTATCCTAAAAATACACAACATCTGCCTCTAGGATCAAATTTATCTCAACACTGTGCTAAAGTTGATGCAAAACACAATCAATCAATGGTTCTTAAGTTGGTATATGTGGGAAGTTTGTTATAGAGTAACTAGAAAGGGCTTTTCCATTGAAGGGTTTAAATTAGCATTTGATTAACAAGGGTTGTAGTAGCTAGAATACATTCACCCCAAAACTTCTTTAGTAAATGGGCATGTATTCTTAGTGCTCTAGTAGCATCCAAAAGATGTTGGTGTTTTTGTTCAGTAATCCCATTTTGTTGAGGAGTGCAAATGACACTGCTTTGAAACAAATTTTGACATTCCGTAAAAACAAACTCACTTCCATTATCTGATCAAATTATTTTTGGTATGATTTGAAATTGATTTCTAACATATGCAAGGAAATTAGATAACACATGAAAAGTATCTGATTCGTGTTTAATCAAATAAGTTCAAGTGCTTTGCATTTTATCATCTACTATAGTGAGGAAAAAAATTTACTCTTGTGATAGATGGTGTATTATAAGGCCCCCACAAATCAATATGAATTAGATCAAAAGCATGTAACAAACTACTTGAACTAGAAGGAAAAGGTAAACTATGAAATTTAGCAAGATGACAAGTATTACAAATGAATTTTGAAGTATTTAAAGTTTTACAACTGGGAATATGTTGCATCCTTGAAAATGAAATGTGTCATAGCCTATTGTGTAACAGTGCTAAAGACATGTGATTTGGAAGACTTATAGTATGTAGATAGTCTGATATCTCATTTGCATTATTACTATAGGAAGAACATGAAGTTGATGCAAGTGGCTTAGATTCAAGAACATAAAGTCTAAGATGAATATCAGCTTAGGCTAGACTAAAGGAAAAGGGCTAGTTTAGCTAGCTTATAGGGGCTAGTTCATCGACGAATAAAACCTACTAGGGCGATGGGTTTGAGCTGAGTTACTTAATGCAACACGAAAGAATCAGAAAGTTATGAAGTGACTCACAACTTGCTAGTTCATGACCCTTAATTGGTAGGCCAACCCACTGTATATAGCAAAAAAAAACAAAAAGAAAAAGAAAAAACGTTAAATGTTGTAACTTCATAAACTTTAGGAAGGAAAAGAAAGAAAAAGAAAAGACAAACAGAGACAATCGCGGAAAATGTATGGAAGAAGAGACCAAGCATGAATGAAAAACAATGAAGGTATACAAATGTTTGCAACAAAAGAAGTGTTTTTTGAAAAAATTGAATGCATAAGTTTATAGGTTTGTAGGCAGAGAGCAAGGAAAAGAGCTACTGGAAGAGAAAAGGTGCAACATTCGTTTGAATAAATTTTACCTATGTAGTAGGCTTACAAGCATAGGTGTAGGCAGCAGGCATTCAAAATATTCGAATTTGAACGTTGTAAGAGAGTGGAAAAATTTAAATGGTTCCTTCGATGTTGTATAAATGGATGTTGTAGTATGACAACTAGAATTCTCCACGCAAAAAATTTACACTAACTCTTTTGCTCTCATTAACAATTTCTGTGCTCTTCAATCATCTTTTGTTTTATAGTTTACGAACTCTTGAATATCTTCTTTGCTCTCATAAATATTTTCTATACTCTTCAATATCTTTTGTTATATAACTTGTAAACTCCTAAATATTTTCTATCCCTAGATCTGCCCATATAAGTATTTTCTTTTTATCCTAATTTCAAAAAATGGCAAGTTTTTTCCACAGTTCATCTTCTTCTAAGATAGATCGTTCTGGAAAAGGTGATAAGGGAAAATCTATGCAACTTACACTTAAACAATTTTTTGAAGTAGATGATTATGATATCCATGACTTCACTAAGGAGCAGCTGGAGGACTTGATGATGCCACTTCTAGACTTCGATTAGAAGCCTTTTGTGGATAAAGCCAACCGCTGTCACAAGAGGGTAGCAAGGAGGAGACGGAAGAAGAAGGAGAAGACGATGTCTTGGAAGTGCCGAAGAAAGAAATATTGAGCCACTTACATGGTCCATTCGACTTATAAGGGGTATTGCCACCAATTAATTTCCTAATCGTATATTACCTCAAAAATGGTGAATTAAATTTCGATGTTAATAAATTTAAGGGAAAAAAAACCTACTTAAAAAATACATATGAATAAGTAAAAAATAACCTGAAAGAATATGAAAAATAAGTAATAAAAATGCCAAAAAAAATATAAACAATTTGAAAAAAAAAAATTGTAGGGCCAGTTCATTGGCCGAACTGGCACGTGAATTGCTAGGTCAAGGGAATAATTGGCTTGGCCCTTTCCCCCTAAGTTGATTCCGATTCCCCCTTATGCTAGCTCGTGACTTGGCAAGTTTGAGTCAATTCCGAGCTGATTTTGAATCGACCCAATGTCTAGCTTGGGCAATGGGTTGTTTAAAATTCTAGTCTTGAAAGACACAATTGTGAGCAGTAAAAGTAACATTCAAGTTATTATACAAAAGAAGTTTACTAATGAAAAGAAGATTTTATTGAAATTCTAGTACATAAAGAACATTAGGTAGTAACATATGATTATTGATCCATATATTACCAACTATATAAACCATCTTAATGTAGGCATCTTAAAGTTTAATTTTAATTAGGTGATCAAGAGTATGTTTATCTATTAGATGTTGATCAAATGGAGTCATATGATTAGAAGCACCGGTGTCTACAATCTATTTTCTTAAATAACTATCAGACTTTGAAGAAGAAGCTAAAAATGAATGAGACATGAGGCTCATACCAACAGAGTTAACTGCAAAAGTCGCACAATATGCATTTGTCATTTGTTTTCCCTTCATAATTTTGAACACCTCACTATACACTTTTGAAATCAAGTTAGTATAATTTACAAAATTGTTGCTGCCAATTGTTCTGATCATTTTACTGCAAGTCTAGAGGAGTATCAACGACTGTTGAACTTGTTTTTGTTGCTGTTGCATTCGAGACTTTGAATTTTTCTTTGGAATTGTGATATTGGCCTTCCTACTATTTAATTTTAGACCTATACACAAGTGCACTTATCGATTTTATAGTATAGTGGATAAAGATATCAAATGTTGATCCCATAGGAATTACAAATATTAGTAATTACCCTTTCTCTAATTATCCAATTGGTAAAATTAATTAAATAAGTAAATAAAATAAATAATGAATAAATTAAAGAAAAAAATAATCAATAAAACTAATATATTCAGGTATTGAATCCCCTTAGAATTACTAATGTAATTAATTAATTATTATTCAAATTATTATTTTATTCTTGGACCATGGGAATTCCTAAATTGAACTAATAGTTCTTTTAAGTCATACTAATTTCTAATTTTAGGTTGATTAATTGAAATCTCTTCCCAATTAAAATCCCTAAAATTATATTATATTCGATTTATGAATTCCGCTATTAGGTTTGATCTTAATCCAGAATATTTATGTCATCCCATCTCTAAGTTTGTATGCAATTCTTTTCAATTATGTTAGATCTATTCTTATATAAAATATTTCGATTTTTATATAAGAAATCAAATTTTAATTAATACGTCGGCAATATTAAATTGAAAATAATAAAAACACATAATTGAATCACAAGAATGGTAAATAAATTATTGAATAATACTTTTAAAAATTGTATGTTCATTTTAAAGTTTATCATACCCGAATATAAAAGAAATTAAGCTATAAATATATTAAATCTAAAAACAATGATAATAAAAGAAAGTATAAATAAAAGCATTAAAATTAAAATATAAAAATCTATTCTAATATTTTAGTTCTATTCTACTTTCTAATTCTATCTAATATTTTCATCTAAATTCTAATTCTAACTATCTAATCTAATTTTACTCTACCGCTTTAAAAACTAAATCTAAAACTATTCTACTATCTTCTTTTCTACTTTTCATCGTCTATATATATGTTGAATGCAGCTGGATACTTTCACTATCTTGGAGGATTTCTTTAAATTTGATCTGGCCTTTCGACATGCTGGACGTTGATGGAATCAAATCTTCCTCGCGTTTTTGGCGGGTTGTGTCCTATCGTGTTTTTCGGTTCATTTTCTGGCGTAAAACACGGCGAATTTTTTCTTGATCTGATCTTCGTTTGCTGTGTTTTCCGGTGGACGAATTCCGCTTGTTGATTTTTCGGCGAGCTAAAACGTGCGAATTCTTCCTCGTATGCTGCAACCTTCGTGTCCTTGTCCCCTAATTCCTAAACAGATCTATCTTGCTTTTCGTAATCTGATCATCTAATAATCCAAACTAATATGATATTCTCTGATTCTATCTACTCTCGTCTGGAACTCTCCACTGGTCGTCCTTTTATGTAGATGTTCGCAGTCAGCACGGTTACCCTGGAACTTCAACACGGCTGTGCAACTTTGCATGTTGCACTCTGTTCCATTTTAGCTTCCAACATGGTGATCAGCACGGTGTGTACACTGCCGTGTATATTTCTGTGCAAATTTCAGTGTCAACACACCCACCACCACTAGCATGTCCACTGCCATGTATAATTTTATGCAGCTTTCATCCTCAACACGCCCACTAGCACGGGCGTGTTGGCTGCCTTGTTGCTGCTACACTTCCTCCTTTGCTCGGCTTGACTCACAATTTGGACACAATTTATTTTTCATTATCGAATACGTTGATATTGATTTACATGTTGGACTTTCATCTTGCATAAATTATATTTTCTTCTTTAATCTTCATATAATTTTTCTATTAAATCATAATTTGACTCTAAAATCAAAATATAAAGTGATTAAGTACAATATTCATACAAAATATAAGAAATTAAATAAAAGACGATTTTAATTTATATAAATAATTAATACTTTATAACTCTTATCAAATTGCAATACTAATATAGATATCCTATTATTTCAAAGCAATGGTCAATTGTGTGACTAGTTTTTCGACAATGTGTACATATCATCTTACTTCCTAACCTATTCCTTTTATCTTTTTTATCATTTCCCGATCTTCTTTGCTGCTGACTTCGAATTGCACAAACTGCCATTGCATCTCCACCAATTGTCAATCCACTTAGCTGTTTCTATTTCTCAATTTGATAAACCAAATAGTAAGCTTTACTCACATTGGGGAAGGGTTCCATTGAAAGAATTTGGTTTAGAACATGTTTTTAAACATCATTGAACCCCATGAGAAACTGAATCAACCTATTTCTATTTTCCATTTTTGGAAACCTATCATTTAAATTGCAATCACACTACTCAAAAGCTCCGCAAGTACAAACTAGAATAACATTAATGTTACTCAACTTGTCCCATAATTTTTTTAATTTGTTATAATAAACCATAACAATAGAACCTCCTTGTTTGATATTCACAATCTCATATTGAAGCAATTTCAAACCTTTCTACAATATTGTCCCACAATTCTTTTGCAGATTTTGCGTTCATAAAACCTTTGGATAATTCTTTAGTCATTGAGTTCAAAAGTCAACATCTTATCATGTAATTACTTCTAGTCTAGCAATGCAATTCACTTGAATCCTTTTCTGGTTTGACGCAAGAGCCATCTATGAAACCTAATTTTGCCTTAACACCCAATGCTAATTTGATAGATCTACTACATACGAGGAAATTAGCACCATTAAGTACTATATTAATTATCATAATGCCTAGACTATCCGAACTTGAGAGATACAACAAATTATTGTATGTAGGATCATTACAAGCCAGATTTTCCATAGTGATAGAACACAAGCAAGATCACAGAATTGTAAAACTTACTTGTAGAATTGATTTAAAGCTGCTTTGATATCATGATGAACTTTGCTTTGGTGTTGCCTTACGAATAGAAGGATGCAAAAACAAAGTGAAGATGAGAATGGAGTAAAATGATCTGAACTGAGTTATGAAAGTTTGTTACAAAAGAATATTTATATCTACTTTATGACACATGGCAATTAAATAGAGTATGTATAGTATATTATACTACACTCTATTGCACTATACTAAACAGCTTGGTCATACAGCCTCCTAAGAGTGCTGGACACAATAGCACTAACTCTAGATAAAGGTTACTATAAATAAAGTTTAACGAGATAAATTATGGTTGAGGATTAAATCAAGGTCATAAATTGTAAATAGGGCCTGTTAATGAATTGTATTTCGTGTTCAATTCATATTTAAAACCCCCCATTCATAACACGATTCATCCGATTATTAATCTTTTGAATAAATTTAACTATTAGAAATAAATTGAAGTAGGCCATATTGGATTCTCTATTATATAATTGAAAAAAAAAAACCCATAATTTGGGAGAAAAAAATTGACCCGCCGGGAAAGAAAAAGAGTTCAAAAGAACCATTACCTTAATTCAATAGTTCAGTAACAATGATTGGCCATGGGATTTGTGATCAACTAGAACAAGGCTTTTGCAAATTGTGATCCAGCTGCCAATGGTAAGAGTCCCCTATCTCTATTTCTATGTCCACCAACCTTTTTCATTGCGCTTGGGTCTTTCTAATGTTGAAAAACGAGATAATTCCAGCTGCCCATGGTAGGAGTCCCCTATCTCTATTTCTATGTCCTCCAACCGTTTTCATTGCACTTGGATCTTTCTAATGTTGAAAAACGAGATAATTCCAGCTGCCCATGGTAAGAGTCCCCTTTCTCTATTTCTATGTCCACCAACCTTTTTTATTGCACTTGGGTCTTTCTAATGTTGAAAAACGAGATCATTTTCTTTTGTACTTCCTTAATTAACAAGTGTTTTTGATGAATCCTAATGAAACCTTATAAAGTAATACGATAACAAAACTTAAATAATAAACCTGAAAGAATAAGAAATTCAAAACTAGATGACCAAATCTTATATTTTTATTCATATAATGGAATTTACTAATATTTAAAATATATATGCTTTAAAAAGCCTTTCATCCAGAAGCACCTATAGCTTGATTTAAGTAAGTTCAGAAGAATCCAAATCCAACAGAACCCATCGGAAGCCAAAGGGACAAAACAATCGACCCCCGACGTTGGAATTCAAACCGAAACCATCAAACACACTCCACTCACTCTCTCTCCCCCTCTCACACTCACATCCTCAACCTTATAAGTATCCCTTACACTTCCAGACTTCTTTTTCACTCAGAGAAAAGCTATTTATATATGTAGTTCCACTTTCCAAGATTATCTTCATCAATCTTCTTTACAAGCTTTTTTACTTCAAATCACCAGTTCTTCAATCATATTTTTTCTTACACAATGGCAAGAAAATTCATTGAGACTCCTATAGAAAACACCACCTTAGCCTCCCTTGACCAAAAGCTTGTCATGGCCAAGCAGTGTGCTCATGGTATGTGACTAACTAATTACTAGCATTCCATGGACTGTTATGCATACCTTCAAGTTATTATTATTGCTCATACGATGTGAATATAACGGTAGTATACCTGGTAAAATTGTTTAAGTAACATAGAAGAACTATGATGTTCAACTGTGGACTATCCATATCCACCAGAGTCTATTGTCATAGAAAGAAAAAGAAAATCGTAATGCGGGCCCATTGTGCCGGCCATTGTCCAAGCTCGGTTCGTGTTGAGCTGATAAGGTTTTCCTTCATAACTGCACTCGGCTCAGCCCGGACCGGCCCAGAGTCCAGTTTTATGTAGAAACAAGAAAAATGTTTCCCCCCTTTCAGTTTTTTTTTTTTATTTATTTAAGTAGCAGATACTACGCCCAGAATATATGATTCTGATTCATCCACTAACTAAATTTTCATTTTGTGGTGTGAATAGAGGGTGTTGTAGCTGGAACTAAAGCAGCTGTGGTTGCTGCCATTGCAACAGCTATTCCAACAGTAAGTCGATGACAGTCTCAACAGTGAGAACTTCATTCATGTTATTCTAATTAAATGAACAGGAGTTTTGTTATTTTAACTTTCAACTTACTTCGTCACTTGCAGCTGGCTAGTGCAAGGATGTTGCCATGGGCAAGAGCCAATCTCAACCATACAGCTCAAGCGCTGATTGTCTCTATTGGTAAGATCCAATTCTACTTGATTATGAGTCACTTAACCTTAAATCTCCACTGTCACGAGATTAACTCATTGAGTCTTTAAGCGGTTACTGATGAGAAAAGTGTTCGTCTCTATGGCAGTGGCTGGATCAGCCTATTTCATAGTGGCTGACAAGACCACTTTGGCCACGGCTCGGAAGAACTCCTTCAGGCAACTCTCCACCATGGAAGCATAAAAGAAGATGAAGGCATATATTGTATACTTGAGTTGATCTCTACTTTGAGTTCCATCTGTCGAATAGTAAATAGAAGATGGGACTCTCCCCTTGACGTGTTTTGTGAGGAAGATGGATCAGGATCCATCTCGATGCTTGAGTGGAACATGCTTTGTACTTCGAGATTAAGCTTGGTACATCCATATTGTAATTTAGGAGCAAGTGAATTTCCAGATTGTGATTCATAAAACAGGGTGTTCATAGACTATTACGGTGGGCGATGAGGCCCTAAATGATGGTGTACAATGAATGCACAGCTTATTTATGGTGTACTTCACCTTATAAACTCCTGTAGCTAGCTGTTCCAAGCATTTGGATAGAGGCCTCTCTTTTGCAGTCACTAACTACAGCTGAAGCACTTCTCCTGGGAAGCTAAAACGAGGTCACATGCATGAATCAACTATTCCACAGGAATCTGTATCATCAAACCAGTTTGCTGAGCAGCCGATGAAATCTTGATACATTAATGAAGTCAATCAAGTTAATTATACAGATTGAGATAAGCACTTTTCGACATGGATCAGCTAATAACGAATAATCTCCAGAGCTTTTTCTTTCTTTTCTTTTCAATGGATGAAGCACTACCAACAGTCATTACATGAGCAAATTCCATCTCTAAAATGGTGAAACCGGCTCCTATCTCTAGCTATAATCTCCCTACTGAAAATCTTCGATATGAGCTTTGTCGCAGAATGGCAGTTATCACACACACGAAGGTTCTTGGCAATCCTAATGGTTGTTCCTGGTTTTGTGCTAATCAATCCGAATGAGATAGCCAGTTTCTCGCTATGATGACTCAATGCACCTTCCTTCCACTCCTCGTCCATATCAAAGAGCACCTCAGATGTATCAGGTACAAATCCCGCAATTTCCAACCTTCGGTCCATCTCATCCAACATCTTGTATATGTTTTTGCTTTGTGGGTGTACTTTGTCCCCAACAAGAAACTCATGAACAACACTATCCACTTCTATAGAGGTACAACCAGGAACTTTTTTCAGTCCCATGTCATTTAGTCTGGTTCTTATTCTAGCTACATCTTCCCATCTACCAGCTTTTGCATAGATGTTAGATAAGAGCACATAAGCTCCAGGATTATCAGGTTCCAACTCAAAAAGACGCTGAGCAACAGTTTCACCTAATTCAACACGCCCATGAGCTCGACAAGCTTCAAGCAGAGAACCCCAAATGGCACCGTCTGGTTTCACAACCATGGTTTTCACCAGAGCTTTAGCTTCACTAAACTGTCCTGCTCTGCCCAGAAGGTCTATCATACACCCATAGTGTTGCAATTTTGGAGAAATTTTGTAATCCTGTGTCATTAAACTAAAATATTTTTGACCAAGTTCTAGTGACCCAGCATGACTACAAGCAGATAAAATACCAACAAATGTGATATCATCTGGATAGAGGCCTTCAGTTATCATTTTTGAGAAAAGGTTGAGGGCCTTGTTGATTTGTCCATGGATTGCTAACCCTGAAATCATTGCATTCCATGAAGACAAGCTTTTACACTCTATACCATCGAAGACTTGCTCTGCTGCCTTCACATTCCCACATTTTGCATACATGTCGATCAAACTTGTCCATAGTGAAGGATTCCTTAAATTCATAAAGTTCTTGTTTATGTAGCTGTGAATCCACTTACCTAAGTCTAAAGCACATAAGCAAGCACAAGATGGAAGGACATTCAAGAATGTAATATCATTAGGCTCAACATTCGATCCTAACATTTCCCTAAAGAGCTCCAAGGCTTGTTTATAGCAGTTCGTATGCGTGTAACCACCAATCATTACATTCCATGAAATCACGTCCTTTTTACCCAAAGAATCAAACAAATCTCGACCTTTTTCAATATCACAGCACTTTGAGTACATATCAATAAGCGCATTTATGATTCGGATGTTCGATTCCATTCCATTTCCCTTGACCCAGCCATGGATCCACGTCCCTGTCTCGATCGAACCACACTGAGCACAAGATGAAAGCACTGTCACCAACGTACTCTCATCAGGCAACACATTCACACTTCGCATTTCCCTGAAAGTATCCAATGCATGTTCAAATCGCCCACACTCATTGTACCCTGAGATCATGGCATTCCACGAAACAACATCTCTGACAGGAATTTCATCAAACATGTTCCTTGCACTGTCCACATCTCCCATATTGACATACCCCGTTATCAAAGCCGTAAAAGAGACCACATTTCCCTGAGAACTTTTATCAAAGACCAACCTTGCATTACCCAATTCACCATTCTGTGCATACATATTAATAAGAGAACTGCAAACAAAATCATCCGATTCAAACCCAAGTTTCAAAACATGCCCATGAACCTGTTTCCCTTCCCGGGTCAAACCTGATTTCGCGCAACACTTCAAAACAAACGGAAAAGTATAGTTATTCGGCGAAAGGCCCGAGGAAACCATCCTTACATAAAGCTCTAAACCCGACACCGGTCTCTTACTCAAAGAAAACCCACGTATGACCGTGTTCCAGATGATGAGGTTCGGACTTTCGATGGAGTCAAAGAGGGAAAGAGCGTAGGGAAGGTCACCGAAGGGTGAGAGAGCGGTGAACTCGATGAGCTTGGAGAGGGAATAGTGGGAGTTATGGAGGCCGGTTTTGACAATTAAGGAGTGGATTTGCCTTAGGGTCTGATGGGATTTGCAGTTTGAGAGGAGGCGGAGACATGGGTGGGTTTGGACGAGACTGTATGGTGGAGATGTGGAAGGTGGGATATGCAGAACGGAGGATGAGGAAGAACAAGTGAGCATTGCGTTTAGAGACTAAGGTGTGCGTGTGTGTGAGAGAGAGCGCGCGTATTTTGAGTAGGATTTAAAATACAGTTAAGTCATCGCAAACCACTAAAATAATACAACTTTTTTTTTAAATTTCGTGAAATAGAATATTCAAAAAATAAATTACAAAAAGCACAAATCAAATCTCTACCTTCAGCAATTTATACTAAAAGTATGCTTTCAAAATGCACCTTTAGTACAAATGTATTAGAGGTGTATTCCTAAAATGTATCTTCAATAGAACCTCTTTTTTTTTTTTTTTTTCAATCTGATAGCTAGTAGATCATAAAAATATAATAATTTGACTCTTATAAAAATATCAAAGGCAATTCAGTTTGGTCCCAACTATAGTAGACTCAAATCAATCTCTTTTTATATATTATAGGCTCCGTAACTCCATACGAACAATAAGTTGTAACCCTTCAAAATTGAAAAAGCAAATCACATCAATATAAGCTTTTTTTCTTTTTCTTTTTCATATACTATAAGATAAAATATAAATAGGTATGGATTTTTTTTAAATAAATTTTTATAATTTTTAAATTTATAAAAATTATTTCTTTTGTTATTCTTTATGTAAACTTTTAATTTTTTAAAACAAAAAAAATTAATTTTCTTTACATGATTTTTCATAAAAAAAATTGATGATAAATTTTCTTAAATTAAAAAAAATTGTAATACGTACTGAAGGCATGTACCCGATTTGTGCCTTCACAACCCATTTTTGGAATAAAATTTTTAGGTACCCTATTTCATGAATTTTTTTAAAAAATTACATAATTCTAATGGATTCCCTATTGGTCGTTGGTCAATTTATGATAACTCACTAATTTTTTTACTTTCTAAGGAAATTTTAATCGAAAAAATCAAATTTTTGTTTCGAGTCATCAATATTCAAATAAATATTTGTCTTATGCAACATGATTTGAACAAGTAGGATATATAACAATCTTAACCATAGTTTGTTCAATTCACTAGTATAATCATTGTGCCTTTCTCAAGGCGTTTTACAAACAGTTAGTATCTTTTGAACCTCTTCTATGGTATCTTATGTTATATATTTTATGTTCCAAATTTCATTTATGATATACAGGATTCTCATTCAAGACGAGTGTAGAGCATACTTTAAATCTTAAAAGATAGACTAAGCATCCAAAAAATTTCTTTCTTAAAAGAGTTAGAGAGAGAGAGAGAGGAAGAGATTTAAGAATTCATAATTTTTGGAGAAAACGCACTATTATTTTTGTAAGGCTTCATTTGCCTCTTAATTACATAGTTTCTCTATTTATAACAGAGGAATTTCGTTTTACATGGTGGATAGAAATTCGCTAGATATGGAAAAGCAAATAGGAAAAAGTTAAAGTAGGTAGAGACTAAAACATGATCACCTGCTAATAGTAAGTATGTAGACTAATATAAATAAAGACATAAACAGTAGCTCTCTAGATGGTCGACAAGGACTAAAGTTGAAAATGGTGTCTAGCTTTTAAAAGTTAGGTCCAATGGGATGGTGACAAATTACTTTCTAATGAGATGTTAGAATCATTGCTATTGTAATTCGAGTCAAGTCATGTGGGTATTTTTTTACATCTCTCTTTATCGGATATCTTCGAAAAATCCCTGTAGGAATCTTGGCTATCTTAGCATGTATTGTGAACAAAACATGTCTTTGAAAAGTCTTCATGGAAGAAGGTGATCCATAGGGATATGATAGGCATGAACAATCTCATTTGAATACTATTCTTGATCCTTATCAAGATAGCCAAGACCCTTATGAAGACTTTCCAGAGACATGTTTTGTTCATAATATGTGCCAAGACAGCCAAGATTCTTACAGGGATTTTTTAGAGATATTCGATAAAGAGAGACATGAAAAATACTCACATGGCCGGACCCAGAATACAACAACAGTGATTCTGATTGCTCACCAGAAAGTAACTTGTTAGCATCCCACTAGACGTAACTTCTAAAAGCCAAACACCATTTTCAACTTTAGTTTTTATCTACCACCTAGAGAGCTATTGTTTATGTCTTCATCTATTTTAGTCTACATACTTACTATTAGCATGTGATCATGTTTTAGTGTAATGCCTCAAAACTTGGAGTATCACAACTCGCCACGTGTCACTACTATTGAGTGATACACTAAGGCTCTAAACTTCAACATACTTCAAAACCTGCTCAAATACATTATCCACCATACTACTATAACTATTATCAAATGAATGACTCACAGATGAGTCATTTTAAATTTCATTATTTAATAACCACAAAGTCTCAAGCTATAATCTATTTCCATAATTTCAATTTACAAAAATTCATAATTCTTGTCACTCTTCCTCCACATAGTAATAGTATTCTCTTCCTATCTCATCCATGTAATGTCCTACGAAGTTTTCATTATCATCATACTCTAATTATTCATCATTTCTACCTGCAGCTAAAAAAAAAAAAATAGGAAGAGGGGGTGAGCCTAAGCTTAGTACGTAAGTACTATACCCACATACACATGATACACCACAATAATAGCACATGCATATATGCAACATTTATCCACAACACATTCACGATTCATTTCAGACATAAACACCAAAATGAATTATAACACATGGGGTACTCATGACCCTGATACACACAACATTTGTCCTAGTGGGAACTGCCTCTACGGGCCCCATCTAACCCTAATTTACTTCAGATCATTTCGATACACGGCTCCACTAGGGACAATGCGGCATACCGATCATCGAGGTGCCCTTTAGTATCAATCAAGAAGGTTTGGAAGCTCAAAAACATACACGGCTGGATATATGGTCAGAAGGCATGACCGTGTATTGTATCAGATAACTTCCAGAAATATACACGGCTGGATACACGGTCAGAAGGCACGGGCGTGTGTTGTGTCAGGTACTTCCCAGAAACATACACGGCCGGATACACGGATAGAAGGCACGGCCGTGTATCGTGTCAGGTAGCTGCCAGAAGCATACACGGCCTGATACACGGTTAGAAGGCACGACCGTGTATTGTGTCAGGTAGCTGCCAGAAGCATACACGGCCTTATACACGGCTAAAAGGCACGGCTGTGTAACACGGCCGTGAATACTTAGATATTTTTTTCATGACTTAGTTTGTAAATATGGCATGTATATTTTGTATTGTATATTTTAGTAGAGGAAGATTTATTTTCTTAGTTTGTAAGATATAGTTGCTTGGAAAGATATCCTCCTAATGTATATATATACTTGAACATGAATTATGAAAGGCATTCAACCAAAGTTTTACAAAAGTTGTTATGGTATCAGAGCCACACAACTGAGTATTGCGCTGAATCCATAGTTCTCTTTTTAGTCTTAGAATTCTGGTTTGTTCTTGGTTGTTTTTTACTTTTGGCTTTAGGTTGATTAATTCCAATAAACAAGTTTTGATAATCAAGTTGTGAGTGACAATTCGGTTTAGGATGTCTTCTGAGAAAACACATGAAATCTTAGCTATTAGATTTACGGGAAAGAATTATACTGCATGGGAATTTCAATTCAAGATGTTTTTGTAAGGGAAGGAGCTTTGGGGTCACATTGATGGGTCTTCTCCGACTCCTATAGAGTCAAAAGATCGTGGTCAATGGGAGGCAAAAGATGCACGGATTGTTTCATGGATTTTGGGATCTATTGAGGCTCACATGGTGAACAACTTACGATCCTCTAGCACAGCAAAAGAAATGTGAGAATACTTGAAGCGTGTCTACAATCAAGATAATACTGCAAGACGTTTCCAATTGGAACTTGATATGAGTAATTATAGTCAAGGTAATCTCTTAATTGAACAATATTATTCTGGATTCCTTAATTTATGGAGCAAATATTCTGGTATTATTTACGCTAAGGTGTCAAAGGAGAGTTTGGCTAGTCTTCAGGCTGTTCATGAAGTGAGTCGTCGTGATCAGTTCTTGATGAAGCTCAGACCTGAATTTGAAACCGCTCGGGCTGGGTTACTGAATAGAGATCCAGTGCCCTGTTTGGATGTATGTTTTGGGGAATTGCTGCGTGAGGAATAAAGATTGGCGACACAAGCCGCTATTGGTGCAACTGGTGGATCACTGGAATAGTTAATGTTGCATATGCTGCTCAGACCCGAGGAAAGGGAACAATGCAGTGTTACAGTTGCAAAGAATTTGGTCATATTGCCCGGTAGTGTAGTAAGAAGTTATGTAATTATTGCAAGCAAAAAGGACATATAATTAAGGAGTGTCCTACAAGGCCTCAAAACAGAAGGTCACAAGCTTTTCATGCTGCGGTATCTGACTCTTGCAATCCTGGTTCAACATCCACAATTGCTAGCAAAAAGCAATCTGTTCTCACACCAGATATGGTTTAATAGATGATCCTCTCTGCCTTCTCTGCTCTTGGTCTTCAAGGGAAAGGTAAGACTACTAATTCTGTTCCTTGGTTTGTTGATTCCGGGGCCACAAATCATATGACTGGCACATATGATTTATTGCATAATCAACATCCATATACTGGTACTTAACACATTCAGGTTGCTGATGGAAATAATATTCCTATTACGACAGTTGGTGATATTAGCTCCTCCTTTCGACATGTCTTGGTTTCTCCTAAATTATCTACTAACTTACTTTCTGTTGGGCAAATGGTGGATAATAACTGTGATGTCCACTTTTCTCGTGATGGTTGTACTGTGCAGGATCAAGTGTCGGGGAAGGTGATAGCGAAGGGGCCTAAAGTGGGCAGGTTATTTCCATTACAATTTACCGTTCCTCAGACTTTGTCATTAGCTTCTTCAGTTGTTGACAATAAGGCTGGCATTTGGCATAGACGCTTAAGTCATCCAAATAATGTTGTTTTGAATCATTTGTTGTAAAGAGGTGTTCTCAGTTTCATAGATAAGAGTTTATTAGTTGATTGTTCTTCTTGTAAACTGGGCAAAAGTAAGACATTGCCTTTTCCTGTTTTGGGTAGTCGTGCCAATAAATGTTTTGACATTATTCATAGTGATGTTTGGGAAATTGCACCAATTATTTCACATGATCAGTATAAATATTTTGTGACATTTATTGACGATTACAGTCGATTTACATGGATTTATTTTTTGCATTCCAAAGCAGACGTGTTTACTGTGTTTCAAACCTTTGTGACATATATTGAGACTCAGTTTTCCACTTGTATTAAAATCTTACGGTCTGATAATGGTGGTGAATATATGTCTCATGAGTTTCAAGCATTTCTTCATACCAAGGATATTGTTTCACAACGTTCATGTCCTTATACACCTCAGCAGAATGGAGTTGCCGAACGGAAAAATCGACATTTGTTAGATGTGGTGCGCACATTGTTGTTAGAATCTTTTGTTCCAGCTAAGTTTTGGACCAAAGCTTTATCTACTACTGTTTATCTGATTAACCGCTTACCATCTCAACAATTGAAGTTTGATTCTCCCTATCAACGAGTGTTTGGTAAACATCCTAATTATCATATGCTACATACTTTCGGATGTATTTGTTTCATTCATTTACCTACCCATGAACGTCATAAGTTGTCAACCCAGTCTGTTTGATGTAGCTTTATGGGTTACAGTCCTAACCATAAAGGTTTTGTGTGTTATGATTCGATAAACAAACGATGGCATATCTCTCGGGATGTGATTTTCTTTGAACATGAATACTATTTTCAGCAACATTTTTCGACATCTGATACTGTTGTGCTTCCTCACTTTGATGACTCTTATTTTGATAAACGGTTTAAGCTTGGACTTGTCCTTTCCGACCCTGCTCCTAAAAATGCTTCAATGATTCTTCGACGATCAACTCGGCACACTCGACCTCCAGATAGATACGGCTATTCTGCAATTGTAACTAATTCTACCATTCTTACCTCTTATTCTCAGGCTGCTAAATAGCCTTGCTGGATAAAAGCCATGCAAGAGGAACTTCAAGCACTTCAAGATAATCACACTTGGGATATTGTTTCCTACCCTGCTGGTGTTAAACCCATTGATTGTAAATGGGTTTACTCTCTTAAGATTCGATCTGATGGTTCCCTCGACAGATATAAGGCAAGGTTGGTAGCTCTTGGCAATCGACAGGAATATGGCATTGATTATGAACAGACCTTTGCACCTGTGGCTAAGATGACAACTGTCCGGCTTATTTTATCTATTGCTGCATCTAAAGGATGGTTCTTACGATAGATGGATGTTAAGAATGCATTTTTGCATGGAGACCTCAAGGAAGATATCTATATGACTCCTCCTCCATGATTGTTTTCCACACCCTCACCTGATGTTTGTAAGCTCAAACTGGTCTCTATATGGTTTGAAATAGGCTCCACGGGCCTGGTTTGAGAAGTTTCGTAATACTCTTCTTAGCTTCTCTTTTATTCAAAGTCAGTATGATTCTTCATTATTACTGTGCAAGACTGACAAGGGAATTGTCTTGTTGTTAGTCTATGTTGATGATATTGTTATCACAAGATCTGATACTCAATTAATGTCTCAGTTACAAGAATGACTTCAAGCTTCTTTTCATATGAAGGATTTGGGCTCGTTAACTTATTTCTTAGGTCTTGAGGTTCATTATTCTTTTGCTGGTGTTTTTCTTCATCAACATAAATATACTGAGGAACTTATTGCTTTAGCTGGTCTCCAAGAGGGACGTTTTGTCGATACTCCTTTGGAAGTGAATGTTAAATATCAATGACATGATGGTGACTTTCTATCTGATCCATCTCTATATCGACAACTTGTTGGAAGTCTCAATTATCTAACTATTACACGTCCTGATATTTCATTTGCTGTACAACAAGTTAGTCAATTTATACAGGCACCTACACATCTTCATTTAGCAGCAGTTCGTCGTATTGTTCGGTATTTAAAAGGGACTTCTCATCGGGGTTTGTTCTTTTTTGCGGAGTCTCCCTTTCACTTAACCACATATAGTGATGCTGATTGGGCTAGTTGTTCTGATACACGTCGCTCTATTACTGGTTGGTGTATGTTTCTTGGTAACTCTTTAATTTCTTGGAAGAGTAAGAAACAAGATCGGGTGTCTAAGTCCTTTACTGAGTCCGAATATCGTGCTATGTCGTCTGCTTGCTCTGAGATTATTTGGCTTCGAGGTTTGTTGGCTGAGGTTGGTTTTCCTCAACTTGGGTCTACCTCTCTTCATGTCGATAATACTAGTGCTGTTCAGATTATTGCTAATCCTGTTTTTCATGAGCGTACGAAACATATTGAAGTGGACTGTCATTCTATTCGAGAAGCTTATGATAATGGTGTTATTTCTCTTCCACATATATCTTCGGATCTTCAAACGGCCGATATATTTACTAAGGCTCTTTCTCGGCAGCGTCATCAGTTTCTTATTGGCAAATTGATGCTTCTTGATCAGTCCGCATCAATTTGAGGGGGGATATCAATTAAGAAGGTCTAGAAGCTTAGAAACATACACGGCTAGATACACGATCAGAAGGCACGATCGTGTATTGTATCAGATAACTTCCAGAAATATACACGGCTGGATACACGGTCAGAAGGCACGGCCGTGTGTTATGTTAGGTACTTCCCAGAAACATACACGGCCGGATACACGGACAGAAGGCATGGCCGTGTATCGTGTCAAGTAGCTGCCAGAAGCATACACGGCTAGAAGGCACGACCGTGTATTGTGTCAGGTAGCTACCAAAAGCATGCACGGCCTTATACACAGCTAGAAGGCACGACCGTGTAACACGGCCGTGAATACTTAGATATTTGTTTCGTGACTTAGTTTGTAAATATGGCATGTATATTTTGTATTGTATATTTTAGTAGAGGAAGATTTATTTTCCTAGTTTATAAGATATAGTTACTTGGAAAGATATCCTCCTAATGTATATATATACTTGAACATAAATTATGAAAGGCATTCAGCTAAAGTTTTACAAAAGTTGTTATTTAGGGATCTGCCACTACGGGCTCCTTGGTTGAGCTAAGCACAAGCAACATATCTCATTCCATTCACATAACATTGTGTTCTTCATGATACCACATAATTCACGTTATATCTCAGCATTTCATTATTTCATATGCAATTCATTAGATAGCTTCCTAGCAATCACATACAACAAACAAAGTAAACACATACCTAGAATCCTAGCCTTACGCAATTCTTATCCTAAACTTAAGCGAAGTCGGTATCTATATCATCATCAACACATTAATCTTAGTACTAATTCAACATAATATAAATCTCCTAATTCCTCTTATTCTATTAAGTCATCTAAGGTTTTACCTATTTGTTTTGGTTATTTGGAACTTAGTTAATTAAGAAGATAATTTGATATGTAATAATAATGTTCATCACTTAACACGACCATGTTGGAGGTCGTGTTGCTCAACATAGGCTAATACACGACTGTGTTAGGGGTCGTATATCTCTTGGTGAGATTTGGCTTTAACACGATTCGAACATAGCCGTGTTTCTCTTAATTTAACACGGTTAAAACATGATCGTGTTGGAAGGTCGCGTATTTCTCAATATACTTTTAAATTACAACCATATTGGGACCGTATATCTCTCAGTATACTATTACATTCAACATGATCGTAACACGACCATGTTGGGAGATCGTGTATATCTTGGCCAATCCCACGAACCGTAATATTTAATTCCAACTTCCCCCAAATTCATTCCCTTTTATCCCTAAATTCTATTAAATCTTTAAAATATGTAAATACGCCTTAATTAACGTAAGTTAGAATACTTACATCGAATTTCCCGTGTATCAACTACTTGATCTGAGAATTCCTTTTTCTTTACGTTCCTGTTTACTTCGCCGCGCTACCCTCACGAATTTCGTTAGGTCTTCCTAGACAAGATTTCTCTCTTTCTGTCTCTCTCTTTATGTCACTCGATCTCTCTAGGTGGTTAGGATTGTCGGATTTGCGAAAGAGGAGAACCCTAAGTCAGTTTAGCATATATATATAGTTTTGTTGGAAAAGACAAAACTGCCCTCATCTTTTATTTGTAATTGCTCGATTGCCCTAGCTCTTATATTATTTATTTATTTATGTATATATATATCGTGTATTACATTTAGTCTCTACCTACTTTAATTTTTTCCTATTTGCTTTTCCACATCTAGCAAATTTCTATTCATCATGTAAGACAAAATTCCTCTTATTATAAATAGAGGAACTTATGTAATTAAGAGGTCAATGAAGCTTTATGAAAATAATAGTGTGTGTTCTCCAAAAATTATGGATTCTTAAATCTCTTCCTCTCTCTTTGACTCTTTTAAGAAATAAATTATTTGGATGCCTAGTTTATCTTCTAAGATTTAAAGTATGCTCTATACTTGCCTCAAATGAGGATCTTATGTATTAGAAATGAATTTTAGAACATAGAATATTTAACATAAGATACCATAGAAAAGGTTTAAGAGGTATTGGCTATTTGTAAGACGCCATGAGGAAGGTGCAGTGATTATGTTAGTGAATTGAACAAACTATAGCTAATATTGTTATATATCCTACTCATTTTGATCATGTTGCATAAGACAAATATTTATTTAGTTTAAATCATTTTACATGATCATATAATTAGATCTTGTAGAACGAGCTCAATTTGGTGTCAAAACTAAACAATTTCTTCTCTTTAAGAGGAGGTGAGAGAGTACCCTAAACACCATGAATACCTAAGAGAGTTCCACGAATGATAGTCAATGGGGGGGAAAAGAGTTCCATATAATTTTTGAAAACTAAATTAAAGAAAACGCATGAGATTAGTGAGTAGGCAAGGATAAATTGAGAGGATAACCCTTTTAGTGATACATCCTCACTTGCGGTTCTACATAAGGGCTTATTTTTTTATATATCACACCACTAATGAAAAGTGTTGATGATTATAAGAATTTGTACATTTGGCAATGTTTGCAAATTTTTCAAATGTCACCAGTTGCTATTAGTTTTAGTAACGTTAATTAAATATTGATAAAAAATCATTATTAGAAATGTTTATAATCAAACATTAAATAAATCATTAGTTAATTTGAATTGTTTAGAGAAATAAATGCCTTCTACAATATCACTTAAAGTATATGTGCATATACAATATACTATATGTATTGTATACGTGCATGTATGTGTATATATATATGCAATATATGTATATACAACTATATATACATACTCATATATGTAAAATATTTATATGTATATATATATATATTTGTATATATGTATACTTGTATACATACATATACATGTATATCTCTATATTTATATATATATATATATACATATAAAATATTTTACATATATGAGTATGTATATATAAAAATACAAATATTATATATGTATATATGTATATACACACACAAATACGTATATGTATATAATATATAGTTGTATATACATATGTTGCATATATATATACACATACATGCACGTATACAATACATATAGTATATTGTATATG
This sequence comes from Laguncularia racemosa, assembly GCA_037954665.1. Taxonomy (NCBI): domain Eukaryota; kingdom Viridiplantae; phylum Streptophyta; class Magnoliopsida; order Myrtales; family Combretaceae; genus Laguncularia; species Laguncularia racemosa. Next base: position 993,942 of record JBBMOL010000094.1, on the reverse strand, counting down.
TATATGTATATATATATAAATATAGAGATATACATGTATATGTATGTATACAAGTATACATATATACAAATATATATATATATACATATAAATATTTTACATATATGAGTATGTATATATAAAAATACAAATATTATATATGTATATACACACACAAATACGTATATGTATATATATATATATAATTTAAACATTTGAAAAATATATAAGTTTAGATCCTTATTTGAAGTAGAAAATAAACTTCTAAGTTTTCATTGACATCACCTCAAGGCGGAGTTTCATCAATCTATTGCGATCGGTTCTTCTCATATTTAGAGCTTTGTTTTCATATATCACCCTCAATCTTTGTGCAAATTGTTAAATGACAATCAAGGGTTTTATTACATTGTTTTAACAATGGTTTTCTTTTTCTTTTTTTTTTTTTTGGTTGGCTAAATTTGATTCCTTAAACACAAGTTTTGAAATCAAGGTTTTAAAAGAAAAATTTGGAAATTTTGTTAGAGGCTAATATATGTCATTTTACTAGGTAAAGTTCAATGGGGTTTAGAGTTTAGACTTAAGTGGAAGAGGAACAAGTTGCAATTGTGAGCATTATGCCATTTTGTGATGATGATATGAAGTGGTGTTTATAGGTACTTTAGAAATGAAACACACTGAAGAAAAAACTTTGTTAGAGCAAGGTTTTAGGCTCTTAATACTATGCTTTAACTTGTTGGTTCAATGTATATACCTTTTGTGCTTGACAACCATTTCTAGATTGTATTTGGTTGCATCTTCATAAAGATGAATTCTTTTTACCTTTGATAATTAATCTCTAAGAAAAGAGTAATTCATTGTACATTATTTCTAGGTGCCTTTGATTTAAGTCTTTCATTTGAGGGAAACTATTTGTCTTTTAGAAAAATAATGTTTTGTATAAATCTGTTCATATATATTATTTGATTCTATTCTTTGTTTTAGCTTCAACCATTATCTATGTAGTTATCGAATGAAAGTTTAAAAAAAAAAAATTAGAGGAAAAAATGTTAATGTTACTCCATATGCTTTATCCAAATCCATCCTATGTAGCTTTCCATGACAAGGAATGGGGTTCCAGAAGATAATGATAAAGACGTCATATTTTGAGGGTTTACACCGGTACCTTTTGCTTAATTAGGTTATAGCATTCCATTAAGCATTGGTTCATATTTCTTTGATGGGATACAGGAAATTGATTGAGCTTTCTAGTCCTTTTAGAGCTTTATTGAACTTTCATGGCCAACAATTCTAACCATAAATATATCTTTATAGCATTTGTATAAAAGATAGGACTATTTCCCTAAAAATTCTAGCTTGAATAAGTCAAAATACATAAATATAATGGTGTCGGCATATTATGGTTGACTTCCTAGCATTGAGTTCATAGATAGTTTTATATGTAATTTCATTATAAAATAAAGTAATTATTTGTAGTTATTTGGTTTATTCTTAGAATTATTTTGTCTTTAATATGCTTCTGTTCTCCTTGCTTGTTGCTCATAGATACCGGTGTATCCTAATGCTCTGGATGGTGGCTCGTCAGATAGCAAGAGGGAAGTTTGAGAAATATGTCCATTTTGATTCGGAAGATAAATATGAATATCACAATGATCAATCCTGACGATCTAAAGCACCAATTTGTAGCTAAGGTGTAATTTTGTTAGCTTATCTCATTATACTGGTTATAATTGTCAAGTAATTACTATGATAATCGCTTTTCCCCATTCATGTATAGATCCTTTATATATAATATAATATGGTACAAATTAACAAGAACTAAAATCAATAATCTTTTTAAAGAAAAATATAATAAAATAAAGAGAAGCACTTGCAAGAGTTTTCTCCTTTTCTTTCATTTTTTTATAGCTATATATATATATATATATATATATATATATATATATGTTTATATGTATATTCATATCTTCATCTTGTATAATTTTCTTTGCACAACAGAGTCCATGGATTTTTGGTTAAAGAATATATGAATATAAAATGAAAAGATGCAAAAGCTCAGGTTATGGAATTGAAAGATATATAAATTACATAGGTTATATGGTGAAAATATAGAAAAATTTCAATTATGTTACTGCAAAAGTATCGAGAACCTATGCATGTTAATTATTTTGTATTTTTGATAGAATTTTATTATGATATATTTGGATGGTGGGTTTTCCCTTTGTTGTTAAGTCTTTTCCTTGTAGTGTCATAAAAAGAATTTTGCAACAACTTTTAACAAGTGTATATCTCAATAGAGATTAGCAAATCTCGGTTATGTGGCTATATTTAATACATTGACTTTCAAAGGTTTTTTTTTTTTTTAATTGTTAAAGACTATTGTTAATTTTTATGGTAGCTATAGTAGAAGATTTAGATTCACTTGGACCATTGTTATATAGTAAAGCTTTTTTCTCTTTTAATCGAGTATACCCATGGTTTATTTCTTGATTTTTAACTCGGTAACCTTAAAAAAATATATGGCATCAAATTAAAAATGGTCCACCTTGGGCCATGCAAATCTTTTGAACCATTGAGTAGATGTTGTTGCTTGAAAATTACATCATTATCATTTTATCTTTGGACTTACCTATTATTTTATATAAGGTGAATCAACAAGGTAATATTAGAAGTAGTGTTAACACACTTAAGTGAAAGGTAAGTAGCAAGGTACTTATGCATTTTTTTCCCTTAAATGATTTGAACCAATATAAGGAATGTTATTGAGTACCAAGCACAAGTGTCTCTAGAAAATGGAATTGGAATTGGAGTTGTTATTACTAATGATTTTTGTGCTCTTCTCTACATTTGTGTGATGATTCATTGCAAGAGCATATTGCATGGCGTCCATAAATACAGGACTATTTCTACAGCAGTTTCCAAGCTTTATTATTCAATAATGTTCTGATGCCGTGTCTGGCGATACTTTCTACAGTATTTTGTTAGTTTCGTGATGCCAATGATGACGTGTTCCTTTTATAATTGATATCTTAAACACTAAAAATTAAATTAAAAATTGGCTGGGTTTTGGTAGAAATGTTTCTTTTAGCTTGGGTATTAGGTAAGAGAATCTGCTTTATCATTGTGCATGAATATATATATATATAAAGATTATGCTATCTTGCCTTTAAAAAGTCGGAAATTAAAGTCTCCATGTACTACCTCTTATTCTTCTGTGACTCAAAGTAAAAGATGTGCGATATTTTCCGTAATCCAGTTGTCAATATTTTGGTATTGATGTTATTTTCTACCGTGGTTTGGGATTTGTGAAGTTTTACGACTATGATTTGTGTGTTTCCATTGTTTATTACAAAAATTAATATAAGTGTTAAAAGTAGGCCATTCAACTTACATGCATTTGTGTAAGACAATTGCTCCTTTTTTTTTTTTTTTTGGTGATATGGAAATTCATTATTTTTTATTTCTTAAGTGATATTCATATCATCATCTAATTACTGCTTATGTTTTGTTACTCTAAACAAAAAGCCTTTGAGTAAAAAATGAGCTCCTATTATGTCCTTTTTCAATTGGCTTTGAATTTAAATTATAATAAGGCCGTTTTGTCATTTGGGTCTCATTGATGGGTGTATTTAAGGCATTACTTAAGTTGTTAACAAGCATTAAAAAGAAATGCTTTTTCTTTATTTCCTTGAAGTTTGATTATTATGCCTTTCTTACTTGAATAACTAATTTTGTGGCAATAATCCTCGATGACAGTCCATCTAATAGAATCTAGAGATTTTTTTTTCCATATTCTATCATGATTCTTTTATTTATTTATTTATTTATATATATACATGAATACTATGGAGGTCAATACTATCATGGTGCACTATCTCATCAAAGTTAATGGGTGTTCTGTTCAATTATTCTTTTGAAGACTATGAACTTCAAAATAAAAATTTGTCCCCATCAATATTCAGGTCTATGTTTATCCTGGAAAAAAAAAAAATAGCCTTCCAAGTCTATCCCATTTCCCTTAGGTGAATGGATAAGAAGTTATTGAAGTTCTTTTTTCATTTCAAATGAAAATGTTGAAATGTATTGTATCTTCTTTATGGACATTGAATTCCTCTTGTTTGGTTACATTACGATTAAGGTATCTAAAAGTTGCATTCATAAATCCAATGTTTCAATGAAGAAAACCAAAAGTTGATTTATGTCTTTTATGTAGATTGCTTGGAGATAGAGAAATTAAGGTTATGCTTAAGTACAGGGATTTGGAATCTAATTAGAATATAATTAGAACTTTCTTTAGTTTTTTTATTTGTAACTTTTTATTAGTAATAGCTTTTTGTTATTTATAATATTTCATTTTGTTGTTTACACCATTTTATTATTAAAACCTTTTCACTATGTGTTGTTAGTTGACATGGATAATAGTTGGAGGACACATGACATCAAATTTGAGGAGTACCGATACGGTATGGAGTACTTTTTTGCATACTAGCACTTGAAATATGGGATGAATACGAGAATAAATTGTTTGTTCAAGAAATGCTTAAATAATAACTTGCATTGTGCACATGTGATAAGAGCTCACTTACTTGTAGATGGGATAGATGTGACTTACCAATGTTGGATTTATCATGGAGAGGAGCCCAATATTGAATTGCCTTCAATTGATTGGTGCAAGAGATGATATCAAGAATGGTAAGCAAAACCAAATGTGGAGGAGGAACATATAGGGGTAGGAGATGATGACACTAGTGGACTTGAAAAGATGCTTGAAGATGTAGAAGCATTTACAAACAATCAAAATGAAGATTCAACCCATAGAGGTGGCATTGAAGTTCCATAAGATTTTATAGATAGGTTAAGACTTAACTCACAAGAAGAGCTTTACCTTAGTTGTAAGTTCTCCAAATTTGAATTTATAGTAAAGCTTTTCCACTTAAAGGTGTACAATAAGTGGAGCAACAAGTCTTTCGACATGCTTCTCCAACTTCTATGAGATGTTTCTAATGGTGTACCTAATGGTGAGTCTCTTTCCAAGTCTTACTACTTTGCAAATAGGTACTTAAGGGGGCTAGGCATGGGTTGTCATTGTATTCATGCATGTAAATATGATTGTTGCTTATTTTGGGGTGATAAGAAGCATTTAATGCAATGCCTTGTTTGTGGTACATCAAGGTATAAAGTGGTTGGTGGAGTTAGGAAAGCTATTTCTCATAAAGTTTTGCGTTACTTTCCCCTAAAACCAAGGTTGCAATGCTTTTTCATGAATTCTAAAACACCCAAAAGATGCATTGGCATAAGGAGGTGCATCAGAGATAAGAGCATTTTATGGACCATCCTATAGATGGCTTAGCTTGGACAAATTTTGGCATTGAGTTTCCTGAGTTTGCAAGTGATACTCGCAATGTAAGGTTAAGGCTAGCTAGTGATGGTTTTAATCCATTTGGGACTATGAGTTAGTCATATATTACGTGGCTAGTAGTGCTTTTGATATACAACTTGCCTCCTTGGATGTGTAGGAAGAAAGAGTACTTGATAATGTAATTGTTTGATGCAGTGAGGAAAGCATACAAACACGAGACCAATTCTAGGATTGGACCTCACGAATAAACAAAGAATAATATGAGTTTATTCCTTAAAAATCTCAATTGCGCACAATCAAGGAAGTAGAGAAAACTCTTTTCTAAATATGTATATTTTGATAAAGATTAAAAACTAACCCTAAAATGGCCTAAAGGCTATTTATAGTCCTTGGGGAAATAATTAACAAAGAAATAAATATGTACATGTGGAAATAAATATATATATACAAGTCCGTCATCTGGTTTATACACGGCCGTATATAAGGTCGTGTATGCTTCTGTGGATACTCCTAACACAACACACGACCGTGCCTTCTTAGTCGTGTATAAGGCCGTGTATGTTTTTGTGGATATTCCTGACACAACACACGGCCGTGCCCCCTTGTCGTGTATGCGGCCGTGTATGTTTCTGTGAATTATCTCAACTCAACACACGGCCGTGCCGTGAACCGTGTATACGACCGTGTATGTTTCTGTGGAGAACCAGACTCATTATACGGTCGTGCCTTGTAAAAGACACGCCCGATTAACCCGTGTCAGCAATGATGTCCACATCATTTTCTCCCACCAATGAAGAACTCGACCTCGAGTTCTCTTCAGGATAGAGAATTCGTCATCCGAGTAAAATGGAGATAAATTAGCTACATTGAAGGTTTTCGAAATCTTCACGCTTTCAGGAAGTCTAACCACATATGCATTATCATTTATCTTGGCGACAATCTTGTAAGGACCGTACTTCTTTGGTTGCCATTTGCTATAAGTGCCCACAGGAAAACGTTCTTTCCTTAAGAACACCATCACTTGATCTCCCACTTCAAACAGTTTTTTCTTTCGATGCTTATCTGCGGCTTTCTTGTACTTCTCATTAACCTTCTCGATCTTCTCTTTCACTTCGGATGCCACAATTTAGTATTGTTCCGCTAGGTGTTTTGCAGCTACATTGGACTCTACACCCTTGGGCAAAAGAGCTAAATCTAATGCTTGAGATGGCGCTTTTGTATAGACCACTGAAAAAGGAGATTTCCCAATAGTTCTATGGATGGAACTGTTGTAAGTGAATTCGGCTTGAGAAAGCGCCAAATCCCATTGTCTTGGCTTCTCTCCACAAATACTTCGTATTAAGTTGCCAAGGGTCCTATTTGTCACTTCCATCTGCCCATCAATCTGAAGGTGGGCTGTGCTGCTAAAATTAAGTGAGGAATTGAACATGTACCATAGTGTCCTCTAGAAGTGGCTAAGAAACCGGGTATCTCTATCGGAAGTAATTAACTTGGGAACCCCGTGCAACCTGACCACCTCCTTAAAGAATAACTTGGCAACACCCTGTGCATCAACCATCTTCCTGCAAGGAATGAAGTGAGCCATCTTGGAGAACCTGTCTACAATCACAAAAATAGTGTCAGCACCTCGTTGGGTACGAGGCAAACCTAACATGAAGTCCATAGATAGATCCTCCCAGATATTCTCAGGTACCGGTAGCGGAGTGTACAACCTAGTATTCTGAGAATGTCCTTTAGATGTCTGACAGACGTAACACCTTTGCACAATTCTCCCTACATCTCTTCTCAGCTAAGGCCAATGATATCTTGCAGCCACTGCCGCCAGAGTCTTATCTCGCCCCAGATGTCCGGTTAGTCCTCCTCCATGTAGGTCCCTAATCAACTTTTCCCTCAAGGATGATTCAGGAATACAGAGTTGATTTCCCCTCATTAAGTAACCCTCCAGGATATAGTAACTGTCATTGGGTTCTTAATTGATACATTTTTCCCATATAGTCCCGAAAATCCACATCCTCCTCGTACAGTTCCTTCAACTGCTCAAAACCTACCACCTTAGCCCTAACGGTGACCAATAAATCCGCGCTCTTACTTAATGCGTCTGCCACCTTATTTTGGACCCCAGATTTGTGCATCAAGCGGAATGAAAACTTTTGCAGAAATTGGATCCATCTGGCATACATGTCTTTACAGATACGGGTCTGACTACTCAGATGTTTTAGGGCGACACAATCCGAATATAGGATAAATTCTTTACCTACCAAGTAGTGCTCCCACATCCTTAGAGCTCTAACCACGGAATAGAACTCTTTATCATAAGTGAACCAGCTCTTCCTGGCTTCATAGAGCTTCTCACTATGGAAGGCCACAGGTCTCTTCTCCTGAGATAACACGGCTCCAATGCTCACACCACTAGCATCACAGTCCACTTCAAATAGTTTGTCAAAGTCTGGTAATGCCAACATCGGCGCACTACACAATCTTTCTTTGAGCACAGCAAACCCAAACTCACCTCCTCACCCCATTGAAACCTTCCTTTTTTCAGGCACTCAGTTAATGGGGCAGCAACGGTACTAAAATGCCATATAAAGCGCCTATAAAACCCTGCCAACCTTAGAAAGCTCCTCAACTCAGTGATCGTTTTGGGAGTAGGCCAATCTCTAATAGCCTTACTTTGTCCTCATCCACCGTTATTCCCTTACCGCTCACTACAAAACCCAAGAACAGCAACTTCTTTGACATGAATATGCACTTCTTGAGATTGGTATAAAGTTTATTCTCTTTCAGCATAGTTAATACTCTTCTCAAATGCACTAATTGCTCATCTTCAGTCTTACTATATATTAAGATATCATCGAAATACACTACCACAAACCTACCAATGAAAGGTTTAAGTAACTGATTCATTACGCGCATGAAGGTATTAGGTGCATTGTTGAGGCCGAATGGCATAACCAACCATTCGTATAACCCTTCCTTCGTCTTGAAAGCGGTTTTCCATTCATCCCCAAGTCTGACTCGGATCTGATGATATCCACTCCTAAGATCCACCTTCGAAAATATCACCGCTCCACTCAGCCTATCCAATATGTCTTCAATGCGAGGAATTAGGAATTTATACCCAATTGTGATTTTGTTGATCGCACGGCTGTCCACACACATCCTCCAACTACCATCCTTCTTGGGCATCAATAGCGTCGGAACGGCACATGGGCTCATGCTATCCCTAATAAATCCTTTATCCAGTAACTCTTAGACTTTCTCCTATAGGACTTTCGTCTCTTTGGGGCTCATCCTATAATGAGGGAGATTAGGAAGGCTAGCCCTAGGGACCAAGTCAGTATGGTGTTGGATGTCACGTAAGGAGGTAACCCTTCTGGTAAATCTTCTGGAACTACCTCTTTAAACTCTTCTAACACTCCCTTCACTCCTTCCGGAACCTCCTCACTACTCACTTCTTCTCCCGTATTTTTCACAACAAGTGCATGCATCACTCGGGATTCTTTTAGGTCTTCGGTCATCTCCTTCTCTGACTGAGTGATTGTCAGAAAGGATTTTCCTTCAGCCCTTTGTATCTTTGGTCGTTTATCCGTCAATGGTAGTAATGTGTACTTTACACCCCCTTTCTCCAACCTATACTTATTCTCTTTTCCGGCATGTTGGGTATCCACGTCAAACTGCCATGGTCGTCCGAATAACAAATGGCAGGCATCCATATCGACGATGTCACAATAGACTTCATCCCGATATTTGCCTATAGAGAAGGGAACTCGGCACCTCTCCTTTACCTCAATCTGCTCTGCCGCCTTAATCCACCCTATGGTGTAAAGGTTCGGATGTTTCTCTACCGGCAACTGGAATTGCTTCACAACCTCTCTTTTGATTATATTCTCACAACTCCCATTGTCAATAATCAGGTCGAACACTCTCCCACTAATTGTGCACCTAGTGCAGAACAATTGGTGTCGTTGCGAACTATCCTCCTGCTTTAGCGCCAGCATCATCCTTCTAATCACATAGCTCGGTTCCACTCCATCATCAACCTCATCATAATATTCATCCTCACCGTCCGGTTCACAGCACACTTCCTCCTCTTCCTCCCTTTCGACAATTTTTATAGTCCATCGATTCGAGCATTTGTTGGATCGGTGCCTCGGTTGATTACACCTATAGCACTTCCCCAGAATCGTTTAGCATACGGATTACTTTGCCCTAGGGTCTCTTTGATCTCAAGAGGCTTCTTTCCCTCAGCCTTGTCTTCCTTCTTCTCTATAACTCAAGCGAGCTTCTTGACTACTCCTCTAACCCTTTCACCAACCACCCGGACTGCCACTGCAACACTATCATACACATAATTCCTTTTGCCCCCACCAAGCTTCGCACTTTGTTCTTGAATCATCATCTCAGCTCTAAGGGCCAAATTCTTTGCCTCATTGACAGTTCTAAACACCGCCACCCCAATTTTATCCCTAATTTGGGGCTTCAACCTGTCCACAAATTGCGCTACCTGCTGACCCTCGGTCTCCCTCAGATCATTCCTCTCCGCCAGCCTCATAAACTCAGCGGTGTGTTCATGCACCGTCCTCTATCCCTGACGACATCGTTGGTACTGCTGGAAGAGGATCTGCTCATAGTCGGGTGGTAGAAAATCCCTCTGCAACAGGTTCTTCATGTGGTACCATGTCCTTATAGGTTGCTTTCCCTCTCTCCGCCTCCGGTTCTGCAAACGATCCCACCATGCAGATGCCCCTCCTTTCAGCCTACAAGCAACCAACCGTACTCTCTTATCCTCGGGTACCTCCATATAGTCGAAAAATCTATCGACTTCTGCAAGCCAATCCAGGAAATCTTCTATATTAAGATTACCATTAAAGGATGGAATATCTACCTTGAGACGGAAATCATCGCCATCTGTATGATCATATCCCTGGTGGTTTCTTCGATATCCGCCACTGTACTCTTGAGCAATTCGGTCATCAACCCCGCGGTATCTGCCACCACCAACACCACCTCTCCTCGGTGGTTGTCCCCTCCTGTACAGGAATTCACCCTCTTCCTCAGAGGAACTCTCGTCTAGCCGTGGATTCCATTGATTTGCGGCTGCAGGTTGATTGATAGGACTGCCCTGAGCGACTGCTACTCTTGGTCGATCTCCACCAACATCCCTGTTTCCGTTGTGGCCCATCGCCATGGCGTCGAAACGCATAATCAGGTCTTCCAAGCGCTGCTCTACATGCCCGAGCCTCTATTCCATGGCTTCGACCACTGTCCTTGGAGCCCATTGATTGACTCCTTGGACTTCCACATCAAGATCTAGGTCGAGAACACGACCGCCGTCAACACCGTCATTAGCCAATATCTCCGCAGGAAATTGCCTTGCTCTGATACCAACTGACGCAGCGAGGAAAGCGTACAAACACGAGACCAATTCTAAGATTGGACCTCACGAATAAACAAAGAATAATCTGAGTTTATTCCTTGAAAATCTCAATTGCGCACAATCGAGGAAGCAGAGAAAACTCTTCTCTAAATGTGTATATTTTGACAAAGATTAAAAACTAACCCTAAAATGGCCTAAAGGCTATTTATAGTCCTTAGGGAAATAATTAACAAGGAAATAAATATGTACACGTGGAAATAAATATATTATATATACACGTCCGTCATCTGGTTTATACACGGCCGTGTATAAGGCCGTGTATGCTTCTGTGGATACTCCTGACACAACACACAGCCATGCCTTCTTGCCGTGTATGTTTCTGTGGATATTCCTGACACAATACATTAATGTGCCCCCTTGTCGTATATGCGGCCGTGTATGTTTCTGTGAATTATCTCGACTCAACATACGGCCGTGCCGTGAACCGCGTATACGGCCGTGTATATTTCTTTAGAGAACCGGACTCACTACACGGCCGTGCCTTGTAAAAGACACGCCCAGTCAACCCGTGTCAGCAATGATGTCCACATCATTGTTAATTCTAGGACCTAAGGCACTTGAGAAAGAGATTGACATTTATTTGCAATCATTGATGAATGAATTGATGGATCTTTGGGATAACGGATTATGCACTTATGATGCATTCTCAAAGACTACATTCAACTTGCGAACAACTCTTATGTAGACTATGAATGACTTTCCAACATATGGAAACTTATTGGGGTAGAGCACAAAGGGGTATAATGCTTGTTCGGTATGTGAAGATCAAACACTATCAATAAGGCTTAATAATAAGATTGGATATGTTGGTCACTGAATGTGGCTTACAAAGGACCATAAATGGAGACGTGGCTTGAAATTTAATGAAAGTCGAGACACTTGTGAGTCCCTTATAGAGTATTCTAGTGAGGAAATTCTCCACCAATTGCAGTTTGTAAAAAATGTGTACATGGCAAGCATTCGGGAAAAGTGAGAAGGGTTTGTCATCTTAAGGAACTTAATTGGACAAAAAAGTCAATATTCTTTCAACTTCCATATTGGTCGAAGTTGATGTTGAGACATAATTTATATGTCATGCACATTGAGAAGAATATTTGTGACAATATTATTGGTAACTATACTTGGGATTGAGGGTAAAACAAAGGACACTAACAATGCTAGACTTAATCTAGAGGATCTTGGTATTAGGAAGGAATTAAATCTGGTGAAGCAAGCTAATGGCAAGTATCAATTCCATTTGCTAGTTTTACATTAAACCATATCGAGAGGAGGAGATTTTGCTAGTTCTTAAGAGGTGTTAGGTCACTAAACAGTTATGCATCACATATTGGTAGGTATGTGAGTGACTCAAACACAAAACTTTCTAGCATGAAGAACCATGATTGTCGTGTAATGCTTTAGAGGTTATTACCTACAAGTATCCGTGGCATGTTACCTAAAGGTGTTGCATCAATTATAGCTAAACTTAGGTCATTTTTTGAGAAGTTGTGTAAGCGCATTCTAGCAAATGCAAAGTGACATTATGACCATATTGTGCAAGTTAGAAATGATCTTCCCCCTTGCTTTCTTTGATGTGATGGTGCATTTAACTATACATTTGCCTTGAGAAGTATTACTTGCTAGGCCTATTGTATATCTATGGATGTATCCTATAGAAAGGTATAAATGTGTATGTACAAGGTAATATTTTTTAGGTATTATCTAGTTTTTATCATTTACTTATTGTGTTAAATTTAGATACTTAAGCTCTCTTAAGAAGTTTGTTAGAAATAAAGCTTATTCAGAGGGCTCAATTGTAGAAGCATACATTGTACACAAATGCATGAGACATTATCCAATTGTCCTGATAGGAATTGTGATACCATGAAAAAAGGTGTTATCGATGTTTTTAGAAATAGGGTTGGTTTAATTTCTTCTCCCACATATGTAGTGTTATCAAATGAGGAGGTGGAAGTAGCAAAGTGGTATATCATTAACAATTATTTAGAGGTTCAAGCTTATTTAGAGTAAACATTGATTAGTGTATTTTAAATTCTAGGAAATAATGTAAAACATGTATGTACTTAAATTTTGAAGCATGTTATAGGGAACAAATGGGTATCTTACGTACACAATATGATGGTGATATTAATCAATGCCACATATGGGAATTCGGCCAATGGTTTATGAAGAAGGTAAAAGTTACTTTCAAATAAGGATACATTTTCCTAAAGTGGAAGTTGATATTTATATTTTGTTTGACATTATTGCAGATGAGCATGTTCTATGAAAGTTTTGATCTAGTTATTAGTGCCTTATATGCGTTATCAATTGGACCTGACTCATGCTTTAAGAGATATAACAAATTGATATATAATGGCATCTGATTTTACACATTTGACTTTGATAGCTGAAAAAAAAAAAAAAAAAAACCAAAATAGTGGAGTACTTGTAGAAGGAGACATGCATTCGTTGATGGAGTTTTATGGGGTATTAACTACTAAGTATAAGTTTTCTTATATTCAAGATAAATGGGTCTTCTTATTTAAGTGTAAGTGATGGGATACTAATGAGTGCCATCATAATTTAAGAGTTGATGATGGGTTCAAAAGTATCAAGGTCACGCGTGCTTGGTATGAAAGTGGCCTATATGTATTGGCATCATAAGCTTAACAAATGTATTACCTAGAGGATATGAAATTAGGCGATGATTAGCATGTGGTGCAACGTTTTGAATATCGTTATGTCTATGATATACGCTCTCTTATTGGTGATATGACTTTATTTACTGATGTAAAGGCTCAATTAGCTAATGAAAGTATGGAGGACCTTCTTATGCAAGATGAGGAGAGAGGAAATGTAGCATCTCCTTTAGCTAATGTAATATAGACATGTTGTTGAGGATGGATTTATATCGTGAGATTATTGTTGGAGATGTTGTAGAGAAGATCCAAGGATATAACAAAGCACAACATGATGTTGAGGCCAATTATGATGAAGATGAATGTTGGGGTATAGATCCAACACATATGGGTCTATACCAAGGTTATTCTAAGTATATGAAGTATACTTGGATGAAGGAATGTTAAGCTTGAAGAAAATTGCCAAAACCAAGCTAAACAGAACCTTATACGACTGCATACACGGCCTGAGGCACGATCGTGTATAAGCCTCAAGCATACATGGGCTAAGGCACGGCCGTATGTTAAGTGTAGAAGATCCACAGGAGTATACACGGTCTAAGACACGGCCGTGTGTTAAGTTAGAAGATCCACAGAAACATACACGGTTGTATACACAACCTGAGGCACGACCGTGTATAAGCCGCATGTTTAGACCGTTTGGGGAGACTTTAGGGTTTCCATGCATATATATATATATAGCCGTATTCTTTTGTATGAGAGTAGCAGAACAAAAATACAAAGTGTGAAAACCTAAAAGCACAAAAGGGATAATTCCTAAACCTAGAGAGAATTCTAGAGAGTGAAATTCTTTATATTTTTTATCCACCGACTTTATGGTGTGATAGTGTAACCCATTACTTTGATAGTGGAAGAATTTTGCGTTCGGCGGTCCCGTGGTTTTTTCCTCAAATTGGGGTTTTCCACGTAAATCCTTGGTGTTGATTTCTTTTTTTTTTTTCAATTTCCGTGTTTTATTATTGATTGTTGTTTATCAATAGTGAATCGCACAGGCAAGAGGAAGAGAACAGGAGCTTCTTTTCCTAACAATGAAGATGAAGTGGATGATACACTTATGGACTATAATAATGGTGATGAGGATTGTAAGATTTTTTAATTATCTTAATGTAATTTACTTGTTAGTCCAATGATTTCCTTAACACAAGTATAAATGCAAGAAGTTAAAAAAAGGGATAGGTTAATATGTAGATGGATATGATTAATAAAATATATTTGATTTAATACTAATATCATAAGCTACTAGGCCTTAGCCAACACTTAGGTTAAGTTAAATAAAGTATTATTCTATCATTTCATATCTTCATATTTTCTTATATACAAGTACATATAAAGTGTTCATTTATCTTTTTGACATGCTTATATTTACATTGCTTTAATTAATAATCTTAGTGTTCAATTGTAGGATTGCAATAGCTAGAGGACAAAAGGGTAGATGAAGAAGGGGAGGAAGGACTTATCAGAGCACCTAACCCATGGTTAGTACCTAATCAGATTCTCAACATGTTGTAGAAGAGCAACATCCTTCTTTACAAGTTGTCCAACAATCAATGGCTTCTTCATGACAAGCAATGCAAGATATATCTAATTCCTTAGCACGTGATTCTATTGTAGCAAATGCTCTCCCTATACATACTCATGATGCCACCAGCAACCCTTTAAATATTAATCCATCAAATGATTCTCCACCTACTTTTATTCCATACTCAACTGATTGATTTAAGTTCAATTATTCATACAATCTTGCAAAACAAAAGTTAGTAAATATGGTTGAATAGTCTATCCTCATATTGTAGCTACTGTTGGCACATCATCCTCTCACAATAAGAGAGGTACATATTGAGGACAAGCACTAGAAAAGGAAAATAATAGATGGAAGAGTAAGATGGTAATAGAGTTTGATTCTTCTATAGGTCGTCTAGTTACAATACATCAATCATCAAGGATTGCCTCTGAGATTGGGAAGGCTTATAGGGACTTATTGCCTATATGTAGAGGGTGATTGGAGAACTTTTCTTGAATAAAAAAAGAGGCAGGCTTGGGTAAGAGTAGAGGTTAGTATCTCGAATGTTGCAATTTCAAAGGCACCACATATTCATTTGTTAATATATATAGCAAGTTATATGGTATTTGCAAAGTTTTCTGTGTTTCCTTGTTTGTATGTTTTATCTAAGGGTTTGAATGTATTAATAGTTTTACTATAATATAGTTCATGATCTTGTATATGTTTGCTTAACACTATTATGTTACATTGTTCAACACTATTGAGAAAATAATTTTCATGCATTTGTAATTTGAGTGTGTTTAAATCAAAACAAGCTCTTAGTGTAGCAACATTTGCAATTATGTGTAACTAGATGGAGTCACCATCTACTTCAACAAGTATAGCCAACCCAAGGGTTGTGATTATGTAGAATTTCTTGAATCAAGGGTTGTTTAAGAGGCACTTAATGTCAGTGAATTTGAATTTTATGGCCGTCAATTGAAGGTAACATTTAAGAGAACCAATGTTGCAGGAATGAAGAAGTACTGGCCTCATTGAATTAACCCATGTATGCAGGATAAGATGAAGTGCTATTTATGTCTTTGGTGGTGAAATCATTGGTTCATTAGTGTCTTTGATTAGTTTTTTTCATTGAATGGCGATGAATTATCTACACACTATGAACATGGATTGATCCAAGTTGTTGGACATGATAAAGGTTTTTTTGGATGTTCTAATCTACTTAAGGATTCAAATGATGGAATAGAAATTGTAAAAAATAAATAAATAAAAAAAATATTGGAACAAGGTCTTTATTGTTGAGGAATTACTAGTTAATGCAACCAATTTGAGATTGCCATAGTCATAGTTGTTAAAATTGCGAGTTAACTTGCACGTTTTTACGATTTTACGAGTTAGTAAGCATATTCCTAGTCAACTCATATGTAAAAATGTTTTTGAGCTAAATCGTAGTAAAATCGCGATTTTGAACAGTAAAATCGTCAAAATAGCAATCTTACTACGTTTCCATCGATTCTACAATATTGCAAAACTTAGTAAAATTTCAACCATCCGAATCTGAATAAACAAATATGTAATAATAGCTATTCATAGCTCAAGCCCAAACTTTTAATAAACAACTATGGGCTTAATTGTTAAAAGCCCTCTAGCGTCCAGGAGGCGCTGCCCCCTTAAAACCCCCGCCGAGGCGGCTTCCCCGTGCTTTCCTGTCGTAGGGGAGTATGAGTCATACCCCAACATGTTCGTCAATCATCACTCCTCTCTTGTCAATGTGTTACGTTGCATTGAAGTCTTTGTGTTTGTGTTCATAGATTGTTAGTCTTCTTGTTCCTATTTGTGATCATGTTCGTATTAGAGCACTCATGTTTAATTGCTGCAACTTTTCTTATTTTAACTAATATTTTTGTAATAGTAAATAAAATAAAGGGTAGATAACTTTAACTTTATAAGAATTTTTTAGATTTTTAATTTTATAAGAAAGGTATAAATGTATTTATATTTCTATGTTTTCAATATATTATTCTTATAGTTAAGTAAATGTGAGATATTGTTAAGTAAATATATTTTGAATTAATAATCACAAATAGTGCAAAAATTTACCTAGTAATATATAATTTTGAAGGTTTTTCTTATTATAGTATCTTCTTTATTATGTACTTTTGGTTAGTAGTTATTTTTTATTTTTTAATATTACTCATTTCTAATGGTATATCTTCGTTATCAATTTTTATTTATTAGTAATTTCTTAAAGTCACAATTGATTTTTAAATTTTATCTATTATCTTTTAGCTTTTGTATATATAACTAGGTGAAACTTGTTTTATACATGATTTATCATTTTAGAAATAAAATATCGATATTATACAACTTATGCTCGATTATCTATATTATGACTTTTATTGCAAATTTGCAATTTATGGCTAAAATAAATACTCAATTTTCTTATTTTTATTATTCATTATATTTTTTTAATGACTATTGTAAGTAAATTTATAATATTTGGAAGTTATTTTACATAGACTGCAAAAAATTTACGTTCCTATGTTCTGATTCTACGAACCCCTTAGTGATTCTACGTAAAATCACGATTTTGACAACCTTGGCCATAGTACAATTTGACATCTATAGAGTTTTTTTTTTTCTTTGATGGTTTTAGAAAATTTATAAAGTTGTTATTAGAATTTAATGTGCTCTTGGAAGTACCTTCAACTTTATGGATTATGATTCTTTCAGTTTAATATGAGACTAATTCCATTGTTTATGACAACTATTTGTTTCCATTATAATTTACTTAAATTATCATTTTCCTTTAGTTGAAACTATTTTTATGACATTAGAAGTGAGAACTTTTTTATATTATGGGAGCATTTATATCATTCAACTATTATATGGACAACCATTTGCTATTTTCTATTATCATTACCTAATTCTTTTTCTTTTTTTAAGAATCGACTCAACATTAATGATATTATAAATGATTTAAAAAATAATAATATGAGGCTAATAGGTGAATGAGACGTCTTCATAGAAAATTTAGATGTGATGTTCATAAAAAATGGAAGACTGGAGGTGATAAAGCTCAACCTAAGGCTTGTGATGATGAAAATTGGAAAAAAAAAATTATAGACATGTGGAACCATGAGTGCATGGAAGAGATGAAAATTCTAGAATTAGAAGAACCACTCAAAAAGGTAAGTTGTAATTAAACACCATTTCTTTGTTATTTAATAAAATGAATTTAAAAAATTATTTCTTTTTTTGAATAATAGAAAATGAAGTCAATGAATGGAAGAGATGCATGCAAGTGTGTGAAATATTTGCATAGGAGTAGAAGTAAATCCTTTGAAAGTAGAAAGACTAAGTATGTTCGTATTTTAGATAATTTCATGTATTTAATATTAAAAATGGTTGAGTATTTAATATTTCATTACATGTCCAATTAGATTGAGCAACACTACTAACCACCTGATGCCATTAAGTTCTTTAAGCAAACTTAATTTTGTGAACCTAGACCGGATGGGATTATTAGTGGTTGGGTCTCTCAAGAGGCTGCTATTGATTATGTTAGTATGAATGACTTTATTTTATTTTTTTATTATAAGTTTATTATAAATTATGGGGTTCACATGTTTCTAACTTTTGTCGTTTTCATTAATAAGTAGGTTGAAATGTCAAAATGTATGAAGAATCGCAATTTTGAAACAATCTAAAGTCTTCTACAGAGATTGTTGATCAATATATGAATGCAAATTGCATGAATGATTACCATCCTAGAAGGGGTTATGGACCACCACCTATCAAAAAATCCATGTGGCGGATTTCTATGAATGGGGAAAATAAAAGACAGCGAGAGGAACTTGAAGAGGAGAAACAACTGCATAAAAAGCAAGATGTTGAATTTGAAGAATTATGTGATTTACAGCAGGCTTAGGAAAATAAGGTACATCTTTTGATTTCCCTAAATTTGAAGTTTGTTTCTCTATCTAATTTAAAATTTTAATTTGTTTTCAAATTAGTATTTTAGTTGTTAAGTTGTTATTTAGATGGGTTTTTCTTAGTTTGAATTAGAATCTACTCATGTTTTAAATGGTGTATAAACTTGCATTCTTTGTGAAGTAATAATATTAATAGTTCGAATAGTATTTCTACTTTGTATAATATGTTACATATCCTCCACTTTTCATTATAATAATTTTATGATTTGATTATAATATTTGTGTAGTTGACTAATCTCTTTCAAGTAATACAAAAGTTTTGCCCAT
Organism: Laguncularia racemosa; assembly: GCA_037954665.1. Lineage (NCBI taxonomy): Eukaryota > Viridiplantae > Streptophyta > Magnoliopsida > Myrtales > Combretaceae > Laguncularia > Laguncularia racemosa. The sequence continues at coordinate 974,726 of JBBMOL010000094.1, read as the reverse complement.
ACTTATTTTCTAATTAAGGAAATTTATTAATAACATTGTCTTGTTCATTGTATGGTTATATAAATGTGCTACTTTAAATTTTTACACGTTTTGGTAATAGGATTTCCAATTGATGGTGAGTTTGTTCCTTCCTCAATACCACCTGGTCATGATGATGATAATGAAAGTGGAGAATAGAGGAGCTTATGAGAAATAGTCTTTTTTGCGAGTGACTATGGAGAAGTTTAGTTATTTTGCTATTAACAATGGAGAAGTTTGGTTATTTAGCTAGTAACTACAGTGAAGTTTAATTATTTTGGTAGTAACTATGGTGAAATTCAATTATTTTGGTAGTAACTATAGTGAAGTTCAGTTATTTTGCTAATAACTATGGTGGTTTAGTTTTTTTGTTAGCAATTATGGTGAAGTTTGAACAATTATAAATGTGATATGTTCTTGACAATTGATGAAGTATTTTGACTATTTTTTTTTGCATTTTAAAAAATGTTTGAGTAAATGTTATAAATATGTTTATCATATGAAGTTTAATGTTATTATGGTTACGTGTCTTCATCTATAAGTCAAATCATACTTTCATCAGTAAATACAATTTTTTACCCCTTAGTACTTTGCAATTGTGTATAGACATTATTATAGGTTATAATTATAAGCTATAGGTTTTAAGAATCCTATAATGCAATAAAATAGTCATTTTGGTAACGTTTAGACCTAGTAACATTTAAACGTCACAAATAACATTTTTCTTGTGAAATTTGAACAATACAAAATATATGGATTAGTAATATTTTATAGCATTAGATAAGATTTTGTATTTACATTTTTACTACGTTTAAATAATACTAATCGGCACACATAGGTGATGTTTAAACATTACCAAATATAGCTCTTTTGTAATGTTTAAACGTTATCAAGTCTTACTTTTTTATAATGTTTAAATATTACTAAATCTTATATTTTCTGTGATTTAAAAAAAAATCATTATAATTTAATAATATTTAAATGTTACAAAAAGATGCTTATTGGTAACATTTAAACATTATTAAATACTAGCTTTTTGTAACGTTTCAATATTACAAAATCAAATTTCTTTTATGACATTTCATGTGATTTCATTAAATTTACAGATATTATTTGGTTACGTTTAAATATCATAAATATTTTATAATTTGTAATGTCTAAACATTATGAATATTTTACCATTTTGTGACGTTTACTATATAAATATTACAAATTATTTTTTGTAATGTACCTTTTATAATGTTTATTAATAACATTTAATAAACGTTACAAAAAAGTTTTTGTGATATTTATTTAAATTTTGATGACATTTAATAAATATCATTAAACATAAAATTTCTTATAATATAAAATGAATATATTAAAAATATTATTAAAATAGATATATCAAGAATGTATATTTCCATTACTCCTCCCAATGAATTGATCATAAGCCAAATACAAGTAGAGTATACTAAGACACTTAAGAGAAGCATGCCGATGTAACTCGGCAAAATGAACCCATAACTTTGGGATATTTGTAAGAATATATTCCCATGACAATTTTTGCATCCACGTAAAAATGAATATATATTTTTGGTAATGACATAATCATTTCACACTTGGTAATGAAATAGTGTTGAGTCATCATCATATTAATATTTTATGCTTTACAAATTTTGGTATTTAATATTTTCTCTGTGTATAATATGTCGTATATAATGTGTAATAATTATATGATTTCCATCTGTTTTTGCTTATATATATGACTCGGATATGTATAATGCACACGCAATGAGCGAGAAAGAAAAGAAATACTTTGTTATCATACTTCATCGTGGTCCAATAAAATCTTTTATTGTTTTATTTATGTCAAGCTTATTATTTATTTAGTTAAAGAGTCAGTGCTTATCAATATCACAAAAATTACTCTATATAATTGGCAATGTCTTATTGATACATTAATTTTTTAAGATATAAAATAGATTTATTTGCCATTATCGATGGGTAAGTTTTTGAGAGCTAGAGAGATGATAAATATAGAGAGACAAGGAATAATCTTTAATTTCTTTGTCATTAGTAAACTCTATCTACCACCCCTTTGATATCTCTTTACTAATGAATTCAAATAATTTATTTGTAAATAATTTAAGATTCTAATATTACATTTGCTATACATAAATAATCTAGAATATAATGAATTAAAATAAAAAACAAAATAGAACGGAATCAAGAACAAAATCAAAAAAGAAACATCCACAAAATAGTTGATTCCATTTCGAAATGGAAAGAAGTATGTATGTTGTGGTATTTATAAAAAATATCTTCAATTCATGGATATGATAAAGATATATCATATATTATATTGTAGCTCACATACTAATATATGATGATAAAAATAAGTCAATATAATTTATCATATCATAGTTAATGATATAAGAATGCAATATATATTCAAATATAAAAATAAAGTAGATATACACTATACATTATCATAACATAGCAGATATATGGTATATAGCATTGTATATGTTATATTATACATTAGTGTCCTTTAACATTCTGTCAAACCTTCAAAAAGAAAAAAAAAATGATAAACCCACGCACGCGTACTAATTATAAAGATATATCATGTTGTAACATGTGAAGAGAGATTATTTTACACACATATTGCATACACATAGAGACATAAATTATTATATATATATATATATATATATATATATATATTATAGTGTTATCCTCATACTATATAGTATATATATCTCACTACATATATACATATTATTATATATTGTTTGTTGTATTATGACATAATCTATTGTTATATGTATAACATATCATTAAGATGTATACATGTAATAAACAAATATAATTACGGTTGAAATTTGTAGGCTTTCTTAGGTTGAAATATTGTCTATTAGTCAAAAGAGAACTAACGAATTAATGTAATTTTGTTTTCATTTTTCTATATTTTCTATAAAATAACATAACTATTTCAAAACACCATCATTTTATTGAAAATCAATATTAATATTCCGTATGTTAATGTGTCTTTCACTAACACTGGTTTGTTTAGGAAGTATGTCTCCTTTTTTGTCTTTGATTTTATGGAAAATCCACATATTAAGAGTATTCCGTCGTGCTTTTGCTATTTCTTTTTGTAGAATCACACTTTTTATTAAATCACATAAAATTAAGCTAAATTCTCCAAATTTTGGCTTACTTTCTAGTGAAGTAACTTCTCAAGAAATTTAGGTTGAAGTTTTTCTTTAATTTAATAAGATTTTAAGGTTCAACATTATTATTTAATGGGATATGTATATATGTTTGTTACTAATACTTATGTGTACTCTAAATATAACGTGAGAGTCTTTATTACATATAGTTTTACTTGTTATTATGATTTGTATATATTTCTTAATATATTTTTAATGTTACTTTATTTGTGTTGAAGTTATTTCCGGGCAATACTTTTATTGATTAAGCTGAAAGGATTCAATTTTTATTTGATAAAAATAAAGTATTAGATATTCATTATTTGCTGAAGTGGTATTAATTATTCCTAAGATCCTAAGTTAGTAGGTCGAAATCTCAAGTCTCTAGCGTTAACCCAACACAAGTTAACCTTGACACTCTTTTTTCGAACCCATGGCTAACCCCATTTTCTTTTAAATTTTCTAAAATATTTTTTCTTTAGTTTTGGCTGACCAACTTATAGTAGTAAGCCTGGTCTATTGCAAATTTAAACTTAAGAAGGTCAAAGGGATTCAGAAACCAATTTTCGAGCACAATAGTTCCAAACTAGGTTTATAATTATCGACCAAAAATCATAAAATTTAACACAGAAAACTCTAAATAACCATGGTGAAAAATCGTAGGCAATATTGCAAATGGATGCATTAGTGTTATAACGTGATACATGGTTCTTATAACTACTTTAAAGCAACACTTTTACTGAGTCCCTTAGTATTTTTAAAGCTCTCATTCCCAATCCAAAGCACTATTATAATATAAATATAATGTTAAAAGGGCTCCAAGCCTAACACTCAATAAAAGAAATAATTTAAAAACAAAAAAGAAATAAAACACAAAATAAAAAGCTTTTTAAGCCTTTAAGCAATGTCTTAGTTGATCCTAAACTTAACCAAATCAACTGCACCTTTATACTAGTTGACTAAGTCATAATTTGGTTGGCCACATACATCCAACAATCAACAGTCACTTATGGCGATTGGTTGCTTCAATGGCCCATGTTCCAGCTTTAGTATTTATCCCTTTCTTCACCAATATCCATGTTATAAGATCTCATGTCTCATGTAAATTCAATGTATAAACTCAACACTTCCCTTAGTAAGGATAATATAGAGTGAAGTCAAGTTTGGCGATAATAAGAGCATGAGTTCTCTAGTAAAGTAAGGAAATAAAACATATATTTAGGTGGGAGCTTCAAGTATCTCAAATTAATATTGCAAAAAGATGTAAACATGGATAAACATAATCCAAGTAACAAGAGAGGTGCATAAAGGTATTCCATGTGGCCATAAAGTTCCCATAAAGCTTAAAAGTAAGTTTCACATGATGGAAGATCGGCGGCAACGAAGAGTGCTACTAGGGTTGGATAAGATTAGAAGGAACGTAGAAAGTTGGAGCACATCATCAATGTAAAGATGGGGAAAGCATGATTTAGGAAAATAGATTTGTTGGATATTATATGTTATGTGTTATATATATATATATATATATGGTGTATATGATTTAGAAAAATAGATTTGTTGGATATTATATATTATGCGTTATATATATATATATATATATATGGTGTATAAGTATTAATAAAATTTTTATATGTATAATAGTAAAATTGATAGATTTAAAAATAATTATCACTTATATTTTATACAAATTATATATATATATGAAGATTCTATTAGTATTAACAAACGTCATAGACATGACAAGTTATTTGTGTATAATAGGAAAAAAATTTGTTGGATAGTTTTTAAAATAACTACTATCATATAATACTCCATGAATATTTTCTCAATATAATAGTAAGTAATGGTAAAATATGCGCACGTAATGGGACTAATGCTAAAGTTAACTTAATGGTATACGGTGGTTGCATAAAAATACTTGATTATGGCGACGTAGACAAAAATATGAGTATACTGCGAAGAGAACATGAAAATGGCAAGTAGTCATATGGAATAAGGAGAATTGATTGCTGGAAATAAAATATATATTTCTTTTGCCCTAGCTTTATTGGCCTTATATAGTTTTCCTTCCTTCCTTTTCTTCCTATTCTTGTGGCTACAAATTTAACAGCTTTCAGTCGTTGTTATGGCATCAAAGCTGTAGAAATCACGATTTAAGGTTTCTATAGCTAAATAGTGCTTCATGAAAATATCAAATCAGGTAGCTAAAAAAAAAGATGGAATATTCAAAAGCAACGGCTATTTTTCTCATCTCTAGCGTGCCCATTAAGATGTGGATTCTCTTATGTATTATTGAAGAGAGATAATACACATAAGGCACTGACATGTTTCCTTTCGATCGAGAATGGCGGTCACGTATTGAGAATAAAGAAAAGAATGCGTTGTCTGAGGTTTTCATTTCCATGTCGAATATTCACCATGTCTGGTAACAAGTTGATGATCAAGATTCCAACTTATCAAACCCTAGGTCAACACGCAAGTATCAATGCTAATCTAAGGCTTATGTGGGATTGAATGCATTTGACACATCTCAGCAAAATACCAGCTCATATGCCGAAGAATCAAGTTCTTGGTCACGATGAAAAGCTATCATCAAAATATGATCCTATTATTAGGGATTATTGTTATAAATATCCAACGTCGAAATTTCGGAAAAGTTTTGTTGTTTCAAGATCATTTGACGAAATCTTAATCTCTCTCCCTATGAAAGTGACTAATGTTTGCCGTAATTAATAATTATAACTGACGTTTCATTTCGGCCAATGGTGTGCAACTAACGTTGATAAAGCAGGACATTCTCTCGAAAATTCCAGCCGAAATTTGAGATTCTTGGGGGGTTTAAAACTTCGGTGGAAAAAAATGGGCATTCGTCACGGGTAATTGTAGTTGATCACTTCGAAACAATCAAAATAATACATACATACATACATACATACATATAGTACTATTAAAATCAAAGTAGACAATTCCATAATTTCTAGCATATTTTACCTCATTTTTCAAATACAAAATAGGTTTATGTGATATTTTTACATTCTTGATATATGAATATATTTATATATATTCAAATATCATTTTTATAGATGTAAAAAATAATCACATTGACACATCCTAGCAAAAGAAACTGATATACAAAATCACTACAATAGAAATGGGTAAAAGAGAGGAATTATATTATGAGAAGTAAATTATCGAAAGGGAGAATGCGTTTTTCTAAGAAAATAATTCTCGCAAATAATATATATTTATTGCAAAAAGTTAATTACCAAAAAAGGAAATGCTTTTTCCGTGAACATAATTCTCACAAATAGTATATGTGAGGATGTGATTGCCTCATCTGCCATTTTCGTCGCAATTGCTTATTTATGAGAAAGTAATTACCACGTGTTAGCTAATTTTTGGCTCACTGTACTTTCCCTCGGCATTTTCCCTCCTCGTCTTTTTTCCCTGCATTGTCCTAGATCGAGCTTCATTTCCCAAGAAAACTTAGACCTAAAACACCACCGCCGATCTATTTACCCAGAATTTGAAGGAGCAATTTCCATAAAGTAGCTTGTTCATTTCACTCTCGTTCAGTTGGATTCATGGCTTGTAAAAGATGTGTCTAAATCTCTCTTCCTCTTCCCCCCACTTCCCCCTATCTATTTACCTAGAATTTCAAGGTCATTTTTTGGGTTCTCCATGGAATGCAGATGATATGAAGTTAGAGAAGTCTGACTTTCAGTGTATCATGAGTGTGCTTTAACTATCCCCGTGAAGGCATGGAAAATTTATTGCTCTCTCCCCCAATTTCTAGAATAACTGTGATGTTGTTCTGGTGTTGTTGAATTTAGGGTTTTTGTTGGGTGAAATACATTTGAATAGTGATCGTTTGGCAGAAGAAAAGAAAATTCAGGTGTTCGTTTTGAATGCGGTAGGAGTTGGGCAAAAGGAGCTCGGTAAAAGAAAAAAGAAATTGAGGATTTCGGTTTGAAGGCAGCAAAAGGAGGTAGGCAAAAGGAGCTCGACAGAAGGAAAAAAAATTGAGGTTTTTGTTTTGAACGCGGCAAAAGGAGCTGGGTAGAAGTAGCCGGGTAGAAAGAGCTTAGTAGAAGGAGCTTGGAAGGTCTCCTCAGGAGTTAAATGCCAATAGAAGGTTTCGTTGCAACAAACAGAACTCCTAAAGAGAGAAGCCCGAAGTTGTCGCGCGGAGGTTGGAAGCCCGGTGTCTAAGGTGAAAAGATATATAGTGTCTATTGTTTATCATCCCTTTAGAGTAATAAGTTAAACTAAAATTGTTGTTCATTGACCTCGTGTAACCATAATTTTTTTTTGTTCATTTAACTAGCTGTTCATTCATCTCGTTAAAGAGAAATTTTTTTATTCTCAAGTTTCATAAAGTCTAAGGACTAGATGGGTTAGGGAAGGAGTCTGGCATTGCCATAAATTTTTTCATGTTATTATTATTATTATTTGACACGATCCTATAAATCTTATGAATTTTGAAATGAAACTCTTAGCTTAGTACTTAACGGAACATTGGATTGCATTGCTTTATACTTAAGGTGACAGGTTTATAATGCTATATATATATATATATATATATATATATATATATGATGCTTTTCTCCACGAATTCCTTCTCTAATTATCATAACAAGGGACATTACATAAGTACCTATTAGTTCTAGAAATACTGCCTTATTTACGATGCTTATACTTATGCAATATGGCATTGTAATTTACAGTCTTGTTGAATTGGCAGTGTTGATTTTAATTACCATTTGATTAGTTCTAGAATTTCCATTTAAAGTGCTTGTTAGTTCTAGAATCGCCATTTGGAGAGCCACGGTATTTTTTTTTTTCATCAGCCTCACTTGAAGAGTTGTTGGCACATAATGATAGTGGTTGAGCAAAATGTGTTGATACTCTCTTTACTGTTGCATATGATAATGGCAATTACATGTTTAGGATGAGTGGAAGGAGATGGAAATTGACACATGATCATACTTCTTCAGAATATATCCAAGGGGTACGAAGTTTCCTTGAAGTAGTTGTGCAACATCGTTGGGATTAAGATGGATTTATCCATTGTCCATGTCGAGATTGTATTAATCAAGAATGGTTACCAATAGAGGCCATTGAGGTTCATCTAATTCGTCAAGGAATGACATGGTCTTACATGACTTGGATATTTCATGGGGAGACATCACATATTGATAAGTTGGATCGTATATACACGGGTTTGAATTGCTCTAGGATTAGTAACAACCAAACTAGTGTGCGAGACCCACTGACAATGGAGGAAGTGGTATGTGATAATGGCCATACATTTGAGGATGATGCCGATCATCAAATATTAGAGGATTTAACATGTAGTGGTAATGACTCTAAAGATGATATGTTAGAGGACAGTGGAGGAGACAAAATTGACATGGATAAGTGGAGTGGCTTATCTGAAGAAGCAAAACATAAGGTCTATCCAGGGTGTAAGAAATTTTCATTGCTATCTACTGTAATACAGATGATGCATTTCAAGGTTGACAATCGACAATCTGTACAAAGTTTCAACAATTGGCTTAGTTTTGTGAAGAGTATATTACCAAAGGGGGAAGTACTCTCAGGTTCTTATTATGAGTGTCGAAAAATGTTATGCTAATTGGGAATAGATGTCATCTTATTCATGCATGTAAAAATGACTGTGTCTTATTTAGGAAAGCATTTAAGGACTTAGATTATTGTCCACAGTGTAACCATTCGAGGTGGGCAATGAAGAGTGACGACAAGAAGAAGAAAACTCCTATGAAGGTTTTACGGTATTTTCCACTAATACCACGTCTTCAACGATTGTTCATGTGCAGAAAAATAGCACCTCTGATGAGATGGCATAAGGAAGGGGGTGTCACTGAGGAAGATGAGACTTGGTATAAGGAAGGGCGTGCTATTGGGGATAATGTTCTAAGGCACCTTTTAGATTCAAAAGCATGGAAGGATTTAGACCAAAAGTTTCCCGATTTTAGTTTTGATCTAAGGAATGTATGATTGGGACTTGCAACAGATGGATTCAATCCATTCGGTAATTTAAGTATCGCATATAGTTTATGGCTTGTTATCTTATTTCCTTACATTATGTCGCCATGGGCTTCTATGAAAGAGCCATTTCTTTTTATGTCTTTCTTAATACCAGGTCCTGGATCACTAGGCAAAGACATTGACTTTTTTTACTATCGTTGATTGATGAGTTAAAGGAGTTATGGGTAGAAGAGGTTAAAACCTTTGATGTTGTCTCTGGTCGATCATTTCGCATGTGTGCAGTACTATTATGAACAATCCATGATTTCCCTACATATGGTGATGTGTTAGGTTGGATCACAAAAGGTTACAAGGCTTGTCCTATTTGTAATGTGGATGTCACTAGTGGCCATACACAAAGTAAATTTCATTACATAGGGCATCAACGGTTTTTATCAATGAACCACATGTGGCATAATGAAAAGATGAAGTTCAATGGCACCATGGAGAAGTGTAGAGCTCCTAAGCAATTTAGCAATGGCGATATTTTGATGCAATTGAGTCGGTATGAGCATGTCATCTTGGGAAAGACAATTGGTCGTGGGAAGAGAAAGAGGTCAAATGATGAGCCTAATTGGTGTAAAAAAGGTATCATTTTTTAATTGCCTTATTGGGATAAACTAATTATCAGACACAAATTAGATGTCATGCACATCAAGAAAAACATTTATGATAGTTTGGTTGGTACCATTTTAAACTTTAAGGGCAAATCAAAGGATACTGATAAAGCAAGATTGACTTTATAAGATATGGGAATTCGGCCTAAATTGCATCTTCTAAGAGGAATAGGTTAGATGGTGAAACCTCCGGCATAATTTACACTACCTCCTAACCATGTGAGAGAAGTGTGTAGCTAAATAAAAGATGTAAAACTTCCTGATGGATATGCCTCCAACATTTCTACATGCTTGGGGATGTTTGAGGCAACATTAAAGGGGTTAAAGAGCCATGATTGCCATGTATTGCTAGAAAGGATTCTTCTTGTTGTACTACATAGATATCTTAAAGATGACACGTATGGAGCAATAAGTGAGATGTCAAGATTTTTTAGAGAGCTCTATGCTAAAGAGTTGAGAGTAGAGGTGCTACAGTCTCTGGAGAGGAGCATTGCTTTGACACTATGTAAATTGGAAATGATTTTTCCACCTACTTTTTTTTTTTATGTCATGATTCATCTAGCAGTACATCTACCAAGAGAAGCACGTATTTGTGGTCCAATGCAATATAGATGGATGTATCCGGTTGAGCGGTACTTGGGGGTTTTGAAAGGATATGTTAGAAATAAAGCTCGACCAAAGGGTTTCATAACTGAGGCCTATCTTGTGCGCAAAAGTTTAACGTTTTGCTCTATGTATTTTGAAAACATGGATTCAAGGTTGTAAACACCCCATTTTTGCCCTCGGAATCAACAATTCTCAATAATAATCAATTTTTCAATTTTTCCTAATTTTTCCCAATTTTTCCTAATTTAGCATAAAATAATAAAAATGTTCAAAAAAATAAAAATAAATAGGAAAACACTTCAATTTTGAAAAATGATTTCAGAAATGGCAATAATAAATAATAAACAATTTTTAAAAATTTTTGGAATTTTCAAAAAATACAAAAAAAATAAAAAATTGCATCGCATATGTACAATTTGCGATGTAAATAAAATCGGGAAATTGGGCCAGCTCAGCTGGCTCGTGTGTGTGCGTGAGGAACGTGTGGAGGCCAGCCGTTGTAGGTTCGAATCCTCCCCCGAGCATTCTGTGCAAACTTTTTTTTGCCTTTTGCCTGGAGCTGCCACGTGGCAGCATGTGATTGGCCGAGGGAAGTCACGCGCGTCGCGCGTGATCATCTTCTTCGCAAGCCCAGCCGGAGAAAAATCCGGCAAAAGTCCGATAAGGCTGAAATTGCTGGATTTCTTCAAATCTTTTTAGATTTCAATAAATCCAAGACCGAATTATCCAGATAAATGGTAAGATTACAACAAATCGGTATCAAATGGATTGGATAAAATCAAATCTAAGAAACGGAAAAATATGGGTTTATCTAAATCGACCGATTCGAGCTTATCCAAGAGGAGTTCGAGGTTCCTATAAATAGAGGAGAACAGGAGGAAGCTAAAACACACAGATCAGAATTGCGAGAGAGAGAGAAAAGAGTGCAAATCGGAGGAAGTCCAAGCCGTGACCACCGACCGGAGTTCAAACCACCGCAAGGAGACGTTCTGGGAGTAAACCGCCACCACCATCGAACTTAGCACCCTCAAGAAGCTAGGATTCGACACTTCACCCGCCACAAACGACCGTCGGAACGCCGTGAACGAGCCAATACCGCCGCCGTGTCCGACCGATCCGACCCAACCCGCGCACCGATCCGGATCCAAGTAAGTCGGATTTTCCAGATTTTTTATTATTATTTATTTTGTTTATTTGTTTATGTTGAATTTATTTATTATTATTTATTATATTGTTAGCCATTTATTTATTTATATTGTCGATAAATAGGAAAATGTAGGAATTGTATTTTTCTAGGATTTAATAATGTAGAAAATAGAAAATAGGAAATAAGAAAAAATAAAATAAAAATAATAAAAATGATGAAAAATAATAGAAATATTAGAAAAAATAATAATAAAATTTTAAATTTCAAAATAGGATAGAAAATAAACTTAAGATAAAATTTTCAACAAAAAATATAAAAATTATAAAAATCATGAAAAACTTACAAAACTTATAAAAATCACAAAAATCATGAAAAACTTATAAAACTTATAAAAATCACAAAAATCATGAAAATCACAAAAATCATAAAAATCACAAAAATCATAAAAAATTCAAAAGAATTATAAAAGAATCGTAAAAATAAGTTTTAACACTTAGAAAATCCTTTTCTTCGAATAAACTCAAAATAAATGTTTTCCCCCAAAATCATTTTCAAAAATCAAATTCAAAGTTTAGGCTTAGAAATTTTTAGAAAAATCCCAAAGATGTTAAGAACGTAAACCCAAAAGAGTTTGCAAGAATTAAAATTCATCAACAAACTTAAGATTTTCGAAAAAAAGCGAACTACGGCTTGTTTGATCCTGAGTAGCAGGTACGTAAGCACCCATTCGGGTCAACCCCCTAAAATGAATGAAAAATCATTTTCTTGAAATAAATTCAAAAACATAAAAGTAACAAAGACACAATGAAACACCTTTCTAAAGATGAACAATTTTAAGAGATTAGGTGGTAACCGCATAGGTTTTAATAGGTTAGCCTCCGGACCTAGAAACTCTGGTTTTCCCTTGTTTCTCTTCTCACAAAAACGAGAAGAGGAAATAACGACGACTAGTAGTCCAAATTAAGACTAATCCGCTCCTTTAGTCTTAATTCAATTTTTTCCCAACAACAGTTGGGTGGCGACTCCAAAAATCAAACGAAATTCCTAATTCAAGTCGAGGATCTAGATTAGATGAGCATAGGGTTTAGTTTAGATCGGATTAGGAATGGGAATCCAAAAATTAGACTCGACAAAGGTTCAATAGGCGTCATAGGCAATTGGATAATATTGAGCTCCTGAAAGTAGGTTTTTGGGTTTTCTCACAAGTGGTGCACCCGATAAGTAATTGTACATATGCTAAAGTAAATGAGAAGATAAATAAGATGCATGGGTATATATTGAACAATTACGAGGAGATTCATCCATACATTCGATAAGCATTTCGTTATTATTTAAATCTTTTTTATGAAAGAAATGAAAATCTTTCATACAATTTTTAAATAATTAGGGAATTTGAGCAAAATTTACAAGAATGTTATGGACGAATCGATGTGCAAGAAATTGTTATAGAGCAATTTCCAACATGGTTTAAAAGTAAAGTAAGTACATTTAGTAAACCCATTAACTTATGATTCTATGCTTGTGGATTTTATAAATCTAAGTTAACTTTGTTTATTCCTCTACAGATTGTATTCGCTAAAACTACAGATTTGTTTAAAAAATCTAATGACTTAGATGCCCTTTCATAGGGCCCACAGAAGCATGTTCGGGTTTACCAAAGATGTATGGTAAATAGAGTTAGGTTTATTACAAAAGATCGAGAAGCATGTCTTCAATCACAAAATAGTGGTGTTGTTGTGTTAGGTAAGTATGATGGAAAAACCATTACATTCTATGGGACAATAACCAGCATCATACAATTAAACTATACTTATGGTAGGCGTGTGTTCCTCTTTAAGTGCAAATGGTATGATAAATATCAAGAGAAACCTAAGTTAATTGACGGTGATATGGTTACAATTAATACCAGTTGAACATGGTGAAAATGATCCTTACATTCTCGTTGATCAGGCTCAATAGGTTTTCTATCTAAAAGATTCAAAGAAGTCTACTGGTGATTGGAAGGTGATCCAAAAGGTTCATCATTGCTATCTATTCCATTGAGAATTATTTTAGCTATATGATAGTGTTGATCATGATATTACTTACCAATCTTAATTAGATGAGCCACTACAACAATAGAGTAGTGGTAGAATGATCCCAATAAATCAAATTTTTGTTCATCTTAGGGAATTAGCTCATGTTCCTATACTAGAAGAGAGCTTACCTTTAGTTAATATGGATAGTAGTGATGAGTATTCCACCAGTAGTAGTGATGAAGAAGAGTAGATATTGTAAGGTTATGTTATATTTGTCAAATCCTTTTTCATTAGATTTGTATACACAAAAAATCCTAATTCTATCAATGTTCTTTTGTGTAGTATAGATGTTCCAGGGCCTAGTCATGCGAGAGATGATCTTGTCGATTGGTTTGAGGTTGACACTATTCAGGAGCACCTCAATTATCGCGAGCCACTATAGTCATCAAATACATCAGAGGATGAAGCAAGAGATGAGCAGAGTGATGATTTATCTTATGAGTAACATGAAGAACCTTCTAATGAGAATACGCAAGAGGATAATTCATTAGAGCACGACACAGAGACTAGGTGTAGGGGTGTTTATAAAGGAACCTGTTACGAGCTAATTAAGCAGAGCACATCATCACTCTTCTGTTTTAGAATGGCATGACATTTACAATGCGCCATGAGGAGACAATGCACAAATGTTACTCGAAGAGTTCACTTCAACACATTGTCACTCTTCTCCATTGTGCTATCCCAAAGCTGGAGGTAAAGCTTGGTCAAAAGTGCCATTAGAGATACGATGAAGGGTAACTAATGTGGTTGTAGTGAGTTGTTTCCTTCTTACTCTTGATTTTATTTTACATTATGATGTAAAACAAAGATTCATCCATTCCTATCAATTTTTTATACATTTGCAAGAAAAGTTTGATCTTAGCCCGGAAAATGATCCACGGTGGCCAATGATATTTCACAGGATCGCTAGTAGAACATACAATGAGTTGCGATATCAACTGAAATGAAAGTATAAGGAGTATGGTGAGGGTGAGAGAGCACATCAGAAAGTACCGAAGGGTTTGCTTCACTGGCCAGCTAATTGGGTTTCTTTATGTGGCTTTTTTAACAATGACGCCCATCATCAGGTAATTCACCTATTTAATACTTACTGTATGTGTTTACATGTAATAGTGTAGTTATTTTCATTTTCATTCAAAAGTGTTCTTCAATCAACAAAATCAATCGAGAAAAGCTATAATATAACCACACTGCCGGCATGAAATCATTCATGAATATTCAACTTAGTAAAGTATGGAACAAAGATCCCTAGTTGCTTGTTATTATTTGTGATGATATGATCATTTGCTTCAAAGATTATTATTTATGTCAACAATGGATACAACTTATGTCATCGTATGAACTTGTTTTATTATAATATATTAGGGATTATTAGAGATGGGGACATTTGAACACACCCATAAGAAAAAAAAATGGTGAATCATCTGAATGGGTGAATTCTATTGTGCAAGATAAACATGTAAGTTATATATCATCAATTACTTCTAGGTTTTTTTTTAACCATTGTAACTTACTAAAGATTCTTTCTTTTTCTCTTTTCTCATTATTTGTCTTGTAACTATATTTTACATGATATAGAGAGCTATGGTGGAATCATACGAGCAAAATTTGCAACAATCTCAATAATCCGATCAAACGCCAAAGACACAAGTTGAGATCATGAGAGAGGTCCTGGGTCATAAGGCTGAATATAGTCGTGGTTTAGGCTATGGTGGCCCTAAACCACCTTCATCCCGTCCCGAGATACCTTTTCTTTGTCATTCTGCACCTATGCCATCCAACGAACAAGTGACAAGGTTAGAGGACAAAGTATCCTTATTAGAAGATACTGTTGCTCAACAAAAAAAAACTACTTGATCTTTTTTTGGCACAACAACAGCAGTTTTTTACTTTACAGCAGCAGTGGTTTTCACATCTATCGAGCACCTCACCATCAATACAACCAATCCAATCATCATTGCAATCACCACCCTTTTTGGTGGGTTTGGGACTAGGAATATTTCATTAGCTCCATTTATTACACCATTAGGTGGATCCTCAGGGCAACCATGACACCCTCAATCCTCGATGCAGCCACAGGTCAATCATTCACAATCTTTCTTTCCAGCTTCATTCTATAGCTTCCTCAATGCCCAACAACAACTATAGCCTCTAGTAGACGAACATCAGTGATTGATTTAATTGTTTATGTAGTACATAACTAGAGTAGACCCTATTAGCTAATTTTTGTGTTTATCTACTGACCTTTTTTTTTTTTGTTTAGCTAGACATCATATCGCTTTTTGGCTAAGTACCGCATCACTTTTTGTTTTTGCTGGATTTCATGTGATGTGTATATTTTTTTTCGAACTTTGATGGATATTTATGGTTAGATGTTTGATTGGTTGTTTTTTGTTTTGGGAATGAATAGTGCATAGTGCAGAACCATATTTGTGACAGATTAGAGCACGTTTCTTTCTTTCTTTCTTTTTTTTGTTTTACCTAATTACATTTTACGAGGATTCATTACTCATAAACATTGGGAATTACGATGAATTTTTCCTCATTTCTCGTAAATTCTCTTTTTTTTTTTTTGTTGATGGAGGATGTTCCTCATTCCTCGTAAATTCTCTTCCTTTTTGGATGACAGAGGATGTCAGTTTTTATTGACCTAATGAAAATATTGTATCACATGGTTGAAGAATGTATATTTTGTATGACGGGTTTTTTTTATTTTTTTTTTCGTAAAAATTGCGTAGGGGAAAATTGCATTATGTGACAAATCATTTGTCGTAAACACGGCAAATTTTTTTTATTTGCCAAAATTTATTCATCGTAAATATGACATTGCCACAATTTGATTTCTCATAAATGTCTTATTGCCACAGTTTCATTCCTCGCAATTGCCTTATTGCCACAATTTTATTCCTTGCAATTACTTTATTGCCACAATTTTATTCCTCGCAATTATCTTATTGCCACAATTTTTTTCCTAGCAAATTCTCATAAATGGTTTGTCACAAATGCTTTATTGCAACAATTTCAATCATCACAAATGCCTCTTTACTTTTTTTCTAGCTGTCAACTTTTTCTAGCAACTTTTTTTCTTGCAAATACTTTTTCCAAGTGTGAGAATGTCTTCCTTGCAATATCTCAAAGTTGGCGGGCCTATTGCGACAATTTCTTTACAGGAATATAAATCCTCGTAATCGATTTATTGCCACGATTTTTTAAGTTTTTGTGTTAAAAAAATTTCCTCACATTTCCTAATAATTGTTGTAGTGAATGAAATTTTTAAATTAACATAACTCGACAAATTTGTATGCTTCAAATGTGACATAAATGTACGATAACAAATAACTTGCTTAATTACAATGTGAAGATGAATTTATAGATTTTTCCATCAAAAACAATATAAATTCATTCCAACCATGGTTTTAAAGGGAGAAAAAAAAGATATTATATGATTGATGCAGTACATTATATTTCTCAAGGATGAAGGTGAAGAAATGCTCAACGATATTAGTCAAGAAACGTAGCATATGCCTTAAACTTAAATGATAGTTTTCTCTTTTGTTATCACTTACTGCTCAAGTTACTTCCTTCTCTGAATCATCTTTAGGATTTGCATGGGTGTTTTACAAGATATAAGTAGAAGCAAGGTAGGTTTCCATCGGGAGAATAGTTAATCCATGATGGAGAGAAACTTGTACTTGTATCGATACACTATTGTGAATCTATATCAATCACGGATGTGATTTTTCAACTTAAATTTGGAGTTTGGTATGTAAAATATACGTGTTGATTTCTTTCTCCTTTCAAGGTCTTTTATCTCTAATTAATGTTTTTCATTTTGATACCTAACCAATTTAGTTCCTGCTACCTAGACTATCTTAACAATTAGTATTCGAGCAAAACGAGGGCATAAATCTAGGATTTAGGGTTTGTGATATGGTACTACACATTGTAAAGATGACAACAAAGTTTGATAATGTGAAGTTTGGTTGATGCACAAAATTTGGTTTGTGGAAATCGAGAGTGCATAAAATCCTAATACAGTCATACTCAAAGAAGGCAATGGATGGGAGGACATAGTCTATAGAAAATGAGAGCAGGCAAAGATCTCAATGAAAAGGCTCTTACAATAATCTAGGTGTGTTTGACTAACAATCTATTACAAAGAGGTATTGGAGAGAAGATGATTACAGGTCTCTAAAAGCAATTAGAAGCGTTGTACATGATTAAAGCCCCAGCAAATCTATTGATATTGAAATAGTGATTTGCTCTACATGAGTAGGGATTGGCTAATAGGATAGCATGATTTTGAGTTAATAATGTCTCTAATTAAAGATTTAAAGAATATAGATATCATGCTGGAAATCAAAGTTCTAGCAATTGTATTGCTATGATCCCTAACATCTTCCTTCCATGAGTTTAGAAAAACTAGATCTACAAAAAAAGAAAGTTTATTTGTAGTAGAGTACAAAGTAGTCTATCAAGTAAAGACCAATAAGATTGCAAGGTTTAATCAACGAGTAGGTGAGGTCACTAACTGTCTTAGTGCTGTAGTTTGATAGGTGTTTAGATATGGTGGTGGTTATAGAGGAAAATCTAGGCACGAGTCAAGACAAGATTTAATTTCACTATAGATAAAGTTGTAAAATCCATGCCAAATTTAGGATGATAAGTGAAACTAGCTTTAAATGTTGTAAGTAACCAATGAGATAGTAGGCAAAGGTTAGAAACTACTAGTGTAGAAGAAGTATGAGTTAGATTATACAATGGCAAACATACACTTCGTCAAATGTGAAATATATGTCCATATTGCCATGTATTACTTTATCTTTGGTATATTAGATTATCCTAATTATTGATATACATTGAAATTTGATTGTATTAAGGTTTTTCATGGTTATGAGATAGTTAGATCCATTGATTTTTTTTCCACTAAGAGTGTTGCAATTCCTCTTTATATATTGGATGTTATTTATGGGGTGGAGAATTTAGTTGGTAGTAGTGTTGGTGGCTATAATCAATAACTGCACATTGGTAAGAAGATGAGTAAGTTCATTGTTCTTCAATAAACCATTGCATGGGTTAGTCCTATGGTGAAAGATTTTGACTAAATGTGGAGGTTGAGATGTTTAGGAGTATTCACTTTCTAGAATGTGTTGAACGAGACTAGTGTAGAGGTGTTGCAAGTGATAAAAGAATTTATGACAAAACAACAATTTTAGAGTGATAAACAATGTCATCTAGCTATAAGATTATAGGTGCTCACAAGTTATTACAATGCATGCAATAGCTCAAGGGCTAGCATTTTGTAAGATTAAATGGTAAGAGTTAAAAGTAGGTAGAGCTAGAGTTTATATATATGTCGAGTATTAGAGATTTAGCCAAGGTGGATATCTATTAGAATATTTGATCAATTTACATCACAACTTCCTCTTTTGTAATACTTGAAATCTAATGTATTTCCTTTGTCAAGTTATTTTTGTCATGATTTTAATGTCTGTTTTTAGTATATATAATAAGCTCATGTCATAAGACAAGAGCTTCACCCTTACTAGAAATCCCGTGTGACGCTTGAGTATCTTATGTTTTAGACTTTTGTCTCATCTTTTGATGGTGAGTCAGCCTTCCCTTTCTGTTTTCCCAAGACTTTTTTTGAACCCATTCCTCATTGAAAGAGCCTTCATCCAACTTTGTCACAGCCCCCCTTATGATTATGGGGACCAACTTTCTCAACTAGTTTCAACATATCATGGCCATCATTAGGAGAGCAGCACCACCTCTTGACCGGTTTGTTCATGGGTGGGCAAACCCGCCTTTAAAGTACCCATACCTCTAGAACAAACTATCTTGCCAATGCCACTCATTACATTTTAGACCTTAGTTGATCCCTCACTTTACTCTTGATTTCATGGATTGTGACATTCTCCCTTACCAATATTCATGACACCTTCATCACAAGGCCAATCTCCAACTATTAACCCATTTCCAATAGATTACCACCCTTCCTCATTGGAAAACTCCTGCAAAGTCTTCTCTAGCTAAGACTACGGGCTTTGATGGGCCTTCCTCACTTACCTCACCTCCTCTTTTGGTTCTCTGAGATCTTCTCTTCCTAAATTACCTAATGGAAAAATGGTCTATTGCCGTATTACTCTAACCAATTATCACACTCCTATACCCATTGCTAAACTCCACCCTAAGATCACCTCAACCAAGACTCTAGGCTTTGCATGAGCATTCTTCTCTTGCCCCCACTCCTCTCCATATCCTTTGAGATTGCCTCTTATTGAGTTGCCCAATAGTAAGATGGGTTATAGTTGTATTGCCCCGGATGATTACCACCCTCCTCTATATGTTGTCCCATTCCACTCTAAGATCATCTTAGTCAAGACCCATGGGCTTCCATGGCTCTCCTCACTTGGTTTTGCCCCTCTCCATGTTTATTAAGAATGACCCTTATTAAGTAGCCTAATGGTAGGGCAACTTACTAGTTTACTTTTCTTTATTTTGCATTTATTTGGGTTGCACTTATTAGAAAAACCTTAACTTGCGACATAACTACCTCTCCTTTTACAACAGTGTCCTCCAAGTGGTCAACCTTCCTCTTGAGCTTCACCTACACGAACGATTTTGTCAACAAGACTAATTGTACATAATTTTTGCTTCTCTTAGGTAGCATCTAGGTGGCTTGATGAAGTTTGAAACACTATGACTTTGATACCACTTGTTACAGGATAAAAGGTTCACCCCTTCTAGAGATTCTGTGTAGTACTCGACCATCATGTGTTTTATACTTTTGCCTTATTTATGGATGACAAGTCAACCTTTCCCTCCTGTTTTTTCAAAACTTGTTCCAAGCCCATTCCTTATTAAGAGAGTCTTTATCCGATTTTATCACAATTCCTCTTATTATTGTGAGAGCTAACCTCCTTAATTGGTTTTAATCTACTATGACCATCATCTAAAGAGCAATATCAGCTTTCGATCAATTTGTTCTCAAATGGCTAAACTTACCTTTAAAATATTCATATCCTAAAATAAACTATCATATGATATCATCCACTATATTCCAAGTCTAAATTAATCTATCATTTCCATCTTAATATCATGTACCGTAACACTCGCGCATATTAATCACAAAAAATTACATGTATTGTATAAAAAAAGGTTTTCGATTCATTGGGTGGAGGTGATACCTCCGATTGGAGGAGTTTTCTCAAATCTCGCGAAGGGATAAAAGTTTGTCAGCATTCTGCATTATTTCTACGGACCCACATCTTTCTCTTTAATTCAACTCCGTGCCCACCTAGGATCTGTAGCGATGTGCTTGTCCCCACATCAATGATTCTCTAACAAGTCGGAGGGTACCTATATCTATTATTATTTATCATTCGGCTTACAACAATTATAGAAATTATATTAAATTTTATATTTATCACAAACAGAAATCGTAAATGCTATAAACTAAATAGAAGACTTAGTAGAAATAAGTGCAACTAAACTTATCATTTTATTTCCTCTATTGATATATATTAGGATTTTAATTGTTTCTTATTTGTGAGGATTCTATTTCAACGATTGAAGTATTCATCAGACTCAACTAAACAAGCGTGTAAATATACTGTCTTTAATTCATTTGGTTTTAATCCACCTGAAAAAAAAAAAAAAGTTGTCTCCGTAAAAGAATCTTAATTAGATATCTTGTATGACATTGACGGCCCTGAAGCTATAGAAAGAAATAGCATTTGGCAGCATGAATATCGGCACGTGATGTCTGCAATTGCATGGACCAAACTTATCTTGAAAATGTTTTGACATCCCCATGCCCTTTCATATTGGCACTGTAAAGTGTAAAGAGTGGAAACATTTATTCCCTGTATGATTGAGTGTTCTTTCCGAAAGCAAGATCAATGCGATATTCTTTTATAGTGGACTTATAATGTGTGATTAATTATTATGGCCAAAAAGAAAGAAAAAAATTATATTTAGTAAGTCACCTTATTGAAGCATGCTGCATGTCATATCTTAAACTTGTGAGATGGGGGATAAATTTAGGCGCTTTGCACGCAAAAACAGGCCAAGGTTCGTTAGGACTTCTAATCTTGCACGTAATTAACATTTTATTGAACATGCTAATCTAAAATATTCATACAAACAATAGACTCGAAATCGAAATATCAAAATAACTTTATTGTATTCGATGTCTATATGATATCATTATCAATCACAAGTTATAATGTAGGATTGAATTAAAATAACATTAAATTATATGTAGAAAATAAATAACTAAAATTAACATGCACGATAAATACAAACAACATGTGAAATTGATGATTTTAAGTTTCATTTTTCATATTATAACATTTCATTTTTTAACTTTTAGGATCAATTATGATTTTTTGTTTAGCATTATAAGTAATCACTTCGATGCAACAAGAATGTTATTCCAATAGATCCATAGATAGAGCCTTATCTACAATTGGTGGGTTTCATTGAGGTGAGTCGCTTGTCTTTTATACAACTCGATTGACATATGATCACTATCCTAGTTGAGAAATGTAGACTAGAGACTCATACATTTCATATGCCTACAAAGGAGTTCACCGTTATTCTATAGGATATTAAGGTCAAGCTAGACCTTCTAGTCAATGGTCAGATAGTGATAGAGAGTAGTTCCTTCAATTGGATTGTCATGTGTGAGAGATTACTCAGGCGAGACTAAGGTCAAACAGTAAGGGGGGATGCATTAATTTAATGTAGCTTTGAGATATGTTTTGGGTCCTCCTAAAGGATATAGACGTTGAACAAGTTGCACATCATATGCATGTGTAAATCTTGCAACTAGTGGGAGGATTTATCTTCGCCAACAAATGAGCTTGCTCATTCATAATATGTTTTTGCTATTGTTGGAATACTTTGATGTCATAGGCACATATAGCTAAGGGTCTACATGTTTAGCTTGGTTGTATCACTAGCTTTATATTACATCTGCCTCATCAACTCAAGAGATGGAAGGAGCAGCAATGTTACTTTAAGTGTGGTTATGGGATAGATTCTCACATATAGTGCCCTTCAACCGCTATGAGCTTTTTATAGATGCTTGAACTCCCTTGGCCATACGATAAAGGACGAGATGAAACACTAGGTATAACCCTACACATGTTGTTGACGCTTATTGAGATGTACTCGATAGGTAGACTACTAATCAAATATTTCTTCAGTTGATTATATGTATCATTACGTTTAATTTTTACTTACTACCCTTTAGGTCGAGTGTGAGCCGTACATAGAAAATTTGATTCACATCATTCCCTCCTTCTACAAAGCAAGTAAACACATTTGAATAGCTCGGATGCTACTCATATATTTCCACATAGTCAAATGACATTTATCAGACCGCATTGCTAGTCAGTTTAGGGTTTTCTAGTATATCCCACAATATGTTAACACACAACTTAAGCTCCATCAAATTGACTTATGTAGGAGAGTTGACACAAATTGGCCAATACAACATGCAGCTTATATTACCTTATGGGACGAGTAGCTAGCTTGAGTGGTTCATATGGAGGGCCCTCCTAGGATTGAGCAAAAGTATATGAGATGGTATAGATCTATCAATTGTTGGTATATAGGACGTACAGGAGTAGTTATTAGACATCTAGTAATGAAAACATCAACATTAATTAGGTAATGTACTGTGTAGCTGATACTAATTCATTTTATGGTATTTTATTCACGTAATTTGATACGTTCCAATTGATCCACTTATCCCTTGACCATTCTACAACTGTTGCTCTAACTGATCATGGTTTTTAGTTTTTACATGATTACCGGGGGGGGGAGGGGGGGGGGGTAACTCTATACCTGTAGGCTAACTAGGATCAGCACCTAGAGGTTGAGGTAGAAGCTCTACATACTAACATTTGATAACAACAACAACAACTATCTCCTACATGTCGTAGGATCAAGGGACTCAAACAACCTCACCAGCAAGCTTAACCATAAGAATATGCATCACAAGCCCAATAGCTCCCACCTGATGCTAATAAAATGGTTAATAGCTCGGCTTTACTACCTAGCACTAATGTTACACCACATTGTCATTCCATCAATGGTCCCTTCATTACACCACCTACTCTGCAAAAGAGACACCTAAGTAAGCAAACAATGTATTAAGGTGAATTTTCACAACCTGCTACAAATTTGAGTCTAGTGTCTCCCCGTGACTTTGACAATGCACCCTAGTACTATCTAACACAAGAGTTACAAGCTCCTATTGCTCTAGATCTAACGCCATCTAGATAGCACACAAATGCATTTTCGCAGCTTACACAAAAGTTCAGTAGGAGAAGAAACAATATAGGATAGCATACTATTTTATATCATTTGACATATAATTTTTTCATCGACATTTACGACTCATGTATATATAAGTTCTACAAGTTTTTCAAATTTTTCTTCCATTCATTTTTGGGCACTTGCTTCTTATTACTCTCATCATTTCTCATACATTTTCTCCTTAATTACATAATTTTTTTTTTGAATTATACACTTTTCTATAGAGTTTTTAGTTCACATGTGAAATTGTAATGTATATGAAGTTTGGAGTTATAAAGTTTTGTAATTACTACAATATGTAGCTCGAGTTTGGAGTTTTTGGTCTTACCATTAATAATTCATTCTCATTTCAATTGCTAATATAAGGATTCTTCAGTATACAACTCCATAAACTCTTTACCTTATTTGAGTTATTAATAAATATAAATAATTTAATCAAAACACAATTATCTCAAAAATAAAAAATATTTTATTATAATTAAGATTTTTCTTTTTATCAGTATTTATCTTATTATAAGTATTTTTTTCTTAGTCATAACTAAAGAGGTAGGAGCTTAACTTCTCCACCCCACGCACGTGTCGAAAATCACTATTAAAGCAAAATTTTTTTTTGGAATTTTTTAAAATAAAAAGTTACATTTTCTTGAACTTAAATTTTTAATACCAAATTTTAAAATTTTTACTAAATTTTGAATTTAGATTAAATTTTTCAAAATTTTGAAATTTTACATTTTCTTTGATTTTTTAAATTTTCAAAAATAATTATTTTTAAATCAATATTTAAATTTTTTTAATTTATTAATTTTTTTTAATAAGTTACTTTTTCCATTTTTTATATCTAAAATTTTCAAAAAAAAAATTTAACAATTTTTTCTAAGATTTGTTCACAACGTTTTTTTACAAAACTTTTCATCAAATTTTCTAAAAAAATTTCATGAAAACAATTTTTTTTTAAATTAAATTTTTTCTTTTACATTTTTTTTCAAAAAAAAATTCAAAAGTTTAGATAAGAAGAACAAAAAAAATAATTTATTCAAAAATTATAACTAAATTTATAATTTTTATACATTGATTTAAAATTCATATTGTTTTTTACTTTTTAAAAATTTATATTGAATGTGTGTTCCTAGTTCACCTCTTCGATTTGGCCAAATTAGCTAAATTGAAGGCACATTCTGAATACACACAATCGCTAATTATTTTTGTAATTTTTTTTGGGATACCTTATTTTGTGATTAATTTTTAAAAAATTATATTAATTAAGTGAATTCCTCTTTTAAAATATATTGGTAAATTGTTGCAAGAATAGTTACTTCGAGATTAAAAGAATAATACCATTTTGCATTTGTTTGAATCTTGCATGATGGTTTTATCCCTAAAGGTTTTCCAAGTAAAACGTGTGTACTAAATTTTTTTCCTCCTTTCATTTGTTTTATCTTTGATTCGTACCATAACATGTTAGCCAAATTCAATTTGACAAACTGGATTATCGCAACAAAAGTAACCACAAACAAAATGGACTTTTCCATTAACATACAAATTCAAGCATGAAACATGCATGCGATAACTCCAGCATAGTACATGCATGCAAAGCTCGATCATCACCGCCACGATCACGTTGGATGTTGCAGATGATGTCCACAGATTATTGTAATGTTTCTTATTTAATTATGTTTTAATGTAATTGGAAAAGCGTTCATGGGTGCTGAATTCGAATGGATGAAGATTTAATCATCAACTAAAGACGACATGGCCTCTCAATTTATCAGTTTATTTCTAGGAGGGGGGACATCACGGCGTCAGCTTGCCGCAGTGTTCACGTGTACGGGATGATTGGCTTTCCTGGGTCTTCGAAAAATGCCATCTTAGGATATTTTTTGTTAGTCAAACATCTTTTTCTCCTTTCTCTACAAGTTTATTATTATTATAATTTACACGTTGCAACTGGGTCCGAGGAATCCACAGAAAACCAATGTCTCTCGAAATTCTTGCACGTGTGAATCTTTGCAAGAAAAGCGTGTCAATTATTATATGTTTTCGTGTTTAATTTACTAACTATCCTTTGAGGCAAAATAAAAATCAACTCCCCCTCATTCTCACGGAAGTAAAATATAACATCTTAAATTAAGTTTTAACTTAATTTGTGGCCCCTAAATAATGTAAGATGCCCCATCTTGGGGCTAATGTGCATAAGAAACCCAAAACCCATCCGATTTTCAAGATGAAGATATCATTCCTTAAGTGTTTTTAATCCAGCAAAGTGATAAAATATGACGCTTGAAATTTATTGCATACATGGATTGCCTAATAATATGTACCGTTGTATATAGGTTTATCCCATACAAATAGCAGCTTCTCAATCCGACAATGCACTGTTCAGAAGATCAGATGATGGAGCCATTTGCTAAAAAGTGAAGAAAGATTGAGCCTAAGGTGACTTAAGGTGATTTGGATACCACGCATTTTACTATGAAAGATTTATTTATACACGGATGCCAAATCCTATTAATCTATTTTAGTTAGTTGAAAAGTCTAATAAAAAGCTTTTTACATTTTTAAGTACAATTATACCACCGTTTATATAAAAAGAAAGTATACAGAAAAATAAATCAATTTCTTCTTTTATCCATTAATTAGTTCCTTGAAACATTTGAGACAAATTCTTCGTTGGACAATATTCGGAAAATGTCTTCAAAAAGATTATGCCAAATCAATACATTTTTTGCTAGTTTCATTTTGGTGGCATATAAAATTAAATATATAGTTTTAATTGATAAAAAAATTAAGGGAACACAAGCTTTTTACTTCAATGACTCATCTACAGAGGTCAGTTTGACCTATCATTATTAATCAAATATGAAGATACATGAAAACACGAGGAAGCTATATGGATATGAATCTTCGGATGGAATTTAAATTATTGAGAAAAAGATGGGGGAAAGGTAGTAGAAAAGAATTTGATAATGGATGTGCATTATAGGGAATTGATTCTCCAAAGTGAAATTTTTTTTTTCGCCCTTTCAGCGACTAGTATTGAAAGATCAAACTGACCCACAACCACACTAGCACTTCATGAATTTACTAGGGGAAGGTTTATCTGCTAGTTGGCATGAAGAAGTTCCAATTGCTCTGTGCATGGCAATGGAATGTGAACAACATATCATCCACGTCAGCTTGCACAATTAGACGATACACTATACCTAAAATGTCAACATTTGGTTGCTCATTCCAGGTTAACCATGCGGTTAACCTAAACTTTGCATTAAAATAATATTTTTTTTTAATTTACAAAATAGTATACTCATAAAAATTATACCAAAAATAAGTTTTGAAGGAGTAGACTCAGTCTATACCTTCAATTTTTCTTTTTTTTTTATAATTTTAAATCAATATTTGTAATTTTTTTAATTATAATTTTTTTTCTATTCATATGTAAACCTTCAATTTATTTTTTTTTTAATTCAATTTGAGAAAATTTATCATTAAAAAAATTAATGAAAAATTATGCAAAAAAAATCATAAATAAACAATGTGAAAAGAATTATAAAAAAAATCTTAAAACAATTGTTAAAAAAAATATGAAAACATAGATATTAAAATAGGAAAAAAATAATTTATTAGAC
Source organism: Laguncularia racemosa (assembly GCA_037954665.1). Lineage (NCBI taxonomy): Eukaryota > Viridiplantae > Streptophyta > Magnoliopsida > Myrtales > Combretaceae > Laguncularia > Laguncularia racemosa. The sequence goes on along the minus strand of JBBMOL010000094.1, from coordinate 947,057 downwards.
AATGTTAATAAATTTATCAATTTCAAATATTAATTTACATCAATAAAAAAATTTTATGAAAGATTTACATATGAAATAAATAAGAAAAAATAGAATTATATTCCTTATTATTCCTTCTCCTAGTAAACTATCTTGCCAACTGGGTAAATGCATTTGTAGGCTCTCTTGATAGCTTTAAATGTGGGGCAAGAGGAACTTGTGACTCCTATGGTGTTGAGGGGTATCATCAAAGTCTTGAGGAGGCACTAAACTACACTTTGTAGCACACTGCGAAGATTCACCCTAATACATTAATTGTTTACTAAATCATCTCTTTTCTGGTACAGGTGGTGTAGGGACATGACACTAATCGAATGATGATGTGGTATGATGTATGTGTTAAGCATTGAGGCCGAGCTATGGTACATCACACCGAAATCCGATAGGAACTATTAATTCTAAATTAGATATTCATGTACCTCAGCCAGGTTTTGAGGTCGTCGACATGCCATAATCCTATAGTAGGCAAAAATCAACTACTATTACTACATGTCAACAGGTTATGCCTCAACCTCAACCTTAGTGTCATGCTGTTGATGAGCTTGCAAGTACAACGTTAACCACCCCAACACCCCCACTACTACCCCCCTAGTGGTCATGTATGAATTCAAGACCATAATCAGCTAAACTAACAGCTATATCATGATCTGAGGATAATTGGATTCGTCTTAATGTATCAACTTGCATATTAGAATAGATTGCAAATTGAATAAGCAACGGATATGCAATGAATTTCCCAACTAGTGTTAATGTTTTTCTTACTAGATATCCAAGAACTGCTTTCGTACGTCCTATATATCGACGGCTGATAGATCTGTATCACTTCATGTATTCCTTATGCATACCATAAGGGCCCTCTATGTACATTAACCAGTCCAAATGCTCTTCCCATAAGAATATGTATGTTACATGTTGCACCAGCCAATCCACATCAATCCTCCTATGTAGGTCAATCTAATGGAGCTCTAGCTGCATGTTTACATTCCGTGGAATATATTAAAACCCCTTAAATTGCCTTGCAACATGGTCAAGTAATGCCAATCAACTATGTGAAAACATATGAGTGACACTCAAATGGTTCAAATGTGTACACCACTTCTGTAGAAAGGTGGTAAGATGTGAATCAAATTCCCAGCGTATAGCTCCCACTCAATCAAAAGGGTAGCAAGTAAGATTCATTGTTAACAATGCATATGATAAAATGGAAAAAAAAAAAAAAGGTTACTAAAATACCTACTCATCTTTCTACTTATCGAAAGCTTGCCGATATGTGCCAACGACATGGGTCGAGTGATGCTAAGTGTCCAACGTCTTCTAATGTAGGGCTAAGGGAGCTCCAACCTCTATAATAAGTCCTTACCAGCTAAGGGGCACTATGTGTGGGAATCTATCCCTTGCCCAAATTTGTAGGAGCTTTGCAGCCACTCCAATCTCATGAGTTGATGGGGGTGATGTGACATAAAGCTAGTGATACAACCAGGTCAAACACATGGAACCCCAGATATATGTCCCTACAATGTCGAAATACTCTAGCAAAGGTAAGAACATCACGTAGATGAGGGAGCTGGATTTATCGGTAAAGATAAATCCCCCCAATAGCTTTAATATATACACACATGTATAGCATTGAACTTGCTCTCCATCGACATGGGTTAGAAGGACCAAGAACATATCACAGAGCCACATCAGCATTGCTAGACCCTGGCCTCACCCCTAACAATTTGTCACATGTTGCACCCTAATTCAGGCAACTACTCTCTATAACTGCCTGACTATTGATAGGGAGCCCTAGCTAAAACTCAACATCTTGTAGGGTGGTTTCCCAATCAGCATATGAAATGTGTGAGTCTTTGGCCTCCACTGCTTACCCATGGTAGTTATCATATGCCAATCCAACTGTATGAATGGCAAGTGGCTTACACCTTAGAATCCCGCCAATTGTAGGAATGACTCCATTCAAGGATCGACAATGATGATGTTTTCGTCGCAATGAAGTGATAACTTGCACCATCGAACGGCAAACTATGATTGATCTTAAAATTTTAAAAGTGAAATGTTGTAATATTGGCAATGGAACATAAAGTAATCAACAAGTTAAATGTAGTTTACCTCTCCATTCCAAATGCGTTGTAATTGATTTCCTGCCTACTACATCAAAACTGAAGGATCGAATGGTCCAAGCTTCATATATTATGCACACAAAAAAAAACAAAAAATGTTAGCATTAATATCAAAATAATTTTACAATAATTTAAATAATAAACCAAGAATTACATTTACAATTAATATGAAATTTTTACTAATTAATTTTTTAACGATTATTTAACCACATATTAATGACTAAATAATGAAAAATTAATGATTAATTAACAACAAAATAATATTATGACAATTTTTACAATAATAACTCAAGATATTACCTTTATAATTAATACAAAATTTTTACTAATTAATTTTTTAATGATTAATTAATCACATATTAATGACTAATTAATGATAAATTAACAATTAATCAAAAACATAATTTTACGATAATTTTCACAACAACAAACCAAGACATTTCATTTATAATCAATATGAAATTTTCTACTAATTAATTTTTTAATAATTAATTAATGACATATTAGTAACTGATTAATGATAAATTAACGATTAATTAACAATAACTTCATTTTATGATAATTTTCACAACAAACCAAGACATTTCTTTACAATCAATGCGAAATTTTTTACTAATTAATTTTGTAACTATTAATTGATGACATATTAGCGACTAATTAATGGAAAATTAATGAAATGTTTTACTAATTAATTTTGTAATGATTAATTGATGGTATATTAGCAACTAATTAATAACAAATTAATGATTAATTAACAACAACTTAATTTTACAACAATTTTCATAACAACAAACCAAGACATTCCATTTACAATCAATATGAATTTTTTTACCAATTAATTTTGTAATGATTAACTAATGACATAGTAACAACTAATTAATGACAAAATAATGATCAATTAACAACTTAATTTTATGACAATTTTCACAACAAAAAACCAAGAAATTTCATTTACAATCAATACAAAATTTTTTACTAATTAATTTTGTAATGATTAATTAATGACATATTAACGATCAATTAATGACAAGTTAATGATTAATTAATAACAACTTAATTTTACAATAATTTTTACAACAACAAACCAAGATATTTCATTTACAATTAATACAAATTTTTTGACTAATTAATTTTCTAACATTAATTAATGACATATTAGCGACTAATTATGACAAATTAACGATTAATTAACAACAATTACTGGTATTTCAATAAAAACAATAGACTATGAAGAATTGCATTTAATTTTATGTAGATTGACAAAAAGTAACATAATGAGAAAAAAATTAATTTTTTTATGAGAAAAATGTATCGAAATATAGCATAATCAAGCTTTTTCGCTGAAGAAATTAAGAAGATCTCCTATTGATATTTCTATACTCATAGATGTACAAGCTAAATTTGTGTAAAAAATAAATTAAGAAAATAGAAAGTGCGAACTACGAAGGAAGAAGAATAATGGAAGAAGAAATAGAGATGTCTGAATAATAAATTGAGGAACTGAGTAATTGCATTTATAATGCAAACTATCAGTGCAAAAAAAAAAAAAAAAATCCTACACATTCAAGTTCACATATTGTGATACTATAAAATTTTTAGTGTTACTTTTTAATAATTTTTATTGTTTTATAGTTTTAGATAAATTATTGGATGATGGGAGATGATGCCAAAAAAATTTGTCAAAGTAATTTATTGAAGGCGCGTACATGGTCTGCACCTTCAATACAAATTGTATTGAAGGTTCATTTTGAGTTTGCGACTTCAAAACTTATTTTTAGAATAATTTTTTTCAGTATAGTATTTCATGAATTTTTCTAAAATGATATTATTTTAGTGGATTTCCCGAATTATAGACAATCAATATGCACAAAATTTCAATTTTTGAAAATCGTATTGGAAGAATTCTTAGCTAAAATTATTAAAAATTAATGTCATGTTTGGTTTACTTTCAAGATGAAGCTAAAATGGAGAATACTCATTTGTAGCAATTACTTTAATCTATCTATTGTGAAGAATTACACCCCAAATGCTTGAAACCACATGGCAATTTGATCAAAGTTTGCAACTTTCGAGAAGATACAAAATCTGCAAGGGTCTACAAAATTTGATTGTGTCCAAATCTCATACCACTTCATTTTGATCAAGCTTCTCTAATAAACACCCTTACAACTCTCAACATTACTGTATATAGATAAATTAAATAAATAAATAAAATTCTCAGCATTACTTTGGTTGGATCTCTCTTATATAAGACCCAAATGAAGTCTTCAAGTTATAGGATACGGAAAATGAGTTTCAACCATTGACAATACATGAGAAAAGGGAATTTCCAATTCATCCCAATCTCACGCAAGAGATCTTGAGTAGGTGCTTATCAACGCTTAGATTTTCTCCCAACTTAACATTAAGTTTTGATACCACTTTTTAACCAAACATTAAGCTCGCTAATTGTTTCATGATTATCTTAGGTAACATTTTATTAAGAGAAGTTGGCAATGCTATATAAAGATAATAGTACAGTACAATTCTCTTATACTATATTTGCGATACCTAGTATAAAATACAAATTTTGATAATGATATAGGGTTATTTTTAGCATTAACACAATAGTAAAACGAACAATAATATCATAGAATTATTTTTGGATTTTAAGAATATGTTTATATATATATTACTTGATAAATTACTAGAAAATTAAATTGAAAATTTTGACAAGCGGATATATTATGTTTTGGACGTCAAGATTGAAAGTATGGATATAATATACTTTATTGTCTGGTTTCAACATACTAATTTTTATTTTTTCCGCAAATCTTATCTTTACGTAATGTGCAGTTAGTCCCTTTTATCTAGTCCATGTTCTACAATTTTTCCCATTTAGTAAAGTAATAAAATAATAAAACTAAGAAAAAGGACTAAGAAAAGGCTAGAAAAATAATAAACAAATCAGAATACTAAAAAAGATAAATACCAAAATGAAAAAGAATATAACTTTAGAATTTTAAAACAGATATTTAAAAAAGGAAAAAAATATGAAATAAAAATATTGAATAAATAGATAACTTTGAGGGTTTCTCTTTTTTAGTTTTTAGCTATTCTTTGAATTTCAATAATTTAGCTTATAATATGTATATTTAGAATTTAAATTTAATTTCTTTTATTTTATGATTTTCATGATTTTTTGAGCTTTTTTTTTTTTTTTTTTTTGTTCTTATCATAACTCTAAGGAGTAAAATGATTAATAGATACCTAAAGCCTTACCGTTAAAAGTATAATATTCTCATTTTGAAAATAAGAAGATTTAGTATATGTAAGGCAAAGAAAAAGAGTCCTTTTACGATGCATCTTGTCATATCTGATCCTTCTGCAGATATATAAATGTTAGTATACGAATTGATATCAATTAAAGTGTATGTGAAAGGGGGGAACTGCATCTAATATCAACACTACACAAAAATATGTCGTCATCTTTTCATAACGTCATTTCATTTTGTTTTATTTTTTCCATATAAATCAAATCACGGTAAAATTGCCAAAGATTTTATAGTTCAATCATATAAAGATTGTTCTTTCAATGAGATAAAGTATGTTCATTTTTTCTAATAATTAATGGTTGGAAAAGGGAAACTAGTAAAGTTTGGGATTTACTGAATTAACTTTCACAAATAGAGATGCAATCGAGTCAACTGTAGGATGGATCTTTTAAAATCTTAATTCATCCCTATAAAGTTTAACATTTTTCAAAACTTTATAAAAATTTTATAAAATTTTAACTTTTATTACCAAAACCCGACCATATTGGGTTATGAAACTTATAGAGGTGAATTGGGTTTTTATAAAGTATATACAAAATAAGAAGAAAGTATAGTAAAATGTAATTAGATAAGGTTAAAATTATACTTATTAACTTATAGATAAATAAAATTTAAAAATTAAATATATTATACAATATAGAACTAATGTAGAGTGTGTATAATGTAAATTAAAAGTAAATATTATTATCAATATATTATTTTTTTATTAGATCGGGTTTCTTATCGAGTTTTTTTTTTTTTTAAATCTCAAAACTCAAATCTGAACCCTATAAGATTTTAAATTATATCTTAAAACTCTATACCGTATTACTTTATAGGATTTTAATCAGCTTGGATGAGTCAAGTACCTTATAACGACCCGTTCAGTTGCATCATTATTCATAAATTTCAATTTATCAAATTATATAAAAAAATTTAACACACTTCCATATAGGCAAAGGAAAATTTTAAGGATATAGAAAGATCGACTAAATGCTTTCTTATTATAATAAGATAATCTCCTTAAATATAGAAAGATAAGCATCATTCTAAATACAAAAATGACAAAATGTGATAATGTTGAAAAATTTAAGAATCTGTATAGCTATGTGCGTGCTTACCATCTATAGGCAAAAGAAAAAGAAAACATGTAAAATACTAGGCCACGCCTCAAAGCAACCCCAAGGTATGTTCCTTTGCAATAATGCAAGGGAATCACCTAAAGAAGGGCAAAATTGGAATTTCACTTCCAAAAAATGAAAAAAAAAATTAAAAGAAAATCATGCATGCACTTACTACAAAACCTACCTTCCCCAAGACCAAATAAAGTAACTGAATAGAGAGAGAGAGAGAGGGAGTGTGTGAGTGTCTCTAAAATTTTATTTCAATTTTTCCACTTTTGGAATCCTTCTTATAAGAAAAACCATGAAACTTACAAATCCAATACTCATGAAAAAGGCTGAAAAGTAGGCCCCACTTAAGGCCTTGACGAGTATAAATAGAGCTCCCCATACTCCAACTTCAAAACCACCCAGTGCATTGACAAATCTCTCTTGTGTGAACACACTTTATCTCAAATTTACTGTGGTGTACACTCCTCTTTGATTTATATTCCCTCAAGTCTTCGTTTCGTAACTTGGGTAAGCTTCTCTTTATTATTCTATTGTTATTTAGTCTCTTGCACCCAATAAAGTTTGCTTGAGAAATCATTTAATCATATACAGTAATGTGTGTAAACTATGGATGAAATTTTGGCATGTCAAAACTCAAAAGTAGAGGTAAGTGGATAATATAACAATTTTTTTTTACTTTTTCTTTTGTTTTGCTTTTTTTTTTTTTAGAAAAAAATTAGCAGATTGTTGTAATTTTTATGGCATGTCAAAGATATTTTAAAAAATTGAAGTTTGTGAGTACACAAAGTAAAATAAAATAAAGTTAGCACAAAGACTAGGCATCTTTTTATAAAGAATAAAGTCCTTATACTAGGGAGTACTCGGAAGAAGTTTATGCAACAGCGCCTTTCTCTGGCTGGCCTATGTTTTCAGATGAATTTTTTGTGGTATCAGATGTCATATGTTAGCATAGGTGTGGAGGGAATTATTCTCATGAAATTTAATGTTATATGTAGGAATGAGTTGGTCAGGAGGAGACTGGTTGTGTGCAGCTTGCCAGCACCAAAATTTCAAAAGGCGGGACACTTGCCATGCCTGTGGTTACCCCAAGTATGGTGGTCCTGATGCTGCAACATACCTGCACAATAGGACTGAAGTTCGTGCTGGCGATTGGTATTGCAATGCCATGAATTGTGGAGCTCACAACTACGCAAGCAGGACTAACTGCTATAGGTGTGGTGCAATGAAGCAAGATTTCACTAGTGGTGTGCTCATGTCAGGAGGCTGTGGAACTGAAGGACTTCCTCCTGGATGGAAAACTGGCGATTGGATATGCACTAGGTGAGAATAAATTGGCCTAGAATCTACAATTCCATAGCTATTGCAATCAATTTATATTGTGAATCGTTACTATTGGTAAATGTTGTTGAAGTTCTAGATGATGACCAAAATTGAAGAAACTTGGCAAAGGCCATGATATTAGAAAGTATGCAATTAGGATTACCTCATCGAAGTGGTAACTTACCCGAAGGAAATGAAAGCATGAATTATAACTTTCCTTAGCTATAGGTTCTGAGCTGCCAAAAAATGTACCATATTTCATGCACTTTATTTGGTTTTCAGCATGAATGTTACCATGAACTTTTAACTAATGGGTTGCTTATTTAACTAGAATTTTCTATAATGCAGATTTGGATGCAATTGGCACAACTATGCTAGCAGGACAGAATGCTTCCGATGCAAGATGCCAAGGGATTAAGGTAAATGATGGCTTATTATTACACATTATTTCTTAGGCTATTGATTTTGATAAACTCCGCATATTTCTGAATACATGAGTCTGATAAATGCTTTCTATTCATTTCCTCAGGTGGTGCACTTTAACAAAAAGACGTGCCCATCCAACAACAATTCTTGGGTCATTGCAACTGTCACATTTTTCTTCAATGTTATAACTATGCGTTGTTATCTATCATGATCAATCATGATGTACCTTTTCGGGTTTGAATGATATCAAGCAGTTTTGCAGTCTTTCAAATGCTTCTCTAGCATAATTTTTTTTTTCTTTTTAATAATTTTTAAGTATGAGGAATGGGGTACAATGAAGGTTAAAGATTGATTCTAAAATTCTAAAGTTTCCTTGTTGTGGTCCAGAATGTAGAGAAATGGTTTTTTAAAGTAATAACTAATAACTGTCAACAAGAGTGCCTTCAAAAGAAAGAAAATCAATGACAAGGAATATGAACATTATAACGAGGACAACCATCTAAGCTTGGATTTTGATTCAACCAATGCCAGAAATTATTGAAAAAACTGAACAAGTGCAAGATTCAAGAATCTCTATGAGTAGTTGGCTTCAAGGGACAGCTTTTGCACAATAATTTGCGATCCTGTTGGCATCAAATCCAAGAAATGAATAATGATGTAGATAAGAACCGGATGCTCTGCTTTAATCTGACAAAGATGCAATATAGAGATAAAAACAAGTCAAATCCCACTTCTTTCATTCATTCGACACATTTCCGCTATAATTCAAGTGGAACTTACAACGTGTTGTGTTTCAAATTAATGCTATCAATATATAAACAAGGCATGGAAATAATTTGTCACTAACCAAATGGGTCCCTTCCAATAATCTTTCTCAGTTGGGTTAAATTTAACTAAGGCATGGCAAGCAAATTAGATGGACACGTACACTTAGTCTAGTTAGGATGCTCCTTGAAAGATATTGGTCAAAAAGCAATGTGCATATGTTGTTTGCTAGGTTCGCCTTCCCATCACTCCATCCATTAGCTTTTAGAATATACTTGGTCTGCCTCTAGGTTCCCTTTATAGCTTTATGCTGCTTCAAATGTTCTTCGTGTAGATACTTACTTTAATTTGGAAATTTTAGTCCCTTGTGAGGTTAAGCTGGTCTACAATCGCTTCAACAACTATAAGAATTCTTTTGTTCATGCTAACCGGCTCTTCAATGTGTGCCTAAGGCATGGTTAATAATTTTTTTTTTTCACCCACAACCAATTAATCTCAATTGATTATAAAGTTAAATTCAAGATGGCATCACAAAATTTAGTTTGAATTCTTGTCTTGTCAATTTACTGCCATTATAACCCTAATACACATGTGAAAAGATTAATATGCCCCTACGTTATGTATAATATAATCTCCCCCCCCCCCCCCCCCCCCCCCCCCCCCTCTCTCTCAATCTCAAGATGCAAGAGTCAACATGAGATTGGAACAATGATCAAGGAACAATGTGGTAGACAAGTTCTTTGTGAGAAGATCTGCGCACTAATGTCATGTGGGTATATAGCGAATGAGAACCTAACTAGAGGCGACCATTTCACACATAAAGTGATAATTAATGTCAACATGTTAGTACAATCATCTTGAATGGGTTTACTGGAGAGATATACTGCACCAAGATTATCACAACATAAGATGATGGGTTACTAAATGGGGACTCCCACCTCATGGCCAAGATGATAAATCCAAGTAAATTCTACAACAATATATGCTAGTGCACAATATTCGGCCTTTGTGAAGCTTTGAGGTAGTGTGGATTGTTTCTTGGAATGCCATGAAATAAGATTCCATCCAAGAAATATGGCATACCTAGCAATAGAGCAATGAGTGTCAAGATAACCTACCCAATCTGCATCAGCAAATGTGATCAATGAAGTACTAAATGTACAAACAATCGGGAGGCCCATTAAGAGAGTACCATGAAGGTATCTAAGAACCCATTTGGCAACCCGCATGTGATTAGTATTGGGTTGATGCATGTACTAACTCAATTGATTGACTACAAAGTGGATGTTTGGTCAAGTAATAGTGAGGTACTGTAGTGCACTTATGATCTCATGATAGATAATGGGGTTTGACAATAGGGGAAAACCATGAGCACTAAGTTGACTACGAGGAGACAAAGGTGTTTTTAAAAGTTTGGAAAGGTGAGTGAATTGAGATTGACTCAAATGGATGCCTTAAGGAATATGTTGCACATGGACATCGAGAAAAAAATGAAGGTCACCAAGATCTTCCATTGCAAACTAATGTGAAAGAGTGTTAATGTAGTAAAAAAGGAGGTTATGATTGTTGCCTACTAAGATGATATCATCAACGTACAATAGAAGAACAAGTGTATCATAGTCACAAGAATGCAAAAATATAGAGGTGCTAACTTTGCTCTACTTGAAGCCGATTTGAAAAAGAAAGTTGCTGAATTGAGAGAACCAAGCCCGAGGAGCTTGTTTCAAGCCATAGAGAGATTTATGGAGTTGACATACACAATCGGGATGAAAGAAAGCTTTTTTAACATCAAGCTAACGAATGACCCTATGAAAAGCTATGGCATGTGATAAAATGAAGCAGATAGTGGTGGGTTTGACAACAAGGCTAAATTTCTTTGAGTAGTCAAGTCCTTCATGCTAAGGGAAACCTTAAGCTACTACTCTTGCTTTAAATCGATCAACTTGATCCTCAACATGGTACTTGATACAAAATTTCCAAGTACTACTAACAACATTTTGGTAGGGGTGTGGAGGAACAAGAATCTAGGTTTTGTTCTTGAGTAGAGAATTAAACTCTTCCCTCATAGCAGCAGCCTAAGTAGGATGGCGAAGGGCTTCAGCATAGTGACGTGGTTTAGTAGAGGTGGTATGTGTGTGAAGGTTGAGAATTTGTCTAGGTTTAATAATGCTTACTTTGAAGCAAGTGAGCATTTGATGATTTGATTATGATGTAGTAGAGGCTACTAGAGTAAGGGTTTTAGAGGAAGGTAGAGGGGAGGTCCTTAGATGGGTACGTTGGTAGACATAAATTATAGGAGGTCATGTGGTATGGTAAGCGGTAGAGGTGCAACTAGGAATGGAGGCATCGGTAATAAGAGTGGATAGGTCTAGAGATCAAGGAGGAGGTGAAGTAGTAGATGTTAAGGTAGTAGAGGTTGTGGAGGGAGTTGAGCATAGAGGCTTAAGGTTGATAAGGGAAGAGGTTGTGAGAAGGGTGAAAGTAAGGGGTAAAGGTGCTTAAGATGCTACCTGGATAGCTGGAGAGGAAGTGATGAGTGAAGTGTAGAGAAAAATGGATTCATGAAAGACAACATGGTGGCCGATATAGACACAGTCGAAAGTGGGTTTAAGATAGCAGTACCCTTTATGTTAAGTAGAATACCCAATGAAGATGCAAGGTAAGGATCAAGAGGATAGTTTGTTTGGCAACATAGGTGTTGTATTAAGGTAACATAGACACCTAAAGTGCAAAGGTAGGTGTAATTAGGTGAAGTATGATGAAGCAATTCAAATGGTGACTTTGTTTAAGGGTGGCAAAGGGCAAGCAATTTATTGCATAAACTGCATAAGAGCAACATCAACCTAAAAATTAAGTGGCATGTTTGCATGAAGGCAAATTGTGCAAGCTAAGTCTGTAATATGTCCATGTTTACTTTTAGCTATACCATTTTGTTAAGGTATATAGGGATAGGAAAGTTGAAAATGGATGCCATTTTCTTTAAGAAAGTTGATTAGAGCATTGTTGACAAATTCACTACTGCCATCACTATGAAAGATTTTAATGTGTGTAAAGAGATAATTTTCAACCAAATATTTAAAGTGTTTGAAATGAGATAGAACTTTAGATTTATGGTGCATTGGAAATAACCAAGAGTGGTAATTACAATCATCCACAAAGAGTATATAATGTCAAAACCCTATACTTGATCAAATTGAAATTGCCATACATCAAAATGAATTATTTCTAAGGGCTTCTTTACTTGTTAAGATGAGTATGCAAATGGTAGGCGAATGGATTTGCCAACACTACATGAATGACATAAACTAGAGGATTGAGGAGAAGACTTGATTAGAAGACGATGGCCCTAAAAAAGTTGATGGAGGACAGCATTATGAGGATGACATAGCTTAAAATGCTACATATCTCTCGAAACAACAGACACAAGGAGGTACTATGGGGAGCGTGAGATGAACCGGGTAGAAAGGACATGTAGTTTGCTGGTGTAGAAGAGTTTAACTAGTTTTTTTGTCCTAAATAGAGAAAGAAGAATTGTCAAATTTTACTATACGGTTATTGTCATTATAGAGTTTAATAACAAAGAGTAGGTTGTGTGTAAGTGAAGAGACATGCAAAATATTCTTAAAAAGGATGGGTGTAACATTGGTTTAAATGGTGAGATCACCAACAAGCATGGTCATGTTTAGCCCCCATGTAACTTTATGTGAAGCTTCAAATTCAACACATTTTAAACATAGTCATGTCTAGGTCATGTCTAGCTTTAAAACATCATGACTTCTTCTATTTAGCTCCAAATTGAGTAAAATTATATCTCTTTTCTTCCTTTTTAATTCAACTATCCATCAAAACCCTAAAATCAAAATATTATTTAATTAAAATTTAAATTCTTAAAAAATGCCAAAATCAAGGGAAAAACACATTAAATCTCACTTTATATATATATATATATATATATATAATTAAGCACCTATCAAATTTTCCCACACTTAAAGCATTTGCTTATCCTTAAGCAAATTAATCGAATCAAATAGTAGGACAAGAAATACTTAATCAACTTACTATTATTCAAGAAACCATTCAAAAGAATTTTTATTTAACCCTGTACTAGCTTAAAAAACAAACTCTTAATTAACTAATAGTTTCAAGAGAAGATTAACTATAACTCCTATACTTTTCACTTAACCAATTGTCTTAAATATACAAAAGATTTGAAACTTAAATTATCATCTCCTTAATCAAGAAAAAATCATAAACACTTTACTAACTTTGCTAAAATGTATACACCCCCTTCTTCAATTTTCCTAAATACTATAATCCTAGATAAATATATCCATTTATCCATTAATCATTCCTCTAGTATTTTTTTTTTTCAAGTAGTTTCATCGGCCAGTAAGTCTCAAACCAAATAATCTTAGGCTACTAGGTTTTAAAATACCTCTTTAAACCACCCACTACCCTTATTTAATAGAGCTTATTACTTATATTTAGCCTTAACATGAACTTTTCTCTTAACTCTTTTAACAAGCTTTCAACCGATAATCCTGAGTTCTTCACTTGAGTTAGTAGGTGTTATTCTACAGAAAGGAGTCACCCTGCATGTTTAATTACTTGAGTTAATGAAGCCTACTGCTAAAATTTATTCAATTTATTTATTTCATCTTTAATTATATTGATTTTTTAAGAAAAATTCAAAGGATAAATACCAACTATTTACTTATCCAAGATTATAATGCACTAAAAATATCAAAAGGGAAAAATATACATCAAAGTTAGTTTAAAAGAAATCCATAATGAGTTCTTAACTAGTGATGTTATTCAAATTTCTAAATCTTCAAATTCAAAACTAAGTAATAAGTAGCTATTAAAGCACTTATTGATCAAATGTTCTATACTATCCAAAGAGTTACCATATATTAAATTGCAAGTTAATTTAATGATTTTCGGATTAAATAAAAAATTTGATTTCTTAAATAATCACAAATTTTATAACCCCTTTTCTCATACTTTAAATCGTACAGTGTCCTCAATGTAAAAATAAAAAGAAAAATTAACAAAATAAGAATTAAACAAAAAAACCAAAAAATAAAAAAAAAATAGAAAGGTAATGGGGCAAAGAACTAATACTCTCCTAAATATGGCATTTGTTCCATTCAAAAAGTGCACAACATATAAAGTAGTTGATCTTGAATGCCTTAAACATGTAAAGGCTACCAAAAAAAAAAAAAAAGCAAAAAGAGAACAAAAACTAAAGCAGCAGTTAAAAGAAAAAAATATATTAAAATCTAGTTTAGCAAGCTCTATAAGTTTTGTTAGTACATCAAAGAAAACAAAGATATTCATCATTGTAATCATGATCATAATCTCCTCATCTCCTTATGTTTATGCCCAGAAAATAAAATAAGGGATTCAAGATTAACACGGTCGAGAAATGGTCGTGTCTAAAGACCGTGTATCTCTCAGAAAAATTAAAACAGGGCACTCCCGACATGACCTTAGACATGGCCATGTCTAAAAGTCATGTAACTCTTAGTAAGGCTTTACTTTATTCGGATGTTTTGATACGACCATAACATGATTGTGTCTAGTGGTTGTGTAACTCTAAACAAAGATGAAATCCAAAACTCCATTAGACACAACCTAAATATAATCATGTCAAAAAGTCGTGTAGCTCTCGAAAAGAAATTTTTTATATAAATTATCTTGACATGACTTTGACATGCTTATGTCTGATGGTTATGTCACATCCACAGAACAGCATATATTTGACATACCCTTAACACGACCGTGTTTAGTGGTCGTGTTAAACTTGCAAAAAAAAATTGGCTTGCTTTTTTTTTTTTTAAAACTAGGTGTAAAAATGAAAATAAATCTAATTAAATTAAACTAAACTAAGGGAATCTAATAAAATAAAAAAGCTAAACTTGGGTTGCCTCCCAAGATGTACTTTTGTTTAATGTCATTAGCTCAATGTACTTTCTTTTTTAATCAGGTGGACGATTATGAAAATTTTGGCACTCAAATTGCGTGAATTTATCTGGACACTATTACTTGCCATGAGTGAGAGATTGCTGAACTAAGTTTGTATAAATGTCATCCTGCACATAAGTAAAACCAAGTAGGTTAGATGTATTTAGAAAATAATAAGTATTGTTACTCTTAAGGGGTTGTTGAATTGTGTTAAGCATCTTGAAGATTCTTTGTTCATCCCTAACTTTTAGAGTTAATGTTTGATTTCTTACATCTGTAATTGCTTTAGCAATAGTTAGGAAAGGGCAACCTAAAATTAGTATTGCTTCAATGTCCTCATTTGTATCTAGTATTACAAAATTCACAAGAAAAATGAATGTACCTATCTTAACCAAGGTTGTTAAAATCACGATTTTACGTAGAATCGCTAAGGGGTCTGTAGAATCGGAATGTAGAAACATAAGTTTCTATAACCTATGTAAAATAACTTCCAAATATTTTAAATTTACTTACAATAGTCAATAAAAAAATAATGGATAATACAAATAACGAAATTCAACATTTATTTTGGTCATAAATTGCAAATTTGCAATAAAAGTCATAATATAAATAATCAAGCATAAGTTGTATAATATAGATATTTTATTTCTAAAATGATAAGTCACGTATAAAGTGAGTTTCACCTAGTTATATATACAAAAGCTAAAAGATAATAGATAAAATTTAAAAATCAATTGTAACTTTAGGAAATTACTAATAAATAAAAGTTGATAACGAAGATATACCATTAGAAATGAGTAATATAAAAAAAATGACAAATAACTACTAATCAAAAGTAAATAACAAAAAAATGTACTATAACAAGAAAAAGCTTCAAAATTATATATTACTAGGTAAATTTTTGCACTATTAGTGATTATTAATTCAAAATATATTTACTTAACAATATATATTTAAAATTATTATAACTATGAGATATTAAAAAGATAGAAATATAAATACATTTATACATTTCCTATAAAATTAAAAATCTAAAAATTCTTATAACGTTAAAGTTATTTATCATTTATTTTATTTACTATTACAAAAATATTAATTAAAATAAGAAAAGTTGCAGCAATCAAACATAAGTGCTTAACGCAAACATGATCACAAACAAGAACAGGAAGATTGACGATCAACGAACACAAACACGAAGACTTCAATGCAACGCAACACACTGACGAGCGACAAGTGATGACTAATGAACATACAACAACAACAGCAGCATTCTTAACCAAAACATCTTTAATAGTACCGATAAGGTACTTTACGGACCTATTAGCTAATTGAATGCTCATATGTGTTGGTTTAGTGTTCTCCAATCCTAAATTTTTAAACATATAATGTGGCATTAAATTTATACTTGTGCCCAGGTAAGCTAAAGCTCAATTTAGTGATAAATTTCCAATAAGACAAGGTAGAGTAAAATACCTTAGATCCTTCAATTTTTATGGCAACTAATTTTGCATCAGCATAGAGCATTACTCATTTAATGTCACAGTTGATATCTTCTCCAGCTTCCTCTTATTCAAGAATAGTTCCTTCAAGTATTTGTCATACTTAGGCATCTATGATAAGACATCAACAAAAGGTAAGTTAATGTATAATTGTCTAAAAATGTCAGGAAACTTACTAAATGGTTTATTAGAGTGGTCTTTCTTCAAGTGTTTAAGATAAGGTATGAGTGGTCTGTATTCCTTCGCTTTTGGTGGTTCTATACTTTCTTTTTCTTTAGCTTCCTCTTCATTTCTTGCTAACCCTTCTATAGTTTCCTGTTCAACCTACAACTCCCTTCCACTTCTAAGGGTTACTACTTTCACATACTCTACAGGGCTAGTCTCGGTGTTGCCTTACAGTGTCCTTTGTTACCTTTCAGCCATCATCTTTGCAAGTTGCCCCACTTGATTTTCCAGGTTGTTGATGGAAGCTTCTTGGATTCTTACAAAAGTTTTAGTATGCTGCAATCTAGCTTCATTAGTTTAAATATATTTAGTTAAAAGTTTTTCCAAACCTAATTTCTTCTCTTGTGGTAAGTTTCACTAAAATCCTAAAGGAGGCAAGTTCATCCTTTGTTGATTTTAACTCTAGTTACTCTAAGAGAAATTCGGATAATTTCTCCATCCTAGATTGTAGGTGTTACTATAGGTGTTGTTTTGTGGCCTATAAGGGTTTTCTAAATAGTTTGTTTGTTCCCACTAACCCTTTATATCAACTTCTCCTGAGTTGGAAAGTGCATCTAACTTTCTATTAATGGCATCAACCAAGTTGGCTAAGGTTGTTCTAATTCATAGATGCCTACTACCTTATTCCTCACCCTAGCACCTTTCCATAGAGAACTATTTATAGCGATGTCATCAATCAAGGATTGAACCTCTTCAGGTGTTTTAGTGTTTAACGTCCCTCTAGCAGCGGCATTTAACATTTGCTTAGTTGATAGATTCAAATAATTATAGAAATTTTGAATTTTCATCTAAAGGGGTAGGCCATGATGTGAGCATCTCCTCAATAATTCCTTATATCTCTCCTAATTGTCATATAATGTCTCAGCCTCTAATTAAGCATAGGATGATATGTCCTTCTTGAGTTTGGTGGTTTTAGTAGGTAGAAAGTATTTTCCTAGAAACTTTTGAGCCATATCATCATAAGTAGTGATAAATCCCTTGGAAGTGAATTTAGCCACTATTTTGCTTGACTCCTTAGCGAGACGAGGAAGAGTCAGAATTTGATAGCATTGTACAAAGCCCCATTGATTTTAAAGGTGTCACAACTCTCTAAGACATTAGATATGTGAGCATTAAGGTCATCATCTTGTAATCCATCAAACTGGATGAACTACTACACCGTTTGTATAAAATGAGGTTGACTTTAAAAGTTGTTGCTAGTAATATTTGGCTGGACAATACTCGAGTCAGCCCCAACTAAAGAGGGTTTAGAGTAATCGGACATAGTCCGCTGTTGGTTTTAATTTTCATCGCTCATGATTTCTAATTTGTCATCTTCCTCTTCTACCTTTATTCTTAGAGGAGACCCTTAATTTAGTTCCTCCATTGTTTGCTAAATTGTTTTCCGTAAAAGCCTAGTTGTCCTTTTAATTTTCAATCAAAAATCAATGCGTCTAATGGAGTATTTTTTGTCATGCACTACTAAAATAAAAATTAAAAGAAAGTAGAAACAAGAAACAAAAAAATTGGTTAAATTAATAAAGTGATTAGTGTTCTTAATATCGAAATTCCTAGCAATGACACCAAAATACTTAATATAAAGTAAGTATACCTATCAAATTTTGTAATATAGTGTAATAAATACGAATATTGTCCCACAATGATTACGAATACTAATACTAATCTATATTCTATTATCTAACTAGTAAATTATAGATATTAAATAATCTAAAACCTATAACGGATTATTAACTAAAGAATTAAGATTTTATTGAAAGACAAAAAAAAAATAGATTATAATTAACTTCAAGATGGTAAACTAGTATTTAGACTTTATTTTCCCTATGAATTATTATGTGACATTAACAAAAATTGTTCAAATCCTTCTTAAATTTCATTAATTAAGAGAAATTCTAATTTAGTTTAATAACTTTCTCAAACTTATTAATCCATAATCTTAAAATTACCTATTTGAATCTCTTCACAATAGCATAATTCAAAGACCAAATTAAAAACAATAAATTTCCGTAACCAATTTAATTAAATCTAGAAGAATTATGTAACTTATCTTTAAGATTATATTAACTCTCTTCAAATATGTTAGATCTAATTACACATCCGATTTCTCAATCCTAATGTATGATATCAAATAGATAGAATAATATTCTAGAAATATTAATCTAATCGAAATAAAAAAAAAAAAAACACATGCATGAATCAAGAAATATAAGAATTCATTGAATAATAGAAATTCTAGTTACATAATAAACCTAGGATCTACAAGTTTAGATACCGAGGATATTTAAGCACTAATCATGTTGAAAATAGAATACTTTGATGATGTATAAACATTCATCATCAAGGAATCAATTAAAATTAAGAAAAACCCTAATTTCTTGAAGTATAAAAAGATAATCTTCTAGTCCCTCTAAAAGCCCTAATATAACTAAAAAATAACTTCTCTTCTCCTTTTGGTCAAGTCTCCCTTTTTCTTTATATAATGAGCATAAAAAACTCTATATTTTAGGCCAACACACTATCCAACACGGTCGTGCTTCGAGTTGTGTCAAATTCGTTGGTCAAAAGCTTATAAAACTAGATGTTGCAATAGATACAGTCTAGACAAGATTATGTCTAAGTTTTCTAAATTGTGCTTTAAAATTAATTATCTCAAAGTGATATACAACCAACAAACATGATCGTATCTAGCCCCCATGTAATTTTCTATTTTATACTTCAAATTCAACACATGTTGAACATGGTCATGTTTGGGTCATGTCTATCTTCAAAACCTTATAACTTCTTCTATTTAGCTTTAAATTGAGTAAAATTAGATTTATTTTATTTCTTTTTAATTCCACTATCCATCAAAGCCCTAAAATCAAAATATTACTCAATTAAAATTTAAATTCTTCAAAAACATGCTAAAATCAAGGGAAAAACATGTTAAATCTCACTTAATATATATATAATTGAGCACTTATTAAATTTCCCCACACTTAAGCATTTACTTATCCTCAAGCAAATTAATCAAATTGAACAATAGGACAAGAAATACTTAATCAACTTACTATTATTCTAGAAACCATTCAACAAAATTCTTATTTAACCCTATAATAGCTTAAGAAATAGATTCTTAATTAACTTAAGGTTTCAAAAGAAGATTAACTATAATCCTTATACTTTTCACCTAACCAATTGTTTTAAACATATAAAAGATTTGAATTTTAAATTATCATCTCCTTAATAAAAAAAATCATAAACACTTTACTAACTTTACTACAATGTATACACTCCTTCTTCATTTTACTAAACACTATAATCTAAGATAAATATACCCATTTATCCTTGAACCATTCTTCTCTCTCTTTTTTTTTTCATTAGTTAGTTTCATCGGTTAGTAAGTCTTAGACCAAATGATCTTAGATTACTAGGTTTTGAAATACCTCTTCGAACATCCACTACCTTTATTCAATAGAGCTTATTTACTTACATTTAGCTTTTACATGGGCTTTTCTCTTGATCCTTTTAACAAGCTTTCAATCGATAATCTCGAGTTCTTCACTCAAGTTAGCAATTGTTAATCCACACAAAGGAGGCACCCCACAAGCTTAATTATTCAAGTCGATGAGGCCTACGGCTAAACTTCATTTCAATTAGTTTATTTTATTTATTTCAACTCTAACTATATTGATTTTTCAAGAAATTTTCAAATGATAAATACCAACTATTTACTTATCTAGGATTATAGTGCTCTAAAAATATCAAAGGGGAAAAATACACATCAAAGTAAGTTAAAAGAAATTCGTGACTAATTCTTAACTAGTGATGCTATTCAAATTTCTAAATCTTCAAGTTCAAAACTAAATAATAAGTAGCTATTAAAACACTTATTGATCAAGTATTCTATACTACCTAAAGAGTTATTCTGTACCAAATTATAAGTTAATTTAATGATTTTCATATTAAATAAAAAAATTTGATTTCTTAAATAACCATAAATTTTATAATCCCCTTCCTACACTTAAAATCGTACATTATCCTTAATGTATGAATAAAAAGAAAAATTAACAAAATAAGAATCAAAGAAAAAAAATTAGGGAAGATAGTGGGAAAAAAAACTATTACACCCCTGAATATGGCATTTGTTTCTTTCCAAAACGTGTTCAGCATATAAAGTGGTTGATTTTGAATGCTCTAAAGATATAAAGGCTACAAATAGGCAAAAAGGAACTAAAATCTAAAACAACATTTAAAAGAAAAGAAACAAAAAATAAAAAAAAATATTATTAAAATCTAGTTTAACAAGTCATATGAGTCTCATTAGTACATAAAAAAAAAAACCCAATAAATTAGTCACTATAATTATGGTCAGAATCTCCTCATCTCCTTGTCTTCATGCCCAAAAAACAAAATGGGGGATTTTAGGTCAAGACGTTTGAGACATGACCGTGTCTAAAAACCATATATCTCTTAGAAAAATTAAAACAAGCCAAACTGAACACAACCTTAGACAAGAATGTGTCTAAAGGTTGTGTAACTCTCAATAAGGCTTTACATTCTTCAGATGTTTTGACATGACCATAGCATAATTGTGTCTAATGATTGTGTAACTCTTGGTAAAGATGAAATCCAAAACTCCATTAGACACGACCTAAACATGACCATATCAAAAGGTCGAATAACTCTCAAAAAGAAATTTTTTATATAAATGATCTTGACATGACTCCAATATACTCGTATCTTATGGTTATGTTACTTCTAGAGAATGACATATATTTGACACACCCTTGATACGACTGTATTTAGTGGTCGTGTCAAACTTGCAAAAAAAATTTGGCTTGTTTCTCTTTTATTTTTATTAGGTGTAAAAATGAAAATAAATCTAATCAAATTAGACTAAACTAAGGAAAACTGATAATAATATATATATAAACTAAACTTGCCTTTTAAGAAATACTTTTATTTAACATCGTTAGCTCGATGTACTTTCTTTTATTAGTCAGGTGGACCACTATGAAAATTTTGGCACTCAAATTGCATGAATTTATCCAAACCCTATTGCTTGCCATGAGTGAGACATTGCTGAACTAAGTTTGTATAAATGTTATCTTGCACACAAGTAGAACCAAGTAGGTTAGATGTATTTAGCTTCAAATTAAATAAAATTGGATTTTGTTTCTTTTTTTTAAATTCCATTATTTATCAAAGTCTTAAAATCAAAATATTACTCAATTAAAATTTAAATTCTTAAAAAACATACCAAAATCAAGAAAAAAAAAAAAACACTTTAAATCTCACTAATGTATATATATAATTGAGTACTTATCAATTGTACCATCAACATAACGATGGAGATCGTTGGAGATTAAAAAGGATGTCATGAGAGAGACCTATAATTGATAATGATTTGTAGATGGTTTGATGGGCACAATAGTAGTAACATTGATGGTGGGGAGAGTGGAAGAGGGCGTGTCAGTGTTTGGTGCGTTGATGAATGTGATGGTGATTGGTGGTGGTGGAGTGAGATTAGAGGACAAAAACGGTGTGGATTGCCAGTTAGCGGAGGCGGCACCGACGGTAGCACTCATGGCAGGTAAGAGGTTGAGAAATTGAGGGAGAAGGGCTGATGGTTGGGGAAGAGAGGTGGAAGGGTAAGCAACGGTGGGTGGTGCGATGTGAGTAAGAGGTTGGGTTAGTGTTTAAGCTAGGTTGATGACCACTGGTTCGGCAATGGTGGTAGATGAGAGAGATTGCGATGTGGCTGTTGTTGTTGTCATGATGGAGGGCTCGCTGGAGATGATGAGAAGTGAACTGCACGATGAGATGTTGTATTCGAAGAGTGACAGAGGCCAATGCGATTTTGGCCAGCGGCAAGGGAGCTTTTCTGATGGACAGACAGAAGTAGATTGAAAATATTACTGACAGCAAGAAAAAATTAAAAAATAATTTGATTTCCCCTTAATGGCTCTGATACCATAAACACAAACATGAAAGGTTGTGTATATTGTATATTGACATAATGTAATGTATAGGGTATAAATACACATTGAAAAGACTAATATGCCCTATACTATGTATAATACAATAATACTAAATGGGAGTATTAAGAAGTAATTATATAAGAAAAAGAACAATACCTCATATCTAACATGAAGACTCTTGTTAAGTATTCTATCAAGGTCACGTCATTCATGAAAATACAATTTTCCATTCCCAAATTTAATGTGAGTGCGAAAATGAGTCAGA
Source organism: Laguncularia racemosa (assembly GCA_037954665.1). Lineage (NCBI taxonomy): Eukaryota > Viridiplantae > Streptophyta > Magnoliopsida > Myrtales > Combretaceae > Laguncularia > Laguncularia racemosa. The sequence continues at coordinate 924,042 of JBBMOL010000094.1, read as the reverse complement.
TGCATAAAACAACGAGATTCCAGACATTAAATCTAACTGCAAAATTGAAATTCCTTTTTTTGTCTCAATAACTAGCCTCTTTAATTATGAATTCGACACTAGATTTTGGTATCCTAGTTGTAAAACTAGTGCCAGGCTAAGGAGAATAAGATTATTTTCAATTTTGGCATGAGATTCTCAAACATGATTACCAACTCCTAGGCTTAACTATCCCTTATAAAATAAGCTTACAGGAAATGCATTTCGCATGAAAGATTATTTTGGAGCCAAATTGTGAACAGGAATCATTTTATCTTCTTTCTTTCCTGAAGTGGATAATAGAACCCCTTTATTCTGCAACTTTAAATTGTCATTTCCTTATCCACTCACAAACTTCAAAACCTGGAACCTGTAGCTTTATCCCCATTCGGCTTCAAGTTTCAATTCACTTACATCCAGACTGTTCCATTTTCCAGCCAATGAACCCAAAATACAATTAACTTTTCTTGACATTAGGTGTGATATCAAAGGCTTGGACAGAAACCTTGTTAGATAACATGATACATGTATTTATAGTATTGTTGTTTCTTGCATCTGTCTTCAGCTATAATAAAATAGAAAAATAAAAGGAGTCAGAACATACAAGTTTCTAGTTTAATTGCAATTTCCTCATGCCTTCATCCGAGATAATTACACCAGTATTTCAACCATAGTTTGCATAGGAATCTGAGAATGATATCTACACCAGTCTATCATTCTCAACGGCCTTTTTCGCTATGTTTCATGGCATTGAATTTCCTCGAAAAGACACTTACACTTAGCTAGTTGAGAAATTATTCATGAGAATTCTTAGTGGAAATTTTGAAACAACTGTTTTTAAAGAAGTATAAATTAGTTCAAAATCTATCTGCCAGGCCTTGGGATTGAAATCTAAGCTCTTATATGCAATCCACTACAACAAGAAATCATCTCAATTTCATTCTTGAATATTTAGGTATACTTCCTGCCTTGTTCCATAACTTGCATTGCCTACCTTGTTCCAATCCTGTACTTCCAAAAGAACCAAAAGAAAAGGTGAAAGAACACAAAATTTTCGTAAGTAGCTATATGTTTGCTTAGCCCTGATCCTGCAAAAATGATCAAGGCTGTGCGCTTGCAGCAACTATGCATCTTCGTTATTTTTCTTCTATGTTTTCTTCAACTGCATACTGGTCTATTGAGTTTATGAAAAATTGTTATTTTTATATACAGAATGCAGATTTGATATCCTAAATCATGTAGGCGAAGCAATAAAGTAATCCAACATACAGACCTTTGTTCTAATATTCCATTATTATCTCTTAAAATACAAAGCATCTTTCGGTATAACAGTTTAAAGTTCATCAACACTTTAAGATTAAATATACCCTGGAGAGCCACCACTCTAACATAGTTGGCTTCTTAAGAAATTTACATCCGAGTATCAAACTTTGAGACATATCCGTAGAGTTCTCATCAAGACGAAATTTTTGTGTCTCCGCATGGCACCCCCTTCCGTAATCTCACTAATCATGTTGCCACATACAAAGAAAATAGTGAAAAGTGGTACTTACATCAAATATTCTTCATCTATGACATGTGGTCAGTAGGAAAACAAAAGGACATACTATTCAGGGAAAAGGAATTTCATCCTTCTAGTCACTTTTTGCAGAATGAACTTTTCAGAGTATATTCCATTTTCTCAGTGGTTACACTGATCTTTCATAAAGCCAAGTATACATACTAGCTAGTCACACTGCTGCAGGTTCATCGAGAATAACAGGTCTGTAACAACTTCCAATTTTTTATTTCTAGATGTTGCTCCGATACTTCAAGCATTTTGACAAAATCAAATCAACTCTATTCTATGTTTGTAGATTGCAGAAATGTATTTGAGTAAGGATTTCAGGAAACCGATTTTATTTTGCATCACCTTTTTGTTTATGTACAATGTTTATTATATAGGCTAATTAAGAAATCTTTTTTAACTAACTAACTTACTAATTTACCAACCAATAAAAACATGACACATATACTCCAACCTAGACTTATGTATATCTAATCTAATTTACCAACCAATAGAAACATGACACATGTACTCCAACCTAGACTTATATATATCTTATCTAGACCTCTATACTTACTACATGTCAACTCTATATCCCCTCTCAAGTTGGTATTTCTTGAAGCCTCAACTTAAACCTTAAAAAATTAAGTTGCATTGCTAGAAGCGATTTGGTACACAATCAAAAAGTTGGAACTTTGATGGAACAAGCTTAGTAGAAATGAGACTAGAGGAAATATGATCTCGAACAAAGTGAATATCAATGTCAATATGCTTTGTCTAGGCATGATAGCAGGGGTTTGTAGCAATGAGTAGTGTGTATTGGTTGTCACAATGCAAAGTTATAGGAAGTTTAACTAGAACATGAAGATCTCATAGACTATACAAAGTCCACAGAATTTTCTTTGTAGCTACAACAAGGCTTTTATACTCTACTTTAGTTGAGGATGTGGACACTGTGTTGTTTCTTTGTTTTTCATGAGACCAAGGCTGATCTAAGCATAATGCAATATCCACTAATTGATTTTTTGTCCACAACATTAGCCGCCTAATTAGAATAAAAAAATGTGTGAAAGGAAAGATCATTTGTAGTCGGATAAAACAATCCTAAGGAAATAGTCCCTTTAAGATATTTCAAAACATGTAACACGACTTGCATGTGTGGCACATAAGGATTGGCTAGAAAAGTACTTAGATGATGAACTACGAAACTAATATCTAGTGTGGTAAAATTAAGGTATGATAATTTGCCCAGTAGTCAATGAAATGAAGTCAAATTGTCAAGTTTGTCACCATCATCCTCATTTAACTTGAGTCTAGTAGGTAGAGGTGTTTTAGCTAGCTTCGTAGGAGTGAGGCCAACCTCCTCAAGCATGTCTAATAAAAATTTCCTTTAATTAATAAAACAACCATTAGCAGTTTGATAGATCTCTAGAATAAGGAAATATCTCACCAATCCTAAATCCTTTATAGTAAATGCATCATCTAATTGTTTCTTCAAGATACGAATTAAATAGAAATTAATATGTCATCCACATAGAGAAGAACCACCACAAAGCCAGTGGATGTTTGTTGAGTGAATACAGAATTCAATTGACAAAAACCATACGATATTAGAAAATTAGATATTTCCACATTCCACTATCGAGAGGCTTGTTTAAGTCCATATAATGATTTCTTCAACCCGCAAACTTGATTAGCTTGAGCTTTATCATAGCCTTTAGGTGGTACCATGTATATTTCCTCATTCAAATGTACATGTAAAAAGGCATTGTTAACATCAATATGATGGAAGGGCCATGAATAAGTAATAGAAATAGCTATTACAATGCGAACAATATTCTACTTTGCAACTATGGAAAACATATCATGGAAATCCTGACCTGCAACTTGTGTATATCCCTTAGCCACTAACTGTACTTTGTATCTCTCCACACTACCATCTGGTCGATATTTTACTTTATAGATCCATTTACATCCAATAGCTTTTTTACCCTTAGGTACATAAGTAATTTCCTAAGTGTCACTAGATTCAAGAACATGAAGCTCTCATTCCACGGCTTGAATCCACTCCTTTTTCTTAATTGCTTAAGAGTAATGAGATGGCTCTTTTATAGTTAACACATTAGCTAATGATGCAATGAACTCTAAAGGGTATTTGACAAACAATTGAACATCAAACAAAGGATAGGCAGTTTTATTTGAAGTCTGTGATTTTGATTGATTAAGCATAATCATGTTGCAATCATATCAAATTGAGATATGTGCACAAAATCCTAAAGCCAAGAAGGAGATTTCCTAGTTCTAGAAGACCTTCAAACTTCAAAAGATGTAATATCACTAGGTATAACAATAGGCAATTGATCAATAAGGTTTAGAAGAAACAATTGATTTTGATGTTACAATTAAATCAGATTCTGAAGATTTTGATCCATGAATAAGAGTTTAAAAAAAAACTGGTTTTTTAGAAGCGAAGGAAGGTGTGTTAGAAGCAAATTTTGGACAAGAATTATCTTGGAAAGGAAAAATATCTTCAAAGAAAACAACATCTCTGCTCACCATTATTTTTTTTTAAAGAAAGATTGTAAACTTTATATCCTTTTTGTCCATTAACGTAACCAATGAATATGCATCTCACACCTTTAGGATCAAACCTATCAAGTTTTGGAGAAAATTGTGCTACATAACATAGGCAAACTATCACTCGAAGATTTTCATTGTTTGGTGGTTTATGAAAAAGCATTTCATATGGTGATTTCCATCCAAGATTGGACATAGGCATTTTGTTTATTAGGAATGTAGCAATAAGTATACATCTCACTAAAAAACTTTGGGTAAATCGGTATGAAGTCAAAGAGCTCTTAAAGTATCTAATAAGTGCCTATGTTTCTTTTCAACTTTCCCATTATGTTGTGGTGTATAAGGAATGGTGTGTTGGTGTATTATTCCAAAGTTTCAAAATAGATCTTGACAATTTTTAAAAATGAATTCTTCTCCATTATCTATTCTTACAACTTTTGGAGTAATGGAAAAATGGTTAATAATGTATTTGAAAAACTGATCAAGAGTAGAAAGAGTTTGATATTTATGATGTAGTAAGTAAGTCCAAGTTACTTGGGTATAATCATCAACAATGGTAAAAAAAAAAACTTGCACCATCTAATGAAGTAACTTGGTAAGGGCCCTAAACATCAATATGAAGTAGTTCAAAAGCAAAAGAGGTTGAACTTAAATCCTTTTGACCTTTCTCTTATCTACAAATTGGTTACTACTTCCATTAGAAAGAACCATAGTTTTCTTCAAAACAAAAGTCGAAACCTCCATATCAAAAGTTAAAGAACCAGTAACTTGCCTCTATTTTTTCCACCTATTGTACAAAGTAATATGCTCTATTGACTGATGGAAGTGGTTATGTAAAAAGAATTTGAGTCCTAATTCCTTCATACGCATCATTAAGTCCCATTAAAAACTGAACAAGTATGTTATGGAATTCATACTCCAAAACTCTATCCTTGAAGGCACATGTATAGAACTCAAGCCTACCACATTCACAACTAGGAAAAGAATGTATTTCATGTAACTCATCCCAACAGTGCTTCAATTTGTTGAAATATATACTAACAATCTGATTATTCTACCTAAGATTTTCTATCTCATGTTGTATTTGAAAAATCAATGGACCATTAGCAATACCATACCGTTCTTTAACTTCTTTCCAAAGCTTAAATGCAAATTTAGTGTAAAGAAAATTCTAAGCCAAATCCGTGTTCATGGAATTTAACAACCAACATCTAAGCATGTAATCGCACCTATTCCACTTGAGTAAATCTGGAGAAGTATCCATTGGTTGTTGAATCAAACCATCAATGAATCCTATCTTCATTTTTTGCTACAAGACCCAATTTTATCTACTTCACGAAAGATAATTGCTTCCATTGAAGATTAGATTCCCTATTAACATACCCAGACTACTAATCCAAATAGATAAAACGGATCCACAATTGTTGAATTAGGATTACTTTTTTAAATTCAAAAATAGAAGCCATAAACCACAAGAAAAATGAAACTAGAATGATTGATTGAATCCAAGAAACAATGCTATAACCTACTCTAATACCATGACAAAATCAAATCAACTATGTTCTATGTTTGTAGATTGCGGAAATGTATTGCAAAAATGTATTTGAGAAAGGATTTCAAGAAACCCAATTTTATTCTGCATCACCTCTCTATTTATTTACAATGTTTATTATATAGGCTAATTCAGAAATCTTCTTTAACTAACTAACTAATTTACCAACCAATAGAAACATGACACATGTACTCCAACTTAGACTTATATATATCATATCTAATTTAGCAACCTATAGAAACATGACACATGTACTCCAACTTAGACTTGTATATATTTGATCTAGACCTCTATACTTACTATACGTCAACTCTGCAGATTTGGGACACAAATAAGCATTATGCCTTTTTTCTTGGCCAGGAATTATGCCTTAAAGTTAAGATTAAGCTTTTGTTTGCTTATGCTGTTTCCTGGCCCATGCAATTGTTGCTCTAGCCAATGCATCCATGGGATCGATGCACTTCTTAAGGAGAGGATCGTCACGAGGAAGAAGTCCCTGCATTTCATTAGAAGCAAGGATGACAGTATTCACTGCCCTTATCAAGAGAACTTGAATTGCGATTCTTAATAGATTTCGTGCTCCTTCCATGTCCTTTCTTTTCAATGTATCAATTGCTGGAATGATAATATGCTGCATCGTTGCTTTGTCAGGCAGCACAACTTCAAAGCCCTGTGATTAAACCAGAAATAAGAAATCCCAAGACAAAAGAGCCATAGCAAGATTAGGTAAAGATTTATACTCAATGATCTTGGTATGATTAAAAATAAAAAGACAAAAACTTGCTTTACCATGCATTTCACCCTGAAAAATCAACAAAAAATGAAGCACATTAAAACAAATTCCATGAACTGCTATGAATTCCTAGATTTGCTGTGAATACTTTAAACAATTTATATGATCATTGAAATGGATGTGAACATTTAATATTAGTAGTCAGAACATTCTGAACAACTCTTGTTAAGTAGTGGCAATAAGGCTCGGATCTTGTTGTTACTTCTTGCAGGAACCAAAGCTCAGTAAATCCAAATAATGAAAAAAATTCGTGTACATGCTGCACAAGACAACTAAATGACTTAACTGCATGATGGACCAACAGTGTCCTTGTCATCCAAGGAATTAATTAAGAACAGATGATACAAGATTGTAACCTTGTTGTTATTATGATGCTGTGTTGTACTAATAAGCCAAAAGCTTAACCATTAAGAAACGGCTTTATTACCCTTAATAGCAAAGAATTATAGGTACCGTTTGATCACCAAAATAACATAACACATGGAGAATAGAACATGGCACAAGAAAAACAAGACCACTTAACCCTTTCTACCTTGTTTGGTCCTTTTAAAATATAAGAGATTTTTTTTACAGGTTTTTTAGAAGACTTCTGTCTTTTCCAATGACATAAATTTTGTAATCACCTATTATTGTGATGCTCTTTAAGGGGTCTTTCGTCTAATATGTCACAAATTTTGCAAACCACACATGCTACTAGATATTTTACCCTAGTCCTTCAAATTTTGTAAACCAAAAACTACCATATGCTACTTGCACAATATACCTGTTTCTGTAGCTTCTCCTGATAAAAACCAGCCATCAAAATTGCATTGGTCCCTAGCAATCCAATTCTCACTTCACTACCAGCTTCAAGTGGCTTCAATTTTGCTTTCTTGAGCTCATTGGCAACACAAACAGCAACATGAAGGAATGGCAAACTACAACCTCTAGATATCTCCTCATGCCATATATGAGACAAATGACACGGCGTCACTATGCAACCAGCTCCAGCCTGCTCAAGAAACAACCTCTTGCTCCGTAAATTCTCAAAAATCATCTCACTGCCTAATTGCAACTCACCACTCCTTGAATCAGACATATTCAACGGAGCATGAACCACAAGCTCTTTGCTCAATGCGGGATCATTGCAGACAACAAAAGGAACACTTCCTTTACCGTCTTTTGAACTCCACCATGCAATCTTTTCCAAGAAAACAAGAGTAGACAAGATAGAGGCCCCTCCAATGACACCAATAGCACCTTCCTGGCCTGATAAAGAATTAGGGATAAGACCTCTTCTTTCAGGAACATAGGATCCTGAGCTCTTTTTTGGCTCCTGAGTGTTGCCACTTTCATCAGTCGATATCAGAAAAGGTGGTAACTTTAGATTTTCAGAATTCGATCTTGTCCTACACCGATTTCTAGCATTGTTCACATTGCCTACAAAAATTGGCCATCTACTCATTGCAGGGGAGCATATTTTCATGCTTCTCTCCAACACCCTTCAATATCAAGGCACTTCAGAGGCTAATGAATCAAGTGAATAGAAAAAGTGCCATATTTATGATTCTTCAAACAAATCCAGGACTTAATAAAGATCAGCTAAACTTTTTCTAGCAGCATCTACTTCTGCATATTAAAAACTAACAATCATCACGGATAAATTCAAAATCCCTCTTAAAATAGTTGTCAAATGATTAAGACACATCGAAACTCTAAGAACAAAATTCTAAAACTTTTGTATACTCGCTACTTGGTTTAGATGACCATACCGATGCTCTGTAGTAGTTTTCAAAATTGAACGCTCGTGAACTAGTTTCATCCAAGGCATAGACCAAATCCTTTTTCATTATTATAAAACAAGTGTATTAGTAGACCAACTTCACATCAATACTTGAAGAACTACCTGAAAAACTTCAACTCTGTCCTGGGTTGCTCAGTTTCATCCTTAGACTACTTAGAAGTTTACTAGAAGAAAAAGGCCCCTATATAATGCCCAAATGCCAAAAGGAGCATCCATTCTTGAAAAATCTGGATGGAATCAACATGTTTGTCAATTGACATCCTATCAACGCTTGAATCATTATCATCCGTCCAAAAGCTAGTTGATAGATAAGGACAAATATCAATTGCTTTGCTTTTAAATCATCTCTATCCTGCTGTCTGACATTTGAAAAGGATGCAGCAACAGTAGGAGTGACAAACAGACACACCCCCTAGTAAAACATAGCAAAGCAATAAAATCTTAAACACTAAATATCATTACATTATCGTATATACGGTAACTTTTTTGTATAACTATACTTTGTAACTCCGACCCAACTTCACCTATATTGTAATCCATACTCAAAACATAGAAAGGAATGAAAACGGACAAAAGTGGACCATCATTGCACCAGCATTATCTGTAGTGGTGAAAATGAATACTGTTTTGTAGTGGCCACTAGTCAACATCCCGCGAAGATCGACCTTTTCGAGATGCACCTGCTATGGCATGCTAACCGTGAATTAAACTGACCCCCTTTCACACTTTCTGAAATCCAGCTGTACATCGAATGTAATCAATTGTATTTGGAATTTTTTATCATGTGGCATTTCACCATTTATATTTTCGTATATAGATAGATGACTCTTGATAAGTTCAGTAACTGTACGCACAAACCTGATAATTTTTATAAGATGGATCCCATCTATGTGTGTTATAAAAGTATAAATCTACAATTAAAAAATATTCTGCTGAATCGTAAATACGTCTTTATGTATATCTTTAAAATTGAGCTTTTGATTCTAAAAAATCTTTTTAAAAAAAGCGCTTTAGCACCATACTGCCCATTTTCCTCTAGATAAAATTAATATATATATATATAATTAATTATAACAAAATATTCAATAACTAAGAGATATTAACTTGGAAAATTTCTCCTTTTTTTTCTTATTGTATGTGACTTATTCATAAGGGATCAAAAGCATGTTTTTGAAGATTGGGAGGTTCATACTCGATTTCTAACCAAATCATTTTTTTTATATTTTAAAAAAATTAAGAACTCAACCAATTAGGTTCAATTAAAAAAAAATGTAATATATAATTGGCTTAATTTTGGGGGAAGAACCATACCAAATAGAATCGTACCCACCTCTAATAATAAGAAAAAGAAGTAAATGAATGAATAAATTATATTAGTTAACAATTAAAGGAATAAAGATAGTTAAGATTCTGTGACTTAATGGCATAAATGTTAGTCACCAGTTTGGATGGATAGGGTTTGATTCTCTCTCCTCTATTGTAATCACCGAAAAAGAAAAGAAAAAAAAAAGTTGATAATGATGATGATGGTAATAATAAAATGAATAAATAAGTGAATATGTAAGTATACATAAATATACATATATATAACTAAATAGAATAAAATAAATAAGTAGATAGCTCATGGGTTTGAAATGTTTACAAATAGGTAGATTAAACCTTAATTATAGGCTTGAATCTAGAATCTCACTAAGTACTTAACAATTGGATATATGAGTAGTTTGAAGGTAGGTTTAGCTATCCGTAAAGAAATTGATTGAGAGTTAATGTTGCTCTCTTGATAATGGTCAACCATAAGAGGGATCGTGCCAAAACTAATAAGGTCACTCCTAATGAAATATGAGTTCAGAACTATCTTAAGAAAACAAGAAGAGAAAGTCAACTTGTCACCAAAAAATATGTAAAATGTATGAAGCAAAGGGTTGTCGAGCACCACATGAAAACTCTAAGAGGGAAGAACCTCCCATCTCATGATACATACACATCATGGGCACACTCAACTCTATTTCCTCTTTCGTAGAATCTTCACATCCAAAGGGACCATATGAGTCTGATATTGGATGATCATGCTCTACGTTTGAGTGTGTCATGGCTACAAATATAAAGCAAATATAAAAAGGTACTTTTATGATTAATGTATATATATATATATATATATATAAGTAAACATGGTGGTGGAAATTATTTACCTATACTTATGAATATTGAGCATTGACAATTCAACCGCCATTTTTATGCAAATATCTATAAGAATCTTTACTCTATTCTTGATTAAACTGAAGATGATGGAACTTGATTAAGATCAATCTTGCACACGCAAAATAAGAATACAAGCAATAACAGTATGTAATGTTGAATTGATGTAGCAAGGTTGATAGAAGTAGTTGTTGTTCTGTTAAGAAAAAATGATTTTCCATTGAATATAATGGCATGTTAACACTTTTATTTATACTACTATATCAGAAACTAACTAAATAACTTCAACTAACTAAACTAAATAACTTCTATATAATATCTAATATATTTAATAAACACATGTATAACTTTACACTCCCCTCTCAAGGTAAAGCCTTGCACATGCCTAACTTAGAACACATGTGGAGCAATTGAACTTCTAAAACTTATTTAGTAAGAAAATCAGCTGGCTGGGATTTGGAAGGGATATAAACAGTCCGAACAAAACCTTTAACAACTTAATCTCTTGTAAAATGAGCTTCAATAGCAATGCGTTTAGTGTGACTATGAAAATAAGGATGATCAGCTAAAAGTCGAGCAGACTTGTTGTCATAATATAGATCAATAGGCAAAGAAACTAGTACACATAGATCTTGAAGGATATAGGAAATCTAAAGTAATTCTTTAGTAGTGGATGCTATGCTACAATACTCTGCTTCAATTAACGAGGTAGAGATCGTGTTTTGCTTCTTGGTCTTCCAAGAGATAAGGGAACAACCAAGTAAAATACAATAGCTAGAAACTAACTTTCTATCTATGGGACAACCACCCTAATCTGAATATGTGAATGCAAATAGATTAGAAGAATTTTCTCCAAGGTAGAAAAGACCAATGTCAAGAGTTTCTTTTAAATACTTCAAAACAAGATAGGCTACCCAAAGATGACCAACACAAGGCTTGTCTAAAAATTGGTTAAGATAATAAATGACAAAGGAGAGATCACACCTAATAAGAGTGAGATAAAGAAGTTGTCTAACGACTCATTAATATAAGGTTAGATCAGTAAGTAGTTCCCTAGCATTAGAAGTCAACTTTAAACCAAAAGGAAATGGAAATCGGACAAGCTTAGCTGTAGAAAGGCCATAACTACACAATATATCCAAGATAAACTTTTGCTAATTCAAAAGAATTCCTTGAGAAGTTCGACAAAGCTTAATCCTAAGGAAGAACCTAACAAAACCAAGATCCTTAATTGTAAATTTCTGATCCAATGATGTCTTCAATTCTGCAATGGATTAAGAATTAGTACTAGTAATAAGAATGTCATCAACATAAAGTAATAGTACAAAAAAATCCATCAGAAGTCGAACGAATAAATAAGGAATGATCATTAAGATATTGTATAAATCCCTATTGTATTAGGAAAGTAGAAATTTCCAAATTCCATTGGTGAGATGCTTGTTTGAGGCCGTATAGAGATATTAGTAACTTGCAAACTTGTCCCAATCGTGCCTTAACATACCTTAGTGAGGAGTCATATATATTTCTTCATCTAGAAAACCATGAGAAATGCATTATTGATATCAACTTGGAAAAGAGGCCAATTTTTTATAGCCGCAACAACAAGAAGTATCCAAATTGTGCCTAATCATGCAACAAGAGAAAAAGTACTATGATAATCCTCACCTTCAACTTGGGTATATCCTTTGCCACCAAATGAGCTTTATAATGCTTAACACTACTATTAGTATGATATTTAATTTTATATACCCATTTGCATCTAATAGCACATTTTCTAGGTGGTAATTCCGTCAACTCCCAGGTTTCATTGTGTTCAAGAGATTTTAACTCTTGTGACATTACCTTAACCCATAAATTATCTTGTGATGCTTGGGAATAAGAAGTAGGTTCTTTAGTCATGAACACATTAGCCAATGAGTTGACATAATCATTGGGATAAGAAACAAAGGTATTGAAGGCAAATAAAGGATGTGTAATAGAAGACAATGGATCATGTGTTATAATATCTGAAGAAATTCCTTATGGAAAAACACTTTTGATAGTATGTACATAATCTTTTAACCATTGAGGTGTTCATTGTTCCCTTGTAGAATGCCTAATTGGAGTAGGAATTAGAGTGGAAGAACAATTAGAAGCAGATGCATCGGATGATTTTAATGCTAAAGTAGGATTAGAAATAAAATTGTTCAGATTAAATGAGTTAGAAGATTCTAATGCTAAATCAGGATTAGAAATAAAACTGTTTATACCCATTGATTCTGAAGGGAACAAAATATACGGAAAAGAAGTAAGGGAATCACATTCCTTTAATGTTATAGCAGAATCCTTGAAAAGAAATTGATTTTCAAATAATACAACATCTCAACTTATAATGAACTTTTGAGAATCTAGAGCATACAACTTATATGCTTTTTGTGTATGTCCATATCCTAAGAAAACACACTTAATGCCTTTAGCATCAAATTTATCTTTATGGGGTGGATCACTGGTTACATAACATAAGCAATCTATTATCTATAAATGCTCGTATGAAGGTAACTTCCCAAACAAAATTTCATAGGGTGTTTTCCAATTTAATCTTGCCATAGGTATCCTATTGATAAGATATGTGGCTATGAGGATGCAATCACCCTAAAATTCTTTAGGTAAGTTTGTGTGTAATCTCATAGCTCGTGATGTTTCTAACAGGTGCTTATGCTTGCGTTCAATAGTTCAATTCTATTGAGGAGTGTAGGGTGAAGTCTTTTTATGAATGATCCCAAGTTCATCAAAGAAGATTTGGCAATTTTTAGATGTAAATCTCACCATTATCTATGTGAACGAACTTAGGTACAATATGGAAATGAGTTCTAACATAAGCAATGAAATGTTTAAGATGGGATAGAACTTGGTGTTTGTGATTCAACAGATATGTCCAAGTACCTCTAAAAAAGTCATTTACAATAGTGAGGAAATAAGTTGCTCCAAAATTCGAAACACGATATGGTCTCCATAAGTCTATGTGCAACAATTCAAAAATGGATTTAGAGATATACTCACTTCGTGGAAAAGGTAACCAATGGTTTTTTGCCAATTGACATGTATCACACAAAAAAAAAAAAAGAATTTGCAAATCGAACTCTTTACAACTTTGTAAATGTTCCAATTTCGAAAGAGAAGTATGTCCTAATCTTGCATGAAACAAATGCAAAGTTTGAGATATAGTTTCTGATGAACTAGAATTTGCAAAAACTAAAGACTTACTACATTCTAAAGAAGAGGAAGCTATAGAAACTAAGGATTTGATACATTCTGAAGAAGAGGATTTTCACATTACACTCTCCAAGGGACTACAACACCCAATGTCATCATATTGTAGTACATATAGGTCATTTGCTTTCTCGAGTAGTAGCAAGACATTTTCTAGTTGTCAAATCTTGAAACAAACATGAATTTTTGTCAAATTTGGCTAAAAGAGGTAAGTTTCCTAAGAGTTTTGGAACTAAAAGTAGGTTGTATTTGAAATCTGTTAATAGAAAACATTCTAAAGGGTTTGCTAAAAGAGGTAAGTTTCCTAAGAGTTTTGGAATTGAAAATAGGTTCTATTTGAAATTTATTAATAGAAAAACATTGCAAAGGGTTAAGGCTTCTATAATCTTGATAGATCTTATAGTATTTACCGATTTCTTAGTTCCATCAGGAAAGCTAACAAAAATTGGAGTAGATAAACGATGTTTATCATGTAATAGAAATTCAAAGGTGTACCAATTTCTTATCTCTTGGAAGACCAAGAAGCAAAACATGGTCTCTACCTCGTCAACTAAAGCAAAGTATCATAGCATGGCATCTACTACTAAAGAATTACTTTAGATTTTCCTATATCCTTCAAGGTCTACGTATACCAGTTTCTTTGCTTATTGACCTATATTGTGACAACAAGTCTACTCAACTTTTAGCTGATCATCCTCGTTTTCATAGTCGCACCAAACACATTGCCATTGATGTTCATTTTACAAGAGATTAAGTTGCTAAAGGTTTTGTTCGTTTGGCCATATTGTTCACAAACTTCTTTCCACGATTCAAATGCAGATTGTGCATATACAAAGCTTCGGGATAGTTCGCTACTTGTTGTATTAAGCAACCAACATCTGACGATATAATTGGATTTTGACCACCAAATAAGATCATTTGAATTTGTCTCTAGTTTAGAAATTGTTTCGTCTATGAATCCTAGCTTAAGCTTAGCTCCTAAAGCCATGCGTATGGATCTACTCCAAGCTAAAAAATTGCTTCCATTAAAAACCATATTTCCTATTATCATCCTAGGATTATCAAATCCAAAGATGAATAAAGGGTCTATTGTTGCAAGATCAGCCATGGATTGATTATGATTCATGATTGATTTCAAAACTAAGTAATCTTTGAACAAGCAAATGTTACTTGCTTTGATACCATGTAAGAATCTTTACTCTATTTTTTATTAAACTGAAGATGATGGAATTTGATTAAGATCAATCTTGCACATGCAAAATAAGAACACAAGCAATAAGAGTATGTAATCTTCAACTGATGTAGCAAGGTCGAAAGAAGTAGTTGTTATTTTGTTTAGAAAAAATGATTTTCCATTGAATAGAATAATTTGCTAACACTTTTATTTATACTATTATATCAAAAACTAACTAACTAACTAACTTCAACTATCTAAATTGAATAACTTCTATATAATATCTAATATATTTAATAAATACATGTATAACTTCACAATATCATGGTCCGAGCGGCTCTTAGTTTTAAAATTATCACGATCTTTGTTATCGGAACAAAAATCGGAATTCTACTCTCTTCCTTGGATTTTCATTTATTTATTTTCATAGTTGATGGACACCTGAAGACGTATGTCGCATGCATTGGCCTAGAAGCATTTTGTAGAAAAATATTCATTTGTCTCCGTCTTAATTCAGGCATGCTACTAGATTCCAAATCAGCTACTTTGTCTGTTGTACATCCTTACCTCCGGGTTTCACCGTTCAATGAAAACCTTTCTCTACAGGATAAGTGTATTTGCTGTTGTCTTACGAAATGTTGTCTTTGTTCCTCACATGTGATTTTCGAATTGCAATGGATATTATATGGTGATAATATTTTAGTAATAGGGGTTATTACGTGCAAATAAATGAGATATGTTTTTGAGTGGTAAAAATTGTGAATAAATTTTATTTATAGCATATAAAAAATTCTATGATCCAATCATTTAGTTACTTTATTATGATCGTGGATGATATACTATTAAAAAAACTATTAACAATTCCTATAAAACTATCAACTGTCTTTAAAGAACTATTGACAGTTATCAAAAGGTTGTTAACAACCTCTTTTACTATTAATAGATCTTATTTCACTGTAATCGAGAGAAGCGAATCATAGAACCATAAATTCTCCATAGCATTTGTTGCATACCAAGATGTAGTTAACTCTTTATACTTTATCATAAGCATATCCTCCATTACACTTGTAGGAAAATGAACGCCCTTCATATGCTTACATGTTGTAACGTCTATCATTTTTTTGATCATTGAAGTAAATATATATTTTTTATATACATTATATATTTTAACATTTATTTTTTATCTTCATCACTTAAAATATACATCTTATAAATAAACGCTACTGAGCAATGTTTCTTTTTCAAAATGGTAAGATGATGTTGTAAGAGTATATTTAATGGGAGCTTCTTGTCTTAAAACCTAACCAACCCATAATGTTGTTATCTAGAATATCTAGAAGCATCTTTTAATATTACAAAGATACCCCAAATTTTAAATAAAATAAAATAAAACAAAACAAAAACCATGATCAGATAAAAAGAATGACGACCTAACCATTTAGTTGACATGGACTACATGAAATCAGAATTTTTAAAGGTGGTGCAATATACCCAACAACAAAATCCAACCTTAACCACTTATCCAGATAAAAGCTATGTGAAACATGAGATAACGTACCAAATGTACTAGGAAATAAATTAAAGCGAAAACCCTGATCTTTAGTGCTCTAAAGAAAACACAAATCAAGTTCCCAAATCAACATATGAAACCCTAACTTTAGCCCTGGCTCTAACTCTATAATCTAAGGGTAAACAAGTAATCTTATTGTATAAATTATTCATTAGTATTCTACTTTATTGAATAAGTTCTAAGTGGGTATTAAAGGTCATACGGTAGATAATAGGTATAAATTTTTCAAAACCTACTTTTACAGAGTAAGATACGGATAAGAGATTTTCCTACCCGTACCTTGAAAGCTATACATTTTATAAATTTCAAGGTGCCATATACTTATTTTATAAAAAATTATTAAATAACATAATAAATAAACAGTAAATGATAACATTATATTTTTTACTAATAAATGTTTTGGTAAAAAGGAGAAAAGGAGCTCAAACCCATAAATTAATAACCCTAAATGGTTTAACCTAATATCACATATATTTCTTTCCCTTGTTCTTTCTCATTTTCCTTCCTAATTTTATGCTTTCCATTTTTTTCCTTATTTTTTCCAATTGGCTAAGTAATAAGATCATATAAACTCAAAATAATGAATATACAAAAAATTACCTTTTTAATTTTACAAATTTTACTATAGGTTCTATAAGTTTGCATTTAACAAACAAAATTTATATGAAAAAAAAGAAAGATAAAATTTATATGTTCCATAAGATACCTTGTACCTTGTAAATTGAGCAAGGTATAAGATGATTCCAAAGTGCTATAAAATAGATTTTGATTCCAAAATTTAAGAATTTATACCTTACATGATAAAGTACGGGTAAAGCTACAAACTCTATCCATCGTACACTCGCTCAATTTCACTAAACTTATTTTCTTTTTCATTTTAGACAAAATAATTACAAAAAGAGTTAATGCCATATTTAGTATGTAAACTTTGGCTATTGTACAATAAGCTACCTAAACCACTTTTAGCCAACTAACTACCTGAAGTTTTAAAAGGTCAATTTACTATGCAATAAAACTTGTTAATGTCACTTATAGTATCTCGCATAACTCCATTCAACTTCGTTAGATTACGTGACATACTCAACCAACCATTACTTGATACGCGTATTGTATACTTAATTTAACATAAAATAATGCTCAATAGACATCTATGTGGATCATATGGGGAAAAAATTACACATCATCAATGAAAAATAACATAATCATCTCCTTCCTCTTTCATTGGCACCACCACCTCTCTCTCTTTCACCACTCTCTACCTCGATAAACAGCAACACCCTCAATAAACACCATAAACCCACCAACAACCATAGCATGAGAGAGAGGGATGAGGAGGGGGGTTGGTGTGGGGAAGTTCAACATAAAGAAAGCTAAGAAGGATCTTGCTCAAGTCCATTTAGCATATGTTAATGGTGGTGCTCTTTTGCTTTCTTGAAATACCTCAACTATCATTGAGGCGAGCAAGTGTATTGAAAGTAGCTTTCAAGTGGTACCCAATTGTACAATGTTAGTGCTAGAAATTATTTTCTTGTAGAGCATGTAGCTAGTGTTTAGAGCTTAAAATGGGATTTTTCAAATAGCAATTAAAAACTTGGGTTTGACGTCTACAAAAAGAAGCTCATATTCTAATGAAGAGGAGGTTGGGGCATGTAGAAAGAAATTGCTTGAAGAAATGGTGAATAGGGTTAAAGTTTTTTAACAAGATTTTGCAATAGTGGTGATAAGGATGAAGGTTTTCATAGCCATCAAAGAAGAGAGGGGGAGGTGAGGGAGAGTTGTGCAGAAGGTGAGAGAAATTGATTTTTTTTATTTTTGAATATGTATTTATTTTTAATAAATGTAATTGTTTAAAGTTAAAATATTGAATAATAATATTAAAATAATCATCTTATTTTTTTCAATTAGACTCCTATATAGCTTCCTTTCTGTTAAAATAATGTAATTTTCCATGTGGCATGTTGTGATTAGCCGACAAATCTATGTAAACTAATAAACTTAAACGAAGTTAGCATAGATAGTATAAATAACCACAAAAAGTTTAATTAGATAGTAAATTATTTTTTTTTTAAATTAAGTAAAATTAAAATATCATTTATGATATTATCCCTTATAAGAATCTGTTAATGTATACATCCAACAATTTTATAATAGTGTCAAACTAGCTTATATATACTGTTTATCGTCTAAACCTGTTACAAGATTACAAAGCACAAGTCAAAGTTATAAAGTTCAATTAAGTTACGAAATCGCTCTGCCTTGCTACGTCATCCTATTACCTTGAAAACATCATTAGTTTCCTCCAGTTTCAACAATATACTGGAGTTTACGGACCCACGCACGTTGCCCATCATGCTCATAAAGAAATTATTAGCAGATCACACACATGCAAAGTGCAAAGTGGGTGTTATAATATAACTTGTAAAAATAACAATAAATAAATAAGAGTGGGATGTCGCATTAGAGTACTTATATTAACTTTAAAGAAATTCTCAACAACTATCTATTTAAATATTCGGTAAAATTAATAACAAATTAAAGGCTTGGATAATAAAGGGTATTTTGCTCTATAATAATATAGATATACATAGATTAATTACAAAATAGTTAGATAGTTAATCTACATGTAAAAGCAATAATAATATCCTAAAAGGATCTCAGTTTAATTTTTTTTTTCCATTTTAAAAACTTTTAATTTCAGGACCCAAGTTTACAAAAACGGATGAAAATAAATTCCTATCACTGTCTACTAAAAAGTTAAAAGCCAGGTATTGAAAAAAAATAATAATAATAAAAACACAGGTTTTGAACGCAAATGGAAGGATATTGAATATTCAAAACATCATAAGTTGTATAGCTTCTAATATAAATATGGAGATTAATCTACAATAAATTTCACATCACAAATCTTAATATCTTTCGCAAAAAAATCTGTAAATTGTTACCAACATATGCAGAAACGGGCATTATATTCTCCACAATCTCACTCACAATTTTAATAACTTGGATTTTATTTCAATAACAAAAATCATGAAAGCAGGAAGTCTTATTACTCAGTGTCAGTGTTCATGACACAGTCATCTCCTCACATAGGCAAATCAACATAAGTGGTTGAAATGAAACAACCATAAATCACCGCTATGCACATTGATCTTGCAATATAAATGTATTCTAAATTCTAAGCTAGATTCCTAAATAAAATGTTACGTTACAAAATAATCACATACACCTTTAAATTAAACCTAAATCAATTACTTTCAGGATCTCGTTGAAAAGTTTTGGACTTCTCATCAAGATATCCTGAACAAAACCTAAATTCATCCCCCCAACTACAATCACTTACAATTGGGCAACAATTCCATCGGTAATAATAAATAAAACTATTATTCTTATATCTAATGAATTAAATGAAATAGAAAGGCATAAATAAAGTGCTTGCATAAAATGTGGTTTTTATAACAGATTTATTGTAGAATTTTGATATCTTATGGGAATCATGCAAAAGATCCACTTTTTAGATAGGTTTACCACAAAATCTGCTCTATTGCCTAAGAACCATAAATAATAGAATCTGGGAGTCACATAGTTTGCAGTAAGTACCCGCCTATAATAAAATCAACATCTTGCAAAGCTATTAGGGGAAAAAAAAAAGAATAATTGTTCAAAATTAGTGTAAACACCCCATTTTTGCCCTAATAATCAATAATAATCAACAATAATTAATTTCCATTCTTTTCCATTTTTTTCTCTAATTTAGCAAAAATAGGAAAAATATTCAAAAAATAAAATAAATAGGAAAAATACATCAATTTTGGAAAATAATTGCAGAAATGGCAATAAAAAGGGTTAAATAATTTTTACAAATTTTTGAAATTCTAAAAAAATACAAAAAATAAAAAAATCACATTGCTTATATACAAATTGCGAAAATAATAAAATTGTAAAAGTAGGCTAGCCTAGCTGGTACGTACCTTGGTCTGGTGCACGCACGGGAGGACTCGATCAAGGGTTCGAAACACGGGAGAAGCAGAATCCGCGTTTTGCAAATTTTTTCTCTACCTGGGACACATGTCAACATTCGATTGGTCGAGACGAACGCACGCGTCGGATGCGTGATCGTTTTCAACCTTTGTCTGAGATCGTCAGCAGGGAGAAAAAATCCGAATTTCGACCGTTTTGATTCGATTTTTTGCACAAATCCAACAGATCTTCAACAGAAATAAGATAAACATCATCCAATAGGAATCAAATCGCAACAAATCGATTGGATTTGCACAAATCGGAGATGGGTTTTTAACCGCAAATCCGATTTTCTTCAATCGGTAGAAATCCAAGCTTATCCAGCTCGATTTCTTACGCCTATAAATAGAGGATGAAGTGGAGAGGTAGAAGCACGGATCAAAAGTGAGGAAAAGAGAGAAAAAAAAAAGAGAATTGAAGCATCGCCGGAGTTCTTCAACCTGCGACCACCGATCAAGCGTCAAACAGCCACCAAGAGGCGTTTTTGGAGAAATCCACTACCACAACTGAGTTCCCCACCCCCGAAAACCTAGGAATCGACACCTCACCCGCTTCGAAAGGTCGCCGGAATGCCGTCAACAAGCATCTCCAGCCACCGTGTCCGATGACCCAACCCGACCCGCTTCGACCTGATCCGACCTAACCCGCACACCAACCCGGATCTAGGTAAGTCGGATTTTTCGATTTTTTGTATTTATTTTATTTATTTAGTTATTTTATTTATTTTGAATTTATTTATTTACTTATTTGTTAATTATAATTCAAAAAATAGAGTAATGTTAGAAATTAGATTTTTTTTTTTTAGGATTTAATTTAGGATGAATAATAAAAATAAAAATAAAAAAATAATAATTATAATAATAAATAATAAAAATGCAAAAATTTATAAAGAAAATGATAAAAATATTAGAAAAGAAGAATAATAAAAATTCAGATTTTAGAATATGATAAATAAATAATGTAGGAGAAAACTCTTCAATAAAAATTAGGAAAATTAATAAAAATTATAAAAAAAATTAATAAAAAAATCAACAAAATTTATAATAGTAGAAATGAGTTGAAAAATAGAAAAATGGAATTTTTATCACTTAGAAAAATCATTTTCTTAAATAAATCCAAAATTGGTTTTTCCTTAAAAATTACTATTTTTCAAAAATCAAATTATCAAGCTTAGGCTTAGATTTTTTTTAGAAAAATACTAAGATAGTAAAAACATGAATCAAAAGAGATTTCACAATTAAAATCCACAAACACACTAAAGTTTTTCAAGAAAAGCGAACTACAGCAAGTTTGATCCTGAATGACAGGTACGTAGGCACCCATTTGGGGCAACCCTAAAAAAGGAATAAAAATCATTTTCCCAGAATAATTCACTCAAAAACACAATAAAAGACAACAAAAAGAAAATAAAAGACATTTCTACATAAGATTAAGATTTTAGGAGATTAGGGTAGTAACCTTATGGTTTTAATAGGTTAGCCTCCGAACTCAGAAACTCTGGTTTTCCCCTTTCCTCTTTTCACAAAAAACGAGAAGAGGAAATCACGACGACTAGTGGTCCAAAAATTAGACTCGACAATCACTAAAGAGAAAAATTAGGAAGTAGACAAACTTGAATAAGCTGGATAATTTTACGATTACAAATCTCTACAACAATAGTTGTGGTATAAGTTTTCATAAAATCTATATACAATTACCCTTTCTTTTGCCCTTCCCTTTAGGTGCATTACTCATCAAAACAAGGTATTATATGTTGAATCTTGAATTATCCTTATGTGAAAATCATCACAAACAAAATATTAGATCTTTTCATGTTTGATCATTAAGAATTAAACAATAAATATGCGGAAGCATACCTGAATCCATTGCGCTTCACGATTCTTAGATTGTGCGGTCGACCTTCCAGGTCAATACGTTTTCTTTTAGAGAGATCCCTTTATTTGCTTTCTCTCTGTAGTCTATTTGACGATGGAATACAAAGATACAAGAAAGGTGTGTGTATGACCTGGGGACCATAACCACTATTTATATAGATAACTATATGTTACCTTTTTGATATTTCTATTTTAGCCCATCATAAAAATAGAAACTACCCATAAGGTCTCTACACATAAAAGGGGCCATATCCTATTAGATACATTAAGACTCAAATAACCAAATCTTATTTATCACTTTTAATTGAGCTTAACTTAATATGACAGCCCACAACACATAATCGTTTCACATATAAGGCCAACGTTGGATTAAGGATCCAACAATCTCCCACTTGGACTATATGTGTAACTTTACAATCATGTTTTGCAAAACCATATGAGCTCAAATTTGCTGTCATGAACTGAATGTATCTATAACCAATCTGGTCCATCAGTCATATTAACATAGGATCAAAGAGGTATTCATCACATTTATCGTAACTCTACCCATCAATGGTCACAATGCTGATATAATTCAATGACATGGATCATGATATGGATGTGTAGCAAGAAAATTCCTTGCAATGTGATCTTAACATATCTATTTTCTACTAGTCCACCATAAACCTTAGTGAGATCAAACCATAAACCAAAAAATAGAGTGTAGGCAAACAAAATACTTTATTTCTGCAGAAGATATCCTCAAAACATAATAAACCAAAATAACTTATTACAGTTTGTCTATGACATAAATGCATATAAGGTAACAAACTCTCAC
The DNA here is from genome assembly GCA_037954665.1 of Laguncularia racemosa. Lineage (NCBI taxonomy): Eukaryota > Viridiplantae > Streptophyta > Magnoliopsida > Myrtales > Combretaceae > Laguncularia > Laguncularia racemosa. Next base: position 900,876 of record JBBMOL010000094.1, on the reverse strand, counting down.
TAAAACTTAATGTCACTCAAGGTCTTGACACCCATACGAGCAATGCGCTCATGAAACAATTTGGGTTGCACTCCTTTAGTGAGCGGATCCGCGATCATAGAGTTTGTTCCTATATGCTCTATAGACAACAGTCCACTCTAAACTCTTTCTTTTACAACTAGGAACTTGATGTCTATATGCTTTGACTCCATCGAGTTCCTATTATTATTAGAATATAGAACTGCTAACTTATTGTAATAAAATAATTTAAGTGGTCTATTAATAGTATCCACAATGCACAGCCTTGTGACAAAATTCCGCAACCATATTCCATGATTGGATGCCTCATAACATGCTACAAAATCTGCTTCCATAGTAGAAGAAGCAACAAGAGATTGTTTTATGCTCTTCCAAGAGATAGCTCCCCCAGCTAACAGATATATGTAGCCTGATGTAGACTTCATACTATCTTGGCATCCAGCAAAATCGGAATCAGTATACCCAACGATCTCGATTTGATCTGACTTCTGATAGGTAAGCATGTAATCTTTTGTTCTCTGTAAGTACCGCAAGACCCGTTTGGCTGCTTTCCAATGGTCTAATCCTGGATTACTCAAGTATCTGCCCAACATTCCTATAATGTACTCAATATCTGGATGCGTACAAACCTGAGCATACGTTAGACTCCCTACTACTGATGCATAGGGAATCTTTTGCATTTCCGTTTCCTCAAAATCATTCTTAGGGCACTGACTAAGACTAAATTTGTCTCCTTTAGCTACAGGCGTATCACTTGGTTTGCAATTTTACATGCCATAACTTTTGAGTAACTTTTCGATATAGCTCTTTTGTGATAATCCAAGAGTAGCTCAAGAGCAATCTCGATGTATTTGTATTCCTAACACAAAAGAGACATCACCAAGATCTTTCATCTCAAAATTCTCAACTAGAAATCTCTTGGTTTTGTGCAATAAGCCTATATCGTTGCTGGCAAGCAATATATCATCAACATATAAAACCAAGAAAATATGCTTGCTCCCACAGAACTTATGGTATATACAATCATCGACCAAATTCGTCTCGAAACCATGTGAAGTGATCACTTGATGAAATTTGAAATACCATTGTCGAGATGCTTGCTTAAGTCCATAGATGGATTTCTTAAGTTTACAAACCATATTCTTTGGATCTCCCGATACAAAATTTTCTGGTTATACCATATAGATCGTCTCATCAATGTCACCATTGAGGAAGGCGGTCTTTACATCCATCTGATGTAACTCAAGTTCGAATTGTGCCACTAATGCCATTATAATCCTAAAAGAGTCTTTCAAAGAAACCGGTGAGAAAGTCTTCTTTATAGTCGATGCCTTCTTTCTGTGTAAAGCCCTTTGCAACAAGACGAGCCTTATACCTCTCCACATTGCCTTTTAAATCCCTCTTGGTCTTAAATATCCATTTGCAACCAATGGGCTTCATACCTTCTGGCAATGGGACAAGATCCCAAACGTCATTGTCTTTCATAGACTTTATCTCTTCATTCATGGCATCAATCCACTTCTGAGATTTAGAACTTTCAATGGCTTGACGGAAGTTGATTGGATCATCTTCCATCATTCCAATGTCAACCTCATGTTCCTAAAGAAATACAATGTAGTCATCTGGCAACGCACTTCTTCTTTGTCTAGTGGATCTCCTCAATGGCATAGGTTCTTGAGGTGGTAGAGTTTGTTCTTCTAGAACAGTATCTTAAATGGGATCTCCAATATTGTCTTGTTCTATTGTGTCTTGAAGAAGATCAGGAATAGAATCTTGACCAAATTCAATAACACCTGTGGGAATATCAACGTATTCCTCTTCAAAGACAATATCTCTAACCGTATCTCCCTCGGCAAACTCGACATCCTCAAAGAACTGAGCATTTCCCGACTCAAATATTTATTTAGTTGTGGGATCATAGAACTTGTAACCCCTTGATCTTTCAGAGTACCCAACAAAATAGCAACTTATTGTTCTTGAGTCCAGTTTCTTTTCATTGGGCTTATAAGGCCGTGCCTCGGCTGGACATCCCCACACATGTAAATGTTTTAGACTAGGCTTTTTCCCAATCCAAAGTTTATAAGGGGTTTTGTTAGTTGCTTTAGTTGGAGCCCTGTTAAGGATATATGTTGCAGTCTTAAGTGCTTCTCCCCAGAGTGATTCTGGTAAGGTGGAGTGACAAATCATACTCCTTACCATGTCCTTAAGCGTTCTATTTCGTCTTTCAGCAACACCATTCATGGTGGGTGAACCAGGCATAATGTACTGTGGGACAATACCGCATTCCTCTAGGAATTTAGCAAAAGGTCCTGGACGTTGTTCACCTGAACCATCATATCTACCGTAGTATTCGCCACTACGATCAGATCTAATGCTTTTAATCCTTTTGTTGAGTTGGTTCTCAACTTCAACCTTATAATTTTTAAACATATCCAAGGACTATGACTTTTCATGAATGAGATAAAGATAGTCATATCATGAGAAATCGTCTATGAACATTATAAAATATTATTGACCATTCCAAGCAACTGTAGAGAATGGCCCACAAATATCTGTATGTATAAGTTCTAAGACGTCTAAGGTCCTATTGGCTTCGAATCTCCTTTTATTGGTTTGTTTCCCCTTTATACAGTTAATAGAATCATCAAAATCTGTAAAATCCAAGGGGTTTAGAATTTCATCTAACACAAGTTTCTCCATTCTCCGTTTGGAGATATGACCTAATCTTTTATGCCATAACGTAGCTGAATTTTCATTAGTTAATTTTCTCTTTATACCTCGTATACTTAATTACAGGAATTCATTAAATGAAGCAATAATATCAATCAAGTAAAGATTATCATAAACAGATAGAGAACCAGATCCAACTAATTTTGAATAATGAAACAAACTAAATTTCTTATTTCCAAATGAACAAGAATAACCAAATTTGTCCAAAGCAGAAACAGAAATCAAATTCTATCTAAATGACGGTACAATGAATGTTTCATTAAGATCCAAATAAAATCCAATCTTTAATAATAATCTAAACTTCCCAATTGCTTCAACTTCAACTGTCTTGCCGTTACCCACATAAATGTATCTTTCACCATCACTTGGTTTTCGGCAATGTAGGCAACCTTGCATAGACACACTAATGTGAGTTATTGCACCAGAATCTATCCACCAAGTGTCTATAGGTACCGAAGTTAAATTAACCTCAGAACAAACCAAATTAAGAAGTGTACCTTTCTTAGCATGCCAAGCATGATAATTGGTGCACTGCTTCTTATAATGCCCTACAGCTCCATAGAAGTGACAACCAATACCATTTGATGCATCCGACTTCTTTGGTTGTATCTTCTAAGGTGCCATATTTGCAGCTTCTTTATCCCTCTTCCTTTTATTATCCTTATTCCTATTCTTAAGGGTTAAGGTTTGGTGAGCACTCTCAATCTTATCTTGCTTTAGCCTTTCCTCTTCTTGAACACAGTGTGAGATGAGCTCATTCAGAGACCAAGTCTCTTTCTGACAATTATAGCTCACTTTAAACTGGCTAAACTGTGCTGGAAGAGAAATCAAAACCAAATGCACTAGCAAGTCTTCTGTGAGGTCTAACTTGAGTGCTCTTAGCTTGGAAGCAAGATGAGACATCTCCATGATGTACTCCCTAATATTGCCCTTGCCTTTGTACTTCATTGAGATTAGGTTTGCTAGGAGTGTACTTATTTCTGCCTTTTCATTCCTAGCAAACCTTTTCTCAATTTCATCAAGGAACTCCTTAGCCTTAGTTATCTTATCAGATATTGTACCTCTAAATGCTTCTGGAATGGCCTTCTTCATGATCATCATACACATGCGGTTTGATTTCTCTCACTTTTCCATCTTCCTCTTGTCATCAGAGGTACTCTTATCAATAAGAGGTGAAGGAGAATCAGTTCTTAACGCAAGGTCGAGATCCATAACTCCAAGTACTATCAATAGATTATCTTTCCACGACTTGAAGTTAGTGCCATTTAGCATAGGAATGGAATTGATATTGGTAGTAATATTAGCAGGATTATTCATAGCTAAATGAGAACAAGAAACAAATAAACAAGCTTACATAAGCCTTACAACAAAATAATAATAAATTCAAAAAAAGGTAAACCCCATCTCAAAATACCGGGTAGCCCATTAATATTTCATCTTTGGACAAAATATTAACTACTTAGTGGTATCTTGGCGTAGTACTCAAACACTGACAATAAGAACATATCAAACAATAAAGCTTCCTTTGGACCGATTTATTGTTCACATGTAAAACCAAATAATCATCACGAGTTTATTACCACAGGTGCACTTCCAATTCTGTTAAACATTAACCTTCCTTTGGGCCGATTAAAAATTCACAGAAGTTGTAAGCACACATCCTTTTATATTTTGAAATGTATTAATTTTCTGCAAGAGGGATTACTTTGGCAGTATGTTGCTTCAATTAATTTATCTCAAAATACATATAAACATACCAATATTCAAATTTAAAATTATATCAAACATTGAGTCAAAGACAACTCTAATTTTAGCTAAAAAACTTATTGGGTCTAAGCACCCATATCCAAACATGACTCAATAATTCAAGCATTAAAATTAGAGTTCGAAAGAAAAATTGGCGTACTTAAATATCAATCTATAAGTGATTATGTATTTGAGTACACGGTTGAAGGCACGGCCGTGTATGTTAGCCTAAAAAACTAACAGAATGTTACACGGTTTGAATACACGGCTGAAGGCACGGCCGTGTATATTGGCCAAAAAACTAACATAATATTACATGGTTTGAATACACGGCTGAAAGCATGGCCATGTATGTTGGCCAAAAAACTAACAAAATGTTACACGGTTTGAATACACGGTTGAAGGCATGGCCATGTATGTTGACCTAAAAAACTAACAGAATGTTACACGTTTTGAGTACACGGCCGTGTATAACTATAGGTCGAGACTGTGTATACGGAAGAGTTTGGCTATGGAGGAAGCAAAGTGATGCATCGTTTATTGATGCAGTTCCTAATTCGTTCGAAAACGGACCGTGAAGAAAACCTTAATTCACCGTGGTGAATTACAATCACAGAAAGCAAAATCACCGTGTAGAGATCCGATAACATGTCGAAATCATGCCGTTCCTAAATACTGTTCGTGGAGACAATATTGAACAAGACAATGGCCATTGATTTTGACGAATCCAGGAGTTGAGGATTCTTTTATGGAGACGAAAGTTTACATGTTTTAATGTTTATCCAAAACCTAATCTCCATAATTAGAGATAATAACACCTTATAAAAAATTACAAAAGTAATTCCTAATGATCAAATAATGTAGGCTCTAATACCAATTATTGAATCTTGAATTATTCTTATGTGAAAATCATCACAAACAAAATATTAGATCTTTTCATGTTTGATTATCAAGAATTAAACAATAAATATGCGAAAGCGTACCTGAATCCATTGTGCTCCACGATTCTTAGATTGTGCGGTCGGCCTTCCAGGTCAATACGTTTTCTTTTAGAAAGATCCCTTTATTTGCTTTCTCTCTATAGTCTATTTGATAATGGGATACAAAGAGACAAGAAAGGTGTGTGTATGACTTCGGGACCATAACCACTATTTATATAAATAACTATATGTTACCTTTTTGGTATTTCTATTTTAGCCCATCATAAAAATAGAAACTACCCATAAGGTCTCTACACATAAAATGGGTCATATCCTATTAGATACATTAAGACTCAAATAACCAAATCTTATTGATCACTTTTAATTGAGCTTAACTTAATATGACAGCCCGCAACACATAATCGTTTCACATATAAGGCCAACGTTGGATTAAGGATCCAACATTGGATTAAGGATCCAACATTATACACTATCTTAAACCTATTATTTCATAGAAGACAACAACAATAAGAGATGTCATAAGAAATTAAGAAAAAGTTACGACCATTATAGAAATTTACTTTAATTGGGTAGCGTTTGGATTTTAATACTGAACAGCATAAAACAATAAAAAAAGATAGTATAACTATCTTATACCAAATTTAGTGTGCACTATATTGGACAAAAAAATTTGTGTGTCCACTATTTGAATAAATAAATTACTACACTAAACATGATATATAAAATACTTTATAAGGATTTTTTCGTTTTTGTTCAATAATTTTAATTTTTATACCATAATTTGGATAATACAAAATATAAGTATTTTGTCTAGTACTTTAGAATCATTTTTGTCCAGTAATCAAGAAATATACAAACCAAATAAGAAATAAAATATTTTATCTAATACAGTATCATAAATTTATGACAACCAAACAATACCTTAATAAGAAGACAAACTTCTTTTTTCCAAAATGAGTATCCATTTGTTGTTATCTAGATTATTATATTTGCATATGCGATTGCACATTTACGGTTGAAACAAAGGGAGAAAACTATCTTGCTGTAGAAGCGGTTATTGAATGTGAATAAAGGGGAAACTGTGTTTTAACTTAAATTATTTTGCAATAACAACCCTTATATTAACTGAAACTACAGTTTAAGGGGTCATCTATGAGATTATAAAGGTTAATTTTGTAAATTCAATCTCAAAGAAAAAATAAAATGCACTATAGAAACCAAAACAGTGCCAAGCCTTTAAATAATATAGATAATGATATGGAAATTTCTATTTGGAGGTTATGGAGTTAAGTTAGGGTTACGGTTTCACATGTTGATTTGGGAGTTTGATTTTGGTTTTCTTCAAAGCAGTAATTTTTATTTTTTTTTTTACTTTAACTTATTTCTCGATATATTTGTTATGTTGTCTCATTTTTTTCACATGGCTTTTTTCTAGCTAAATGGGTCCTTCAAATTTTGTTGTTGAGTACACCACAAAACAAACAGAAAGAGTAAATTACAAATGCGGCAATCAAACAATCAATAACATAGTACCTATGAACAAAAGACTTCAAATATATATATATATATATATATACATTTGTATAACTACACGTTTGGTTGTTCAAATTTGCTAAATTAAATTTAGACTAAAATAGAATTTTTAGATAAGGATTTAATAGAATGTTGCTATTTAAATATGCTTAAATGAATAAATACATTCTACAGACAAATATTAGTAAATTGAAAAGTTATAATACATAGAATGGAAACCGAATATATAAATAATAATAGACTAAATAGGTTTAAAAGAAAGAGAAACGTGAAAGAGTACTAATGGTTTAAACGACAAATTAAATAAATATGATTAATGGCCTTCCTCTTCCATTTGCTCCGATGGGATTTTCTTGGTGCAGATGGAGGAAGAAAAGGACGATTACCATCTTTCCAAGTAAGTCTCCAATCCTAAAAACACTTTTAGATCTCCAATTCATCTATCTTTTTTATTTATTTTTATTTTTAGAATCTTAACCATTAATTATATAGAGCAATACTTTAAGAAAACAAATTTAAAAACACTAAATTCAGAGGTTCCAAATCCTTTTTACACCCTCTCACATATTTTTTCACACTTTCTTTTTCTTTTTTTTTATCCACATAAAAACAATATTTTCTTTCTATAACTTATCCCTCTTTTCTCTCTCTCTCTCTCTCTCTCATTCTCTTACCCTTAAGGTGGACACAGTTCTATCCGGTATAAATCATTTCTCGAATTGAATTGAACTATATATTACAATTCATTTTTTTTTCTAGATCAAACTTAACTATATAGTTCAGTTCATAAATTTCTCAAACCTAAGAAACAAAAAAAAAACAAAAGCAAAAAAACAAAAAAGATTTGGTCTGATTCGATTTATGATTGGAATTATTTTTACACATTTTTTTTCTTTTTTATATACAAATCAATAAATCATGGAAAATTATACTTATATAAAAATGATTTAACCGATTATCATTTTATTGATATCACTCATCATTTACAAATGCCCATTTGATATATTTAATGGGGTTTTATTGTCTCTCTTTACATAATTTTGGTTTTTATATCAGTTATTAAGCAAAATATACAAAATTAAAAAAAAAAGAGTAGTGAATTACTTAATAAAAACCAAATAAGAAGAGAAATTGAATAAGTGAATTCAAATCCTCTCTTTTTTTGTTATACATTATCTAAATTTTCACCACCATTTTCTTTTTTTTTTTTTACTTCTTTTGATTCGGTTCGGTTTAGTTTAAAACAGTTTGATTTGATTCATACTTTTTTTTAGCCTAAAAAAAAAAACAGCTCGATTTGATTTACAACTTTTTCAAATCTAAAAAGATAATTCATTTTAATTTGCAACTTTTTTAAACCTAAAATAACGATTAGAACTTAATTTATGATTTGATTTGATTTGATCCAATTTAGTTCATGGTTTAATTAGTTTTATTGCCCAGCCTTACTTATCCTCTTCCTCTCTTTCAAAACTTCTTTACCAAATTCTCCATTTTGTGCACAAAAATTATGAAAAAATAAAAATAAAAAAACCCTCTCATGGAGTCATGGTCACAGTTTTCAACATTTCATAATTTTTGCGCAATTTTTCATGATAAAAATTTTCACCTTACATTGATTTATGAAGAGTTGAACAATAGGTAATAAAGGTTTATATCGAAAAATTTTACAAATATTTAATTTGTTGTTGCTTTAGATACACAGAAACTTATTTGAAAACTTATTCAATGAAGGAAATTAAATGTGATTATGGATTTTTAGTGTTGGTAAAAAAAATTGTCCATTTTAATAAATACGTTTATAATGTATTTCAATTGTACGTGTCTTTTCTCTTCTCTATGCATTTTTTAAATCATTTGTGCACATTTTTCTCATTAATCATAGGCGGCCATTTATGTTTTAAATTTAATTATGCGGCACTTTTCAATTTTTTCACAAACTTTGATTAGGATGACCATTGAAAGGTTTAAAACACTTTTCCTACTAAATTACAAGTTTAGGAAAGCCTCAATTTAATTTTTCAAAACTAAATTATAAACCCTAATTTCTTGATTTTACCAAAAAAAAGACCTTAATAGATGAATCATGTAAAAATTTATAATTCTCATTATAGTGGAGTTGAAACCACGGTTGAATTTGATGGAAATACTATTAAAGATTACGTATTCAATTTTTGGAAAATTCTATGATTTTATGAGGAAGGGGTTGGGATTTCTTCTTAAGCAACACTTCACTCTTGTAAATTTTATTTTCAATGATAGTATATAAGGATATAGGACATACAAAATTTATGCAATAACGTTTATAGAGAAATCTACAACGATAACATGGAAATTAGGTGAAAAAGGAGATTTTTACTTAGTAGAGGTATTACTTCTAATTTAATTAACTAGAGTTGTATAGGCTATTGTGCTATCTGTGTTTGGCTAAGACCGAAAGATATAAAACTAGCGATAATCAACTAAGCACCCATTACTCAGTAAGCCACGGTATTTTCAAGTGGACTAGTTTACTGGAATAATGAGTTAGTTGGACACTAATTTCTTTAGTGAATTATTGACTAAGGAGATTATCAAAGTTTCCAGTTTGTGTGCTTAAATGAGTTGCAATTGGAATGTACCAACAATATAGGACAACTATATAAACAAATATGGTGAATCAATATCCTAATGGCTGGTTCGTTAGTACTCCTAAGATGATGCAAGTAGTTTATGACTCATGGGTGCATTGAGAGTACTCAACACTAAATATACTTTTATATATATGTTGATGGCCTTTCTCCATTAATGGGCCTCTTAGCTCAAGGTTGAGTTATACAATACCCTGCAAGAAGACAAACCAAGGATGAAAGAAGAGAAAAGAGACATGTGTCATGCATCCGTAATTCTAGGTTTCATTACATTTCTCCATGTTTAGAAACATTTTTAAAAACTAGAATCACGAGTTCAACTTTAAAGGAGAGTTTGATTCCTTTTCGAGGGGATGGAGTCATGACTCCATTCTATCCTTATTAATGATATTTATCAAAATAACATTTTTAACTTTATTAATATATATTTATTATATCCACGAATTAAGATTATTTTTTATAAATACCACTATATACACATTTTGTTCCATTCCGAATATGCTACAACTAAACATAATACGGAAATGAAATTAATAATTCCGTGGAAATTTTCAAATAGAGGAATGGACTTGATATTCCAATACTAGTTTGAGTTTCATCATTTCCTTTCTACATTTTAAATATCCATTAGTCATCTATTATTGGATTAAATTAGCTTGTTTTTAAGTAAGTTCGTACTAGATTATGATAGCATTCTATAATTAGTTGTTATGAGTTGTATTATTAGGTTCATAATATATACTTTCATAAGAAATTTGATACAACAAGCTCCGTAAAGAATTTTTCATATAAGAATTATTCTAGGTATTGTAAAGATGTTTCAATTTTTTTGGATTTTCAATAATAGAAACAAGAAATTAAAGATATGTTTAAGGATTATGGAGAATGATAACAGAAACTCTAAACTATTTGAAGATTTCTAACAATAAGTTAAGTATAGTGTCACACTAGAAAAATAACAGACTAAAAATGAAAAGGTTGATAGCCACAATTCAACACAATGTACCCTATAATATTAAATGCTTGACTACCAATAGCAGCTCAAAGGTAGGGGAATGTCAACCAATAGCTTTCTCTCCTCCATCTTATATATAAGGCCCTCGATAATCACTAGGAAAAGTTACAACCCTTATATGCTACATATACATACATTTACTTGGTTGCTGCTTTGAATTCTCTATGCTCACACCAAACCCAAACCAAGTTAAGCATAGAAAAGTTACACCAAAGTAAGCTCCGGTGCCAACCTTCAACTTATATGTGTTCATTTTGTAGGCCAATTATCATTTCCATAGCTCATAACTAGCATCAGGCCTAACATCTCAAAGCGAAAATCATGAGACAACAATATCTAAATTCATACACACACACACACACACTTTCACACAGAAACACGTACACACACTCATACAAGCACACACATAAGTCACTTCGAGTCTTAAGACATGAAGATCATGCTACTATGTCTCCTAATTGTATATTCGCATTAGTTCTACAAGTGTTTGTAGTGATGCTTCTTATTGATATCAATCTATCCAACTATCTTAAGATATCTAAGCAAGCGCACCTATTGATTTTTATAGCACAATGAATATTAATATTGAGTGTCAATCTCATAGGGACTATAATTACTAATATTTACCTTTTCTCCTATTATCTAATAGCTAAAATCTAATGAGGAAATTAACAAGTAAAAATTAAAAAAACAACTATCATTAAAAACGTACGCAAATATTAAATCTCCTTAAAACTACTAATGTAATTAACTAATTATTACGCAATTCAATTATTGTATTCTTGAATCATGAGAATTCCTATATTGAACTAATTACTCTCCTAAGGGTACTAATTCTTAATTTCAGACTAATTAATCAGAATCTCTTCCTAATTAAAACCCTTAAAATCGCATTACCCTTGCCCTATGAATTTCACTATTAGGTTTGACCCTAATCCGAAAAATTTACATTGTCCTATCTCTAAAATTATGTACAACTCCATCTAATTATACTAGATCTATTCAAATATAAAATCTATTGATCTTCATGTATGAAATTAGGCTTTAAACTAATATACCGGCAATATTAATTTGAAAATTTTGTTAAATAATTAGATCACAAGAATAACAATATTTTTTTTAAATAATAAATCAGAAAATTACATGTTTATTCTAAGGTTCATCATGCCCAAATACAAAAGAAAATTAAGTTAACATCATATTGAAATTGCAAACAAAACTATAAACATAGTGCCTAAAAAAGAACATCACTAAGATAAAGATAATAGTAAAATCTATAACTATACTATCACTAATTATAAAACTCTATATATCTCTTTACTGGAACTCTATACCCCTTTTATATCCATCAATTGCTTCTCTTCTAGGAAAGTTATAATTTTCTAGAGTAAAACCGCAATCTTCATAGATGATGAAATATCGCTTCAATAAGCAAGAATGGTTTCTCCAAAAAATAGAAAAATTAACTTCTCGTGAAAGGAAGTTGAATCTTTAGGATAAATAACTTTTTAAGAAAGTGAAATTAAGCTTGGAAAACTAATTTGGAAAGCTAACCCTCTACCTGGCATAAGTATGGTAAGGTCATGCTAACTCTGGTGTACCCTTTTGTCTTGAAAATCTCCAAAATTTTCTTTCAACAGGCCTCTTGACACAAGCATGTACTTAGTCGTATAACTTTGCACGGCTGCTCCACTAAGCTATTTTCTCGCTCTATTCAACATAACTTTAGACATGGCCTTATTATGCTCCATGTCATGCTTCTCAATCTCATAACTTCGATATTTTTGCTCCAAATTTCACGTACTTCTTCCATCTCAAAAAAAATTACATTTTAAAGCTTTAAAATCAAAATAAAGGCCAATTAAGTACAATATCCATCCAAAATATGAGAAAATTAGACTAAAGATTATTGTAGATATCACAAATTAATAAGTATTTTATAACACTCATTCTTTATTTAACATGCTTATGTTCTTGGTGCAATAGACTATTTACTCAATGATTGCTAACTATGTTTGAGGGCCTTTGTTTTTCAACTATTAAACTAAATTAAGTAAAAGTTTCGAGTGTAATCAAGCAAGTCTTATATGTTCTTGCTGAGGTAGGAATATATAACAAACTGGCATGCCCCATATATATATATATATATATATAGATATAGATATAGATATAGATATATATGTAGTCTACATTAATTAAATAATTGAGGCTTTAAACCTTTCATTTAATCACATGCCAATGCCAACTAAGAGACAATAGTGATGCCCACATTTTTAAAAAGGGTGCAATATTGGATTTTTTTTTATTTGGGGATGGCTTTACAATTTAGTGGACCTTAAACTTTCTAAAACATATAGTCTCATATAAATATAGAAAAATAATTAATTGTTACTTAAAATTGCAATATATGATCTATTTGTCATATTAAGCTAATACTCCACTTTTGATTGTTTATCCCAATACATTCACCAACATCGTAACCTATAGCAATTTAACATATTTTTCAATTACAAATTTTGATGGGTATCATAGTCTTATCACAAGAGCAAGAGGACTTCATAGTTTGACTCGAAGAATTCTTAATGATCTTGGTAATGAGGATGACAAGCAATTTGTGGAAATTTTCCAACTTCATACATTTGGAACTGGTGAAAGAACAACTTTGATCTACCAAAATGAAGGTCTACAAGTTGAAAATGAAGTTAATGGAAATGTTGGATGCTTAGGAAAGGTTAGAGAGGTTCATCAACAAGATCCCGCCCATGATCTTAGAGCATGAATGGATTGGACAAGGATACAATAAGGATCGCAACTTAAAACCATGAGTATGAACCAAACTATTCCAAGCGAGTTTGATCGAGCATTAGAGCCTTAGATAGGACTATGCCTAGGGGTCATGGCCATGAACTTTGCCCATAAACCTACCGGATGTGCTAATTTGCATTATTTTTCTTTAAATAGATTTTTTTAGCTATTATTCATATTTTTAGTGAATATATTTACATCTATACCCTTAGGGTTGTTAACAGAACTTATAAATACTTCTTCTTTTCAACAATTGTTAGTTTTTCCTTTTTGAATAATAGAATCCTCTTTGTATTCTTTCAATCTTGACTTTTATAGTTTATGATCTTATTAGTTCATGTGTCGAATTGTGGTGATCAACCTTTTCACTTTTAGTCTATAATTCTTCTAGCATGGCACTAAACTTATTGTTAGAAACTTGTAGATAGTTTGAGGTTTCTATGATTATTCTCCAAAATCCTTAAACATATCTTTAATTTCTTGTTTCTATTATTGAAAATCTAGAAATATTGAAAACACCTTTATAATACTGATATCGGTCTTCCTACTATCTAACTTTAAACCTATATGCAAGTGTACCTATCGATTCTATAGTATAGTGGATAAAGATGTCGAGTGTCGATCCTTAGGGATTACGAGTACCAGTAATTAGCCTTCCTCTAATTCTCTAATCGGCAAAATTAATTGAATGAGTAAATAAAATAAATAATGAATAAATTAAAGAAAACTATAATCAATAAAATTAATATATTCAGGTATTGAATCCCCCTAGAATTACTAATGTAATTAATTAATTATTACTCAAATTCTTATTTTATTCATGACTGTGGGAATTCCTATATTGAACTAATAGCTTTCTCGAGTCATACTAATTCCTAATTTTAAGTTGATTAATTGGAATCTCTTCCTAATTAAAACCCCTAAAATTGCATTACATTCAATTTATGAATTCCGTTATTAGGTTTGACCCTAATTCAGAAGATTTATGTCATCATATCTCTAAGTTTGTATGCAACTCTTTTCAATTATGCTAGATCTATTCTTATATAAAATCTCTCAATTTTTATATAAGAAATCAAATTTCAATTAATATGCAGGCAATATTAAATTAAAAATAATAAAAACACATAATTGAATCACAAGAATGATAAATAAATCATTGAATAATAATCATAAAAATTACATGTTCATTCTAAGGTTCATCATACCTGAATATAAAAGAAATTAAGCTATAAACATATTAAATCTAAAAACAATGATAATCAAAGAAAGCATAAATAAAAATATTAAATTAAAATATAAAAATCTATTTTAATCTCCTAATGTAATTCTAATCTTAATCTTCTAATTCTATTTTCCTAATCTAACTTTTCCTATGGTCTTAAAAACTAAAACTAAAACTAAAACTCTACTGCCTTCCTTTGACTCTTCTTCGACTATATATATATATATCAGATTCAACATGCTTTAGACGTTGGATGGAATCAAATCTTCCTCGCGTTTTCCAGCAACTTTTCCGACTGATTTTCTTCCTCGTGTTTTTCCAATTGCTGCTTGGATTTGTCTCGGTTGATATATATATATATATATATACATACGTTGGGCATTAGCACATTCTTAGCGCAATATGGATGAAATCTTCCTCATGTTTTCCGGCGTTTCCTTACTAATTTTCTAGTAGAGCTTCCTCTTCATTTCAACACAATCAGGTCTTCAACATTACAACACAAGCGTGTCGTCTTGCCATGTATAATTCTGTGTAGATTTCATCGTCAACACGCCCACTGGCACGGGCGTGTCCACTGCTATGTTGCTGTTGCACTTCCTCCTTTCCTTGACTTGACTCACAATTTCGATATGATTTGTTTTCCATTGTCGGACACGTCGATGTTGATTCACATGTTGGACTTTCATCCTGTAAAAATTATATTTTTCTTCTTTAATTTTCATGTAATTTTTCCATTAATTCATAAATTATAATTTAAAGATTCTAAAATTAAAATAAATATTAATTAAGTACATTATTTATACAAAATGTAAGAAAATTAAATAAAAGGTTATTATAATTTATATAAATATATAGTACATTATAACCTTTATCAAATTCCCCCATACTTCAGTCTTTGCTTGTCCTCGAGCAAAATAAACTTTAAAGATCAAGGACAAATTTCTTAATTAGTAATTAAACAAATTGCATTCATAATAAAGTTATTTTACCTTAACATCCTTTTTTCGCTTAATCATGTTTAATGTACTATAAATACTAATATTAAAGTTCAAGGGTTAATCTATAAAATATCAAAATTTATCTTGTCATTTAAGTAAAAATTTACAAACCCATAACTGTACTAGACATTACTTAATCAAGAATAAAGTTTTCAAAATTTTGTCAACTTAATTAAGATATATACTTCCCCTTTTTCATTCCTTTAATTACTATGATGTCCAACAAAAGCTTTTTTTTAATTATTATTATGGAGTAATTTCATTGGTCAATAAGTCCCAGACTAGATGATCTTAAGCTACTAGGTTTTAAGATATCCCTTCGAACCTCTATTAACTCCATTACTTATTTTTAATTAGTAGTTCAGTTTTCAAAGACTTTTCTTTTAACCCATGTAACGAGCTTTAGGCTGATGATCCGGAGTTCATCACTTAAGTCAACAGGTGTAATCCCTTGAAAGGTACCCCGCATGCTTAATTACTCGAGTCAATGAGGTCCATTACTAAACTTTATTTATATATTTCTTTTTTTTTTCACTACTTCTATTTTATAGGAAGAGTCCTCAAAAGATAAAAAAAAATTCAATTCAAATATTCGAGATCATAGTACTCATAAGGATTTCAAAGAGACATGTATATATCAGAATAAGTTTAAAAAATTGAATTCATAATTCTTAATTAGTAATATAGTTCCAATCTAGAGTTTCTAAATTCTAAGTGTAAATAACATATAACTTTTGATTTACTAAGATTTTACAATTTAACTCTAATCTAGTATTCTAAGTTTACTAATGAAAAAGTAAAGATATATCAAGGTAAAAATTTTCAATAAATTATTGAACTATGAATGCAATGCAAAAATTTAATTAAAGTAGTAATTTATAAGCAGGTTTATTATATTATGTTATTCCCCTCCCCCCCCCCCCAACAACCTCCCCACACTTAAATGGTACATTTTCCTCAGTGTACAAAATTGAATAGCAAAATAACAAATGGGGAAAAAATTAATAGAAGACTTCCCTAAAAATGCTTTATAGACTTAAAGCACAATTCTTGCTTTCTAAAAAAGAGAGTTCCTAACACAGTTGATGAATGCGAGTGTGTGGACTCTCTTTAGCTTTCTTCTATGTTTCTTGTGTCCTGAAATCATGCCTTACAGTACAAAGATCAAGGGAAATTAAATTTTTTTTTATATAAGATCAACACGACCGCATTACTCAGTCATGAATCTCGTGGTGCGAAGTATAGGAGCAACACAGCCTGAACATGACCGTGTTAAAGCATCGTGTATCTCTCGGTGAGAAGTGTTTCTAAACAACACGGAAACAACATGACCATGCCTAATGGCTCTTTTTTCTTTTTTTGAAATAACTAGGTGTAACTAAAAAAATTTTAATCAAATTAAACAAAATTATAAAACTAAGTAGTACTTGGGTTGCCTCCCAAAAAGCGTTGTTGTTTAACGACGTTGGCTTGACGTTGTTACCTCATTGGTTTAGTTAGGAGGGTGGCACTTATATTTCCAATAGTCAAGTTTCTTGGATTTGCCTAGACCCTTTAAATTGCCACAAGTGTGATATTGTTGTATTGGGTCCTTGTGAATACCATCCTACATATAAGTATAACTAAACAAGTTAGATGTATTCGTTAAATAGCAGGTATTGTTATTATTTGGAGGATGTGAAATTATGTTAGGCGTTTTGAAAGTTTGTTCTTCATCTCCTATTTTCAAAGTTAAAGTACAATTACCTACATCTATTATTGCTTTGGCAGTAGCTAGAAAAGGGCATCCTAAAATAAGTAGAGCATTTATATCTTCACCATTATCTAAGATTACAAAGCCTACTAGGAAGATAAATGTTCCTACCTTAACCAACACATTTTCAATTATACTAATGGGATATTTAATAGACCTATCAGCTAATTGAATGCTCATTTGTATTGGTTTAGGTTTCCATATTCCTAACTTCTTAAATATATGATGTGGCATTAGATTTATTCTAGCACCTAAATCAGCTAAAGCATCATTTATTGATAAAGTGCCAATTAAACATGGTAAAGTAAAACTTCTTAGATCTTTTCATTTCTTCAGCAACTTGTTCTGTAGGATGGCAAAGCATTCCTCATTGAGGGTAACTGTTGAGACTTCTTCTAGTTTCTTCTTGTTGGAAAGCAAGTCCTTTAAGAATTTTACATACTTGGGCATCTACAATAAAGCCTCAACAAATGGTAAGTTTATATGAAGTTGTTTGAAAAATTCCAAAACCTTATTGTATTGCTCCTCTAAATGTTCCTTCTTAAGTCAAGCTGGGTAAGGAATTTTTGGAACATACTTTCTAATCTTTGGGGGTTGCTCCTTCTCCTCTGGTGTTTTAACTTCCCTTTCTGTTTACACTACTTCTTCATCAACTAAGAAAATTTCTTTGACATGTTCCCTAAGGTTAGGCTCTGTATTTCCAAGCAAAGTTCCTTAGAGTCTTTCTAAAATCATTTTTGCAATCTTCCTTACTTGAGTTTCTAAATTCCGAATCGAAGTGCCTTGATTCCTTAACAATGTTTCTAGAGCTTGGAAGCAAGTTTCAATTGTTTAAATAAACTTTGTCATTAAATCTTCCAAAGTCAACTTCTATTCCAGTGGGTGATGTGCTTGTTGGAATGGCCATTCCTTGGTTAATTTTCCCATGAGAGATTAGGATGATTTCTCCAACCCAATTATAACTAGTGTTGTAAGGGTTGTTGGGTTACCTATGTGGAAGTCCTACAAAATTAACATTTTCATTATAATTAGAAATAAACTCTAGCTGACCTGGCTGTTATGCCACGAAGATTCCGTCTACTTTCTTGCTTAATGCCTTGACCTATGTTACTAAAGCAGTAACAGTGTCGACATCATATACTCTTACTACTTTTGGTTGTCTAGCTCTTAATGCATTCCATTGGTAGCTGTTCATAGCCATATTTTCTATCAAATTCTAGGCCTCTTCAGGAGTTTTGTTATTTAACGTCCCTCCAGCTGCTACATCTACCATCTACCTAGTGGTTTAATTCAGTCCCCCATAGAAAGTTTGAATTTGCATCCATAGTAGAAGACCATGATGTGGGCATCTCCTCAGCAGATCTTTATATCTCTCCCATGTATCATATAAAGTCTTAGACTCTGTTTGAGAATAGGAGGAGATATCGTTACATAGCTTCACAGTCTTTGCTGGTGGAAAATACTTAGCAAGAAAATTTTCCACCATCTGTTCCCATGTAGTTATTGAACCCCACCACACCCCACCCCCTCCCCCCCCCCCCTAAATAGAGAATTTAACCATTGTTTAGATCTACTATGTAATGAAAAAAGGAAAAGTCGTAACCTGATAGCATCATCTGTGGCCCCATTTATTTTGAAGGTGTCGCAGATTTCCAAGAAGTTGGCGATGTGTGTGTTTAGATCTTCATCCTGCAACCCATCAAATTGAATGAATTGTTGAACCATCTGAATGATATTGGGTTTAATTTCAAAGTTGTTGGCTATAATTGCAGGCCTAACAACACTTGAATTAGCCCCAACAAGTGATGGTTTTGCATAATCGAACATCGTTCTCCCTTCTTACTCATTGGCCATGTTAATAGATAAGTTGTCATATGAGTCTTAAGCTAGAACTTGGAATTGACTTACTCCGCAGTGTCTTTAAGGCATAAACAATAGCAGGAAAAAAGAAACTATAGAAAATAAAAACTAATAGAAAAATTAAGCAATAAAGGAAATAATGATTACATTAACAAGATATAAGTGTTCCTAATATCCTTATCCCTAACAACGGCTCCAAAAACTTGATATTGATCTTCCTACTATCTAACTTCAGACCTATAGGCAAGTGCACCTATCGATTCTGTAGTATAGTAGATAAAGATATCAAATGTCGATCCCTTAGGGATTACGAGTACTAGTAATTACCCTTTCTCTAATTCTCTAATCGGCAAAATTAATTAAATGAGTAAATAAAATAAATAATGATAAAATTAAAGAAAATAATAATCAATAAAACTAATATATTTAGGTATTAAATCCCCCTAGAATTACTAATGTAATTAATTAATTATTATTCAAATTCTTATTTTACTCTTAGACTGTAAGAATTCCTATATTGAACTAATAGCTCTCTTGAGTCATACTAATTCCTAATTTTAGGTCGATTAATTGAAATCTCTTTCTAATTAAAACCCCTAAAATTGCATTACATTCAATTTATGAATTTCACTATTAGGTTTGACCCTAATTCGAAAGATTTTTGTTATCCTATCTCTAGGTTTGCATGCAACTCTTTTCGATTATGCTAGATCTATTCTTATATAAAATCTCTTGATTTTTATATAAGAATTCAAATTTCAACTAATATACCGATAATATTAAATTGAAAATAATAAAAACACACATTTGAATCACATGAATGATAAATAAATCATTGAATAACAATCATAAAAATTGCATGTTCATTCTAGGATTTATCATATCCGAATATAAAAAAAAAATTAAGCTATAAACATATTAAATCTAAAAACAATGATAATCAAAGAAAGAATAAATAAAAACATTAAAATTAAAATATAAAAATCTATTCTAATCTCCTAATCTAGTTCTAATCTTAATCTTCTAATTCTATTTTTCTAATCTAATTTTTCCTATGGTTTTAAAAACTAAAACTATTCTACTGTAAAAACTAAAACTCTGTTGCCTTCCTTCGACTCTTCTTCGGCTATATATATATATATATGTTAAATGCAAGTGGATCATTAACGATGCAGGTGGATCATTATCCCCTTTCTTGTCGTTATATATATATATAAGATTCAACATGCTTTGGACGTTGGATGGAATCAAATCTTCCTCGCGTTTTCCAGCTGATTTTCTTCCTCGTGTTTTTCCAATTGCTGCTTGGATTTGTCTCGGCTAATTCTCATATATATATATGTCGGGCATCAGCACGTTCTTGGCATAATATGGATGAAATCTTCCTTGTGTTTTTCGATGTTTCCTTGTTAATTTTCCGGTAGAGCTTCCTTTTCATTTTAGCATAGTCAGGTCTTCAGCATTACAACACGAGTGTGTCGTCTTGCCGTGTACAATTCTATGCAGATTTCATCATCAACATGCCCACCAGCACGGGCGTGTCCACTATCGTGTTACTACTACACTTCCTCCTTTCCTTGGCTTAGCTCACAATTTGGACACGATTTGTTTTCCATTGTAGGACACATCAATATTGATTCACGTGTTGGACTTTCATCTCGTAGAAATTATATTTTCTTCTTTAATTTTCATGTAATTTTTCCATTAATTCATAAATTATAATTTAAAGACTCTAAAATTAAAATAAAGATTAATTAAGTGTATTATTTATACAAAATATAAGAAAATTAAATAAAAGGTTATTATAACTTATATAAATAATTAGTACATTATAACCTTTATCAAATGCCTAGAATAATTCTTATATGACAAATTCCTTATAGAACTTGTTGTATCATCGTGGTATCAAAGCTAGGGTTGAGAAACCTAGGTATTGGAGAAAAAGGAATTGGTGATGACCATGTATTTTAAAGTCCATGACAACATTCTTTACGAAGAGATGGAGAATTTGTCTAAATTGGGAGAGCTTACAAACATACAGAGTGTAAAGTTTGAGTAAAAGATCACAATGTTACACCTAAATGTGGGAACATCCCAAGAGGTTACATTGTTGTGTAAGGAGCTTGTTAATATGTTGGCGCAACAATGGCAAGCTATAATGGATTTTTCTTAGCAAACATGAGATGCCATTGATCCATCTCGCAATGTATTCTTCTAGTCTCAAGTTAAGTTAAGGGATACCCTTCAAGAACTTTTCCATAGGAATTTTGCATTATTGAGAGAGCAAAATGTTAGTAGACTTGGAGTTGGTAATGGGAGTGGAAGTGCCTAAAGTAAGAGGCAAGGTGGTGCAAGACCACAATATGGAGGTAGAAGGTTACCCTAGGAACATCAAGATGAGGAAGAAGATGATGAGGTAGAGGTCCGACGGCTTAAGGGTGTAAGAGGAGTAAAAACTGTCAAATTGAAAATTCCACCTTTTGATGGGTCAAGTACCCTAGATGATTTCCTTAATTAGTTAGATCAAATTAAGCAAGTCTTTGTGTAATACATGGTTCTAAAAAATATATATACATATTTATATAATCATAGTTATTAAGTAAAATAATAAAATAAACAATATAGGATTTAGGACAATTTTGCAAATAAGGTTAAGAGATGAGGTCGGTTTTGTCTTTTCTTGATGGGACTATAAGAATTACACTAACCTAAGGTTTCCTCCTTGTTCTCATTTGTTCAACTACTATCCAAAAACCTAAAGAGAGAGAGAACCCCTACAAACAACTAAAGTGATTTGCAAGAGAATTACGCAACGAATATAACAAGAATCGAATTAAAGGACGGATTAAACAAGCACAAGAGTAGTCAAATTTGGAGTTGCAAGATTCAAGCTAAGTAAGTGTACTAAAACTCATATTTTACCTTTGAATCACGGAATATAATATGAAATTGGGGTTAAAAACATAGTAATTAGGATTTGGAGCGAATTGGAGGAGAAAAAATAAGGTTCTTGACGAACGGGAGGGTACACGACCATGTACTAAGGTGTGCTAAACTAGGAAAATTGTATAGTAAGGTACACGGCCTTAAGCACAACCGTGTACTTGGGCGTGTTGAAATTTAAACATGCACAACCACAAGCACGGTCGCATACTAGGGTGTGTTGAAAAGAAAAATTGTATAGTAAGGTACACAACCTTAGGCACGGCCATATACTTGGTCATGTACCTAGGCATTAAAATGTATACAACCACAAACATTGTCATGTACCTAGGCATCTTAAGTTTTAAATGTACATGGTCACAAGCACTGCCATGTACACAGGTGTGTTGAAGCTTAAAGTTTATAGAACGATACAAGATCTCTATCATAACTATGCTTCAAGCCATGCTTCCTTACATAGCTACTTTCTTGGTCGTGTTACACAATAATATGTCTTATTTAACTCTACTGTATTTTATTTGCATTTCAAAACTTGAATTAAACCTGAAGATTCTTTTAGGAAGGGAATTAAATGACTTGAACAAAGTAGAAAAATAGTGAACTTTGATTACTTGTAGAATTAAGCGTTCCTTGTAATTGAACAAGGCTACCTACTTCGGTTAGAGACGTGCAAGATCATTGTAGAGATGATTATTTAGGTACTTGTTTATCTTGTTTTGTTGGTTGTGATTGTTAGGTAGTTATTAAATGAATTGGATATGAGAATTATGTAATATAATATGATATGTGAATGAAATATTGCATGTTGCTTGTGTTTAGCTCAGCTTAGGGGCCCGCAATGGCAGATCCTTATGGGACACCTTGATGATCGATATGCCACATCATTCCTAGTGGAGCTGTGTATGGAAATAATTTAAGGTAAATTACGGTTAGGTGGGGCTCGCAGTGGCAGTTCCCACTAGGATAATATTATGTGTATCGAGGTTATGAGTATCCCTATGTTATGTAATTGATTTTGATTAATGTGTAAGTTGATGTAAGATTGTGTTGCAGATAAATGTTTCATATATGCATATGTTATTAATGTGGTGTGTCACGCGTATATGGGTGTGGTACCTACATACTAAGCTTAGGCTCACCCCCCCCCCCCCCCCCCCCCCCCCCCTTTTCCTTTTTTTTTTTTTAGTTACAAGTGAGAACGACAAGCAATTAAATTATGATGAAAATAGAAACCTAATGGGACATTATGTGGATGAAAATGGGAGAGAGCACTATTACTATTTGGATGAGGAGTGACAGAAATGGGAAGATTTATGATCAGGAATTTTAGTAATTGATTTGGGATTATAAAGATATCAGTAGACTTCTATTTATTTTAGAGTTTTAGACATGAACAGAGTTTATTTTGGATGTAAAAAGAAGATTCATGTGTTGTTTAAATATCATGGATAAGAATGACTCATTTAAGAGTTATTTGTTCTTATGTTATTAAGGTTATATTTTCATGAATGAATTTGAGAAGGTGAAAAGGTTAGGAGTTATTTGGTGTTTTAGAGCCTTAACATGTCACTACGTGAAAGTGACACGTGGTGGGCTATGATGTGCCAGGTTCTTGGGCATTAAAGCTTAAGTGGTATTAGAGCTTAGGTTTTAATGATCTTTAAAATTTAGGATATGATACAATAGAGATTAGGTTGATGACTCTTAAAATTAAGTAATGATCAATAATGCGATTCAATCAATAGAAGGTAAGTTGGAATTATTAGAAGACTAAGTCAATGATCTATAGAACCATAAGAAATGAAGAGAGTGGGTAAATTAAGGGATAACTATTATGTTATGTTACTTCAATTATTTTATGTAATTGTATTTTATTATATAATCCCGTTTATTTATGTATGGGTATAGATATGTCTAAAGTTGAGTATACATATATGTATACTATCACTAACTTCCCTTACAAATTCTAACTCTAAGATCATTCTACTGTCTCAATTTACATAGAATACCTATAAGGAGAAGTATCGTCCGAGGTTCATCTAATGTTAGATAAGGTGGAGATGCCATAGAGGATAGGAACCCTTAAAGACTACCTCAGTAGGAAACCCCACAGTAGGCTAATGTCACAACGGCTTAGTTGCTAAAGATTGTAAATGCTCTAGTGGAAATGCTAGTGTAACAACAACAATAACAACAGTAGGTTGTGAGACCTGTCAAGCCTATAAAAAAACCTTGTAGGGCTGGATAAATGTGTAAGGTTAGCTAAGGAGTTCCACTCAAAGGTTGATGATCCAATAGAGGCTGAATATTGGATCATTGAGACTGAAAGGGCTTTTGAAGCCTTCATGGTCCTTAAAGACAAGAAGGTGAGATATGTTGTTTATATGCTATAAATTAGTGGATTAGTATGTCTAGATTAGTAGGAACTCCTAACCATTGGCAGAGGTTTAAGGAGCTCTTCTATGAAAAGTACTTCCCTAGTAGCATCTGAGACAAAATGGAGGTGGATTATTATAACTACCAGCAAAGCAGTAGATTTGTAAAGGCATATGAAGCGGAGCTGAACTGCTAAAGCAAGTTCTTGCTAGAAGTAATGAGAGGGGATAACGCCTCCCAAGCTGAAAGATTTTTAAAGGGATTGGAGATCACCTTGAAACATGAAGTGGGGGCTTTTCTATTAACTACTTATACTGAAGTAGTTGACAAAGCATAATACTTATAGTAGAGCAAAAAGAGAATAGAGGAATAACTATCTCGTAAATAAGGATCAATTTTGAGGAAAAGGCCCACTTCTAGAATACCATAGGTAGACAAAGGAAAGAGGTCAGCTATATATTAAGCTAGACCTATGGCTTATGCACCTAAATCTCTTCAAATTAGGCATGCACCTCTAACACTATCTCCACCACCACAAGCAAGACTAGGTATGAGATGTCCCAAGTGTTTGAGACTTATGATTTGCAATAGTGTAACTGGCCCGAAGGGGCATGCTTCTCCTATGGCAAAATAAAACACACTAACAGGAGTTGCATAGAAAGGACCCTCCCTCAAACCATTTGCTATCCCTGCAAACAAAGAGGGCATAGATCATTTAAGTGTGATGCTCATCACAACCACATGGCTACACTCCCACAAACACAATAGCTTGTAAGACCTATACCTAGAGGACCCTTAGGTAGACATCAGAATGTCAAACCGAAACAAAGGGCACCTAGTAGGGTGTTTGCATTACAACAGTAGGATACCACTGATCAGGATACCATAGCAAGTACACTGCTCATAAACTCAAATACTACCTATGTATTGTTTGACATAGGTGCAACACATTCATGTATATTACCTGTGTTTATGAATGTATGCCAATTAAAACCTATTGTATTGGGTGGTGCTATGATTGTAAATACTCCTTTTAGAGTAGGAGGGAAATTAGATCAAATATGTAAAGATGTGGATATTGTGATACAAGTAAGAAAATGCCAGTTAAATTGTTTGTATTAGAAATGATAGACTTTGATTTGATTCTAAGAGTGAACTGACTGTCTAAGTACTATGCCACTATAGATTGTTGCAATCTAGTGGTTAGGTTTAATTTCCCTAATGAAGAACAAGTTGTATTCAAATTAAATTCACAGAGGCCAGCAACTCTTCCAACATATGAGTTGTAGAATAAAGGAAGACTGTCAGCCTTATCAGTAAAGATAGGACAAGTTAAGAAATTGGGAAATGTGTATGTGGTGAATGAGTATGCAAACATTTTTCTTAAGAATTTGTTGGGTTTACCGCCAATTTGAAAGACAAAGTTCTATATTAATCTAATAATGGGAATGACACCCATATCAAAAGTACCATATACAATGGCACTTACTGAACTATCTAAGCTGAAGACTTAAACTTTAAGAGCTACAAGATAGTGGGTTTATTAGACCAAGTGTCTCACCATGAGGTGCTCCAATGCTATTTGTCAAGAAGAAGGATGGGAGTATGAGGGTGTGTATCGATTATAAGGAGCTAAACCTAGTCAAAATTAAGAACAAATACCCTTTCCCTAGGATTGATGACCTATTTGATTAATTATAAAGAGCTCAAGTCTTCTCCAAAATTGACTTGAGATCGGGATACAATCAATTAAGGATTAAGGAGGAAGACATACAGAAGACTACTTTTAAGACTTGGTATGAGCATTACAAGTTTCAAGTGATGCCTTTTGGTATGACAAACACTCCAATAGCCTTCATGGATCTAATAAACAAAGTGCTTAGAGAATGGCTAGACCAGTTTCTAGTATTGTTCATAGATAATATCCTCATCTATTCCAAGGTAGAGAAGAACATGAAGCACATCTCAAAACTATACTAGAAAGACTCAAGGAAGAAAATCTTTATGTTAAATTCAGTAAGTACGAGTTTTTGTTAGAACAAGTATCCTTCATAGGACATGTGGTAAATAAGAATGGAAAATTAGTAGCTAAAGGCAGTAAGTGACTAGCCAAGACTGAAAACTGTAATAGAAGTAAGGAATTTTCTAGGATTAGCCAGGTACTATAGATGCTTAGTAGAAGGATTCTCTCGGTTAGTAATTCCCTTGACTCAACCGACAAAGAAGAAGGCCAAGTTCGTATGGAGTGATGAATGTGAAAGTAAATTCATGACACTGAAGGATAAATTGGTGATAGCACCAGTGTTAGCCCTATTGGAGACGGGAGAAGAATTTGAAGTATTCAATGATACATCAAATCAAGGTTTCGAGTGTGTACTTATGTAAAATGGGAGAGTCATTGCATATGCCTCTCACTAACTGAAACAATATGAGAAGAATTACCCCACCCATGACTTGGAGTTAGTTGCTGTGATCTTAGCACTGAAATTATAAAGACACTATCTTTATGGGGAGAAATGTAAAATTTTTACTAATCATAAAATTTTGAAGTATCTGTTTATTCAGAAAAAAATGGAATATGAGGCAAAGGAGGTAGCTAGAATTGATAAATGATTAAGATGTGGAAATTCATTATCACCTTAGAAAAGCAAATATGGTTACAGATGCTCTAAGTAGGAAGAAAAAAATAAATATTACAATATTAATCACATCATAGAGAAGGATACTAGAAGACATGAATATGCTGGAATTAGAAATGGTGACACAAGAAGTGAGAAATAGGTTTGTAATGACCCTATAAGGGGCCTAATATAACTACTTGAGAGTTTCCATATCACGTATTCACCTACAATATGAAAACCGCCTTGCAAGTTAGACGTTACAAGACTCTAATTAAGTCTCCTTTAGTTGTAATACTTATGACTAATTATTATATAAAAATAACTAAAGAGACCGATAATCCAATGTCACCAAAACCGTAGAGAATTGGTATCCCACACCAAATCGTTAAATCAAGTAGTCACAATCTTAAAGAAATCCAGGTTCGAATACGTTTAAAGAAAAATAGATTTTGAAAAGAAAGAATATACAAGTTTCACAATATTTTGTCACCCTATCTAATTCTAAACCAACAGTTGCTATATTTTATACTTGTTCCTTGATATCTAAGTTTAGAGCTCTCATCTCTTGATTCCTAGCCCATTCCTAGCTTTTAACTTAACCTGCAAAAGAAAAACTGTTGAGGGGTAAGCTATAAAGCTTAATGAGATCCTAGCTCAAAACTACCTTTCACATAAAATAAGCAAGTTAACAATTTAAAGCATAAATGCATGAACAATTATATGTCAAGCATCACATGTAGTCAATCAGAAACTACATGAAGTCTAAGAATATTTCTGTCCAATATACCCCTCCTTTAACCTTGGGCTGAGGATCATTTTAAAATTTCATCAAAGTTTAAGCTACCAATTTCATTACACTTGCACGCATCCATGACTACACAAATTAGAGCCACGCTCTACATATCAATAGTTATGCTAGAAAAATGATCTTCTAATTAAGGACTCGGGACAAACCAAAAGAAAATAATGTTTTCCCTGTCCGCACATCTCCAAATGCACGCGCCCAAAACAAAATAATGAACATAAATTCATACCAATACACGATGATCCTCTAGTCATTTTTGTATTGTTTTTTTAGGATACTCCCTCGGGACATCCTTTCATTACTTGTGTAACTATAATAGAATATTCAAGAATATACAAGAAGATGCTATGTAAGATCCATTTCAAAATAAGTATTTCAATATGCTTAACGTAAGTTAGGAGGTGACCAAACAATTTGCAGACACTCCATTAACTACAAGAATAGCCATGAATACAAGCAATTTTACTTTCTTTTCCTTTAAGCTTTATCAATCAAACAATCAACCAAATCAAACACACACATAGGTTTATTAATATTCAACTTTAGGTGCTACTACAGTTATAAACACAAATCAAGTGGCAATCATCCTTAATACTCACCTTGCCATTCTTTTTCAAGGATCGTAGTAATCTTCAGGTAAAACCTGGCAATATTTTGAAAAACCTATATAAACATGGAGAGATATCTATACATATGAGAAATAACTACTTTTAAGATAAACTATTCTAGCATCTCATTGCTAACCCCATGTTTTATTAAAGTCTTTTAATGTTAAGTCCTTCGTTTAGGAATCAGTTCATTATCAAGGTCCGTGCTTAGGTCCTCGTTTAGGTAAAGTCCTGTCCTTGCCACAATAAGGCAAATATATATCCAAGGCTTATGTCAAGAATATTTCCATGAATATATGTCCAAAATATGTTAAGAATATATCCATGGATGTTCGACAGGTTATAGATAGTCATAAATGGTCATAAGTCCTCATGGTTTGAAGATAAGGTCTTAACACCTTTTCTTTGTACTTTTGTATTCATTAGGAGTTTGAAATATGTCTAATTATTAGAAAAATATTCTAAATGAAAAATAAATAGGAGAAAATTACAAAGATAAAGTTTGTTTGATGTGAAATTGTGATCAGAATCTATAACTATTACATATAAGTAATATTAGTGTAAGTATGATGAGTATGCTATAGAAAATAATTTGGGTAAATTGGGATTACCTTATTCCGATAAAAATTCCTAAAATAGAATCCCTAAAATATAGAAAATAAGTTAGATTAATAACTTCCTTAAGAGAGTCTAAAGACAGCTCAATTTTCTTAGAAGCTGTTTACTTTAGATCAAGGAATTGGTGGTCTAAAACTATTATTAGCTTTGGAGATGCAAGTAGGGCTATTTTTAGGTGACACTTTCTGACCTTTTAGGAGAATGTGAGTTTTTTTTGGTGGAAAGTTTTCAAAGGAAATGGGCAGCAAGTGGCATGTGAATTGTAGGGTTGCTTGTAAGGGTGAATTTCCTTTTTACCTTCCTTTTTATACTAGTTAATTTTTGTTATTTTGCTAATTAATTTGAGCTCTGATTTGGCACACCTAAGGGGACATGATTAGGAAAATTTTGGGGTTATAATTGCCTAAGGTCTTATAGGATAAGTTAGAGTAGTGATTACATAAGATAAGATAAGGTTAAGGTAGTAAAAATCACATGGAGTTAACATGGTCAATAGAGGGTGGCAAATTTTGGTAGCGTCCAGGTGGTTTCTTGGGCTAATTTTTTATTTATTTTTAGTTAACTTCCTTAGCTTAGTCGTGACAAATTTTGGGCTAATTTTGATTCAGTTAAGATTAGGTAAGATGGTCTCAAACATGAGATAAAACAAGGTTAAGTAACAAGATATTTTTGGAGATAAGATTTAGATGTAATTTTCCTTCTTTTTTTTTATAAGACTTTAAAATTATAATTTTTTTATGATATTTCCAGGTCCTTGACCCATTTTAATCAATTTAATTTATGGTATGTTAGATTAAATTAAATTAAGATAGGAAATGGTGAATCGAATGGTGATAAGTTAGATGGATTCACATGGTGGTACTCCTGTGAAGAAAGGGGTTTCTAATCCATTTTTTGGGGCTCATCTTTTTGAATTTTTCCATACCCTTTTACTGAGTAATCAAGGTATATTTAAGATATAATAAGGTAAATTTTGGGTGAGATTTAATAAGTATAGGATCAGATAAATTAAGGTAAGTGAACCTTGGCAAAATTTGGAAAAATCATATGTTTAGTGCATCTAATTTGGATTCGGTTTTCATGTCTATTTCCAAATTATTTCATGTCCTTTTCTTAGGTTAGACAAGATCAAATAGGGTAGGATTGAGATAAGATCTGGTGGAATAAGTTTAGTCTTGATAAGATAAGATAAGATAAAGGTTGAATTTTCGAAGCTTAATGTAGAAGTTGTCCATGTGGGTGGTATCTTGTAAAAGGAGAAGAATCGGTTGGCTTCTTAAGTGTTTTTCATTAATTACCTTGTGGAAATTTTTCCAAGAAGGTAATTCAAGATAGGGTATGATTAAAATTCCATTTTCCATAAGATAAGATGGATAAGGTGTTGATTTTTCAAAGATTGTATATTGGAAACTTCACATGGAAGAGATGCCATTTAGAAGGAATGGAACCAGTTTGTTTTTTTGGTGTAATTCTTTGTATCTTGTATATTATTAAGTAATTAAGATGTAATAATGAATTTTGAAAATAATTAGTTAAAATAGATTAGGATTAGGGGGTAGTTTCAAGCTTAATTGATTAGGTGTTTCTAAGTTAAAGTTTAGAGACTTTCGATTTCAATTTTTTTTTGTAATTGTGTTTGTTATTAATTTATTTTTATTTTTGTTGATCTGTGTTTAAGGATATTAATCCTTATGATTAGGATAAGATGGGATAGATTTAGGAAGGATTGGACTTAAGTCAATGCAAGTTTTCTTGAGTCATCTTATTGCTTATCGAAAGTTGACTAAAATTAAATAGTAGACTTTAGTCAAGTGAGCTCAGGTTTTTTAATTTAATACTCAAGGAATATTTGGGATTGAGTATTGATCCTATAGATGAAATTTGAAAAACTTCAAGTTTAAGTAACCGATGAAAAGTTGAGAATAAGTTCAAATTCTCAAGTAGGGAGTTTAGTGAAAATTAGTACAGTTGATGGTTTTCAACTTAACTTTTACTGAGTCAAATCCATCAATTCTATTGGAAAAGGGTATTGTCGAGTCTAATTTTTGAATTCCCATTCCTAATCCGATTTAGATTAGACCCTATGCTCATCTAATGTAGATCATCGACTTGAGTTAGGAACTTCGTTTAATTTTGGAGTCGCCACCCAACTGTTGTTGGGAAAAATTGAATTAAGACTAAAGGAGCAGATTAGTCTTAATTTGGACCACTAATCGTCGTTATTTCCTCTTCTCGTTTTTGTGAAAAGAGGAAAGGGGAAAACCAGGGTTTCTAAGTCCGGAAGCTAACCTATTAAAACCTTACGGTTACCACCTAATCTCCTGAAATTGTTCTTATTTAGAAATGTGTTTCATTGTGTTTCTGTTACTTTATTATGTTTTTGAATTATTTCAAGAAAATGATTTTCCATTCATTTTTATGGGTTGACCCGAATGGGTGCCTACGTACCTGCTACCCAGGATCAAACAAGCCGTAGTTCGCTTTTCTGAAAACTTTAAGTTGGTTTGTGAATTTTATTTTTGAAATCTCTTTTGCTTTATGTTTTTATCACTTTTGGGATTTTTCTCTGAAAAAATCTAGGCCTAAGTTTTATTTGATTTTTTTTTAAAAAAAATGATTTTTAGGGAAAAACATCAATTTTGGATTTATTTTTGAGAAAAATGATTTTTCTAAGTTCTAAAACTCATTTTTATGATTTTTTGTGATTTTTATGGTTCTTCTTGATTTTTTTATGATTTTTATTAAATTTTCTATAATTTTTGTGAATTTTTTTAAAAAATTTATCCTAAGTTAATATCTATCCTATTTTGAAATCTAAAGTTTTATTGTTATTTTTCCTAATATTTTTCTACATTTTATTATTTTTTTATCTTTTTATTTTTTTTTCTTTTTCTTATTTATTATTTTTCTACATTATTAAATTCTAGAAAAATCTAATTTCTACATTTTCCTATTTATAGAAAATAAAACATAAACAAATAAATAAATAACTAAATAACAAATAATAAATAAATAAATAAATTCGGAATAAATAAATAAACAAAATAAATTAATTAAATAAAAAAAATCCGGAAAATCCGACTTACCTGGATCTGGGTCGGTGCGTGGGTCGGGTCGGTCGGGTCGAATAGGACGGACACGGCGGTGGGGGTTGCTTGATCACGGCGTTCCGGCGGCCTTTTGCAGCGGGTGAGGTGTCGAATCCTAGCTTCTCGAGGGTGCTGAATCTAATGGTGGTGTTGGTTCACTCCCAAATCGCCTCCTGGTGGTGGTTCAACTCCGGTCGGTACTCGCGGTTTTGGGTTCTTCTCCGATGCTCTCCGATTTGCACTCTTTCCTCATTTTCTCTCAATTGTGATTCGTGTTTTGGCTTCCTCTACTCCTCCTCTATTTATAGGCGTCCGGAAACCCTCTTGGATAAGCTCAAATCGGCCGATTTGGATAAATCTGAATTTCTTCCGTTTTTAGATTTGATTTTATCTCGGCGATTTGATGTTGATCTATTGTTTTTCTTTGATTTATCTTATGGATTTGGCTTTATCTTGACAGTAATCTAGAAGATTTGAAAAAAAATGATCGATTCCACCTTCGTCGGACTTGCTCCGGCTTCTTCTCGCGTCTGTCCGGGTGAGGAAGACGATCACGTGCAACACGCGTGATTTCCTTCGGCCAATCACGTACTGCCACGTGGCAGCTCTAGGCGAAAGGAAAAAAAATTGCATCGAGTGCTCGGGGGAAGATTCGAACTCGCGACCTCCAAGCCTCCCACATGTTCCCAGCGCACGCACGAACCAGCTGAGCTGGCCCAATTTCTCGATTTTCTTTATATCACAAATTGCATATATGCAATGCGATTTTTTTCATTTTTTGTATTTTTTTGAAATTTCAAAAATTTATAAAAATTATTCATCCCTTATTATTACTATTTCTGAAATCATTTTTCAAAATTGATGTGTTTTCCTATTTATTTTTATTTTTTAAAATATTTTCCATTATTTTTTGCTAAATTAGAAAAATTGGAAAAAAAAATTGAAAATTGATTATTATTGATTATTACTCATTCCTAGGGCAAAAATGGGGTGTTTACAGGTATCATGTGAATCCTTGGTGTCTTATTTACCAAGTCTTCTCTAAGTTAACCTAGGTTTTAGCTCTAATGCTTTAAGTCTACTCAAGTCTTTTGGGGAGTATCAAAGGGAAGACTTAAGTTAGTGAGTCGGGTAGAGTTAGTTGACTCAAGTCAACTTTTAATTTGACTAAGTTGAATTAAATCAACTTGTAAAATATCAAGTCTTCTCTGGCTCCTAGACTTTACTCAAGTTCATTTAGAGCTAAATTCTAGGTGTACTTCCTTATCTGATAAGATTCTTAAAGATACTAACTACTACAATCCTTAAGAATTATAGATGACATTTGTGCTAGAATTTAAGATCTTTGATTTTGATTTCTAGACTAAATCTTCCAAGTATTCATACTTGTTTTCGTTTCCCATAAGATATTCTAATTCAGACAAAGATCTTGCTATCATCTAATAGCTCGATTTAAGATTGAATGGAAGTGAAAGGAAACAAAAAGGAGTTGATGCTAACTTGTAAAGTTATGGTTTTCTAGTTCAATTTAACTTTAATTTGTATGTCTAGATTACTAAGACTCATCTCATAAGTTTAAGATTAGTTGGGTCTACTTGGTTTTATGATGTGCCTAAATGGGGTTTAAGCACATGCAAAACCAATCTAACTAACAACCCCAAAAGATAAGGCCAATTCGGATTACTTTTAGGGCAATATTGCACTGTGAACCCTAAATGCAATCTTGGATCCAAATGTTAAAGTTCATAAAATGATTAATACAAAGAAGTATTTCTCAATGAAGATCACAAAGTATACTTGAAAGACCACGTGATTACCACTCAAAAATCAACAAGAACAATAATCGTGATCCACCTTCCAAGAGGATTGATTTCACGGTTCAAGAAACGTGCACAATAGATGAATCGAAAACAAATATAAAAGGAACTCAATTAAGCACAATATTTTCGAATAGTAAGGAATCAAATCTGACCAAGAAATGTTTCAATCCAACCCTAGATATGACACACTAGAGAAGAAAAGAAAACACATCAAATAGAAATTGATATAACTCACAATTTCTCTTTGTTGCACTCGCCACAATTCCAACTCTTGGGATTGAAATTGATAAGAGGGATTAAACTAAGATGAGCCCTAAGTTCTCTCACGTAAAATGATTTGTGTATATTCTGAAAATTGTTTCCCAAAAAACCCTACTTAAGCAAGTATTTATACTTGCTCTCTTTAGGATTAAAAAGCTTACAAAATTACAACTATGCCACTTTTAGGGTTGCCGGTCCTAAATGAAAATTACAAACAAACGAAAGTGTCCCAAAAGAAAATTACAATATAAAATGGTCCAATAACAATTACAAAGTACAAACATAATATAAATCTTCAAGAGCCAATGCTTCGAAGTGAAATTAGTCGCAGTTGGTCTTTGGATACAAATCTGATGATGTCCCATGGCCATCAACTAATGTAAGTCATTTGGCATCTCATGGAGAAATATTATTGTACCTGTAAGATTATTACTCAAATATTTATTAGATAAAAGAAATAAAGTGAAATATGAGCGATTTAGATCATCATCTAAATCGAGTTCTGAGAGCATCTATGGTGCCGAAAAATTTCCCATCATCTCCTCAAGCTTCTAAAAGATTTGCCTTCAAATCTAGAGGGTCATTCCTGGAACTGAACCCGGACATCTTTGTTGGCCCGTTCTCCCAGTTACCAGATGTATTAGAAGTAGTTCTGATCTACTCCTGAAACCGGTGCACCTCAAACGGAGTCATAGGTGATAGTACTATGCGAGAACCTCCCATACTGAACATATAGGTGTTCCTAAATCCATCATGTAACACCTTCCGATCAAACATCCAGGGCCTACCCAACAGCAAATGGAATGCATGCATAGGAATTACATCACATAGGATCTCATCGTGATATTTCTGTCCAACACTCATAGGCACCTTCGCCCTTAACATAACATGCATATTGCCCCGATTGTCCAACCAATGCAAGTCATAAGGGCTAGGATGTGGACTAGTAGATAAATGTAATTTGTCTACTAGTGTAGTAGATATAACATTCGTGCAACTACCACTATCAATGATGAGTACATAAAGGTTACCTCTGATCCTGTAAGAGGTGTGGAATATGTTCTCCCTCTATATGTCTCTAGCATCAGGAGATAAGGTTAAAGTCCTACGTAACACATTAATAGGTAGATATTGTTCACTTGTACGCTCCTCATGTGTTTCTGCAGTCTGATCATCATAATACTCCTGCAGTGCTATAAACAGGTCTGTAGGCTCAGCCTGTTCCTCCTCAACCTCAACATCTTCCCCAGCGCCCTCCATAACAGTCATCACCCTCTTATTTGGACATTGTGCTGCTATATGCCCAAATCTCATGCACTTAAAGCATTTGATTTGGCGTACTTTTCCACTAGTAGATCCAGGAATAGTCTGCCTCACATCTAGTGTTATTACCTCTTTACCCTTCCCAAAAGGGTATATTTTCTCTGGTAGTGGTAGGGGTAGTTTTGTCTAATGCTCTCACTATCTCACCTACCGCCTTTGTCCCTCCTAATCGACCATCAGCTGCCATGGGTCTAGTAATAGTATTAAACCTGCTGCTCGAAGCCTTAAACAAGTTGGACTTCCTTTGCCTCTCCACTTTCAAGGCCAACTGAATAGCCTCATCAAGTGTACTATAGTATTGCAGCTCAACAACACACGTTATCTCATATTTCAGCCCTGAGACAAAGCGTGCTAGGGTTTGTTCTAGAGGTTCGATTGACCCACATCTAATCATGAGGGTTTCAAATTCCTACACATAATCATCCACCGTCTTGCCTCCTGGCCTTAAGGTCTGTAGTCGCATAAACAGTTCATGTTTGTAGTGCTCAGGAATAAATCTTTTTCTCAACACCCTTTTCATATCCCTCCATGTCTGAATCTTAGCCTCCCTATCCCTACACCTACTAATAATCAAATTCTTCCACCATAGTGCAGCGTATCCTGTAAACTCAACAGCAGCCAATCGGACTCTAGTATTATCATCGATCTCATAACATTCAAAGAGACCCTCAACCTTGTCCTCCCAATCCAAATAATCATCAGCTGATCATTTGTCATCATAAGAAGGCATCTGCAGCTTCACATACTCCAGTCCCCGGGGTGGCCTGAAATCTCTATTCTAATATGGATTAACCCCAAAGTTGTCATCCCTTTCTTCCCTGTAAGGATGATGATCTCAATCCATCCTTCTATTCAGATTTTCATCTCCCACTACTCTGTCTCTCTGAAGGTTCTGTAGAGCTACCCGAGGTGGTGCCTAAAGGTTCACCACCAGTGGTTGTGGTAATGTCATCCTATCAATCTTAGTTGCTAAAGTAGCAACTACGGTAGTAAGATCCTGGAGCTATTCTTCCAAAGTCCTCCTACCTGCGGTATTATGACCCTGACCTCCACCAACCTGGCTATTAGCTCCATTGCCAATTCCTCCATTCACACTCTCATTAGACATGATGTGTTTTGAAGTAGTTCCAAAATTTATAACACACTCAATTTCAACAATAATAATCCAAATGTTTTAGCAACTACAATGATGTAATAGCTCATGACTCAATAAGAATATCAAAGGCACAAGGAGAAATAATTTAGTACTCCAAATAAGTTTAATAAATGAAGTATACATGCAACTACTTTAAGTAGATGGAATTAAAATTCAACAACAAGTATTTAAGTAACTAGTTCAATTACTTTCACACTTTCATGATTTATTTGAAGTTTAATTTCCACCACTCAACCTTCCTTTTCTTGCCTTGATTTCACACTATAATCAACCACAATGTGCAACACTTCAAAAAATACAAAATACTCAAATCAACTGCCACACCACTCCTCTTTAGCCCACGGTGCTACTTCACTCACGCTACTACAATTGTCCACAATGTACACACTAAAAAATAATCCACACCGAAATGCACACAACCTTTACAAAATTTTGCGAACACAACTCTACACACACTCCACGATTCAAACTCCTAAACATACAAGTTTCACCACTACAAACACCAAAGCAAACCGCAACTTATACACCAAAACAGAACCAATTCAAATTTGAAAATCAAACTACTTCACTAATTGCAACCCTTCCACAATTGGTAAGAAGTAATTTTCAAATTCAAACAATCATACATTAACTTCTTCAACTTAATATTTTTTTTTGAAAATCAAATAATTTCTAAATCTTCCACACAACTCAAATCTGGAAATGCTCAATTACACCCTCTATTTTCCGAAAACAAACATGTAAAGTCCATAATTTTTCTTCTTACACAATTGGAGACACTTTACACTTCTGAATTTATATTCAAAAAAATGCACTAACTCTCTTCTTCCTTTACGGTGAAGTTCACAACATAGAAGCTTCAACAAGTACTCAAAACTCACTCCAACAAGTAACAAGTTCAACTTCCACTCAAGATAATCACACCACTTCAAGTAATTACAACAACAATTTCAATTTACTCTCAATTTCAAAATTAAAGATGTAAGAACATGAATCCTAAATTTCTGAAATTCAAAATCAAATAACCCTTCTCACAACCTCAAGCTTTGATACCAAATTAGATTATGTGCCTAAATGGGGTTTAAGCATATGCAAAACCAATCCAACTAACAACCCCAAAAGATAAGGCCAATTCGGATTACTTTTAGGGCAATATTGCACTGTGAACCCTAAATGCAATCTTGGATCTAAATGTTAAAGTTCATAAAATGATTAATACAAAGAAGTATTTCTTAATGAAGATCACAAACTATACTTGAAAGGCCACGTGATTACCACTCAAAAATCAACAAGAACAATAACCGTGATCCACCTTCCAAGATGATTGATTTCACGGTTCAAGAAATGTGCACAATAAATGAATCGAAAACAAATGTAAAAGGAACTCAATTAAGCACAATATTTTCGAATAGTAAGGAATCAAATCTGACCAAGAAATGTTTCAATCCAACCCTAGATATGACACACTAGAGAAGAAAAGAAAACACAACAAATAGAAATTGATATAACTCACAATTTCCCTTTGTTACACTCGCCACAATTCCAACTCTTGGGATTGAAATTGATAAGAGGGATTGAACTAAGATGAACCCTAAGTTCTCTCACGTAAAATGATGTGTGTATATTCTGAAAATTGTTTCCCAAAAAACCCTACTTAAGCAAGTATTTATACTTGCTCCCTTTAGGGTTAAAAAGCCCACAAAATTACAACTATACTACTTTTAGGGTGGCCGATCCTAAATGAAAATTGCAAATAAATGAAAGTGTCTCAAAAGAAAATTACAATATAAAATGGTCTAATAACAATTACAAAGTACAAAAATAATATAAATCTTCAAGAGCCAATGCGTCGAAGTGAAATCAATCGCAGCGGGCCTTTGGATGCAAATCTGATGATGTCCCGTAGCCATTAACTAATGTAAGTCATTTGGCATCCCATGGAGAAATATTATTGTACCTGTAAGATTATTACTCAAATATTTATTAGATAAAAGAAATAAAGTAAAATATGAGCGATTTAGATCATCATCCAAATCGAGTTTTGAGAGCATCTATGGTGCCGAAAAATTTCCCATCATTTTGTAGGCATAACAACTTATGCCGTTACTCAAAAGCTTTTAAATTAGCTCAAGAGTTTTACTTTGGTCAACTTAGGCTTGTGTACTAGTAGACCCAAGTCAATTGAAGTCTTTCTTTATCTAATGTAAAGTTAACTCAAGTCAAGGCTTTATTTTTAACAAGTTGGCTTAAGTCAATTGTTGGTTTACTAAGTCAACTTCAATATCCTAATTTTATTTTACCATCTCAAGATAAGATTTTCTAGATTTAGAGACTAATTCATCTTGCAGGTTAAGATTTTTACAAGCTGAGTAGTTTTATTGAGAGGTTAATTTGGAGGTTTTCTATGAGAAGCTAAGAGAAACTTTGTCATCAAATTTAGTAAGATGACTTCCTTGAAAAGCTAATGAAGTAGCCTTCTTTAAGAAGTTAACTTTGAGGTAACTTTCTTGGGAAGTTAGTTAGAAAAGCTCCTTAGACAAATTAATTATTTACATTTCTTAAAAGAAGAAAAATTCTATACGAATATTTAAAAGAATCTTAAATAGACTAAATCAAACTCTTGTTGCATAAAGTTAGAAGATTAACTTTACTTAATCAATAATATTTAAGGCTTAGTTGTAAAGTATAGATAGGAATCATAATTATTTAAGTGTCTTAACATTAAAAATTTTAAGGTACTATTTTTCTACTTTATTAAGATCTAAAATAATTATCCTAATTAATTTTATCATTAGAAATGACCTACTTTTTGGGGGTTTCACAAAGTTGGCTACACTTAGTATCCAACCCAATATTATCAATCAAATTAAAACTACATAAATGGGAGATTCTGGAATTCAGAAGATAAAGAGCAAAATAGAACAAGGTGAAACCACAAAATTTGTGGTAAACCCTAAAGGAGTAGTCAAGTATGGCAACAAATGGCATGTTCTAGATAATACAAAGTTAAAGAAGAAAATCATGAAAGAAGCCCATTGCTCAAGGTATACTATACAGCCAAGAAGCACCAAAATATATAAAGATCTCAAGAATAATTACTGGTGGAAAAATATAAAACAAGAGATAGCAGAATATGTGTCTAAGTGTCTCACGTGTCAGCAAATAAGGATTAAGCACCAAAGACTAGCTAATGAGTTACAACTAGTTCCTATACCTGAATGGAAGTGGGAACATGTAACTATAGATTTTATCACAACACTCCTAAGAACCAAGGAAAAATATAATGCAATCTAGGTGATAATAGACAAATTGACCAAGTCCACCCATTTCTTACCAATTAAGGTAAACTACAAACTAGAAAAGCTTACTCAAATGTACATTAGGGAGATTGTCATATTCTCGTGGTACCAAACACTATTACATTCGACAGAGATACTCGGTTTGTGAGCAGATTCTGGAAAAGTCTATATCAAGTCTTAGGAACCAAACTTCAGTTTAGTACTACATTTCATTCCTAGACAAATGGTCACTTTAAGAGGACTATCCAAATTCTAGAAGATCTACTACAAGCTTATGCATTAGATCAAGGAGGTAATTGGATTGATCACTTACCTTTAGTAAAATCTGCTTATAGCAACAGTTACCAAGCTACTATACAGATGACTCCCTATGAAGCATTATATGGTAGAAAGTGCAGATCTCCCCTATATTGAGATGAAGTGGGAGAAAGACGGATATTGAGGGCAAAGATAGTGCAAGAAACTTTAGACAAGGTCAAAGTAATAAAGCAGTATATTATATCAGCCTAGAGTCACTAGAAAGCTATGCAAACAAATAGTAACACCCCTAAAGTTTCATGTCAGGAATAAGATACGTGGGTTTGTTTGAAATTCTAAAAAGAGTTAGAATAGTCACTTACAGGTTAGCTCTACCACTAAGTCTAACTGGGGTACATGATTTGTTTCATGTATCAATGTTAAAAAAGTATATACCAAACCCAAATCAAGTGGTACCCTTGGAGCCCTTGACG
This sequence comes from Laguncularia racemosa, assembly GCA_037954665.1. Lineage (NCBI taxonomy): Eukaryota > Viridiplantae > Streptophyta > Magnoliopsida > Myrtales > Combretaceae > Laguncularia > Laguncularia racemosa. The sequence continues at coordinate 859,969 of JBBMOL010000094.1, read as the reverse complement.
GTACAACCTAACTTATCCTCTATAGAAAGACCTGTGAAAATAGTAGACACAAAGGAACAATTATTAAGAGGAAGAAGAATTCTCTATGTCAAAGTATAATGGACAAATCGAATCGAATGAAAAGCAACATGGGAATTAGAAGAAGAAATCAAGAAAAAGCATCTAGAACTTTTTCCAACTCTAGGTAACTTTTAAGGACGAAAGTTTTTGTAAGGAGGGAAGAATGTAATACATGGTTCTAAAAAATATATATACATATTTATATAATCATAATTATTAAGTAAAATAATAAAATAAATAATATAAGATTAAAGGCAATTTTGCAAATAAGGTTAAAAGATGGGGGGCAATTTTGTCTTTTCCTAATGGGACTATAAAAATTACATTAACCCAAGGTTTCCTCCTTTTGCTCATTTGTTCAATTGCTATCCAGAAACCTAAAGAGAGAGAGAGAGAACCCTTGTAAACAACTAAAGTGATTTGCAAGAAAATTACACAATGAAGCTAATAGGAATCGAATTAAAGGATGGATTAAACAAGCATGGGAGTAGTTAAATTGGAGTTCTAAGCATGATTCAAGCCAAGTGCACTAAAACTCAAATTTTACCTTTGAATCATGGAATACAATAAATAATTGGGGCTAAAAACATAGTAATTAGGATTTAGAATGAATTGGAGGAGAAAAATTAAGATTCATGACGAACAAGAGGGCATACAGTCAAGTACACGACCATGTACCAAGGCATGCTAAAGTAAGAAAATTGTACAGTAAGGTACACGGCCTTAGGCACGATCGTATGCTTAGGCATGTTGAAATTTAAACTTACACAGCCACAAGCACAGTCTAATACCTTGGTGTGTTGAAAAGAAAAATTGTATAGTAAAGTACATAGCCTTAGGCACGACCACGTACTTAGGCGTGTTAGAGTTAGAACATACACGAACACGAGCACAGTCGTATACCTAGGTATGTTGAGTTTTGATTGTACAAGGCCACAAGCATGACCATATACATAGGCTTGTTGAAGCTTAAAGTTTACAGAACAATACACAGTCTCTAGCACGACTATGCTTCAAGTCGTGCTTCCCTACTTTCTTAACCACGTTACACAATAATATGTCCTATTTAACTCTACTTTATTTTATTCTCATTTCAAAACATGAATTAAACCCAAAAATACTTTTAGGAAGGGAATTAAACGACTTAAGCGAAGTAGAAAATTAAGTGAACTTTGATTACTTGTAGAATTAAGTTAAATGTAGTTCCTTGTAATTGAATAGAGCTACCTACTTCAGTTAGAGACATGCAAGATCATTTTAGAGATGTCTATTCAGGTACGTGTTTACCTTATTTTATTGGTTGTGATTGTTAAGTAGTTATTAAATGAATTGGATATGAGAATTATGTAATGTAATGTGATATGTGAATGAAATGTTGCATGGCAAATCCCTAGGGGACACCTTGATGATCAATATACCACATTGTCCCTAATGGAGCCGTGTATCGAATAAATTGAGATAGATTAAGGTTAGATGGGCCCCACAGTGGCAGTTCCCACTAGGACAATATTGTGTGTATCGAGGTTATGAGTACTATTGTGCTGTGTAATTGATTTTTATTGATGTGTAAGTTGATGTATGATTGTATTGTGGATAAATGTTGCATATATGCATGTGTTATTAATGTGGTGTATCATGTGCATGTAGGGTGTAGTACTCACGTATTGAGCTTAGGCTCACCACTCTTCCTATATTTTTTTAGCTACATGTGAGAACGACAAGCAATTAAATTACGATGAAAATGGAAACCTAGTGAGACATTATGTAGATAAAAACAGGAGAGAGCACAATTACTATTTAGATGAGGAGTGATAGAAATGGGAAGATTTATGTTCAAGATTTTTAGTAATTGATTTGGGATTATAGAGATATCAGTAGACTTCTATTTACTTTAGAGTTTTAGACATAAATAGAGTTTATTTTGGATGTAAAAAGATGATTCATGTGTTTTTTAAATATCATGGATTGAAATGACTCATCTTAGAGTCATTTGTTTTTATGTTATTGAGGTTGTATTTTTATGAATGAATATGAGAAGGTGAATAGGTAGGAGATGTTTGGTGTTTTAGAGCCTTACCGTGTCGCTACATAATAGTGACACATAGCGAGTTATAATGTGCCAAGTTATAGGGCATTACACTTTGAGTGTTATGGGCATGGTGATCTCGAGTGTGTGCAATTAGCCACTATGAAATTTAATGGGTATGCTCAAGTCTAGTGGTCTAGTATATAGAGGTATAGGCAAGGCATTGGGATGGAAGAAATTACCACTCGAGAAGAAATGTGTGAGGCCATACAAAGCCACTTTATGCCTAAGCACCATCGGCATAAGCTTTACATGAGGCTCCAAAGATTGTGGTAAGGCAACAAAATGGTTGAAGAGTATATTAAAGAATTTAAGATAACCCAAACTAGTGTTAGGATACAAGAGGACAATGGGCAAGCTATGTCACAATTTTTTTATGGATTAAGCTTTGTGATTAGCAACTCCACTGAATTTTATAAGTTGACTAGTCTAAAAGAAGCTATGCAGTTGGCCACTACGATTGAACGCCAAAGTCAGCAAAACTCTATAAGTCTAAGAATATGCCATTTAAGGCCACTTAGGCTAATAAGACTTCGAGTTTAGAGTCAAAACTACAATTTGATATAACAACACCAAGAGTAGACCATAAACAAGTGAATGAAAGGGGGAGATAAGTAGCAAATATCTCAAGGCCGAAGAACTCAAAATCTCATCCTGGTGGGATAAGGAGTAGCAAAATATGTTGTTTTAAATGCTAAGGTCATGATCATATCGTAGCTCAATGCCTAAACTAGAGGGTTATATATTTGGTAAGGGATGAAGTGAAGAGCAAAGATGAAGAGGAACTTGTGAATAAGAAGTGTGAGGTTGTTGGAGAAGATGATAACGACTGTACAGATTCCAATGGCTTAGAGGTCCCAGCTATGGCGCAACCCGTAATTAATTGTAAAGTGGTTAGGCGTTCTGTAAGTGTTGCTCCTACAGCTAATTTAGAGTAAAGGGAAAACATTTTCATTACTAAATGTTTGATTAATAGAGTAGCGTGCACTATTATCATTGGAGTGGTTAGGCGTTCTGTAAGTGTTGCTCCTACAGCTAATTTGGAGTAAAGGGAAAATATTTTCCATACTAAATGTTTGATTAATAGAGTGGCGTGCACTATTATCATCAATAGTGGGAGTTGTGCAAATGTTGCTGCAATTTCTTTAATAGAGAGTTCGAAATTACCCACTACTAATCATCTACAACCTTATAAGCTACATTGGTTAAATGATAAAATTGCAATCAACGTAACTAAAAGCGTATCAATTCATTGTTATTTTTTAGCTATTATGCTAATGAAGTTGAGTGTAATGTTGTGCTTATGAGTGCCACCAATATCTTGTTAGGAAGACCTTAGCTATTTGATAAAGACATAACCCATAGAAGACGGAAGACACATATTTAGTGTTGAAGGATGGAAAGCGAGTTTTGTTGCTACCAATGAGTGTAGCAGATGTTAAAGCCACTTAACAAGTTATGCAACCCTTTAAGAAGGAGTCATTGTTATTATCTCGAGATCAAATTGAAAAAGTTGGAGATAGGGAATACTTTTTAGTTAATGATGATTCACCCTGTACTACCTAATGGGATCAATGATTTTGGTTTACCCAAAAGTATTCAAGAGCTTTTGACTAATTTTTTTTACTTCTTTTTTATGAATTGCCTATAGGGTTACCTCAAATGAGGGGAATTGAGCACTAAATTAACTTGATGCTAGGTTCAACTCTACTTAATAGGCTTGCTTGCAAGATGAATCTTAAGGAAGCAAAGGAGTTAAAAAGGTAGGTGGATGAGCTCTTAGCAAAGGGGTATGTCCATGAGAGCATGAGCCCTTGTTCAATTCCAGCATTATTAGTGCTCAAGAAAGATGGTAGTTAACGTATGTGCATGGATAGTCAGGCAATCAATTGCATTATAGTGAAATACAAGTACCCCATACCTCAACTGGATGATATGTTAGATAAATTAATTGTGTAAAATTTTTTTCCAAAATTGATTTTATAAGTTGGTACCACCAAATTAAAATGAAAGCTGGTGATGAATGGATGACCACTTTCAAAACTAAACATGGCTTATATGAGTGTCTTGTAATGTCTCTTGGCTTATCTAATGCCCCTAGTACTTTTATCCATCTAATGAATTATGTGCTGCGAGACTTGTTGGGGAAGTGTGTGGTAGTGTATTTTGATAATATTCTATTTTATAGCCCTGATCTTAAAAGTCATATTGAACATTTGTGAGCTATATTTTCAATGTTACGGCGAAAGAAGTTGCATTGGAATCTCAAAAAGTGCCTTTTCTATCAAAAGGAAATAATAATTTTGGGGTATGTCGTTTTTAAGGAAGGAATCAAGGTTAATAAAGAAAAGGTCAAGGCTATTGTCGATTGGCCAATTACTACTAATGCCTCTAAGGTATGCAATTTTCATGGTTTAGCTTCTTTTTATCGTTGGTTTATTCAAGATTTTAATACTATTACAGCCCCTTTCACGAAGTTAACTAAGAAAGGAGTGGCATTTTATTGGGGCCCAGCAGTGCAAAGGAGTTTTGAACTAATTAAACAAAAGCTCACTACAACATCTATATTGGTGCTACTTGATTTTAATAAAAATATTTGAACTTGCATGTAGCACCTCAAGTGTTGGAATTAGAGTGGTTTTAATGTAGGAAAGAAAACCCATAGCATTCTTTAGTGAGAAACTAAGTGGTATAGCTATGAACTATTCTATATATGATTAAAAAAAAATTATACTTTGATTCAAGCTCTACAAGTATGGTAGCATTATCTCCTTCTTAAGGAGTTCATCATCTATTCCAATCATGAAGCTCTTAAGTTTCTTAATGGGCAAAGCAAGTTGTCAAAAAGGCATTGACGCGAACCCTAGATATTGATCTAAGACCCAACGATCAATAAGGATTCAAACCCTTGAATCGAAATCGAAACGTAACCCAACCCCAATCGAACCCGTCGATTAGAACCTAAGCTATCCTGATAGATTTCTCCAAGCATTTAGTATGAAGAAATCGAAGGAAGTTCTATTTGCAATAACTAAAGAAGAGAGGATTCTCTCAAGAAAATTTTTCATTCAAATTGATAAAATTGTCCTTTCAAATGACAAAACAAGGTGTTATATTCGAAAAAAACACATAAGCTGGCAGCCTAAATGCATATATGGCCGGCTTTGAAATAACAGAAGAAAACAAAAGGACGTTCCACGGATATCTAGGCCAGCACTACGCCGGCGGCCTTAACCCGCCGGCGTTGCTTCCTTCAAGGCCGGCCAAGAAGGCCGGCTCTCCTTTGCCTCTAGGCCGATGGCCTTCCCTTTGCTGAAGGCTGTCGTTCCATCGTTGATGGCCTCCGCTTCGTCCGTGCTTTGATATATTATGTTTACTAGCTCGGGACTTGAATTAGACTTGTGTCGACCTGCTTCTTGCTCTTGGAGTTCCATAACTAATCCTTGCAAGGCTTCTCCCACTCGCTTAGCTCTAGCTCCTGTCATTGGACCTCCAATACCATGTAGCGGGTCATTAGACTTTGGCTCGTGAACTCTTGATGCTACTTGATCCCCATCATTCCCCCCTTCCTTGGAAAGATTCGTCCTCGAATCACCTGCATCATACAGAGAAAGGTCAAAAACATTAAAAGTTGCGCTTACATTACCATAATGACTTAGCAAGACAATCTTGTAAGCGTTATTATTGATGCGCTCCAACACTTGAAATGGCCCATCTCCGCTGGGGTGTAACTTAGATTTCCGCTATTCAGCAAATCTCTCCTTTCTTAGATGTACCCACACCCAATCTCCTGGATGAAAAACAGTCTTCACACGACCCTTATTGGCCTGTCGAGCATAATGCTCGTTTTTCTTCTCAATGTTGGCGCGAACCTGAGCATGCAATTCCCTCACAAACTCTACCTTTTTCTTTCCATCAAGATCAACAAATTTGTTAACAGGCAAAGGCAAAATATCCAATGGAGTCAAAGGGTTAAAACCATACACCACCTCAAATGAAGAATAAGATGTAGTGAAATACACAGTCCTATTATATGCAAATTCTACATGTGGCAAACATTTCTCCCATTGTTTCAAATTCTTATGAATCACAGCACACAACAAGGTCGAAAGAGTCCTATTGACTACTTCCGTCTAACCATCAGTTTGAGGGTGTGCAACAGTAGAGAACAACAATTTAGTGCCTAGCCTATTCCACAAAGTACGCCAAAAATGACTTAAAAATTTCACATCCCTATCACTCACAATGGATTTAGGCAAGCCATGCAACTGTACAATCTCCCTAAAGAACAAATTGGCAATATGTTATGCATCATTAGTTTTAGAACAGGCAATGAAGTGAGCCATCTTACTAAACCTATCGACAACAACAAATATGCTATCTTTGCCACTTTGAGATCGTGGTAACCCTAACACAAAATCCATAGAAATGTCAGTCTAGGGTTGATTAGGCACAGGCAATGGAATGTATTCTCCATGGGGCATTACTCTGGATTTGGCCTGTCTACATGCAATGCATTTGTCACACACAGTTTGCACATCATGCTTCATTTTTTGCCAATAAAAATGTTCGTGCAAAATATCCAAAGTCTTTTTAACACCAAAGTGTCCCATTAAACCACGCCCATGTGTTTCCCTCACAAGCAATTCATGCACAGAGCTTTTAGGCACGCATAACTTATCTTTCTTAAATAAATACCCATCAATCCTATAGAAATCAGAATATCCAGACTCAGCACAAGCAGCCCAAATTTGACCAAAGTCAACATCAGTCTCATATAACTCCTTAATGAGTTCAAACCCAAGCAATTTAGTTTGCAAAGAAGTCAAAAGTGAATACCGTCGAGAAAGTGCATCAGCCACCACGTTCTCTTTTCCTTGCTTGTATCTGATCACATATGGGAAGGTCTCAATGAACTCCATCCATTTCACATGCCTCCTATTCAACTTACCTTGAGTTTTCAGGAACTTCAAACTCTCATGATCAGAATGAATGATGAACTCCTTAGGCCATAAGTAATGTTGCCAAGTCTGCAAGGTCCTCACCAAAGCATATAGCTCCTTGTCATAGACTGGGTAGTTTAATGTAGCACCACTGAGCTTTTCGCTAAAATAAGCGATTGGCTTGGAATCCTGCATCAAAACACCACCAATACCTTTCCCAGAAACATCGCATTCAATCTCAAAAACTTTTTCAAAATTAGGTAAAACAAGTAAAGGTGCATTAGTCAACTTACCTTTCAAAGTCTTAAAAGCTTACTCATGCACTTTAGTCCATTTGAACTCAGTGTTCTTCTTAACAAGATCATTTAGAGGAGCAGCTATGGAACTAAAGTCCCTAACAAATCTCCTGTAAAAGCTTGCTAGCCCATGAAAGCTCCTAACCTCACTTGCATTCCTTGGTGTCGACCGCTCCCGAATCGCCTTCACCTTTTCTTCATCTACAGCAATCCCCTTTGCACCTACAACAAAACCAAGAAAAACCATAGTTTCCATACAAAAGGTGCACTTTTTCAAGTTCGCATACAATTTGTTTCCTCTCAAAGCAATAAACACACTTTGCAAATGTTAAACATGTTCACTTAGAGTTTTGTTGTAAACTAAGATGTCATCAAAGTATACAACAACAAACTTCCCAATGAAAGCACGAAGAACATAATTCATTAACCTCATAAACGTGCTAGGTGCATTTGTTAATCCAAAAGGCATTACCATCCACTCATATAAACCATGCTTAGTTTTAAAAGCCGTTTTCCACTCATCTCCCTCTTTCATGTGAATTTGGTAATAGCCGTTCTTTAAATCAATTTTGGAAAACAAACAGGCACCATGCAGCTCATCAAGCATATCATCAAGTCTAGGGATAAGATGTCTATACTTAACTGTGATCTTGTTGATTACTCGACAGTCAACACACATTCGCCATGTTCCATCCTTCTTGGGAACCAAGATGACAGGAACTGAACATGGACTGAGGCTTTCTCTCACAAACCCCTTCTCTACCAGATCATCAATTTGCCTCTAGATCTCCTTGGTTTCCTCTGGACTGGCCCGATAAGCTGGTCGATTAGGAATGGAAGCACCTGGAATAAAATCAATCTGGTGTTCAATGCCTCTTAGTAGAGGCAATTCCCTTGGTACTTCTTCAGGAAATAAGTCAGCAAATTCCTGCAAAAGAGAAACAACAACTGCAGGCAAAGAAGGGTTAAGATGGTCAGTGGAAAGATAAACATCCTTGTACATCAGTACAAGTAAGTGTCGTTTTGCCTTCAAAGCACTTTTAATCTCGCTTGCCTCTCCAATGCCACTCGTGTTTCCCTCTAATTCTTTCTTCTCATAACTCACCATTGTGTTTTTGCCACTCTCTTTCACGGTCTCAATTTTCTTTTCTTATTCACTCTTGTGTTTCCTTCTCTCTCTAAACTCTCTAGCAATTCTCAACTGATTCTCACTAGCCTCCCAAGGGTTGAGGGGTGTCAAAATCACCTGTCTCTTATTCAAAATGAAGGAATACCGATTGTGTTAACCATCATGAGTGACTTCCTATCGAACTACCAAGGTCGTCCCAACAATATGTGGCAAGCCTGCATAGGTACCACATCACATAATACCTCATCACAGTACTTCCCTATAGAGAAAGAAATCAGTATCCTCTTGGTCACTTTAACCTCCCCACATTCACTCAACCACTGCAACTTATAAGACTGTTCATGCTTCACAGTTTTCAAGTTCAGTTTATCAACCAATAATGTGCTAGCAACATTTGTACAGCTACCACTATCAATAATCAGACTACACACCTTGTTATTCACATGGCATCTAGTATGAAAAATATGCTCTCGCTGCACTTTATCACCCTCATCCTTAAGTTGAGTATTAAGAACCCGCCTGGTAACAAGCATCTCTCCCTTTACAAGCCCTTCTAAATCCACATCACTACAATCTTCCAATGGGGGCATGTCGTCATCATCCCCTGAGCTCACACTCTCCACATCACCACTTTCCAAAAGTATCATCGCCTTAGTGTTTGGACACTGCGATGCAATATGCCCAAATCCCTGACACCTGAAACACTTAATATCACGCAATCTAGAAGTAGATTTGGTTTCAGTGTTACCTTTCGAATAGGATGCCGGTGCCTTAGCCTTCTCTTCCTCCTTAGTTTTTGGTGGTGGTTTGTTATTCTTCCAATTCGACTTCCATGAAGAACTAGAAGTTGAATTATACCTAAAAGAACTTGAAACTGGGTGATACCTTGAAGTACTCCTTCCCTTTAACTGCTTCTCAACCTTGATCACCTTATGCAATAATTCCTCAATATCTACATAATGTTATAGATCAACAATATCAGCGATCTCCCTATTCAATCCACCAATGAACCTAGCTATTGTAGCTTCATCATCCTCCTCCACCTTAGCTCTAATCATGGCTATTTCCATCTCCTTATAATAGTCATCTACACTTTTGGACCCTTGTGTCAAGCTTTGTAGTTTCCTATGTAAATCCCTAAAATAATGATTAGGAATGAACCTCTTCTGCATAATAGTTTTCATCTCCCCCTAAGTGCTAACAGGCTCCTCTCCATACCGTCTCTTATTCCTAACCAGTTGATCCCACCATACACTTGCATAGTCAGTGAACTCAACTGCTGCAAGTTTAATCTTTTTGTCCTCTGAATAGTTATGGCACTCAAATATGTGATCAACCTTTCGCTCCCACTCCAAGTATAAGTCTGGGTCATTTTTCCCTTGAAAGGGTGGTATTTTCATCTTTATGCTACCCAAATTATTATCTCTCCTTTGGGTATTGTCTCTCCCCATCACAAAATTATACTCTCTTAATTCAGTGTCATCTCCCTCTTCTATTCTCACTCCCCTCCTTGGAAGCCTCTCAATTCTTCGCCCTACAAAAGTACTACTCGTAAGCTCCCTACCTCGCTTAATCTTATCCATCCTTACATGGATTTACTCCATTTCTCCACTCAATATTCTTTTCATCTCACCCATTAAAGCATCAAACATCATTTTATTATCTACTTCTCCCTTCTCTCCACCAATTGGACTTTGATCAAACATATCGTTGCAACAGAAAAAGGTTAGTAATAACAAATTAAGAAGGCCTCACAATTCACTCCCTTACCAGTTTACACTCAAAGGTGTGTATACACTCGTGTATCTCACAATTTGATTTTCCACGATAAAATTCTCACCAATCTACTCTCCTTTGCAAATCCTTGCTCAAGAACTAACTCAATGAGTTTTTCTCCAAAATAAACCACTAAGATAAATCAACCAACAACTCAGAATTCCAACAATACGAGAATACGACGATTCAATGAATAACTATGATTGACCAATATGGAATATAGTGAATTTGATAGGAAACAATGAACTCGAACAATTAAACAAACAAACTAAAATATAAACTGGAATTTTTTTTTTTGTTTAATACGAATTTTCTGTTCTTTTTTTTTTGTGAAATTTACTGACTAACTAATTCAAGGCAATGGAATTGCCTTTGGGATTTCGCAATTGGAATTTGCCGTCGTTGAAACAGAATAGAAATTCCACGGACGGAAATTTTTTTTTTTTTTAAACTACGATAGAAAATTTATGCAATCAATTAAGCAAAAATATTAACAAGGATAGATATTACCCGATTCAATGAGCATTTGCTCTGATACCAAATGACGCAAACCCTAGATATTGATCTAAGACCCAACGATCAATAAGGATTCAAACCCGAGAATCGAAATTGAATTGAAATCGAAACGTAACCCAACCCCAATTGAACCCGTCGATTAGAACCTAAGCTATCCAGATAGATTTCCCCAAACATTTAGGATGAAGAAATCGAAGGAAGTTCTATTTGCAAAAACTAAAGAAGAAAGGATTCTCTCAAGAAAATTTTTCATTCAAATTGATAAAACTGTCCTTTCAAATGACAAAATAAGGTGTTATATTCGAAAAAAAACACATAAGCCGGCAGCCTAAATGCATATATGGCCGGCTTTGAAATAACGGAAGAAAACAAAAGGACTTTTCATGGATATCTAGGCTGGCACTACGCCGGCGGCACAAATTCCAAGGCCGACAGCCTTAACCCGCCGGCATTGTTTCCTTCAAGGTCGGCTCTCCTTTGCCTCTAGGCCGGCAGCCTTCCCTTTGCTAAAGGCTGTCGTTTCATCATTGATGGCCTCCGCTTCGTCCGTGCTTTGATATATTATGTTTACTAGCTCGGGACTTGAATTAGACTTGTTTCGACCTGCTTCTTGCTCTTGGAGTTCCATAACTAATCCTTGCAAGGCTTCTCTCACTCGCTTAGCTCTAGCTCTTGTCATTGGACCTCCAATACCATGTAGCGGGTCATTAGACTTTGGCTCGTGAACTCTTGATGCTACTTGATCCCCATTAGGCATGCTAAGTGAGTGGAATTTTTTTAGTCTTGTACATATAGTATTAAATATAAACAAGGGCATACCAATATTGTTGTTAATGGATTGTTGAGGCAGCCGGTTTTGATTAGTACCATGTAGTCGTAGTTGTTGGGATTTGATTTGATTAGAGAGCAGTATGAAGGGGATATAGTGTTTGGTTCTATTCTTAAGAAGTGTCGAGATGGTATTACGGTTCAAGGTTATTTCTTATCAGATGGTTATCTCTTTTAGATGGGTAAGTTGTGTATTTTAGTTGGGTCATTATTGGAGTTATTAGCGATAGAAGCTCATTTAAGAAGACTTTCAAGACACTTTGGCAATAAGAGAACACTAGAAGCATTGCAAGAACATTTCTATTGGCTGAAAATAGCTCAAAATGTACGTAGAATCATAGAATACTAAAGTGTTTGTAAGCAAGCTAAATCTAGGAAAGGGCTAGTAAGTCTCTATTTGCCGCTACCAATGCTAACACATCTTTGGAGAGACATTAGTATGGATTTTGTGTTAGGAATTCTTAGAACTTATAGGGGAAGAGACAATATTATAGTTGTAGTAGACAGGTTCAACAAAATAGCTCACTTTGTGCCTTGTCATAAAGCCGATGATTTTGTTTATATTGCTAACTTGTTTTTGCAAGAGATTGTGAAGTTGCATGACATTCCACACAATATCATGTTTTATCAAGATGTAAAATTCCTTAGCTACTTTTGGAAGACTCTATAGAAAAAGTTAGGAACCAAGCTTCTTTTCAATACCATATGTCATCCACAAACCGATGGCTAAATAGAACTTGTTAACATGAAACTTGGAGCTTTATTGAGGGCAACAATTGGAAGGAATTTGAAGGATTGGGATTTGTGTCTTCCAATGGTGGAATTTGCATATAATATATCACTAAATAGTGTAACCAACAAAACTTCATTTGAGGTAGCTTATGGTTATAATAAGATAACTCCATTGGACTTATTACCAAAGGAATCAACTCCGGAAGATAGACAAACAAGGTTAGATAAGGCTCAAGAGGTAGAGAAGCTTCATCAAAGAGTGCACAAATTTTTAAAGTAGCAAGCAATGAAGAATAAAGCCTAGGTGATAGAGGTAAACAACAGATTATCTACAATCTATAGGTGATATGGCTTGGATACATCTGGGAAAGGATAGATTTCCTAATCAAAGAGCATAGAAGCTTACACCATGATCAGATGGTCCACTTCAAGTATTGGAATGAGTGAATGATAATGCTTACTGGATTGAACTTCTAAATGGCTATAGAGTGTCAACAACATTCAACGTTGCATATTTATCCCAATATGTGCTAGATGACTTGGTAGTGGACAAAAATTTGAGGGCAAATCTTCAAGAGCCCCGGGGAGATGATGGGTATCATGGTCATATCACAAAAAGTAAGAGCATGAGGACTTCGACTCGAAGAATTCTTAATGGTCTTGGGAATGAACATGACAAGCCATTTGTGGAAATTTTCCAACTTCATACATATGGAACTGGTGAAAAAATAACTTTGATTTGCCAAAATGAAGGTCTACGGGTTGAAAATGAAGCTAATGAAAATGTTGGACATTTGGGAAAGGCTAGAGAGGTTTGACATCAAGATCACACCCATGATCTTAGAGCATGAATGGAATGGGCAATGATATAGTAAGGATTACAATCTAAAAACACAATTGTGAACCAGACCATGAACTTCTAGGTAAGTTTGATTAAGCATTGGAGCCTCTAAGAGGATCACGCCTAGGGTTCATGGTCTTGAACCTTGCTCATAAACCTATTAGATGTGCTAATTTACATTATTTTTCTTTTGATAGATATTAGTTTTAGTTATTATTCATATTTTTAGTGAATACATTTACATTTATGCCTTTAGGTTTGTTAAAGGAACTTATAAATACTTCTTCTTTTCAATGGTTGTCAATTTTACCTTCTTGAATTATAGAATCCACTTTTTCATTCTTGCAATCTTAAATTTTATAATTTATGATCTTATCAGTTCATGTGTCAAATTGTGGTGATCAACCTTTTCACTTTTAGTTTATAATTCTTCTAGTGTGATACTATACTTAACTTATCGTTAGAAACTTGCAAATAGTTTAGAGTTTCTATTATTATTCTCCATAATCCTTAAGTATATCTTTAATTTCTTGTTTCTATTATTGAAAATCCAAAAATATTGAAACACCTTTACAATACCTAGAATAATTCTTATATGACGAATTCTTTACAAAGCTTGTTGTATCAAATTTCTTATGAAAATATACATTATGAACCTAATAATATAACTCATTACAACTAATTATAGAATGCTATCATAATCTAGTACAAACTTACTTAAAAACAAGCTAATTTAATCTAATAATAGATGACTAATGGATATTTAAAATGTAGAAAGGAAATGATGAAACTCTAACTAGTATTGGAATACCAAGTTCATTATTCTACTTGAAAATTTCCATGGAATTGTTAATTTCATTTCTATGTTAAGTTTAATTGTAGCATATTCAAAATAGAACAAAACATATATAGTGGTATTTATCAAAAATAATCCTTATTCATGGGTATAATAAGTATATATTAATAAAGTTAAAAATGTTATTTTGATAAATATCATTTAAAGTCGAATTCGTGATTCTAGTTTGTAAAAATGTTTTCAAACATGGAAAAATGGAATGAAACGTAAAATTACATTGCATTTCAAGGTCATTCAGCTTTCCAAATGTGATAAAAGAAACAAAAGACTAGTAATAATACTTTGGAAAAATGAGATACAACCAAAGAAATGAATAATATAATATGCTTTAGACTTTTATTTAAAAAATGATTAAATAGACTTAAGTTTGAATATGGGTTAAGTTTAAAATAGTGTATTTTGTTATGTTCATATTATTATTTAAGAAATTACAACTCTTGTAACCTATACTTATTTACCTTATTGTGCAAGTGTAAGATTGGTACAATGTATAGAGTAGGTTTTAAAAAATTAAATCTGAAAACTTTCAATACGTATATGAAACTTAACGATCACATAGGATAAAATAGGCTATGAGTCCTGTTTGGTGACCTTTACCCCCAAATTTTGCCTAAAGCTTTCTACAAGCATTTTGGAAATTGCAATTTCCACATTTCTTTTCATTACCATTAACAAAACCGGAAAAGGAAATGCAAGGGTTTTTTTTTTTTTTTTAATTTCTTTCTTTTTTTTCTTTTTTTCCGAGGAAATGTAAGGCTGAATGGGAGTAAATGAAAATGAATGTACTGTAAAAGTTCAATAAACAAAAGAAATAAAACGATACACCCAAAAAGCATTGTTGATCCATCATCGTCTTATTCATCTCTTCGTCTAGAAGTAACTGATCAATGGACTTCCGTTAAAACCCTAACCCTTATTTTTTATAAAATGAAAGAAGACATAATCAAACGAGACACCGATTGTGTCTTCTTCTTGGCTTCGCCTCTCACCTGCAAGAAGGTAAATATGTAGACACTGTAATTTCCATTTCAAGAATCGTTCTTGTTTCATCAAGTTCACATTTTTAATACCCTTTTATTTACTAAACGTTGCAATTTATGCTTGAATTTAGGTTTTAAATTATAGGTTTTCATTGATTACCTTGTAATTATGTGAACTGAGCGTAAAGTTAGGGTCTTTTTCATTAATTATTGGAAGAAACGAGGTTTTTGATTGTATAGTTCAATGGTCCTTTGAGTCCTTGAATTGGCTTTTGAGAGTGATCTTTTATGTTAATTTGAATTGGGAATTTGGATGACTTATGGGCTTCTACAGAACAATATGCGAGTAGAGTGATATTGAAATTTTTCAAAAATTTAAGAGCCTGGGTTGCATAGGGGCCACATTTTGAATTTGCAGAAAGGTTAAGGCGCTTATTTTAGCATTTTGCCCTTTATAAGAGCACTAGGGGTTTTGTAACGCCAAATAGAATTTAGCAAGGGTGATGGTGTTCACAACGCAAGATCCTTTGTATTAAAAAATGGTGATCCAACATTAATGGAATGCTTTTGTTTCCTTTTCAGGGAATCGAGTGCGAATTTCGGCACAATGAAGTGGCAAGGCTTAATCCAAGGGATTGCCGGTACTGGTTAGCTGGGAGCTGTCTTAACCCAGCTTGTGGATTTAGACATCCAGTAATTCCATGTTATGCTTATCTTTTAGTTGGAATGTTAAGGACCTGTATTTTTCTTTAACTTTGATTTTTGTATCATGTTTTTTTTTTTTTTTTCCCATTTGCCTAGGTATGTGGATTTATAGGGATCATGGTGTTGATTCACTGGATATAGTCTCTTCCTTTTTTCATTTTGCTGTGTATATTGTCTGTATTGTTAATGCTTCAATCAATTGTAATATCCTGGACTTATACCTTTAGCATATTCATATGGCACCCTGAGTTTCAGATTAGAAGGCATCTTTTTGTGGAATATCAAGATTTGAAGCCCCTTTACAAGCCTTATGGTGAGACTAAACCCCACATCTACGTGAATGACCTTGGAAGCAAAAACACATATAGCATAAGGTCTCTCTTAGTTATCTTTTGCCAGAGTATTTCACCACCAAAGAAATATTAACCAAGGTGCAAAAAGTCCAATGGTCTTGAGCAGAATTAGAAATAGAGATGGAATGCTGATAATGCACAATTTCTATGATTTGGAAGTAATTTTGATCATAAATATTTCAAAGTTAGACCATCTCAATGATGCATTGATGAGAAAGTGAAGGAAGCATTGTTGAGATGGTAGGTCACGTGCAATATGTGCTTCAGGTGCACTTATTGGGTGTTGCTACACTTTAGAGACTACTTATGTAAAACAAGGGTGGGAAAACTGAAAGGATGTGGAGGAAAACGATGAAAGATGATACGGCGTATTTAGGGATTAATGAAGATAGTGTTTGTGACAGAGCATAGCAGTATGACAAAATATGATTCATATCACCAGCCAGACCTAGTCAAAATAAGAATTAAATGTTGTTTGTTTTTGGTTATAAGAGAAGTGAGAGATGAAACTGTTCTTGCTAATTCACTGTTTTCATAGTGTGAGATTGATCTGTCTAACATCAAATAATTTCTTCTTTTGTTGTAAGTTTGATTTTTATTTTGATTACCCAAAAAAGGAAGTTTGATATTCATTTCATTGTTAGTTTAAATTTTATAATCTCACATAATGTTAAAGTGACAATTAATTGCAATTTCTTTTTTTTTTTAATTCGTTTTCTTTTTTTATGAAAGCAAAGTTTGCTAATATAAATTATCAAATTTATAGATTGCGGTATCTTTTATATGACACAGATTTTCCCAGGAAGAAGAACTATTTCATGTTCATTTTATTTGTTTCTGTTACCCTATTAATAGTTTGGGCCTTGATTGTTTGCTTCAGTAATGCATGTATTATAAGTTTCTTTCTATCATGATGTAATGGGAAAGCCTTAAACCTGCCCAAAGTATGTTGTATTTTCTGAAATTTTAGTAGCTGGAAGCTACAACAGCGTTCTTTATTTGCATCAACTTTTAATATATGAGTATTGAAATTCTGCAGCCACTGGATGCACAAGATGAAGCTACACATGATTCCTCTCTGCTTTCTTATCAGTCTGTTGTACCTCCAAACAGCAGTAAAACACCTTGTTACTTTTATTATAAAGGATTTTGCAGCAAAGGCAACAGCTGTTCTTTCTCTCATGGCCCCAATTCTTCTACTCTCATTGCTGAATGTAGCATAAAGAAAGGATCGGCTAGTGATGTGCCATCCTTAGAAAATGGGACGTCCACTACAATTGTTATCAGATCAGCACCAAAAGCAGGACACGTTAGTGCATCTGGGACAATTCCGAAAAAAGCAGTTGGTCATATAAATGCAGGCAAGGAAGATTATCTACAAGAAGCTTCTTGTAGTGTTCAAAAGGAATTCTCTCAGATTTCCTTAACCAAGCGTGAAAAAACCACTGTGGTCAGATCTGATTCTTTTGTTCAGCATGCACCACAGACGTGCATAGATCAGTTGCCATGGGAGCGTGTAGATGAGCATATTTCACTGGCAGAGCAGTTTGAATCATTTCCCTATGCAGATACTTCTATGCATGGTGAAGCACAGATGTTGGATTATGAGGGCAACCGTGAGTACTTGCTGCTACCTGATTCACGGCATGGAGAGCATAATAGTGACATCTTGGACTATGATTTTGAAAATGTGGCCAAATATGACCCAATGAGCCCTGATGCAGATGTTTTACATTGCTACAAATGTTACAACTCTGATAACGATTTAGAGCAGGAGCATAGTTTGAGTATTAATGGAGAATCACCTGACAAATTTGGTGCTAGAGTATCAGATGCTTTGACCCATGAGCGAGAGCTTCAGCCAATGGAATTAGCAGTCAACCATTTCCATGGAATAAGTCTTCAAAGCCGTCTCAGCAAGCACCATGCAAGTGATGGTTGTTCACGTTCTCATATATATAGAAGACACAACTCCTTTGGATCTTTTGGACGTAGACAGGAAAGGTTTGGGAGGAAGGGATTGGGTCGGAGACTCTGCAGAAGTGTGGCATCAATGATGGGGAAGAACAGAAAACATAAAAGTCTGGTCAGAAGGCAGTTTTATGAGTACAAATCTTCAAAGAAACCAGTAAGGGGTGAAAGATCTACACTTCACACTACAAGTTTCACTGGACCTAAAACTCTTGCACAGATAAAAGAAGAGCAGAGAAATTGTTATGGTGATTCAAGGAGTACTTCAACGGCAGATTTTGAAGGTCCCAAGCCTTTGAGTGAACTTTTGAAGGACAAAATAAAATTATCTGAACTTTGATGGTGTGATATAGCTTAACTGTTTTTTTGTCAGGAACACCGGTGAAACTAATTGGAGGAGTTGTGAAAGCCGAGCATGTTCTTGAAATCACTATTCCCATGATCAGCTTGTAAAGGATGACATTGGTTTGTGGGAACAATCATTTCTTATTAACGGAGATACAAATTACAAGCTTCGCCTAATTGGTTGTGGTTTATGTGCAATTTTTCAGGAATTCCTAATGGTTTTACCTTTTAGTGCTCCCCCTGATTGTAAGTTCCCCTTCTGTACAGAGCTACTGAAACAACATGCTTTCAATCAGCTTGTAGGTTTGAGGTGAGTCAAGAACGAAAAAGCTTGTGTTCACTGTCACGTGACAGCTGCATTGTGAACAATGTCCTGTGTGATAATTGTCCTTTCTAAGATGGCTGTCGATAAGCTCATTTTTTGCG
Source organism: Laguncularia racemosa (assembly GCA_037954665.1). Classification (NCBI taxonomy): domain Eukaryota; kingdom Viridiplantae; phylum Streptophyta; class Magnoliopsida; order Myrtales; family Combretaceae; genus Laguncularia; species Laguncularia racemosa. The sequence continues at coordinate 841,126 of JBBMOL010000094.1, read as the reverse complement.
GCGGTTCTGGTTTTGCATAAATATGCATGGCCTGTAACTTACAGACTTCATGTGCTGTTAGGCTGTGTAGTGTAATTAATCAATTTGACATGGCTTTGAGTGTTGGCAACTACCAAAACCCTTTTCCTGTGTTGTGGGTGTTTGATCTTATGCTAGGATTTAGGTGATGATAGTGGAGAGGTGTCAGAAAGTCGTGACTCACGAGGGTACAACTATGGTATTGAGAAAATTCCATAAAAATGTCTGTTTCTTTGAGCTAGTAGAGCCATTATTTTTGGTGTTACTTGTTTCCCTGCGAATGGTTCAAATATTGCTTAGATCTTCTCGAGGAATAAAAAAATATTTGCTGAAAAGTGAATTATTATTATTTTTTTTTAAAAGACGGTGTTAACGGTGTTTCGGAAATACTTATTAAAATGCTAAATAAATATTTATTGGGATGTTTTTTCTTTTCCTTTTCTTAAAATGCATAAATTTTTTAATAGCTGTCTCCTGATACCCGTTAACCATTAATAGGATATTTTTAAAAATGAGATAATTAAGAATAGGACATAGATATATAAATAGATGACTAATATTTTGTTCGCTCTCTCTTGACTACATTTATTTGTACTTGCGGTTAATCATATGTTATCTCCTATTTGAATCTAAAGGTAACTATATTTTTTATATGTAATTCGTATTATAATATTATTTTTAGTTTATATATCTCTTCTTATACTTAGAAAGCAAAAATTCACCCTCTCCCTTATAATTATCTCTTTTAAAGATATTATTTCCCACTTTTTGCAAGGTCTTACTGCAGTTATAAGCCGCAAGTCCATCAGTTGATGAAATGGCGAATAAATACTATGTTACGACATATAATGAAAATAGGGACAAAGGTCGTACAGGGATGCTTCATGTTTCTGCGTATAAAAGAAAAGTGTGCTTTTCAAAATCAATCCTAATATTGCATGAACCGACTGCACATTCACATGTTTCTAAATCAGATCCGATGGGTCTGATATTGCCTTGTGACTCTGATCTATTCAACGGGATTTGGTAGCTATTTAGTCTCCACACCTGATTATTAAGTGATTGATTTCACCTAATTCAATAAACCAGTCAGTCAAAAGCAACATCTGGTTCCTCTCTCTGAGACTCCCTAACCACATTCCAACATCCACGTAGTATATTACCTTCTTCTGCATATAAACATTTCCCAATTGGGTATTAAGCTTTTATCACAGTTTGCGATCCAATTATATAAAAGCTTCTATAGTATCATTTGACTATTCGTTTCATCAAATTATTACGATCGAATCAATTTCACTTGAGATCGTGAACCAACAATAATAACAGTGAAAAACGAAGGATGGTCTATGGGGAAAAAAGGGCATGGAGGAGCAAAGCCACGGAAAGCACTATGTTAAGAAAAGGTATAAGACCTCTCAAATTTCATGAAACCTAGCAGTGAATAGAAAAGGCATCTTAGAATTGTGGGCATTTGAAACATTCCCAATTAAAAGAAGGGAGATTGACACTATTCATGAGATTCACAAAAAGTTATTATAAGCTCCATTAAGTGTAGAAAGAAATAAAAATACAAGTTCGGGAACATAATAAGCAAAAGAGGAAACCATTTGATAGGTGAACAAGGAAAAATGGTCGTAGGATCATAGACAACTCGCCCGTCATAGGTTCGATTGGTCATTCCCATATAGTAACCTTGTTCATTTTTCTAGTCGACTAATAATCAATCATTCTTCAACTCCACTCAACCTTAGTTAATTAAATAGGACTAAAAACATACATTGTAATGTTAAAATTATAAGATTAACTAATTCCACGTACCCCTATAATAACTATCAAACTCACGATAATATAAATCATCCATCAATATAACTAAGTGACCCAACTAAGTCTCACTTTGCAATCCACAATTTAAACACCCATAAGTATTTTAATACATTAACACCTATTAAAGCTAATCATCGGTAGCACTAGTACAAAACTTAAATATCAATAGAAGTTTTGTCTCACAAAAAGCTATAATATTCTCCCAATCTAATAATAACACTATGAAAGACTTCTCTCATTTACTAGTCATTATAATAACAGAAATATTATACGTTTTTCCCATCCTGCATATAAGTTAATATATCCTCATCATACATCACATACTCATCCATTCGTGCAACTGAAAAAGAAAATTTCCGAAGGATGAGCTAATGCACAACACATATAAACCAAAGCACATGAGTATGAACAAGCATTTCATCATATACATGCATCAATGCAAACAAGTAACCAAGCAATTATTTATTATCTTGTTTAAGTCTTTCATACAATAAAAAGGTATTTATAATCTCATTACACTCATATTATATATATATATATATAGAGAGAGAGAGAGAGAGAGAGAGATACTATAGTGTTGAAAACTATCACTATAGACCCTAACACCCATGAGTCACTTAAATCTATCAAATCATTTCAGTCTATAACTCTACTAGAGACATTATCACATACTAATCAACAGGTGTCTCCTAAGGTTTTACTACTACGGATCTTTAGGCTGAGCCAAACACAAATATCAACTAAGTTATCAATCTAATATACTTTGAAGTTCATTCTTATCCCTAACTTAATATGCACAAGTAATGCATAAGGATTACACGTACCCAGAAGAACGGTTTCAAACCCAACTTATCCACAACTAGCAAATCTACTAAAACCTATCAATGTATAGAACAAACTAATCTTAGTACCATCATAAAGTATTGTCTAAATTATCCGATTGTGTTAACTAGATGTTATTGAATCATTTCCCTTATTTAGATTACATTACTAGAACTTTAAGAGTGGTTTAAAATTAAAGAAAGATAAGAAAAAGAGAATTAAAAAGGTTAAAAGAAAGTTCAAGGAAGTACGGTCGTGTACATGGTTGTATAGAAGAGCACAATTAGAGAACATGGGTGTGTACATAGTCGTACACCCTATTGTACAAAAGTGCTTCACAGCACGCTTAAATACACGATCATGTACTTAGCTATATACTTCAACACGAGCAAGCAAAAAAGTATGTAATTGTCTATGTACTCTTCATCTCTTGTTTCTTCTTTTCAACACAGCACAAGCAAGTACATAGGCTTATACCTGATTGTGATACCTTTGGTTCCCTTGCGAATATTCTTCCCAACTCACCAAATTCAATCTCTCTTCAACCCTAATTACAATCTAATACTTCTATGCCTGAAATCACATAATTTACAACATCAAAACTCTAATTTGTAGCAATTTCTACAACTAACTTGTCTAAATCGTTTCAACGATCAAAGTATCACTCAAAACCCTTAAATACACCAAGTCATTCTACACCACAAATAATAAATCCAAACCCCAATCATTTTACATGCAAGAAACGATGAAAAGAGATATCCACTTGTATACTTACTATGTAGAAATCTCGCTAATGTGCATGGTTCAATAGTTATCTCCTTCAATTAGGGTTACTCTTCTGATATGAGAGACCGATATGTAGAAAGGGGAAAACAATTAGAATGATTTATCACTAGCTTTTTATCACATCCTTATCAATGACCGGAAAACCCCCTTATTAATCTATTATTATTTTAGTTGCCATGACTCTATTTTCTTTTTTTAATTTTACTTAGGTTTAACTTACATAATCCAATTTAAGGTTATTAAACTCACAATTCTACTTAAAATAGTTAAAGGGTTTATAAAAAAAATGTAATTTTTTACAACTAATATAAACCGGTTTTCAAAAACTTTGAATACGCTTACAGTAATTATAAAAAATAAAATACATGATGGAGATAATAGAATTTAGCAAAAAAAATCGTTCACAGTATATGTTATAATACAAATAATCAAACATAAATCATTATGCTAAAAAATTAAAATATAAATATTAGTATTAATATAAACTACATTACAACATAAATTATTATAATAAAATGTTATTTCCAAACTCGAAGGGTATGGCCAATCCGCAAACACATTCCTAATTGAATAAGAATATGTAAAACTTATTTCTTATGTTTTTTCAAGTCCTTATGTCAAGTGCCTAAAAAACATCTTCTCCAAACAAGTGAGCAAAAAACCCAATGAAGACTAATATTGTACACACACATATGCAACACTTGCACACGAGTCTACATATTACCTACTACATCAAATAAGTTTAGTGAGATATATTAATTAGTCTAAATGTATAACACAATCTCGACAATTCAAGATTTGGAATATGTAAATTCCATTTTAGAAATGTGCCTAAACCATAGCTTAGGACTTGCAACATCCTAAACACAATTGGGCTCATAAACCTTTCAACCACAAAAACATCAAAACATGAAACATATAAGAAAAATCTCTATAATAAGAATTACGAGACTCCATAACCATGTAGCCAAAACCTACAAAGGTTAATCTTATTACCATCTACCTAAACCACTAATCATCTCATATTGAGTTTATTGCTTGTTAACATGCAATTAGAAATTTGGTCAATATACAACATTTTAATTAGCATCATATTCCACTTATTGGTGCATCATTGTAACTTTCTTCTTGCTCTTTGACCATATCAAACATGATTTCCTTGTATATCGATGATCTACTAAGTTACCACAAACACCTTAGCACCTAATTTGATAACCCCATTTACAACAAATCAAATTACCATACTCTTGTACATGATAGCCACATGTAAATGCATAGATAAGATAATCATTTATAAAGCCCGATATTTTCTAATCATTTTTCAACTATCCTAATGTGCACAGTTAACAAACAAGCAACATGGTACTCACCTCATTTTCCTTGAAAAGCCATTCTTGTTCTTGCGTATTCAACTCTCCTATTAATGATAAATAACATAAATTAAATCCTCAACTTATCTTACTTTATTTTATGCTTATTTTTGTGTTCATCTTAGATGAATCTCAATCAATTAATTAATTATCCAATTTTCAAGAATTATTAATTAACATATTATTAGTCAATACGGGTTAAATTGGGAAAAATGTCGATTTCAAAGTAATTCTTACAATTGTATATTAATATAAATGACTTATGAGAAACTATTTTAGAAGAAAATTTTTTTGACATTAACATTTTTTAAGAGGTATAAATATGAGATATTAGAAATTTAATATTTTTTTATAATTTTAATAATTTTCTAGAAATATTGCCGAATTTCAAAAATAATAATAATCACATGCATAAACATGGATGGAAAACAAAAAAAAATCATTTGAAAGTCTTAAAGGGCTTAGAGTTAAATCACACTCTTAAAATACTTATGATATGTTTGGTATATAGAATAGTATAAGGTAAGAATAAATTATAATACTTAAAAAATAGGATAGAGAAGTTATTAGTTGTTTCTATAGGTTTTTTGAGAACTCGTGGTTAGAAATTGAAACATATTAAAAAAAAAACTAAATAATAACTATTCATTTAGTTTAGAAGAAAATCATAATTCTTTATTTTAATTATGTGAAATAACTATTTTACTAATTAAATTTAAAAAAAATCTATAAGAAAAAGAATAATTGTTTTTATTTCCCCTTTCTAAAGTCAACCATATGTGCAATTAAAAATAAACCACAAAATGACATAAGTGGGTATTTTTCTTTTTATTCCTTTAATGGGATAGCGAATCATTAATAAGGCAAATTATAAGTTTGTCCGTTGCGATTTTCTTCTTCGTTTGACTGTAAATCAAGCAATTTTCATGAGGATGGACTCTGACAATTTGTAATTTTTCTTCATCCTAGGATTGATTTTTTTGTTCTTTTTCCCATTTCTGAAAAGATCAAAAAGCAAGGAAAATGATGTACATCGTGAGGGCAAGACACTCATGCAGCTTTTTTTTAATGATGTCATAGAACTTCGACCTACTATGTGCAAGTAATGATTAAAGATTACAGGCTTCAACAGGGCTTTCATTTATTTTATCATTAAAATAAAAGCCCTATCCTTGGTGGATGACAGATCATTTTTTATCACACTCCATGTTATGTTATGTTAGTAATTTGAGAACTACTGGCCAGCAATTTTTGGATTATCTAAATCTTCCTGCGGCAAATATCAAGTGGAATTTCCTCTTAGGGTTGGTATATAAAAGCCTTCTTATCGTTTGTTTTAACCTTATCTAGTTTGACATTTCCATATAACTCTTTCTCTCTAATTATTACGTGTAGCGGATGCATCTGAAGCCAATTATATACACTACTCTATATATATATATATAGCAAATTTATGAAAACTTTATTTGACATAACATCAAACTTCTAATGAATAATTACAAATATAAGGCAAAAACTATAGATGTTATATGGATAAATTTTCTAAATTTTTAAAATATAATTTTATTTTTTTTATAATTAATTAAAATATATATACATCTCTAAACTATCATTAAAATCTCAAAATTAATATTAGAGTGACTGAATATTAAGAATTGGATTTTAGTAATAATTATAATATATATATATATTTAAAAATTATAAAAAGATGAAAATATGTTTTAAAAATTAAAAAATCTATATATGTAATTTCCCCCAAATATTAAACAAGTTATTCTCTTTTTAACTTATAGTAAATAAAATAATGTTCTATTGGACATTAAATTCAACATCCAGACAAAGTTTCGACCGATTACAACTTTATCATCTCTACCCTCTCATCCTCTCTATATAACATTTTTCATGTGGCTTCCTCTGTTCTCATACATAGACTAGGCCATCACATTCACGACATCCCAATCATCATTTTTCACAAATTTTATTAAGGAAGACACCGATTTTTATAGTTGTTGTTCCTTAACTTAATCCCGACGTATGGCTACTGAATTACCAAGGTCAGACAGATCATTTAGAAGACAAGGATCATCGGGTTTAGTGTTTGATGACAAGTTCATACAAGCAGCTCTGAAGAAAGCAAGCGAAGATGATGATGATGACAAGGAAATCAAGCCAGGACTAAAAGAGATAAAAACATCACAAGATGATGTTGGGTCTGCCGGCACTTTGCCGCGGAGTCGATCCCGTGGCGGCGGATCACAGACACCGTACCGGACGATCAGAGGGTCATCACCACCCAGCGCCGATCCACCGTCGCCTAAGGTGGGGACCGGTTGTGGATTTTGTGGCATATTTGGGAAGCCGGTTAGTGCCCATAATGTAAGGAATTCAAGAAGTAATAAACTTAAGTCATAGATTTTTTAGTTCTTGGACCATAATTATGTGGTTTTTAATGTGTAACCACATGAATGGATTTCAATTAGTTTTTGTTGATTTTATGTTGTCTTGTTTGATGGTATTTAATGTCCTTAGATGATATACAAAGATTTGAGGCTTTGAGGCATAAAACATGTTGAGGGAATGTAATTTTAGGATTGGTGGTCTAGGCATGCTATATATATATATTGTAAATATTCATGTTGTTTCTCATTGTGTTTGGCTTTTTCTTTAAGCTTGAAACCCTTCTACAAGATAGATCAATTTTTCAGTAATGTAAACAAATACGACTTTTTACACTCAATTGAAATTAAAAGAAATCCATATTATTAAGTCAAAACATACCTATCTATTGAGATGTCCATGGATTTAGATCAAATTTTGATCTTGCGTTTGATTTATTAAAATATTTTTGAGTCTATTTATTCATATTTTTTTCTTCCAGTAAAATTAAAATCAATGTTTTCAACACAAATCCGTCCTCTAGATGCAAATGATTGACTTTAGTTTTACAGACATATAACTGAGAGACAGCTTTAAGTGCATTCTTTCTCCTTCTTTCTCCAGTAAGTGCATAGGGTTTGAAGCTTCCTGGTATTTTCTCTTTCTTCCCCCAGCCCACATGATAGGGACGTTCATCTAACCCACCGATGGCACGAGAAGACCAGCGAGTGGCAACTTGCCACACGTAACGTAACTTAAGTCGTCTTCTTCTGTCTTTCTTTGTACTTCAATTTGGTCAACACACACCTCTATCATATTGGTTTCTTTTAAGGAGCTTCCATATATATATACATATAATCCTTAATAATAAGAATATGATTTTGTTTTTGTCTATTTGACTTCAAATACACATCCATGGATGATAATGGCGAACTGAATTTCACTATTATTCGGTCTTAATTTCATTGATGTCGCGGTCCAATGCAATGCGATAAAGTATTGGTATATTATGAGTTGTTATTATCTTATAATTTATTTAATATATAAGGATTTTCTTACCTAAATACCATACTTGCCAATTACACATAAAGATGGCCGCATTCACGGACCCACCGCTTTTGGTTCTACCAATTCTCCATAGACAGCTAGCTTTGATGTTTTATGGTTTTTTTATTAGTATGGTTTTAACCACTCTATTGTGAGGAACAAATCATAACTTTCTTATCAAATTTAGGAAAATGATTGTCTAATTACTAATTATGCAAACGGAGAGTTTAATGACACGCTGGGTCTTTCTAATCATTCTTCTCCATGTGAATGATCCGTGGACAATGGTCTAGCCAATGAAGGGTAAACGAAATGCTTGAGCATCGGAAAACTACATCACAAGGGCCTATCTAGCTTTACTCAACAAGTTCTTTTTTTTTTGGTCATATGCGTGGAAGTGAATCAAACAATGATAGTCAATGCCTATTATGCTAGCATTGGAAATTTATCCTGAAACTCTCAAATCTTTCTCTCGTCTTTATGCTCAACAAGAAACATGTTACACTTTTCTAAATCGTTTCCAGCAAGCACTCTTTATTCTAACTTTCCATAAGCAAAATAATGGTGGATTATTTTGTATAGTTTTGCATTCATTAAGTTCTTAACTAGATATCATTATGGTTTCAAATCAATCTAGAATCATTGAGTCATAGGTTAGAGATTAGGGGAACCAAGTTTAGAACCATATGGCTAGTTCATTGGCCAATTCACTAGAATTAGACAATGTTATGGTTCGAGTCAAATACATAACCTAAACCCAAAACCAATACGATGATCTTGATCCAGAACCATAATCTAAAGTAATGGATTTTAACACATATAGGAATCATTAGTTCCATAGATTCACGGTGGATCCATCCGTTGGAATCAATAGCTTTAACCCATGAAGTAATAAAATAAAAAATAAAAAGGAAAAAACTACAAAAAATAGTTACTAGCATAATTACGAAACATATGTATCTAAATTTTAATATTTTTGGATACAAAGTAATTGTATTCTAAGAAATAATTATTAGTAATTAGTGTAATAATTTAATTTATTAATTTATAAATTTTAAGATAATAAATGTACCAAAGAAAGAATTAAGACAAAGTAAAAGAAATAAAATAAAATAATGACAAAATTAAAAATTTTAATAAAAAAAAAAAAAGAAAAAAGGATCACGAGTACAAAACCAACCCATGAACCAGCTATACAATTCTAGGCTTGGTTCTCCTAATTTCTAACCTATGACCTGACGGTACCAAACCGATTTGGAGCCATGATAACATCTAACTAGAATCGATGGGGCACGGGCTTGTTTTAGACTTTTGAGCACCCCCACCACAACCCACTCCCTACTCCTCTCCTCCCCAAACTTCCATTTAAAAAAAAAATTATTTTTTTTTTAATTTTTTTTTCCAATTCTTCTTAATTCTTTATCCGATACAAATCGTCATCCAAAAATTTATAAATCAGCCAATTAAATTATTATGTTAATTAGTAATAATTATTTCTTATAATACAATTATAAGATAAGATCATAGAAATTGTACAACATTTTCCATGTTTTCTCAAATTTTTAAATATATCACGTCATTTTCAAGAAATATAAACTCTATGCATTTTTTAGCTGTAAAACATAATAAGATTACGCTATTGTTTTTGGCATCATGGAATTAGAAGTTCTAGGTTGGTTTGTACCCAAGATTTGTAATTGCAGTCCTTGTTAATGTTATCGACAAAGAGAGATGATATTTTCCTCCTTGTGGTGCTCCATCAATATTTCATTGATATTTTCCTTCTTGTGGTGCTCCATCAATATTTCTCACATACTACTATTATATATAAACAATTTTTTTATGAAAACACCCTTTTTTTTTCCTTATATGGCAATACGTGATTCTAAGATACAAACGGACAAAAAAAAAAGCTTAACAAGATTGAAAATAAGGCTTATATTTTCACTCTTTTTCCTCCTAATATTTGATTATAATTTGATACTATGTCCTTTGAACGATCACAATTGTCATAAACTTATTATATCTACTTCCAATTTTGTATTAGATGAACCCATCCCTGTATCCTATGGAATCAATTTTAATCTAATATCTATTTCACAATAACTATACATTCATATAATATCTCAAATCTTCAAATTATTCGTAGCATGTTGTACTATATCTCAATAGAAATCATTTGTAGTAGTATATATTTCGTATCTTTAGAATTATAGGATTGATTACCTTTTCATCTAAGTTCTTAAATCTAGACGTCCAAAATGTATAACCTATATAGATTAGAGTAATATATAAAAAATGCATCCTAATACACATTGTGTCGGTTCATTGTATCCATCCAGAACATTGCATTTGGCAAGCTGAGCCGGATATGTTCCTGTTCAAATCATTTTTTGGAGACTCTGGTTGTACTCGGACAAGTCCGACAGGGTTGGCACCTAGGCATATGTCACGGCACAGATTGTGGTGTCCAATTTAGATAATATACATATATGGACCCCCTATCAATGAACATGAATCGAGACTTGATTCCATGGAGAAGATCCCGCAACACAACAGTAGAAGGCTGGCCCTAGAAAAATAATATTGGATGGCATCTCGGCAATGATTAAAGGGAAATGGAAGCCAGTCACCTCACGTTCTAGACAATGGGCCTTACTAGCTATACGATAACGCCCCTTGATGTTTCTTTTCTTTTCCCCCTTGAGTTTATATCCCCTAATTTGTTTTCTTACCAAGCTCATCAAAGAGATGTGGCAAGTGATTTTAAGGCAACGAAGGCAGATTAATTCAATTAGAAATCCTATAATTTAATTGTTATAGTTGATTTTTGTTGGATTTTTTTTTTTTATGGGTCCTTTTTAACATGACACTATAGTGTAATCAACATATGTGCATGTCACGGATATATGAAACTTTAGTACATAGTAATAAGATATCATAGACCGGGTTCTATTTCTTCAATAATTTACATACTATTTGTAGAGTGAAAAAAAGAAAAAAACATTTATCTTTGGCCACATGCATTTAGTTTTCTGTCTACCAAGATAAGTTTTAGAACCCATAAATAAAAGACCTCAGAAAATAAAATAAAAACAGAGTGATTGAGTAAATATGTATGAAAAATCACATCACGCCATTGTTGCATTTAGTTTTCTATCTAACAAATTATGTATGACCTACTAAAATACATGAGGAAAATTATAAGTAAGGGAATCACCATTTAGGATTAAGTTCAAATAGAGTATTGAACTTTTAAGTAATTAAAATAGAGAATTAATATTATATTAAATAATTAAAATAAAGGATTAAACTTTCAAATGATTAAAATAGAATATCAATATTGTACTAAATTATTCAAACAGAGGATCTACTACTATCCTATAAATAGAATAAGTGGTTTAAATAGAAAATTTGTTACTATTTGTAATAAATGGGATCCCGTATTTAAACTATTTAGTATAACATTAATCATCTATTTTAATTATTTCAAAATTCAATCTTTTATTTAAACTCGACTCAAACATTGATGCCATCGCTTGTAATTATCCCAAAATACATTAGCTACTAATTACATTTTCACTAAATGCTATTGTACTCTTCATGAATAAATACAATATACAGCTACAACCCAAACCCCTCTCCCACTCCAGCCCCCCACACAACCAAAAAAAAAAAAAGATGAGCTTAGCTTGCAATAGTAAAAATGTAATTGAGATTTAAAAATTGATTTGGTGGGTAATTAAGCTAATTTGCAATCTAGATGAAACATATATTATTTTCAAAAAGCCACAATCAATATGATTACAAGTGACAAGTGCATTGCCTAACATTGTAGAATACCCAATGACAAATTTTCGATCCACTTAACATGCCCCTAATCTAAATCCAAGTAATATAATGAATGAAGAGAATTTTGTGCAAGGTAGAATAGACCAAGAGAAATATAGATCCTTTAAGATAATTTAGCACATGAAATGCAACTCAAAGATGCTTGTACACGATTTAATAATTGCCTATGTTGATACACTACAAATGAGATATCTAACCTAGTGAGTGGAAGATACAAAAAGTGACTGACTATATGTCTATAAAAGGTTGAATTATTGAGTGGTTCTCTAGATGGAGTGATTAATGTAAGACCTGAAGGAAAAGGAAATTTAGCAAGTCTAGCTCATGTAAGTCTAACACCAAATAAGATATCAATAGTAAACTCCCTCTGATTCTAAAGAGTACCATACAAGGTTCTATAATCCTAAAAACAATCAGGCTAACCCCATCTTTAATAGTGAAAGTCTCATGTAAACCTAACTTTAAATCCTTGATGGATCGATGATTTGTACTCGTAAAAAATAAATCATCCACATATAACAAAGCCACTAAGAATCCATTAGAATCATATCATATAAACAATGAGTGATCATTTTTTGATTGAATGAAACCTTGTTAAATAAAAAAAATTTTGATTGAATAAAACCTTATTAAATACAAAATTTGGAAATTTTGAGATTCTATTGATGTCTGAGGTCATAAAGAGACATCACTAGCTTATATACTTGCCTTAGCTTTCACTTAAAATGCCCCTTTAGAGGTAACATATATATCTCTTCACCAATGCAACCATGTAAGAAAGCATTGTTTATGTCTACTTAGTGGAAAGGCCAATCATATGCAGTTGCAATAGTAATCAAAATGCACACAATACCAAGTTTAGCTGCATGTGAGAATGTGTCATGGTAATCTTCCCCTTCAATTTGAGTGTAATCCTTTGCCACTAAACAACCTTTATATCTTTCTACACTTCCATTAGCTCAATATTTGCTTTTATACACCTATGTGGAACCAAGAACTTTCTTACCTTAAGGCAAAGTAGTTAATTCCCAAGTATTGTTATCCTTAAGTGCTTGTAGCTCCTTATTCATAACTTCTACCCACAACTCATCTTAAATGGCTCATGAATAACAAAATGTTTCTTAGTAGTTAAAAGATTAGCCAAAGAAGCCATATAGTCTGGTGGATAAAAATCAAAAGTGTTTAAACAAAATAAAAGATGTGCAGCATGATTGAAAGTATTAGAAGAAGAAGCTGGCAATTAGGAAAATCCAATGGTAAAATATGATTGATTGCATGTATGTAATCTTGAAGCCATCTAGTTGTTTAATTTCTCTAATAGAACATTTGATGGCAGTTAAAGGAGGATGGATAGATGATTGCAATGGTAGAATATCATATTCCCTACCAACACTGATGCTATGACTAGGGGACAGATTTGTTATGATTAAGGGATGAAGATAGACTATTATGATTAGTTGTACAACTAGAAAGAGGGAAAGAATTAGTTTCAAAAGTGATAAAGAACGGTTATAAGGAGAAGAAAAATTAAGACAAGAAGCTTGAATATGTGAATTAGCATCAAGTTGTTTAAATGTAAATTGTCTCTCAAGGAACACCACATCTCTACTCATAACTACTTTGTTCTCAACCAAATCGAACACTCAATAACCTTTTTGACCACTTGCATATCCTAAAAAGATACTCTTTACCCCTTTAGGATCAAACTTATCTTGAGAGAAAGCTTAACTATGAAATATAAACAAACCATAACAAAAAAGTGGTCTATTATACCTAAATTTTTTAGTTGAATTCAAGAAACTTTTAGAAGCACAACATAAATCATCAAACTTAGATTCTAATACCATAATATGATATATTTATGCATTTTGCGCAGTTCGTAGCAACAATAAAGTTTGAATCTTTTAGATTTTTTAGGTTAGTGAAAATGAAACGAATAATTTTTTTATGGGTTTTTGAATTATATAACAACTGAAAGGAAATGTTTTATGGGTTTTTGTATTTAAAGTAATATAACTTAAAAATGGATATGGACGATTGATGAATTGGATAAGATGCACCAATTCATGAATCAAACTAGGGGTTTGATTAAAAAAGGAATCAATTAATCGAGTTTATGTTTATCACAATCTTAAGTAAATTGATAAGAACGATATTCACCATAATCTTTAAAATAAAGATTGATAGGAATAAGAATAATTCACAAGAATATCCATTCTCATAAAATATTTAAAAGAAGGTTTTTTTTTTTAACATGTCTAAATTCATTGATATTGATTATGTTACATAATATGACCTTTTATAGATAAATAAAGAATCATAACAAGTAAGGGAAAAAAATACATATAAAGGGAACTTATTGATAGCATAATATATAGGAACCAAATTAAATCTTAGCTTCCTAAATTTTTTAAAGGAATGATTAACTACTAATTAAATCCTAATTTTCTATATCATAAAAGACAACTAATAACCCTGACTAAAATTACATAATAATAAAATTGAAAGTATGGGATGACTTTAACCATGTTAGAAACTGTGCTAGAACAGGAGATGGAGTAAGAAGAAAAAAGTAGAAGAGAAGTAGAACTAGAAGCTATCTATCTTCCATGATCAAAATGGGAAGTGAAACATGTGCCAAAATCACACAAGTCGGAAATTTCTTCGCAATAGCCTCAGTCTTGCTTTTGATTCCCATCATGGTCATAATGAGGAGATTAATCAAGCAAGATTTTATAAAATGTTTTCCATTGTAAATTAGACATTGACATCCTATTTATCAAGTAAGTGGAAGTAAAAATACATTCCCCACAAAATTGTTTAGGTAAACTAGCCTATATTCTCAAAAAAATATCAAGAAAATGTCTATGCTTACACTTTACTTGTCTGTCTTGTTGAAGGGTATATGTTATTGTTCTCTTATAAACAATGCCTAGGCTAAAAGAGAAATATTGATATTCTTTGGACAAAAATTCAGATTTATTGTTTGAATAAATGACCTTTAAAGTGATGTTAAAGTGATTTTAACATAATCAATAAATCTTTAAAGGGTACATACAACTTGGAATTTCACTTTCAACAAATATGTCCAAATACATCTTGAAAAATCATCTATAATGATGAGAAAGAAATGTGCAACAATAATGAAAGCTACATGATATGGTCCCCATGAATGAATATGCAACAACTGAAAAGCAAAGCTTGATGTATCTTCCCTTCTAAAAGGGAAAAAAAATAAAAAATAAAGAAGAAGAAGAGAGAATTATATGAATCTTAGCCAATTGACAAGTGCCACAAAGGAAATTTGCATGTTAAAGTGTTTATAATATTCTAAATGTTCTAGTTTAGAAAATGAAGAATGCCCCGGCTGAGCATGTAAAAAATTCAAATGAAGAGGTGAAAAAACTAGTGTATAATGTAAAGAATTATAAATAAAATGTTCAATTTGGTTTGTTACATTCACTAGAGCTTTATGACCTTTGACAACATCATATTGCAAAATATACAATTCATGATGAGGCTTTGCTACATTTATACAAAGACAATTTAGATCATGAAAGCAACATGAACAATGATCAATCTTTGTAATGAAAGAATAGTTAGCTAATGATTTGTGGATAGAGATAAGATTATGTTAAAAGTTAGGAACTAAAAACACATTGTGTAATGTTGAGAAAGAATTGATGAAAATAGAACCTATTGTAGAAACTATTTTAATAGTTCCATCAAGTAGATTGATTATCACAAGTGTTGAAAGGTTATGTTTATCGATCAACAATATTTCATAAGGTATCATGTGGTTAATGGTATCGATATCAATAATCCAAAAACTCAATTTATTATTCAAAATACTCAAATAAGCTCGGGATATAGGAGCACCCACAAAATGAATAGCACCATTTGCATTTTCTCCTTTAATAGTTAGTTTTCCTTTCATCAACTTCTAAACTTCTTGACAAATCATGTAAATCATCTGTGAGTTAATGCAACTATAGATGAGGAGGCATTTGTTTTAGTTGTGTCAGTTAAATGGTCAAAACGAGTACCAAACCAATTTTCATATTCACTTTATGATTCATAGCTAGTTTTCTACTATCTTTCTTGTTTCTCTTTCTTTTATAAAAATTTGGATATCTAGTTACCTCAAAACAAGTTTTTATGAATTCTCATCAGTGTTACAATTTCTTAGAATGCAACTTACTTTTCTTAGTTTCTTCCCTTTTCCCTATAAACTATTTTCTTCTTATCTTAGTGATAGAAAAAGTTGCCAAATTCCCTTCAGTGGTCATGGAAGCAATAATGTTTTTTTTTTTCTACTTGTAATAATAAGTAAAAAGACTTGTTTAGTGATGGCAAAAAATCTAATAATAGGAATTAATTTCTTGCTACCTCATACACCTTTGATAATTTTATTAAAAAATTAGAAATTAAAGTATGATTTAGAGTTTAAAAACATAGTTTTTTTTGCATAAACTAATTTTGTATAATTTTTAGTGCATATTGGTAATGTAGTGGATTTGAAGTTTTCATCTTAATTGCAATATTTTTTAACTTGGCCCAACCCCGATTTATTTACTCAAATGAGTGGTATATAAAAATATTTAAGCTAGGTTAAAGTTAAGGCAATTAATTATTAAAGTCTTAATTAATTGGATCACAAAACAAAAGTTCTATTTTTAATTAATTAAATACAAATTGAATCTTAAATCCACTAAACCAAGCTTCATAATAAAAATTATTTTTGCCAATAATACATTACCATCACTAATGTCCTAGTTGGTTAAGGAGTATGTTTTAAAGTTAAGGGTCAAGAATTCGAATTCTCTTACTTGCATTCTTTCTTCATTGATGTATGTGTATCTCAATCCCTAAGCGGATCAACCATAAGAGAGAGCGAGGAAGGCGAATAGAATCAAATCAAATCAAAGGAATTTTTAGTCATTATAACTTGTTTTTTCAACTTTTTTGACAATTAGAATGTCAAGAGATCATGACTTAATCAAATTACTCAAGGATCAAAAGAGGAAGAAACAAGTTTGAATTCAATGTCCTTGATTTTTTTATGTTCTGATTTCTTTAATACATGATTCAAGTTCCTCTATATAAAGTGAGCATCATAAGCATGAAATCATCAACAATTTTACCCCAATCTCCTCAAATCAAGATCAAATCTTCACTTTCTCTCTCTAAAAGTTTGTTTAAAGATCCTTTCTCTCTCTCTCTCACCCAACCACCTAAAATCAAAGCAAATTACTACTTCCATTAGCTTCGCCACTCCTCAATCACGTCAAAATCGACCGTGACAAGACAACTCCATACGACATATAGAGGTAATCCAAAGCACCCCTTAATGGCCAACAAACATTATGTGAGTTGAGCAAGCTATACCACTTCTAAGCCTTGTTTGACCCAATAACCTAATGCAAACCCACGTATTCTACCTAAAAAACTTATGTAACTCATTACTATAGTTGTGAAGAGATCGAGTGTGACCCATGACCTCAATTCAAGCGTAATTGGTTTGACCTAAATAGATTTCAGTTTCTTTGCCCTTTCCTTCTTATTATTTTTCATTTGTTTTATTTGTAAATGGTAATAACATAAAACAAAATAAAAGGTATATAATTGTTTTCTTAATAACTTCAAGATTTTTAAACTATCATTAAAATCTCAAAATTAATATTAGAGTGACTGGATATTAAGAATTGGATTTTAGTAATAATTGCAATATATATATATATATATTTAAAAATTATAAAGAGGTGAAAATATGTTTTAAAAATTAAAAAATCTATTTATGTAGGAGAAATAATTTAAATATATATAATTAATTGGATCACAAAACAAAAGTTTTATTTTTAATTAATTAAATACAAATTGAATCCTAAATCCACTAAACTAAGCTTCATAATAAAAATTATTTTTGCCAATAATACATTACCATCACTAATGTCCTAGTTGGTTAAGAAGCATGTTTTAAAGTTAGGAGTTAAGAATTTGAATTCTCTTACTCGCATTCTTTCTTCATTGATGTACGTGTATCTCAATCCCTAAGTGAATCAACCATAAGAGAGAGAGAGAGAGAGAGAGGAAGGTGAATAGAATCAAATCAAACAAAGCAATTTTTAGTCACTTTAACTTGTTTTTTCAACTTTTTTGACAATTAGAATGTCAAGAGATCATGAACCTAATCAAATTACTCAAGGATCAAAAGAGGAAGAGACAAGTTTGAATTCAATGTCCTTGATTTTTGACGTTCCGATTTCTTTAATACACGATTCAAGTTCCTCTATATAAAGTGAGCATCATAAGCACGAAATCATCAACAATTTCACCCCAATCTCCTCAAATCAAGATCAAATCTTCACTTTCTCTCTCTAAAAGTTTGTCTAAAGATCCATTCTCTCTCTCTCTCTCTCCCAACCACCCAAAATCAAAGCAAATTACTACTTCCATTAGCTTCACCACTCCTCCATCACCTCAAAACCGACTACGACAAGACAACTCTATACAACATATAGAGGTAATCCAAAGCACCCCTTAATGGCCAACAAACATTACGTGAGTTGAGCAAGCTACACCACTTCTAAGCCTTGTTTGACCCAATAACCTAATGCGAACCCACATATTCTACCTAAAAAACTTGTGTAACTCATTACTGTACTTGTGACCTGCTCAAGTGTGACCCATGACCTCAATTCAAGCCTAATTGGTTTGACATAAATAGATTTTAGTCTCTTTGCCCTTCCCTTCTTATTATTTTTCATTTGTTTTATTTGTAAATGGTAACAATAAAAAATAAAATAAAATAAATAAAAAAGTATATAATTGTTTTCTTAATAACTTCAAGATTTCTAAAAAAAAAAAAGTTTCTAAGTAATAATAATAATAAATTAAAGAAAGGTTTTAAAAAATAATAGTTTGCTTTATTTGAAATTTTCAAACAAATTTAGAATTTTCAAGAAAAAGCATTTGAAAATGGAAAATCCTAAAAATCTAAAAAATTAAAAAAAAAACATTTGAAAAATGAAAAGATAAACAAACCCTAGAAAAGATTTTTTGAAAGCAAACTATAACGGTTTGATTATATCTAGTGAATACATAAACACTATTCTGACTTTGGAAGTAGAAAATTTACCATTTTCTGTAAAATACATTTTGTCAACTTATTATAAACTTTAAAGTTCTAGAACTCAAAATTTTTTGGTTTTTTTAATCAAACGACGATTAAACTTCAACTCGATGAATTTTAACGCGTCTCTTTTTTCAACTTCAGTTATTTATTTATTTATTTTTCAAATATATTACATAATTAGGAAAGAAGATTTGAACCTATCCATAGGAAGAATTGTGTCTACACTTACTTTAGCGGTTGTTCAAAACTTATTATTTTTTATTTTTTTCAATTTTTTTTTTTAATTTTCTTATCCATCGACTTATGTTAGATGCCGAGTTAAATCAAATTAAAAAAAAAAAAAAAGGAAATTTCTTTGGGCTCGACAATATGAAAAGGAAGCAAGAAGTGAGATGCGAACCTGATTTTGGTTCCTTGAAGTTAAGGTTTTCTGATTCAAAGTTTTTTGGACACGTTGTATGTGAGGGTTTCGTTGCTTTAGAAGAGATGAAGGGAGTTGGAATGAGCGGAAATTAAAAGAAAAGAAAAGAAAACGACTGTGATTTTTATTTTGTGCTTGATTATTTAAAAAGCGATGGAAGTAATTTTTTTTTTTTTTTGGATTATATAAAGGAAATCAATGGAGATAAATTTATATTACCCCCCCTATTTTTAACTTTAAACTGATTTCCACATTTTCCCACCTTTTTATTCCCAATATTGATTTTAAATTACCAAACACAAAATTTCTCGTTTCTAACCAACCAAACAGAGTTTAAGAGAGCGCAAGCATTCAGGGGAAATGGGGGTGTGCACTTTAAGGGAGAGCATTCACGCGTGAATGGAAGATGAGGTATCTTATGAGGAAGAAGAAGTGAAGAAGAGAGATTAAATGAATTGAGGGGGTGTGGTCTTTAATTTAGGGATTGCTTCTTTAATTAGAGAGAGGCGAGCAAGAGAGGATAGAGTTTCCTGCTTCGGAGCTGCATCGGGAAGAAAATGCAAGTTTTTTGTGATCGTAAGGTTTTTTTTTTTTATTCCCTTATTCCAGTTCTAATCCACCATCATCCATTTCTGGGCATATTGATTGTTCACCATAACATTCATTTTCTTGTTGCTTTTTGACTTTAAACAAGGTTACAGTAAACAAAGTTATGTTTGTCTTCTCTCTTTTTACAATTTCAAGCATAACCCTAACCCTAGCTCTTGTATTGCAGGCACATAGACTCTATTTCTTATCAACTGTTTTTAATGTCTTAGAATATAAATAGCAGAATAGATAACAAACAGTAAAATAGACTCTATTTTCTAAGATAGCGTCTACACACGAATGTGTTTGTAGCATATTGACTATGACACAAATTTTCATTAGGACAGATTGATGTGCATGATGAAAAGTTGGGAGATATTGTTGCAGCTGGATTTGAAGGAGGAACAGTTGGATGTTATATGTCATGTGAAGTCTGTCATGAATTGGTTCTTTGTTTATGTAGCCCTTTATGACCCAATGTTCTTGTTCCATTGTGATGGAATATATTTGTTTTTCCTCTTTATATCCCTCATTTTATTTCATCAGCTAGGCATTCGAATTTAGGTAGGTATTATTAATATATGAATTATATACTGATGGGACTCGTAAATGATTATCAGCATCAATGGTGAATTATATGATTGGAGTTATTTTAATGTAAAAAAGGAAGACCGATCCTAGCAAAGAATTTACAACTTCAGGTGATGTTATAGATAAAGGATGTGTTGCTCAAAATTGATAGAATATGAAGATAAGGCAAACTCAATTGCTAAGAATCTATCGAAAAGTTTGAAGCTGTAGCTACTTGGTTAACTTGTATTAAGATTAATAGACTTTATTTGTTTTCCAGTTGTTAAATTGGTTACTATGGATAATTGGTTGAGAATTGCTTTTAAATGCTTGAATATTTCGGTATCCTAGATTGTACCTCTCTTGTTTATTTTGGTTATGCAGGTATTAGCTCAGGCCTAGTAGCACTTCTCTTGTTTCTTTTGATTTGGATATTATAGAATATCATATGAAGAAGAAGGGAGAAGAAGCTCAAAGAGAAGTGCTTTAAGCAGAACAGAGACCTACACTTACAACAAGATTATCTTTACCTAAATGAATTGTTGAGATGAGTAGACTATTCAATGCCAAGAATCTAGGGAACGCTATGGACAATTTCAATAAGAATGTGATTCTTGGAAAAGGCAGCCAAGGAACTGTCTACAAGGGTATGTTATTAAAAGGAAGAATAGCAGATTTTGGCACATCAAAATCGGTCTTCCTTGAATTGGATACATGGATCATAATTTTTCCAAACAAGACCATATATAGAAAAAAGTGATGTCTTCAGCTGTGGGGTGATATTAAGTTATTGACAAGGGAAAAGTCTGTCAATTATTCGATGACCATTTGTTCGATATTCTGTTTGCTGACATTTTAAAGCAAGGCAATAAGGAAGAGATTATAATTGTTGCTAACCTTGAAAAAAGATGTGCGCAATTGAATCAGACAAATTGGCCAACAATGAGTGGCAATAGAACTGTTGAAACTAAAAAAGGCCCAGAGATATCCAACATGACATGGTGCAAGGTCAAAAAGATGCTTCTACATCAGGAGTCCAACAATAAGATGCTGCTGAGATTCTTCAAGAGATGTGGAGGCTATCCTACAATGGAAGAGGATGATGAGAGGATGTGATACTTCTGATAAACAAGACCTGTCTTTTCATTTAGTTTAAACCTGATGACAGAAATAAATATTTCAGGAGACACATGCCCTTCTAAGCTTGCAAAAGCAAGAGATCATGCTCTCACATTAGAGGCTGTTGTTGTCAGAGTGGAAGAATATGTGGAATCAGTTGTCTATGTTGATTACATCACCAAAATAGGAAGATTTTAGAGGAATGCATCCATTACTCTTCTGGTGGACTTCAAAATATAGAAAGAAAGACCAAATTGAATCAGCAGCTCTAGCTATTGTCCTATGGAGCGCATGGAAATTGCAATTAATGGAAAAATTTGATGGGACTTGGACTCTCGATGCACTGATTCATTGAGCCTCACTTGATCTCTTTACAGCTTTTCATAGTGCACCATTGCTGCCTCATCAGGTCAAGAGCTGTTGATTTTACAGGGAGCATGTGAGAAGCAGAAACCACGGACAGTAAGAATTGCAAGAAGGATGTGCGCTGGCCAGCTCAATGTAAAATGAACACTGATGGAACTCTTACAAAAATTGAAGTAGCAGGAGGTGGTTTGGTAAGAGATCTAGAAGGCAAGCAGAAGTTTGCGTTTGGCAAACGTCTTGAAATAAAAACTGAGTTATTGAACTCGTAACAGTGGAAATTGGCCTGGGTTATTGTTTTAGGAAGAAGATTGTGTACAGGAAAGTGAACAGCAAAAGCAAGAGATCTCCATTCAGATTTTTTTTTTTATTTTACTTGTAATTTCTTCGGTCCAGAATCCAGATGCATTTTGTTGAGGCCTTATTTTGCTAGTTAAGCAATCTACTCCATTCATTCGGGTGGTGATGTACTCTGAATATCTGATTTGAAGTATTATCCTTTCGTTGGAAAAAAATGACCATGTCATTGTTTCTATAGCAGCAGTTGAATCGTTCCAGCATTCATGTGTACGTTATGAGAATTCCTAGTGGATTTGTTATGCCCCAGCATGGCTAGGAGTAAGTGAAAACCACGGATCGCTTTGTTTGGGACCTAGAACCGGCGAGAAAAATCTCACTTTAGCATAATCAACTTCGTCTAAAAGGTAGTCTTGCGTCGACCTTTAAGGAGTTGTTATGGATTTCTGACGTTTTGCATGATCTTCACATTCCTGTTTCTCTTCCAGTTACCTTGTTTACTGATAATAGATCTGCCAACTTAATTGCGGAGAACCCAACATAT
Organism: Laguncularia racemosa; assembly: GCA_037954665.1. Classification (NCBI taxonomy): domain Eukaryota; kingdom Viridiplantae; phylum Streptophyta; class Magnoliopsida; order Myrtales; family Combretaceae; genus Laguncularia; species Laguncularia racemosa. Next base: position 817,994 of record JBBMOL010000094.1, on the reverse strand, counting down.
TGAAATAGATATTCACTTCATTCGAGATCATATTTTATCCAATTTTTTTCGTGTGTTTGTATGTTCACGTGTATTTGATTTCCCTTTTCAATCTCTTATCATTTGTGTCAATTTTAGCCTGATTTGAAGATACAGTAATAGCATGCAATGTGTTAGTAGATCATGTATGATGGAGGAAACTTTGTATGAAAAATTAGTATTGGTTTTAAATTGACATTATAAGCTGCTATCTAAGTTATTAGTGGCGGTTTTAGAGTACTAAATGATTAAAATAGTAACTTCTGTAAATGCTGCTGTGTCCAATAGGTTTACTTTGCACCTATATAAGAGAAATTGCTACTACTATATGTACTTTGCTACTTTTGCTTCCAACATATCTTCACAGCGGTTTTAAACGCTGTTTGTTTATATTAACTCAAAAACATAAAATATGTGTATGCAGATTATTTTATTAGAATCGTTCAAGTGTCACTGTAATCCATTCATTAATGTTCCTTTATTTTTCCTCACTTATAACAGAAACACAAAAATCCAAGTGAAAAAGAATGGGTTAAAGCTTTTCATCTTTTCCGACAATAGTATGAAATAGATTCTCTTCTTTTGTTTTCAGTTTCTAGCTGTGTAATAAATTATCTCTTTTGACTGGGTGCATGATAAAATAAATGTTATGTTGACAAGGACCCTAGTTAAGAAGCTATAAGAAGAAAGTTTCACAGGGTTTTTTTTTTTTTTTTCCCAATAAATCGTTCTGAAACAATGATTAGCGTATTCTATATAATAAAACTAATTTAAGGTGGATGCTACTATAAATGTCAAAATAACTCTATTACCAAGATAATAATAGCATGTTTGGTTTATTGAATAAAACAAAAAATTAAAATTATTCAGAAACGGAGTATAAAAGTAATAACTATTCTTTATAGTTATTTTAAAGTCTTATGAATAAAAAATAGTGTTAAAAAAAAGTATTCTCTTGATTTTATAAATGAATTACAATTCCTTATTTTTCAACATATTCAGACCGGCCCAAATGATTCAATCAGAACCAACTACGAAAATGGGTCAGACCAGAAAGAACAATCGAATTACCATTGATCCGGTGAAACTCAAACAACCCAGGCAGTACAACCGCCACCCGGACAACCTGACCGGGTTCACTAAGCCAAAATGTAGTTCCCACAGGTAAAAAAATAAAAGATGGAAACAAAGCATTTAAAAGAATAACTAAAGCAGCCACTGGCCACCTTATATTATTTGGGCTTCCACCAAGAAGAAACCCAGCCACCATTAATGGCTTATTTATAATTTTTCTCCTTAAAACGAAACTTATATATATGGCATTTTTTGTGTTAAGCTTTCCCTCTTTTTGAGCGATGCAGGACATAAACTTGGGTAGCCTATCAACACAATAGAAAAAAAAAAAAAAAAAAAAAAAGCATCCTAGCTTATTTGGTTATTTGAAGGGAATAGAATAGTTACTTTTAGAATATTTTTTATTATTTTATTTATTTATAAATGTGTCAGATTTTTTTTAGATAACTTTTCTATTGCTTCTTTACTAGCAATAGTTATTACTTTATGTAAAGTGATATATTTTATTTTCTCTTCATAAGGAATAAAAAGTTTAAATAATGAATAATCATGCTTTCAATAAATAACTATTAGTTATATTTCAAAATATATTTTTAGTTATATTTTTAATTTAATATTACAATTAATGAAATAAAATAAACATCAAAATAAATATTCCTTCCAATAAAAATTTATGAAAAGTAAACACTGGAATATAAATTTTTAATTTATTTCCGACAATAATCATTCTTAAGAAATAATTTTTTTATTTTTTATCCATTTCATTCTAGAAATTAAATAGGAGCTATATGGAATGAAATCTATTTTTTTCTCTTTTTATTTTCTTTTCATATTATAAATTTAGTCGCCTATTATACTATCCATCTTACAGAATTATAAGATCAGTTAATGACATATGGAGCATCGTAGTTCTAAATGAAATGAAGAAGGGTGTTATTTTGCCCGGTTTGTCTCCTTAAACCTGATGTTCGTTTAGTAAGATAAGTGGGAATCTATGGCTATTTCTTTTATTGAACCGAACAATAGTATATAGCTATTTCTATTCTATCTATTATTATGTATTCCATTTTACAGAGGTAAGTGAGGTGTTTAATGTTTATGGTAAACAAATGAATTCGACATCGCAAATTATTGTAGGCACAATCATAGGATTTAATATTCAAAAAATAAAAATTTCTCATAAAATTCTGATAATTTTCATTTGAACTTGAACCAAACTCTTCTTTCTAATCTATAATTTACAAGATCGAAGTTTCTTTTTACAAAATTCAATGTAAGTTCTTTTCTTATCTCTAGTGTTGCCACAAATTCTTTTAAGAATATTTTGGTTTTCTTCATTCTATTTTTATGCCCATTTTTAACAATTTTTATGTTTTTTTCTTTTTGTTTCTTTTGATCTAAGTTTCAATTATGAAGACTTATATCTTTTATTTAAAGTTCATGTTTCATATTTATGTAATGGCTAATGAATGAAGTTGATTTAATTATGGATGTAATTGTACAATTTCATATTTATTTACTTTTTATAATTAAAATGTAACTTATATATATATATATTATTGACCCTAGGTCAAATCTGATTTAACCCCTTAACCTTTAACCCTCTTGCACGTCTAGGTTAAGATCAGGTTTAACAACATCAGTAACAACAATTCTATATAATAACCATTCCATCAATCAAATGTAGAAATAAGTTTGTTGTTAAAAAATAACCATTTTATTTCATTTTTATAAAGTTAACTAAATTAGGTATTAGTTGAGAATGCATGAAAGGGAATGAAAAGAATTATCAAATACATATTAATTTGGAAGTGAAAAATACAAGAAAAGCAATGAATTACAGAATGTTGAGAACAATTTTGTGTACAATCACACTTCCCATCCTTAGGATTCTACGGGATACGAATTGATCAAAGAATGATGTACCTACGAGAAGCTTGATTTTGACAACTATATACAATTCTATAAACTGGCAATGGTAATTCAGAGTGTTGCATTGTATCGACGTGTGTGGCATTGGTCGAGTGCAACTACAGGGAAGTTCTCACAATTGCATATTTCGATCATGGAACCATCTGGGTCGTGGAAGAATAGTTGATTTACCAATATCCCATTTTCTTCTATTCCACTCTTCACATATTCCACCTTCATCTCCTTCAGTTTATTCTCCACCATTGCCATGTTCTCACACTGTTAATGAAATAGAGTGATGTTACTTAATATCAACAGCAGACACATGCTTGATAAATTCATGCAATGCCCTAGAAATTAAGAATTTTTTATTTCTTTGCTCTTGGGCAAGGGGAAAATTTCAGCCGACACATGCTTGAAATTGCAATATGAAGGGGTTATCTTCTGGAATTTTTATTTTTTTTTAATCCGACATAGATTTTTTATAAGAACATCATGCTGGGATTGCAATGCATTATAAACTGAAACATGACCTGAAAAGAAATGTGTCTGTCCTTAGGATTTATGTTCCCAACTTTATGCACGAGATTGGCGTCTTCAGATTGAATGAGGTGGATTCCAACGCCATAACCTACTAGCCTGCTCATCACGATTGCAATCGCCATTAAAACTAAGTTACAGAAACATCATGCGACATCACAAGAAATTGATGGACTAAGTTGCATGTCTTAATGGTTTTCCCGTTTATTTCTCATTAAATAATCATATATTAACGTGTATGAAGACATGACGGCCCGAATGCTTGCATTTGTAAAGAAAATTTCCAGCACTTGGATGTAGCTTTTTAGTACTTACCATGCACCCTCAAAATCGAATGAGGTAGGCCTCTTGACAGGAACAAATCCTAACACATCCTGGTAGAAATTGACAGTTTCTTCCACTGATCGAACCACCAAGGAAATGTGATTCAAACACTTCAAATTCAAAGGCTTCTCATCACCTTTGTTCACTATCTTCTCAACCATAGTAAAAAGAACACTCTAGTAATAAACTCTTCGACAAAAATAGAAGGAATTTACGTGTTTATATATATATAGAGAGAGAGAGAGAGAGAGAGATTATGCATGACGGCGAAAGGAAAACGAGTATCTGGTCTTTGAAGTTTTTAGGTGAATTACACGTTGGTAAGACGTAGTTTGTTTAAGGATTTATTTCATAGTCCATATGATCCACTTGACGTATGATTATGCAAACAGGAAATATATGTTGATGTTGCTTAAAAATTACATAACAGCATGCTAATTGAGACATATCCTCGGATTATACTTCCACGTTGTATATTATATTTAATATTGTCATTGTATTTAACAAAATGAACAAGAAAAGTCTTTACTACAAGCAAGTTTGGACTTTCTTATGGAGAAAGTCCCGCGTCTTCTGGATAAATCTCAAAGTACTATATATATAATTTTTTCCCCCTGTTATTTATTTATCATTTATTTCCTCCTTTCTTTATGGCTAAATATAATATCGTTAAGAAAAAGCAATTAAACTCTTAAATTTGTTGAGCTGTGATCACCATCTTAAGCTCATCTTACACCAAAACAGGAAATACTGACCAATGCCAACAAGAAATTTTAGTTTTTTTTTTTTTTCCTTTGATTTTTGCGGTTGTAGACCCACTCAACCTAGGAGGTAAAGCCACCCTCACAGCGGGAGATGGTAACTTACCGTGCAAACAAGGCCAATTCCAACCACCTTAAGGCACCAACAAAGAGCGGGAGGGGGGCTACCATCTTGAGGGCTCGTGCAATTTTATTTAATTAATTGTATTCTTTAATCTAAGCTAATTATAATGTATTAGTCGTTTTCTTCTATTCTGGATAATGTTCATAGACCAGACATCGATTTCCGAATCTTCCAAACTTTGACAAAGCCTAATTATTTTGGGCATAGAATAGGGAAAAGAAATGGTCATGGTCATAACGTATCCTGCATACCATATTATCCAGTGTCGCCTACAGCTGTAATTAAGTTACAAGCAAATCTGCTATTACGAGTTTCCTTGCAGTTGATTTAAGATCAACTTAAAGTATAGGATAATAATATTAATAATATATATATATATAGTCCATTTATAGGGGGATCATATAGGATATTGGCAAATTGTTCCTATAGCTGTCAACTTTTATAGCAAAAACCAGCTATTTTCAGCGATTTATCATCACAATTAAAGAAAAAAAATGCAACGTGCCCAATTAAATTTGGTCAACTTTTTGCAAGAAATTCTGTACAGAGAAAAATTGTCGAGTTTCTGAATACAGCCAAACATGATTATTCTATTTTATCCCTGGTTGTTCACTGTTTAATATACATACATACATACATACATACATATATCATAACGCCATTTTTCTTTTTATAATTATAACCATTAATTATATGAAACGGCATTTAAAGAGAGTAAATTAATAAAAATTATAAAAATATAAATAAAGAGGATACAAACCCATATCTTATTTTTCTAAAATTTTTATCAACATAACATTTCTTATGATTCCCATTAATCATATTAGGTTTTAGGAATTGAGTAATAAGGTTGTACAACTTTTGCAGGAAATTGTACTATCATATAGGGATATGGCACTGCCAACTATATCTCGTGTGATGGGTCACACAACCCATCACTAAGAGACGATAACGAGTTTTGTTTATTTAATAGCTTAACCCAATTCAGCTCAACAAGAAAAAAAAAAATTTAAAATGATGCATTTAGGCTTTTAAATCTACCATTCTATCTAGAATTGAAACATATAAAATCTGAAAAATTATAAGTTTAAAATATTATATAGTTAAATTTATTATTCTATTAAGAGTTTATCTTAAATAATTTAATATCTTTTTTAATTAATGAAAATCTCATAAAATTATAAAAAGATTTGAGTTAATTTGTAATTTTAATAACCATGAATAGTTTACCCAATTACCACCGCATTGGTGGATGGCGGCCCCACCTGCCACGACCCATCTTGGGGAGATGCTGCACCTTCCCTTAGACGGCCAGCTTTCCGAGTTGTTAGTTTTTTTTTTCATAATAATTCAACTTTTTAACGAAAACTTGTTAAAAAATTATTGACAAGCCACGATGCAACACCACACGGCAAGAATATACCAAAGTATATCATAGTGACGCCTGTAGCATGCTAAGGCTTAATTCATATCATAAAAATTCAAAACCTCTATAACTTTTTCCCACCTCAGATTTTTTTTTTTCTCTCTTCAAAATATTGGTTTCGTGTTTACAAAAATTATATTTTTTATAAAAGTCTAATAAGCTGAATTACCACTCCCACGATCAGCTTAATAGATTAATCCTCACTTAATACTTCCTTCTTCTCGTCTTAATACCTATAAAATTTTGATATTTTTATCCATATCTTTTACAATTATATATTGAGGAATCACTAATAATTAGCATCAATTCCATTAGAGTACAACACAACAATCAAATGGCATCCATATGATGTTGTTCAATTTTTTATGAGATTAGAGAAATTAATCTCACTTTAATACGGTTTTCAAGGAATTTTCATAACCATGGCAACAATATACTCCCAACAAACCTAGGTTTGTGCAATGGATTCCTTACCCTCCTAAAAACCATTTTGAACCATCTATGTGATGGCTTCCAACCTAGGCGGCAACCTCCTCTCTAATCATATAATTCCACGAGGATAGAAGAAGGTAACCACTTGTGCCTTACCTAATAGCTAATGTTTGGTGGTAGTGAATGATGCATAGTGAATGATGCATAATGCAAATGATACAATGCATATCCAATAAGATGAATATATATATATATATATATATATATATATATATTCAAAGTATTAATATATGTATAGAGCTTTCAAAATATATAAAGAGAGCTTTCTCCATCAAAACGTTGATATCAATTTACATTTTATGAATGCAAATAGCATAACTTCCCCATCACCAATGATATGATTGGGTCAACCTAAGTTGAATGTATAGTTCCTATTATAGTCAATTAATGGAAAAAATATATATATTTAGTTTTCAAAGTTTATTTACTTTTTTATTTGAGTCATCAACTTTTTTTTCTTTTTATTTGAATTTTTAATATTTTTAAAACCTTACAATAAAAGAACTTTCGTCAAATGTATTAAATTCTCCATCAATATGTGACATATATTAACTTCAAATTGATTTATAATAATTAAATTAGCAAAATAATAATAGTAAATATATTTATTTACATAATATGATTAAAAAATAATATTAAATATATTTAATGATTTAATATAATAAAAAAATAAAAATAACAATTAAATTAAGAAAAGAGGTTGAAAAATTTTATGTGTACCGTTACCATTTTGGGTAACCAACTCAAGACTAATCAAAAGCCAATACATGCCAAATATGAATAGAAAATTTAACATATTTAATAAAAACCTTATTTTTATAAAATTTAAAAAAGTTAAGGAATAAAAAAAAAAAGATTGATAACTCAAATTAAAAAATAAATCAATATTAACAAATAAAATTATACTTTTCTCTTAATTAATCTATCATACAGCCAGTTCAACTGTTGAGTCTTCTGCTAAGCTTGTCCCCATCTCCCTCTTGATAAATGTGTCATGAGATTCTAGTCGACTCATATTCCTTTGGTTGGCCGGTTGATGCAGCAGCATTTCCTTCGACAGTCTTTTTCTTGCCATAGTTGAAGCGCTCCTTGTAATTTCACTGTGTATTCTTGCGTATGGTATCCTCTCCTCACAGGAGCATTGTTTCCTTTGACATCTACTTCTATTGCTTTGTGATGATTTCTTCTACTCATTTTTATCTAAGTCCTTATTTTATGGATGTCATTTTCCCTTTTTACTGTAAATTGCTTCTTCTTCTTCATTCTTAAAATATTGAAAAAGAAAGAAAAACCAACCATTTATTTAGCTACTCATATCTCCATGTTTCACCACTAATAAGACACTTTCTAATAATTTTAACTTTATATCATTTTCTTAGAAAATCTCAAGTGTTGAAGTATCTCAAGTAACTTTTAACTGTGGTAGCGTACAAGACCAGACATGCTCCAACATTTCTTTTTCAACAATGGTCTATAAGAAACATAGCTTTTTCGACCTTTATTTGTCATTTTCAAAGTCCAACGGCATCCTTCTCTAGAGATGCAGTCTCGTTCCCATCAATAGTCACTCGTAGATCTTGGACTTATAGATAAAGCTCCACCTTTTGGGTATTTAATTTTTTTAATTGTACCCACAGTGTTTATGCTATTTTTAGAACATTATCTATTCAGTCTCTTCAAAATAGTCCTTTTGGTAACTATTTCTTGATGGGCTTAAAGCCCATAAAAATGTTCATCTTGCCTTGGTCCCCAAACCAAAAGTCCGGTCCATACCTTTCCCTTCACCCGGAAGGAAGTTGACTTATTGTAATTGTCCATGACAAATGATGATTAGCTCTAGTACCTAATGTCTACAGCACTTGATACCTAGGGGTTTGAGAGTATGGGAATGGTCCATCACTTACCCATCCCATAAAAAGCTTATATATACTAAGGCCCCTATCTAATATAGGAGACAGATAATAGGTTAAATATACAACACATTCTTTTTTTTTAATAGTCTTTGTGATCTCTCTACAATTCTATACTTTACTAATTTAAATATTAGAATGATAATATTATTTTTTTTTCTATGCTATCCAATAGTTCACATATATTCATCTTGTAAACCCTATCCCCTAAAAGCCCAATTACCACTAGGGGGCTAGAATTGGTGTACAAAAAGCAAAAATTGCACACAAATTGGTGCCAAACAAATAATCTCATGATCATGGATTACGATTAGGTCCTCGACCAATTAGTTATGATACCAAATATTGAATTTGATACTTAAATTTTATTGCACAAATTATTAGTATAACAAGATACTTATACAATAATTTTGATTTTGTTGAGTACCTTGAATTATTATGACTCGATCCAAATTATAACCTGACTTAATATTTTTTGGAGCATAAAGTATAAAGGAACCTCGAGCCCAAAGCCCGACACTAATCTCATTGGGGAGTGCAAGAGGCTTGCTCTCCACAGTATGAACCTATCCCATTTTTATGGGTTATGTATACAAAATGGTTTTAGGGACTTTATAATATATACTATATCAACTATTCTCAAAGAATAAAACTTCTCTCTTTACCCATGGCAGAGGTTAAATTGGTCAACCCACGTAAATTCTCACGTGTCATTTATTTTTCTTGCAATTTATTTCTTATTAAATATCTGTTGTTCATACAACATATTTATTCTTACATAACACTATACCTTTGAAAACTAATAACATGCCTTTCTTTATCTTTTATTCAATACAAAACACAACTCACCTTTTCCATGCTTTCATTGCACGCACAAAATGAAAAGGATTGACTTCCGATTTATACATGAGATCTTCTCATCAAGTTAAGGATGAGAACAAGGCAAGTATAGTAAATTTTAAATACTATTTATTAGCCACAAATTTAATTTGTTATGTGTGTTTTTATCTCAATGGTAAGTTATATAGCATCTGTGCCTCTTTCGCAACTCACTAAAAGAATCTAAAATTTATAGGGATAAAGGTAGGTGCTGAATTTAAACATAACTGTAACCTTTTGGAATTACAACGATATAATAGAACAGTTGTAAAACTTCAATCCTAAAGAATATCGAGAAAAATCTGGAGAACATCCTAAAACAAAACACGCCCATAATCATATTAATTATATTGTACATGTCTAAATCTCTGTCTGTTGAAAAGTCAGCAGAGGCAACTCTTATGTCATCTCTCTTTCGATACTTCCAACACTTAGCCTTCAAATTGACTGCATATCTGTTGGACGTATCTTGCGACTTTGGTTGAGTCAGATCTCAACTACTCCACAATAATGATTTTGCTTGGTGACAGAAACATATAACAAAAACAGGTGTACTAGCTAGTTGATATACACTAAAAAGTAAATCTCATATATGTATATATTGACAGTGAGTGTACTGTACCAATCAAATATTCCTATGTACTCATCTCTTCTTCATTGCTATGCATTATTTTGCTTCTCCTTGTAGATAATGTTTTCACCTTAGCAAGCAATATGGTCCTTTCTATTTTTTTCCTCTCCTTTCCACGTTCATAATCAACATAATCTTATTGGTTGCAACATATACCTACCACTTTTTCAAAATACAATAGTACTGATTATATATAATTGCAGACTTTTAAAAACAAGTAGGACATTTCAATTCGGTACTATACTATTGTTAAGATGGCGATTCAGAAGAAATTATTAATGCTTAAAATATCCCCTTTATGCATGACTTTGACCTAGGGTTGAGCTAAATGCTAAATTACAATGATTCTATGACAGCCTTAAAGACAGTGTCACTGTGTCTCGGGGTGCGTTGGGTAATCATCATTCAATAACGTCAGTCATTTATTTTTGCGCCATGTAATTATAACCTCTAAGACTCCTCCTGCTTTAACTAATTATAACTTGTTACCAATTTAGGGACTATTTTTTTTTGGTGGGGGTGAGTATGTCGGATGCCCCATGCGGAAAACGTTAACGGTTGGGATTTGAATCCTTCAAATTAGGGGAGGTTAAAATATGTGATAAAATAATTTTTCACAATCTCATAATTATGTTTTGTTGAAATATGTGTGATGGGTATTACAAAATTATGATTTTTTTTTCTTTTTTATGCTTTTAACACATATCATAAACATCATCTATTAATGGAACCTTATAAAACTTAATTTACATAATAAAAATTTATAACAAATATTCAATAAGTTATAAAAAGGATAAAAAAAATTTAGATATATATATATATATTCTTTTGTAACTTTTGAAATGTACTTTTAAATCATTCTTTTATGGAACTCTCTTGTAGTCATATAGTGGGTTAATACAATCACTTTAGATAGTATGTCAAATATTTAATCCTTATGATGAACTTTTTATACTTATAAATGGATATTCTTAAAACATTTATTTAAGGTTTAAAAGATGAATTTTTCATACTTTCTATTATTGTATAAATTAAAAAAAAAAAAAGAATACGAAAGAAAATGTTCACGAAGAAACACGATTAACAAATTTTTAATCATAGAGTAGAAAAATAAACATGTCAAATATCATTTCCTCCTCGTGCATTTAGTGGGGGTGATGAAGGAACTGCCCCCACAGCATTCATTTTGTCAATTCCTCAACAGAAACCTCAACCATGTTTTGTCTCCCAACTTGGGGGATGGAGGGCATATCTTTCAACGTATATGAGTTCAAAAAGGAAAAGTAAATCTAGGAATTATATTAGTGCTCATGAATTATGCGTGAGTTTACGTCGGAATCTCTTTAATTAGATAATGACATGCTAAAAGCCCCAAAAGATCATATTATTTGAGATCTTTTATCTTCTCCCATCATAAAAAAAAAAAAAAAAATCATCTTTCTTTTCATTTATATTTACATATTTGGATTTTTCCTATAAAAAATAGTAATAAAGATATAATTTGAGTAATAATTTTCTTAAGACATGACTAAAAAATCTTCACCTACTCATGATATTGTGTAATATTTGGTCTATACTACTATTACTATCCGTAATATGAATTATATTTCTATCTCATAATGCTCAATTTTAACCATAAATACTACAGGTAGGATTAGATGTCCATAATTGGAGCACTGTGGAGCAATGGAAAGGTTCTCCGTTGTGCAATATACGATTGAAGAAGGACACAAATGAGACTTTATTTAAAGAAAAAGAAACATGGTTTTCAATAATGAGATCACGGGAGGTTTGCACTTTATATAATTAGAGTTATCAAAAAGGATGATAAGTGATTGATGTATCCACACTGAGCTGCAAATTGGATCAAACTTGGTCATCGCAAACGTCCAATTTTGTCGCACACGTTACGGAGGAACAGAAAAAGAAAAAGGAAAGGAGGGTGACTTTTGATAAATTGATAAGAAGGAATAAAGTAGTAAAAGCAACTCTTTTTGAGAGCGTTCAAAGCACCTTCAGGCTTGCATGAGCATGACCAAATGCATGCCCCGGTAGAAATCCATATTTTCTTAATGTAAGATCCTCAAACGGGTGTTGAGTTTATGGGTATAGATGATCCCAGTAATTGACATAGGTTTGCGAGGAATAATGAAAAGGTCACCCAAACTGATTGGAAAATTAGGGTTTTGCATATCAAAACTATTGTTGAATATTCATTAGAGTAGTTGTCCAAGTTGAGATATAATATGGACGTAAACAATATCCTATGTATTACTACTAAAATAAATCTAGGTCAGCTGTGTATGCACTAGATCCAAAAACTGCTCATAGATCTGGCTCGTAGATCTGGTTTGACAATTAATGAAAGGATGCGTGTTATGACAATTATATTTATTCAAACACTACCAGTTTAGTTTAAGATCACAATGCTCAAATGGGAAGACATCCCATGAAGGAAATGCCAGCCTAGAGTCAAAATGAGTCATGCATTTTATCCAAGATGCACCTTCACATTACCTGTATTATTTTCCTTATAATTCATACACTTCTGTTCAATATGAATCAAAGAAAATAATGCATCACGTTTATACCTAAGAGTCAGTTCATTTCATCTTATTCTATTTTTTTTTTTTTTGGTACTATTCATTTCAATTTAACACTAGAAGTAGCGCAAAGTACAAAATTGCAACCACAAACTTGCCTAACAAAAAAAGGAGGTGACTTTAACTTCATTGATCAATGTGATTAGAGCTTTCAATGACTTAAATAGTGGTTAGTGACTACACTGGTCTTGATATTACTTAACAGTGTAAGAAATTTGTGATTCACAATGATGTCGTGATCAAAGGTTTAAGTCGTGTTCTGATGTAGATTGAAAAAATCATAACTTGTGCTGTTGTGCTTTGTGACAACTTAGAATATATAAAAAGAATTATCCAACTCATGATTTAGGTTGGCATGAGTAGTCCTAGCATTAAAGTTCTGGAGGTACTACTTAATCGGAAAAAGTGCAAAATTTATTAAAATACATCTATATATAGAGACGGTTGTTAGAATTGATTAAAGTTTATGATTTGGAAATCCTATACTACTCCAATAAAGCTAATATAGTAGCTGATACTCTAAGTTGGAAGAATCAAAGAAACAAACCATGCTAATTACCGAGTAGAAGTCGTTGATAGAAGAGATGAGGAGATCAAAATTACAAATTCTAACACAAATGATAAGAGTTAAACTGATGAATGTGCAAATACAACTCACATTGCATTTTTATATGCAATGTATAAATATGTAAGCAAAACATTATATATACTTATCAACCTATTATAATCATATAGGTGTAGCATAGGTATTTAATGAATAAAAATATTAAATCTAATATTTTATACCTGTCCTTTTAATAAGAGTAATATAACAAGAAATACGTATCTTCTTAGTATATACAAGTACATAAATATTTAATACACCGGATATTACGTATTGTAGAAAAGGAAATCTATACAATATAATTATACAAGCCAAGCTCAAAATTAATTGAATTAATCTTAAATTAATTATTAAGATTAGTGATAAAATTAAAATATCAAGTCTAATTTGGAATAATTTAAAGAGTTTTGAATTAGCAAGTATAATAAACCACTTTATTTATAAATTGTCATTAACATTTCCTAAGGACCTTCTCTTACTCATTATCTATCACATTGATAGCTACTCACTAAGATCACCTCTCCGACCTCTTTCTTCCCTACCTAAATCATCATTTTCTTTTGATTCCATTCAACACTATTCTCTTTCTATACACATGAAATATGTGAAGAGGCATTTGTACATATCTTTTAAAATAATAGAATATTCCCTTAATAATAACAAAATATGGTTAAAAACCAAAAACATAACTATGTTTTTGCATTTCTTCACTTTGCATACTATGTTCCACCCCCCATCGTTTTTTTGGTCTGTGTATGCAATTACATAACCTAAATTTTTGCAAACTTTCACATAGCATTTTTGTGTTTTTCTTGCTTTCAAACACAATAAAATGAATTTTCATATTTTTACTACAACACACATTCATATATCACACAACTCGAAAGCCTATAATCATTAATGCAATAACTAAGTTCATTAAATTATATTATTGGGTGATTTAAAAAGACAGAATCTTGACAACTAAATTTTAGAGCACTCAACTTTCAGTTTCAAACATAATAGAGTTCATAAACCCATCATCTACAATAAAGTACCATAGGGCCCATATACTCATCGTTTGCAATAAAATGTAATAGAGCTTAAAGACACAAAATCTACAACAAATATTTTGCAAGGGATGTCGCTATTTTCTATTGCCAACAAGTAATCCCCTCATATTGAGTTTACTACCTGTCATACCACCAAAAACAAAATCCATTGTAATCATGTGAATCTAGACACTATCACAGTTTGAGTCAGAACTATGACCCGACCTAGAATCGTAATCCGAACTTACAGTCATAACCTACATAGGAACTGTTAGTTCCATAGGTCTATAGTGGGTCCATCCATTGAAACTAACAATTCCAACTTGTGAAAAAGAAAAAAGAAAAAAAAGAGAGTAGAAAGTAGCTAAAGCATAAAGAAAAAAAAAAGAAAAGAAAAGAAAGAAAAAGAACTAGTGAATGTAAATTTGATAACAAACATAAAGATATAAACAAATGGAAATAATAAAAGGTAAAAAACCATGAAAGAGAGAGACATTACTCATTACTGCTTAGAAATAAGATCCACTTATAATAGAAGTAAAGTTTTATGTTCCCTTTGATAATTGTACCATATTATTTAAAATTAATAAAATTCTAGGATGGCTCCTCTCCCCATATACAAGGCTTTTTCCAACCATAATTATAAAATATGTATATATGAATTTTAACATTTTTTTATGTAACATAATTGTATTACAAAAAAATAGTTATTAGTAATTAGTGTAATATTTTAATTTTTTAATTTGTAAATTTTATAATGATGAATTATACAACAAAAAAAAGGAGAACTAAAAAAGAAAAGAAAATTCAAAAATTAAAAAAAAAGAAAGAAAAAATTTGGAAATTTTAATTAAAAAAGAAAAGAAAGGAAAAAAAAAGGGTCACAAGTCCAAAGTTGGTTCATAACCTGCTGATTTCATTGAATCGGCCTGTGAACTGGCCATACAATTCCAAGCTCGGTTCCCCTAATTCTCAACCCATGATAGGGTAGTTCTAAGCTGATTTAGAGTCAAGTCAGAACCATGATACTGCCTATTTGAATTGGTGTCCCATTATACCCATTCGCCCTGCATGCAACACATTATTGCTCAACTATTCATTTCAGCCATGATTCTCTTATACTAACAACCCACTCGGTTACATCTAGTAGCATACACACCTCAATCTAACCAAGTCATTCAAGAGATCTAGAACTCCCAACCATTTATCATCAACCACTACCTATAAGTTTGAATGGTCAAACATAATAAATACGCTCATTTTAGGGTCCGATATTCATTAACCCATTAAATAATTATCCTAAACACACACATCACACAATGGTAGTATCATTCCTATAATCTGCTCAAAGTCTTGATAATAACATAAGATATGATTGACACCTAAACTCAACGCATAGCATAGATTAATACTTATATATAGTCAAAGATTAAAGATCCTAAGGCTAATACTTGGTTTCCACTTTATACACTTGAGTACAAGCCAACTTCATTCATATAAGGTCTTCACAAGGTCGCTCAAACAACCTAAGGGAATAAGTGGTCAATATAGAGGGTTTCAAAGCCATGTAATCAACTTAGGTATAAAGATAGTTCAACTAAGGGTTTGAGGTGGTCGATCACCCTATTAGGGTCTTAAGCCTGCTTCCTTCTACATGTTGACAAGTGAAGTTGATCACATCTCATCCTAAGTTCATGTTTAGGTTGAATTTTGTTTCCTTTTTTATCTCTTTCTTAGCATTTTCAACGGTTTTACTCATGTTGCAACCTAGATGTTTTTAATCTCCAATTAATTGATTCTTTAAGTAATGAGCTCATTAAACTAACAATTATGTCAAAATCGCCACATGTTCATAAGTAAATTGAATAATCATGTTTCTATAAACTTTAATTTTATAGGTTTATACTCAATTTTATTGAGAATCTACATCATAGAGTTTTATTTAATTCCATCTCTGATTGAAATTCCTATAGGGTTAAGATTTAAGGAGAGTGATGGGGTCTTAACAGCGAGAAGTCTTTCAATGAGATGAATTTTTAAGCAAATTGTATAATCTAATCACTTCACCAAGCAACCCCTTTTATAAGGACACGATTGCAGTTAGATTTCTATTATAAGAGTCATAGAATTTTTAAGGAATGCATTAGTTTATTCACCAATTTTTCTACGTTATCCAAGAATATTGGTTTTCATGTGTTCTCCAAGAGATCCTTAAAATCTCGCTTCAATATGCCAAAAGGGTTTTACATTAGGATTTATCGATTCATATTAATAAACAATTACATAATATTTTCTAAGGAAATGTCTTACCTTTTAATTGTCGATAAGGGAATCCACCACATGTGGCAAGAATAAGTAACATAACGGTTAAAAGACAGAAAAGAGCAATAACCCTTCAAGAGGAGATAAAAGAGAGAATTACAGTTTTTTTTTTAGAGAGGATGTTTAGCTTTAGTATTTTAAGGAGAGAGCCTAAGGGCAAATTGACCTTTATGCCATAGAACTAAACTATTTTCCGAGGCATTTCATTTGTCATGAGCCCCTAGACCTATGGCCATCTCATTGAGTACATCTATTGAGAAAGGCTAAAAACAAATGGCCAGTCTAGTGATTCCTACTCCATAATCACCAAGTAAGAACTTCCTAAGTCATCTAAAGTCGTGGATTTGATTTTGTGAACTCTACCACTAACTTAAAAATTAGACCTAAATTACTATTAGGCTTAGCTAATAATCTAATTGAATCACTTTAACCTTATACAAATTAATTGAATTTGGGTGTAAATATAAAAATATTTTCAATGCACTTTTTTTGAACCCACCTATGGTTTCACGATCCAACCTTGGTTCCATGTGTGACGGTGTTAGTAGATCCCTTGATCTATTTGTTTGGACAATGGTCTCTTTCTTAAACAAAATCATTTTTTTTTTTGGGTTAATTACCTCTTTTCCAATTTTTTTAACAATAAGTAGACATTTTGAACGAGCATGCCCCTTCGGAATTTTTGACCTAGAAATAGATCCACAGGTGCAAAGAAATTAAATAGGCCCTACTACACGTAGTAGAAAGGTAAATGCATGACCAATAAAATTACAAGTGAAATGAAGACTCTAATTTATCAAATCATTTTGAGTGGTAAATGAATGGAAAGAGGAAAATACAACTGAAGACTTAAGAAATTTTTTATTTTTATGTTTAAATTTTAGAGTTTTCAGTTTACAAAAATTGAGCACCACAGCTTTTTAAAAAAATAGACAACCATATCTTACATGATGATTATTACATGGCAATTTCATACTGTACACATAAATTGAATTCATAAAAAGGACAAATATTTTACATACAATTTCATACTAATACGATATATTTTAAATTTAGTATTCAAGATAGTATTCCAGCTAATGTTTTAGAATTGAAAGTTAAAAAAACTTAATTCTAACAATCTCAAAAGTGTTGAGGCCTTTTACAATACACACGATTATGGGGCAAAATTGCCTCGAATTTAGACTTTGAACTAGCGACTCTGGATCCTTAAAATAGGGAATCAATCCTAGAACCGTAGGATTTGATTTCGAGTCGGGTCCAAGGATTTGTCAGTTCCTGGGTTGGGTTTCGAATCCATGAATCGGTTTAAATTTCTTTTTTGAATTAAAAAATATATAATTTGAAAAATTAGAAATTTAAAAAGATTATGAGCCTACAATTCTTATTAATTTTTAGTCTATTTTGTTAAAACTTAAAAAGAATTTATATTTACTTATATAGTATTGCACCCAAATAAAATTGTTATGTTAGTAATATAAAACAAAAGTTTAGTTTCATAATACTAAGAAATAGAAACTTTTTTCTATTAAATTCTATAAATATCAAATGGTATATTTTTTTAGTGTTTTATTTTTTATATTGTTAATAATAATATATTAAATATTGTGAATGAAAATTATTTTTTTTTATTTTGAAAGAAAATAATTTAATTTTTTAATTTTAATTTTCTTTTTTTTTGTCCAGATCTGAGTCCCAGATTGCTTGGACCCATGGAAACTAGTTCCACGAAGGACATGAACTATTTCGACAACAACAGTTCATGACTCTAAATTAAAATCGCTGGACCGCTTACGGACCGATTCGCGATTTTGATTTTTGAACCATGCTGTGACTGCGTCTATCTGAGAGCGTTTACCAGTTGATTTTATTTTCGGGTATATATTTCTTTTCCTTTTTTTTTTTTCCTAGCCCCTTCCATTTTCTTGCGCTCCCTCTCTCTCTCTCTCTCCCCAAGAAGAGTCAACAGCTATCTTCCAAATCTCTTCAACATTTGTGGCTTCTTATTTATTTCACGCACAATAATAATAAGTAACCGCCCAAGCGTCTTCACTCACACTTCACACCCCTCTTCTGTTTTAATGGTTTAGGTTTACTTTCTCTTTCTTAAAAACACACTCTTTGTGCTTGGTAGGTTGTGCGTTGAAATCAAAACGGGCCCTTCATCTCCACTTACACACACACAGGGAAGAAAGCGATTGATAGTGATTAAAGGGTTTCTTTCCTTTCCCCCATTGTCAGGTGCCGGAAACTTTGCATTTGTCCAAAGTTCATAGCTTTTTCTCATTTCCATTCCTGGGGTTGTGAGATTTCTCCTTTTTATTCTCTTTGGGTCTTAAGCCTTGTGAAAAAAATGATGGTTTCAGGAACAATTCCTATTGATTTTATAGCTTTGTTTTTTTATCATTTGGGATTTTGTTTCTGAATTGGGTAAAAAAATTGTTATCTAAGCTTCAAGCAGAAAATTTTGGTTTTGGATTTTTGGGTTTCGACCTTTGAGTAATTTGCCCATTTTAGGATATTTAAAGGAAGTGGATTTCTGGTGCTCAATTTTCATCATAAAGATTGGAACTTTATGCTTGTGGAATGGTGATTGAAGCTTTTCAACTTTCGTGCTGTGGTTGATTGAGCTTGTTTCATCTATCCCTGTGCTGGAATAGAATGATAATCGATAGGTAAAGATTGGATTTTGAGAGAGTATTCAAGTTAAAGAGGTGATTTTTGAGAAAGGATTTTTTTTTTTTTCCGTTCAATGAGAGGAGATATGGAGAGAGTTATACAACCTCCCTTGGTAAGTTATCGTTACCATTCTTCTTTCCTATTTATTGTTGTCAAATACCATTTTGTTGCTACTTGCTAACTATTAGTTGGTCACTTAGACATGTAAATGTACTGTTTATGGAACATGCCACTTGGTATGAATGATTTATAGTTTGATGGGAGCTTTGTTTCCTAGAGTTATTGCTTAATACAATTCACGCATTTTGATTGCTTAAGCAACCCTGTAACTGAAGCTACTTTTTGCTGAAAGCTGGAAAGGTGGTTACGGTTTTGAGATGCCACTAGATATCCTTAATACAACAACTCCTATTCGCCAATTTCATGTGATGAAAATTAGTTAGTGATTATATGTTATTGACTTGAATATTGATATCTTCATCTATCTATGTTGTTGGTAGGATATATTCTTTCCACAACATATTAGGTAATGGGTACGTCCATACCTAAATCTGGTTGATTGGAAAATGGCCAAATGTTATTGAAAATGAGATTCTTCTTGCCATTCAATAGCTGTTTGTGATATATATGATAGCAACGTTTACAGATGTTCAGCTTGACGTGGGCATTTCATCTAGCTATGGGGTCCTGGTCCATATATAATGTTCCAATTGAGGTTGGGTTAATCCATTTTCATGTTCTTTTTTTGTCGCTAATGATTGTGGCAAAGAGCTTACACCGCATTGTCTAAACCTTCATCATTAAAATGATGAGTGAACGGTTCTACAATTTTGTGGCCCAGAAGATCTCTTTGGTAAATACACTTAAAAGCCGTTGCATGGAGGTTCTCTTTTTCTTCATCATACTTCTTCATCGCTATTTAGGCAGCAAGATCCTGAATATTGTCTGTCCATATTTTAGGATTTTTTTAAATTTTACATGTTGGGATCATAGCATAGTATTCCTGCCTTCTTTTCTAGACATTGGAAGGAAAAAGCAGTACTTTGACGCCACCTGGTGTAATGATGTTTGTTATTCGATTTTCGTAGAGCTGTATGAATGATTTGTTTATGTGCTACTGTGCAGGTTGATACAACAGCATGTCTCTGCAGAGTGGATGCAGGACTTAAAACTGTTTCTGGAGCAAAAAGATATGTTCCTGGAACAAAGCTTTGTCTTCAGCCTGAAATCAAACCATCAGTTCACCCATCTAGGAACAGGGCACCACGAGGAGACAGAAGTCGAAACCAGTCGCCTCTACTTCCAGGACTACCTGATGACCTTGCTATCGCATGCCTCATTAGGGTTCCTAGATTAGAGCATCGTAAGCTCCGCCTTGTTTGTAAAAGGTGGCAACGCCTTCTGTCAGGTAACTTCTTTTACTCGCTGAGGAAGAGCCTTGGAATTGCAGAAGAATGGATATATGTGATGAAAAGAGACCGAGATGGTAAAATCTCATGGCATGCTTTTGACCCGATTTATCAGCTATGGCAGCCTCTTCCTCCGATACCTAGAGAATATTCCGAAGTCCTTGGCTTTGGATGTGCAGTTCTCAGTGGATGCCACCTCTACTTGTTTGGTGGTAAAGACCGACTGAAAGGATCTATGAGACGAGTCATTTTTTATAGTGCAAGGACTAATAAATGGAGCCGTGCCCCAGATATGCTTTGCAGAAGACATTTTTTTGGTTCATGTGTGATAAACAATTGCTTGTATGTAGCTGGTGGAGAGAATGAGGGAGCTCATCGCTCCCTTAGATCAGCAGAGATTTATGATCCTAACAAAAACCGATGGTCGTTCATTTCAGAAATGAGCACTGCGATGGTGCCTTATATTGGAGTTGTGTACGAGGGCAAGTGGTATCTCAAAGGACTCGGGTCACACAGGCAAGTTCTTAGTGAAGTCTACCAGCCGGATACAGATAGCTGGTTCCCAGTTTATGATGGTATGGTCGCAGGTTGGAGAAACCCCGGTGTCTCATTTAATGGACACCTTTACGCAGTGGATTGCAGGGACGGATGCAAGTTAAGGGTTTATGATGAAGTAAGTGATTCTTGGAGCAAGCACATTGACAGCAAGATGCATCTCGGAAACTCGCGGGCCTTAGACGCAGCAGCGCTTGTTCCTCTTAACGGTAAGCTTTGCATCGTCAGGAACGACATGAGTATAACTGTAGTTGACGTTTTAAAATCCGATAATGAAAGGGGAGTCTCGGCCGAGCATTTGTGGGAAAATATAGCCAGTAAAGGGCAGTTCAAGACCATGGTAACTAACCTATGGTCGAGCCTTGCCAGAAGGAACCGACTAAAAAGTCATATTATACACTGCCAAGTTCTTCAAGCTTGAGATTGGTCTCAAAAGCCTTGAATTGGATCCTAGGTAGTAGATCTCAGCTTATGTAATCGCTCGCTCATGTCGGATCATTGTTGCTTCCGAAATTGAATGTCCCATATAGTCCTATTTCATGGGTCTTAGACATGTATTTGTAAGAGGGAAAAAAAAAAAAAAAAACCTGTTAGATGCTAGAAATGGAAATTAGAGAACAATTTTCTTTTTTCTTAGGGAACTGGTCATTGATTTGTTCTTCACATTGATTACTCATGGGCCGGTTCCCTAACGTGTAAGAGTAGCTACAACCAGAAGAACCTGAATTTCAAAATGGAATGAGCATAAATGAGTCTTACCCTCATTCTCTCTCTCTCTCTCAGAGGGAGTCTTTAAAGTTAAGACTGGCATGGAAAAAAAAAAATGTCACTAGTTGGAAAGGGAAATGAATTGCTAACAACATATTATGGCGTACCTTTTCTGAATTGTGATGTTTCTATTTTATTCAACTACTGGAGAAAAAGGATCTCAGGGCGCCGCCAAAATACGCCTGCTCTATAAAGGGTGACCCTAAAGAAAACAATCTAAAAAAGGAATACTTCACAGGGCCTTCATGTGGGATCAATCCCTAAGCCCTAAAAGAGTCTGGAAAGAGCTCGGTGCCTTGGTGAAGATACCCAGACCATTTTAGGATTCTCCAAGATACCTTTTCGCGAGCGCGAAGCAGTTTTCCTTCTGCCTTTTGTATTCATTGTATCTCATAAAGAAATATTCCACATAATCGAACTCGATGGGAGACATTTTCGCCTGCAGAAAGTAATCGGAGTTGCTTATTTAAGCTGTGGGTGAACAATCATCTTAGTTTTAAAAGGTGTGGGTAGTAAATTACCTGTATCAAAGACCACAATGCCCAGAACAAGTGAGCAGCAAGCATATATGTGTTGGACTCTATATACTGAGCTTCGAGTTCTTCATTGGACACCTTTTTTTTTTTATAATTAAAAAAAAAAGGTTGGAACAGACATTCAGATCCCATAGTCAAAATTGCTGAAGCTTTGATAGATAATTCCTGCATTTCTATATTCTAATACAAGTACACTTATATGCCAAATTATGCTGCAAATGCAGGCACCACGAAGTTAATATTTTGCACTATCAGTGGTGGTGCCGTGAAAATACTATACTGCACTTCAGCTCAAAACTAAGATCGAGAAGCTGAGAAGATAGAAATGCATGTAGAATGTCCACTGCTCTAGGTAAGCCACAATACCAGATACTACAAGAAAAAAGATTCGTGAAGGAAAAAAGGTTTTTTGGTACTAACAATGCCACATGTTTAGATGAATGGTAGACAAATACCAACGATATTTGAATACAAAATTGTGCTAGTTGATACTTATCCACTAGTAATCCATCTATATAACATGTTGGTAAAAATGAAGCTTTTATTGCAAGGCTATGGTGTAGTTGACTCAAAAAAAAAAAAAAGCCAGGTATTTTTAACACGAAGCGTATAGCCCAATTTAGCAACAACTGTTTTACAAGTAGTAAAAATGATATCATTCTACGTGCCCAAGTAAAATTGCATTGCAAGCATATACATGATCAACATAATAAAGGTGCACAAAGTGGCATCACCATAAGCACCCAAGTAGATCAATAGCAACAATAAGCCATGAACATAAAAACAATAATTAATCATTCTTCAATACCTGATCAGGTCTTTCAGGCTGCAGATAATGTCTGAAGAAGTTGTACTGTTCGTCTTTACTTGGGTACCTAAGCAATCAGCACATGAAATCACCAAAATGAATCTTGTATACACCATCATCATCACAAATAACACTAAGACATCCAAAAACATACAGGCTGTAGTCACAATCATAGCCAGCATATTCACTGAAGTGGTTGCCAATGTCGAATCCTCTGTAATTGTATGACCCGTACTCAAAATCAATGAAGTAGAGTTTCTCTGAAAAATATTGTTAAAAGACATGTCAGTATGGAACAAAATTATTCAGAAACCTCCTAACGAAGCACCAGACACATTATAGGCTCATTTGTCACACTCATGAATGAAAAAAAAAATTACAAAAAGAATTTGATGGATCAATGACCAACTATCATGCTTCGACCATATGATAGAAACAACAAAGGAATACAGGAACAGAAAAAGTGTGCCTTAGGTGTGTACCTTCATCATCATTAACCATTATATTTCCGCACAACAAATCATTGTGGGCAAAGACGACTGGAGAGTTAAGACGACTTGTCAATTCCTGTTACCATTAGCAAGCAGCAAATCTCTTTTAAGTATTAAAGTCATGGTCCAGAATAGATAGATATATTACATGTTGTGAAGCAAGAACTTCATTAAAATAATCATAAAAACCTTTCAGTCCATGATCCAACATCATTTGAATAACAACAGCCCTCCCAGAAACTGGAAGGAAATTAGCAAGAGATTGAAAGAAACAGGAAAATAGCGAGAGATTGAAAGAAACAGGAAAAGGTTTCATGGAGCAACATTAGCTGCCAAATGTGTAATAGGACAAAATTTATTAGAAGCTAAGAACAAAGTCTTCTACTTAAGGGGCTGCTGGAACTTAGGCAGGTGTCAGAAAAAACGAAGGAAAAAAGGAATCTCCTTTTAAAAAACCTTCTCTCACTGATTATCTTCCACTTGCAGAAGTGTGAAGGAGAATATATTTGCATAACTGGGAAAATTATTAGTAGCGTGTAGAAGCAATCCAAAGAGACCTAATTGGAAGAAACTCTTTCAGAAAGATAACTGACATCAGGCAGATCCTGGGTAAGAAGACAATCATCACAAAGAAACAAAGGAATGGAAGGGGAGTAAGATTCACCGTTAGCTCAATGATTTCATCATCAATTTCTTTAAATGAAATTGTATTATACTTGGTCTGCTTCTCACTGTCTTCAAATTCCAAAGTTGATGCTGCCGCAAATCAAGGTAGCAAAGATATTATCCAGATGTAGGGAGGTACAGTAAAGTTGTGGGACGACACATGTATCTTACTATAGTGGAAACTTATACAGAGAGGAATAGGTTAAGGAAAAACCTTTTGCATAAAACTTTGATATATCATTCCATAGCTGAGGTTCTTTGGAACCAGGAATTTCCACCTGATGGAACTTTCGCAGTTGTTTTGCTATTTCAGCTGCCAATTTAGGTTTTCTCATATCTGTGTAGAGAAGGACAAAATAAGATCATAATGAATATTGTTTAGAATAGATCTTCACTATCCAGTTAGAGGAATTCAACTGAAATGAAATTAAAGGATTGATAACGATAAACTTCATCCAGGATGAAAACTTAATGTAAATATTAAAATATCTAAGTAAATAGTCGAAGGATGGATTAATAGGAATTACTAAACACTGAATCATTTTACAGGACAACAGTGATATATGACCCGCTATTGGGTGAAAATGACAGAAGCCAAAACCATAAGCCATACAACAAATATTTGTAAATTCTGAAAGAGCCTACAAAAAGTTACTCCAACTTTTATGAAATAACAACAAATGCATTATTACCCCACTATGTAAGGAAGGCTACAAAAATCATTTTTAGACCTTGATGCTTAACAATATCATCAAATCAAAGTCATTTCAGGGCAGAACAATCTTCATTTGCACATAAGCAGCTTTATGAATTATTAAAGCCACCGATAATTTACTATCAAGCAGAAAGAAAAATTTCAAGACTACTAATGGAAAGCCAGTGTATACCTGCTGGGGTGAGTGTACGTGCATTTATGAATGACTGCACCATGCCATTTCCAAAAACTGCAAGCAACTTCGCACCAAATCCAGCAGCTGAAAGATACTTGATGGACTGGATAAAATAATATGCTCAGTTGCTAAATAGAATACCAAATAAGAAAGTCCACAGACAACAGCAACCACATCTTGCCAATAGAAAAATACTAACCAAGACTCGAAATTATCATAACAAAAGTAAAACCATATGGTGAGATCAACAGCATGGTTAACATACAACCACCAAACCATGAAAGCAAAAGCATCAAAATGCCTAGTGAAATATCTTTCAAACTAGACTCACATGAAGCTCCCTTTCCCGATTGATGACATATTCCGTGTTGGGACCATAAAGTCTGACTGTAACTGCTTCTGTCTCCCCACTTTCTTCCTCCACAGAAACCTTCAATACTATAAAAGACAATCAAAAAGGGTTTCATTATGGTCAGGAAAGAAAATAATGAGCCAATTGCTCCATCAGAAGCAGAAATAACAACCAATATTCACCAAACCAATAAAATAAATTATCCAGAACCACATGCTATCATGAACAACATTCCTAAGGCTCTGTTTTTTCATAGAATAGGAATCCATGAAGTCTAATTTATTGATGTTTTTAGTGAGGGTTCTGCCACGATGTAAAGGTAATGCTGAAAAGTGAAAGCTCATGGATCCCAAAACCTTAGAAAGCTAATAACAAGTTACAGAGAGAAATTAAATTCCGAAGAATTTAGAACTATGAGCTCATTTTTGCATCAACATCCTCACAGTGGAGCAATTTATCATTTGAAAACATTAATAATTTCAATTCCATGAAATCCTATTATGTCATGTCCAGGAAATTTATATAAAGATACTGAAGTAATAGACATGGCGAAAATTAATAGCTTGGCAGTAAAAGTGCCATTTGGATACCAGCGGACGTGCCCAGCCATGCTAGAGTTACAACTATAAATACTAGTTTGTTAATAGTAGAGTGTATCTAAACCATCATTTGCCACTTTGATATTAGAGTTAGGAGCTTGTAGCTTCATGTTTCCAAGAGGAATGTGCTTTGGGCCTGATTCTTTCTAGGAGTTAGGGACTGTATGTTACATTTTCAATGTAATTCAACGAAATCTATATTCTGGAGCCAAACAGATTCTACAGAATAAACCAAACAGGGCTAAATCTCAATAATTGCTCACATAAATTTGTGATGCCACCAGAAACAGTCTCCACTTTGAATTTAGAATTATCATGTTTTGACCACTTCTTGAGCAATTCCTTGCATAGCTCTCTGCCAAACAAACAAAAAGCATTATAACTCACGAAAACGAGATATCATTTTTCTCTCTTCTATCAATCACATAAATGTAATATCGTACAATTCAATCTCAGCAAGAACCTAAATTTTCAAGCCCAACACCAATGAAATTAAGAACGCAGACTCAACCAAAAAAAAACAAAAATAAATAAATAAATAATTAAAAAAAATGATTGCAGAACTATTTTCAGCATGATTTCAACATTTTTTATCTTAGTGTCAGCTGTGGCATACATGAAAGAATTTTCATTGACAATAGGCTCCCCATTTGGTACTTAGTATGTGGCCAAGAAGGCATTAATACATGAAAATAAACCTTCTCTAGTACTCTCCCTCCTATTCTATTCTTCTTATTACTTAGTGAATTCTCAGAATCGATACATTATTAAATCCATACTACTCAAGGTAGTTACGCAATAGTCCAAGACTTCCATCAAACGATTCGAAAGCATATTTACCATCACGTGAACCAGTTTACAAAGAAGTGTAATCTTGAATTATTCCTGCTTCAACTATGTCTACATTTACAATCTCTAATTTAATGATACTAACAAACTTATTATTAATTACATGACAAACACACAGAACAATCATTTCAAGATCTCTATCAAACAACTTCAATCCTACTCATACACTCGTATTAAGCACTGACAGAAACTTAGAATACCGAATGCTTACACGATTACGAGCCAAAATCCTCTCTTCTCGATTATCATTGCATTCCACAAAGATATCAATCATTAGGTAAGATAATAGTTGTTATAAATTTGTTCTCCTTATTATTGCGTTACTGATTTTGACACTAAATATCACAAATCACAACAAAAGAACCAAACAAGCTTACAAAAAGCAACAAAATCAGCTGAAATCAACCTCGCGTTCCATTTTCAACAACATTTACATCTTAAACAACAACAAAACCAATACTGAACATGCCTAAATATCCGAAAACGCGAATCAGACTCAGGAATCTCAAAATGAAACCGAAACAAGTACATCTCACAGTAAGACGAAAGAGAGAGAGAGAGAATTGGTTATTTCTCACATGACACGAGGAGTCATGTCATGAAGAGAGAGAGAAGGATCGACGGAGAGAGAAGAAGCAAGAATGACGGGGCTACAGTTCTCACGAGCCTCATCTACAACTTCCACGGCGTTCCAGATATTCGCAGCTCCCATGCTCTGGCGATATTTTTCTTTCTCGCTCCGAAAGCTGTTTCGGTTGAAGAATCGAGTTTCGGTCAAGCCAATGACGTTAGAGAGAGGGAACGGAATCCAGACTTTGAATTTGGAGGAATCAAGACTGTAGAAAACGAAGAAGAGACTCAACGTAAAGAATGGGTTTGGTATTTATACAAGGTAGTCCCTAGCCGGGAGTGTCTGAACGGGCGTTTGCTAGATTTTTTTTTTTTTTTTCCTGACCTCATTTGCCGGGAAGTTCTTGTATAATTTGTTTTTACTTTTAATCCGTCGATTTATTTATTATGAGATGCCATAAGTTTGTCTATGACCTATCTTAATTTAAATTCTGTAATTTAGTAATATAGATATTGATATTTTAATAAATAAATTATATTTGAATCTTTTATTAATAAAAATTTTACAATAAAAATATATTTACTTATAGGTATTTGCATTAATCATTGTACATAAAGGAAATATTTGGTAAAAACTTCTAATTAAAAAAAAATTTTGTATCTAAAAACCTGTTGTAATTTATCTATAAGGATGCATCTAAATTTATAACAAAGGTGTTTATAGTTTACTTCGATTTGGTCAATAGAACTGCATTTGATATGATTTAACTCAAATTAACGTTTTAGTTCGAATCTTTAATAAATCAACTGTTTTTAATGGCTTAAGATTTTAAAATGAACTACTTTAAATTTGGTTTACTCCAATTCAAAAACACATTGTTCTTATTGATAATGTCGACTGTGCATTTAATTTTAATCAAATATTAATGATTAAATTAAAAATCACTACCCAAGAATTAAAGCTATATAATATTTTATCAAGATGATATTATATTTTAACAGATAGCAAAGGTAAAAAATGATAGAGATGATTGAGAAAAAGAAGCAACAGAGATGAGAAATTAAAAAAAAAAAACAACTGCTCTATCCAAAATTAATGGATTGGCGAGAGCATACACCTCTTTATTTTTTGTGTTATGATAAAAAATAATAAATAAAATTAAAAAGAAAACAAACCTCCTTCATGTTATTTTGGGCATCACAATTCACAAACTAGACAGTCTATAACGCTTATGGTTGGAAACCGTTGTACAAGATTAAAATTTTCAAATTGAATCCATGTCAAAGTTTCAACCAAATCCGATTCTTTTCTATATTTATAATTGAGTAAATGTGATATCCGATTTTTTTTTTCATTTTTTATAATTAATTATCTAAAATTTTAAAGTATTAATTTGCTACATGAAGTTTATTTATCCTTACAATCAACTATTTAAACTTTACCCTGTTTTTGCAACTTACTATCTATATTTTATCTATTTTTTCAATTAACTATCTTGTTCAAATATTATAAATAACATCAAAAAGTTCATAAGTTATAAATTGAAATATTTAGACTTTGAATAATTAATTATAAAAATTGACATAATTTAAATACCAAATGTTATATTTACTTTTTATAATTTATCTCTATATGGTGATCAATCTATAAAACTTAGACATATATTCATCCATTCAAATCCATTGCTTATCTAATATTTATGTCAGATGTATCTTTATATATAGTCTTCCATCTATAGGACTTTTCTTATATATCTATTCATTTATCTATAAACTTTTATATAATCCAAATCTACAATTTGTCTATTCATATATCTATCACATTTTATCTATCCAATTATCAATAACAATATTATTTATACCTTTTATCTTATCTTGTCTTATATATAATTTTAGGGTTTCCAATTCTATTTAGACAAGATGACACAATTTGTTGGAATATGATAGGCAATGCATCGTAGTGGGAAAAATTAATTTTTTTTACAATAGTCAAGAAGACTATCCAATCGATTATTTACTTGTTTAAATTTTCATTATATATTTTTTTATAATCACTCAACGGTTATTCGATGAATAAATAATGTTATTAATATTATCGTAAAAGCCTAAAATCCTCTAAAAGCCTATATTTTGACTATACACTTGAGTGTTATTTTGTTTGTTGCGGTATAACCTGAAATATTAATATAGTTTTATTATTATTTTTTTTAACTAATTGTTACTGTACTGCTTTTAAATTACAGCCAATTCTTATTCTTATTTAAGAAATTTCTTCACAGCATCTATGATTGGTGAAATGATGTGAATAGAAACAACCATATTAAATAAGATTTATATGTATAATACCAAAACCTCTATGTTAGTTTCCTAATAATATGGCTCGAATTAAAATTTTTCAAAAATATATGTATAATATTAAAAAAAATACATATCTATTAAATAAGATTTACATGCCACGATTCCATTTTTTACTCTCTTTTTTATCCTTTTCGGAAACAACTTTTTTGGCAAAGATGCTTTCACTTTGGCTCAAGAGGTACTTTTGAACTCCATTATACATCTACACTTAATCTGGAGTACAACAAATGAATAAGCATGCGTATTCTAAACATTTTGCTTTTGAAAAAAATAATAATAATAAATTATATACTTGCGTTTTCATGAATTTTCCATTTTATTTTCTTTTTCTGCAATTTCCGGACTTGTATTTTACTGCTGCTCCCCCGTGTTTGAATGAGAATACATGTCTCGATTTCTGATGAAACCACCATAATTAATTTAACAAAATAATATTAGTAATATATTTAAATAAATATTACAAAAAATATTAATTACAAAACAATAAAAACAAAAAATGATAGAAAAAGAAGATTTTTTAAAAAAAAAACTGCAGCCACAGCCAATAAAAAAATAAAGGAGCTTTTTCGGTTTTTCTCACAGATATTTGGGCGAATGCATGCCTCGAAAGCAAGTTCCAAAAAATAAATAAATAAATAAATAATGGAGATATTAATTGCGTACCAGTCGCAGCCACTCTATTCCATGGCCTTCAGCCTACCATTCCACCGACGACCCCTCTTCCTCGGGTCCTTTTCCAATAACAGCAGGCCTGGATATGTCTGCTTGGTGCATCAAAAATACATGGTCATCCGCGTTGCAAAATGTGGCCAAAATTCTAGTTTTGACATGGTTGAAGATTCAATACAAGATTATAATATTATATGTATATACATCATTTTCAATATCTTTCAATGGTGTTAACGATGTTTACACGTAAAAGTAAAATTATTATTAAGCTTCCCATTCTCTAATCCTTGTAAAAAGCCCGTTGTCGATATAATTTATAATTTCCATATGCCGACTTTCAATGTGTACACTTCTTTTTTCTAAGAATCTATTTAATGACTCAACCTGCTATTAATGTCGATTTAAGTTTCCCACACCAGCCAGCATTGAGCTGTCCGCCTAATCCTATCATGCTAATCCCCAACTCAACCAAGCTTACTTTTCGTTGTACTTTTTTTTTGTATATGTATATAACTATTTGAATAGGAGTATTCGACTTTGATTCATCTTATTGAAAAATCGATATACATTCATGCTATTTAACTATAAGAACTTTAGTATATATGTCACTTTATTTGAACATTTCTATCATCAACTTTAATAAATTTCCAAAAATGTCCCTAGTTTTCCTATTTTCCTTACTACTCTCCCACACTTAAATACATCAATCGGAAGATATTAAGTTTAACCATAACAAAATACCTCGTTGTCGGAAAAAGTAAGTTGGGTTTAGGACACCCGTATCGAACCTAACCCAGCCCATATCTGGACCTAAAATAGGTGAGAGAGAGTGTAGAAGTGGCTAACTCGAGCCAATTAAGGTCAGTGAATCCTAATCTTGGAAATTTTCATTTTGTACGACATTTAATTTCATTAATAACCCTTCTATACAGTTACCAACATTTCTTCATATATTTAGTGTTTTTTTTTTTAATAATTGATGATTGATCTCTTATTTTCAAGCAAATGTGTTGGTAGGTATGGTTTTTAATCTTTATTTTCAGGCACAAAAATGTAGATATATTGTCCCAATACCTCGCAAATGTGAAACAATTAAAAATCTATTCTATTTTATACCCGAATCAAATCAAACCACGGCATTTTTATGCCTTGCTTAGGCCAAAACATGGATATCTATGTTTATTTGGATTACTTACAAAATTTCTTTACATTCACACATTGAACTTGGCGTAGCGTAGTATCAACATTCCCGTTGAAATAAACAATTTGACACAAATTTGGTGACCACTTTCGTGTTGACTTTCTCTTGTACACATATTCAAGGTCATTCTATGGACTATTATGAGAGTCAAATCCATGTTGTTTTAGAGATAAAGAAGACGTGTAAGCAATAATTATTTTGACTATTTATCAAGATTTATTCTTCTTGGCATGGTTTCAATGAAATAATCTCAAACTTGTTTGCTTTTGTTTAAAAAAATAAATAAAAAGTTAGCAGATAAACCCACAAAATTATAAGGGTGACTTTAGTTCAAGTTCAAGCAGATAAATCTAAAGGAGCCTAAAATAGGCACTTACACCCATCTTAGAGAATGTTAGCATTGGAAATTTTCTTCTTCTTTTTTTACATAAATGTATAGTTATAATTATTTTTTTTAAAGTTGATTGATTAAGATTGGATATTAAATCAACTGAATAAAATAATTACGATTTTATACTAATACAAAATTATATTGTTAAGAGAAAATCTTTCAGTATTAATATTTTAAAAAGTGTGAATGTGCAGTATTTTAGTTATTCGAAAATTTTCTATAATTTTAATTTTTTTCAAAGTATCATATTTTTCAAAAAAAAAAAAAAAAGTAATATGATGCTTGACAGTGAGCTATCATAATTTTACACCCCACCTCGAAAAAAAGTTATTACTTTTCTTATATCTATTTATAATACCTCAAAAAAAAATTATAAGAAATAGTCATTACTTTTCTATTTTATTCAACTTGTTATGAATTTTAATTCTATTTCTATCTTGCTGCGCATTCTATAAATCAAATGTATCATAATCTGAAAATTAAATAAATTAAATAGAAACCGATAGGTCTAGCAACGTATAATATAACAATCTTCTTGTTGGGTCACGCGTGTCATATGTGATGCATAAATGTTTTCCATCATTTGTACAAGAGCTAAATGGTTGTTTTACATTTTTTTTTTTACGTGCAAAATACCTTATGAGTTATCACACTAAAATCCATAAGTTAAATTTAAAATGAGAAATTAAGATAATTTTGGTGTTTTGTTCATATTTTATAAACTTTAAAAGAATATGGGCATAATCGATATTAGACATAACTCATTAATGGAAAAAGAAAAAAAATCATAGGGTGTTAAAGGATTTGACATACACAAAAACCAATAACAAGTTCACTATAATTAATGTTGATTGATAAGAATTCAAAGAATTAAAGAGGATTGATAATCACACAATAATCTCAAACACTTAAGAAGAGATTTTGATATGTGTTCAACATGAGAGGGAGGCTAACAATAGAAAGCAACTTCTAAGATGCTATTAAAATTCTTAACATGCCCAATGCCAAACTTATAAATAAGTAGAAAGCCTTTAAAATAAAATAAGACATGCAATCGCTAGAAAAGGGCTAACATTCAAATAACTACTCTTAGCCGTTTAAATAGCTTGAAGATCTTTCTAGGTTTGCAATGGTAATGCAGTCATCCAGATAGCACTCAACTTGGCATTCACATGACGTGAAGTACCTAATCTAGTGTTCATATGCCTCTCCATGGCTATCCAGATGTTGCTGCTTTAACCAACACATCTCGGCTTCTTGATGTTTTGAACAACTCTAGCAATTAAGCTTTACGCTTAGTATTTCCCCATCCTTTAGTTCATGGTGAGGGATCATGATTGCATTATCAAAAATTTTTACTGCTTAATTTTTCCTTCTATAGCTTAGTTTGGCTATTTTATAAAAATCATTTAAAAATTAAAAAAATAATAATAAAAGAAAAAATACATCATAAAATGAAAATATTTATATAAAAAGAAAATGAATAAAAAAGAAAACTAAAAATAATAATAAAGGGAAGAGCGCCTTGAAAAGAACATTTTTTTAAGAGTGCAGTGTCAAGATGGAGATTTAATTGCATGTGTTACCTTAATGAATTCTAATTATCTGAAAGTAATTTTCTTTTAATGTAGTGGATTTACTCGAGTACCCACTAAACTTGGCTTGATTTAATTTATTTGCTCTATCTAGATAGTAAAGTATGGTTTTAACTAAATTAGCTCCCTATAGCCACTCATAAAACATCATCTGTTCGGTTTGAAAGTTAAAATTCTAATACTTAACTATTTGATCATTGTCATGCTCTAAAGCCAAGGATATGACAACTTTGCTGCACCCTCTCACCGTAGTAATACTAAATCTACATATATGCATATTTACATAGTTCTTCCAAAGACTCTAATTTGAAAAGTGTTCACAAAATCTTCAAAATGCACATTAGCTAAAAATTATTAATTAGCCTAAATCTAAATTAAGCATTCTATCCTTCCATATTCTTCTATTTAGCTAATGTCACTCCCAATCTCAATCTAAGAGTCCCATTATATTTGTTACCTGAAATTTAAGTCCAAAATGGACGAGTGGAAAAGCACCATACAAAAATACTGTGTACTTATACAAACATATGTAACACCACACACGACTTGTAATCCATATGCAACTATATAACATAGCTAGCACATTCAGTTTGATTGATTATATTAATATGTCTATCACATAAATAATTTGGGAATCAAACCCATGAGTAATTTTTGAATGTAAACCTATATATACTCCCCATGGTAATGTTGAATATGTAAATAAATACACTCCATGAGTCTATGGAATTCTTTCAAATTCCTATGAGTCTATAGGCTGTAAAATCATAAGTCTATGAAACTTGGATGGTTTCAATGGGTCATGGAATCACTTAGATTCCCAAGAGTTGCAACCTAATTGTTATTAGGTTATTTTATTTTATTTTTTTCTCCTACCTCCTTCATGTCTTATTATTATTATTGACTTTTCACATTCCTAAGATGGAGCAAATTCTAAGAATCGGTTTTAAAATTGTGAGTAGGTTTTGTGAGTTAATTTAAAAAATATAGGTCTTAGTTAACCCTAGTTTTCACAAAATAAAAGTTTTAACAAACACAACAAATAAATGTATAATTAATTAGTCAATCCATATTTATATAATTGTTTTTAATTTTAGTGTTGTAGGTCTTAGTCAACCCTAGTTTTTCATAAGATAAAAGCTTTGAGAAGCACAACAAACAAACATATAATTAATTAATTAACCCATTACTGATATAATTATTCTTATTCTTAGCACTCAAAACCAATAAATAATAGTAATTTACATTCCTGATTTTTGCTTACACACTTGTCAATCATCCAAAGTGTTTTATTAAACTACTTAAAATAGATCTTCCCACTGATTTGTAACCTAGTTATTCATTTTAGAACTCAAAATATACGTTTTTGGACTCTTATAATGCTTATTTAGTTGATTAAGGAGTGTGGAGGGTTGATCGAGGTTAGGGATTGGTCAATTAGCCCTCTAACCAAATCGACTCCTCGTGTTTCTCTTTGACCTAGTTGATCGTATTACTCCTAAAAGGCTTTTTCTCCAAGTCTTCTACAAAATTTGTATTTTCAAACCCTAAATTCTTCTAAGTTTATCTCTAAATTATGTTTTATTTAAATTCCATATTTTTGGCTAAAATCTCAAAACATTTTTAGAATTACACATCTCAAATTTTAGTTTACCTAAATCTCTTGATTTTCGATTTCATTCTATGTAATCCTAATTGTTTTTTTTTTTTAATTCAAAACATTATTTTTGATCGATTTCTCTTAACAAAATAGTATACTTTTATGACCCATTACATATTATATATACAATTATGTAAAAATTCCTTATTTTTTTTGTGAACTCTAGTATCCTACATATTATGTAAGACTTTTGTGGTTAAAATCTTAAATTGTCTTAGATTCCTCCAATATTGAGATTGAAACCTAAATGGGTTGGTTATAGATGCTAATTGCTATTTGTAAATTCCCATGTGTTACTAAAAGCTTATGAATTGTATCTTTTTTTATATATGTATTTGAAATCCTATTATTATATATTATAAACTTTAGGTTTAATATTTAAGAATAAAAAAGATTTAGGATAGACTTGCGTGATAAGCGCACCTTCTAACCTCTTCCCCTCTCCTATGACAACAAGAGAATTTTCTCACTGGAGTGAGTTATGAAAGATGATATAAAGCCTATTTGGATTGTTTGTTTCTTGTGTATATTTAATATGTATATAATCTGTATTTGATTCGTATCTATTTAAAAATTAATATTTAGATAAACTATTTGATTTATATTTAATTCACTTATATTTTAAAATAAAATTTAGAAATTTGTTTATTTTTAATAAAAATATATGTATAATTATATCTTTTTTTTTATTTGAACTTTATCTACTTCTAGCCAAACACTTATATATGAATAAATATAAAACAGATAAATATAATACAAACCAAACAGACCGACTATGCTAATCGTGCGAGGCTTGCCATTTTAATTTTCATCGGAAAGGGTTCTTATATAATATCCAGCAAATGTTTAGATTGGATCTGGGCCATAGCCTGGTTGTTAAGGTGTGCATATGTATGGGGTGAAGGTGAACAACCAGGGATGAGTATTGTCTAAATGCATTGAGTAATAGATTTACATGTGAGTTCTTGGGCTTTGTGATCTTTTATTATTATTATTATTATTTCCGGCCATTCTTGGGTTAATTCTATTGTCCAAAGGCAACGTAGCATTGGTCCTTGCAAAATCATTAAAGTAAGCTGCTTCTATTCTTTTTAGGCCCACCAACTATTAAGCTAATTGACTGACATTAAAGATCATAAAACAATTAGTTAATAATGTCGTGCCTTAATGAGTCCAATATTTCATTCTCTTTTTTCTTTTCCCATACCACTGATAATTTTCTTTTCTAATATAATGTTGGTCTGCAGATATAAATTATCCCATATTTGCAATTAATATTATTATTCTTTTTTTTCCTTTCTAGATATAGTGTGGCCGGATTTGATTTGTAAAAGATCTTTCAAATTTTTTATAATAACTTAATTATAAATAAATATTCCATCTTTAATAGTTTCTAAGGGAAATTTTTTTTTCAAAATTTTCAAAATCCAATTTAAAAAAATGAATCTTCCCATATCAATCTACCCTACCTAATTTGTTGAAAAAAAAAATTCTTTTTATTGATTTAATATTTTCTTTTTCTTTTTTTCTTTACTCCTTTTTTTAATAAAAAGCAATTAATTATAAATACTATTTACCATTCATAAGTATAAAATCATCTTCCCAGAGCAAGAGCCATGATTAAACAACATAAGTATTGATTACCGTCGTTACCTTTTTTTACTAGACTATAATTAGCTTAGAGATCTTTATTGTGTACAATGTATTATGCTTTCTTTGTTTGTGATTTTTCTTTATATTGTGTAACATGGTTTTATGGTATAACTATTGTTATATTGCATTGTTTTTATCCCCTTTTCTTGATCTTACTTTTCTTTTTGATCTAGCCATTCCCGATTAGCTTCTTATATTCTGTCATATACCAATTATATGCATTGTATCACATATTACAATTAAGGAATTTAGTAAATAAAAATGTCATTTTAATGTATTTGATGATATTAGTTTTGGCCACCATCCCTTTTAATCCTGCATCCATCCCTGTTGGAGTTCTCCACCTAGATCTCTAGTGACACATGGCCATTAATGGAGTCCCTTTTCTTGTAAATTGAGTTTTGCTCACGACTCTAAAGCATCCCTAACAACCCTACAACATGACCACCACATCAGACGTTGAAAGCAGCCCAAGTAAGGCTGAAAACCACTGATCCAAGCAGTTGGTTTTTCTTCCTTTTATTTATTAAATAAAAATGAAAAACACATTTCCTTCTCCCCCCCCCCCCCCCCCAAAAAAAATGAAAATAGACTATTATCAGTAAATGTGTTCTTTAAATTGAATTTTTTTTTTCATTTTTTAGTATTTTAGGATGAAAATTCTTTTCAATAATAATAATAATAGTATTTTTAACCGAAATTAGATTTTAGTTCACTTAAAAATTCACTCTTGCTCAAAAAATAAGGTAAGCTTTTTTATGTTTTTAAGTAAAATTTCCTCAAAAAAAAATCTTGTAAAAGAAAATAAAAAGTGTCATTATTAAAGTAATAACTTTTCCCTTTAACAAAAGCTTTTCTTTTCCTTTCCAAAAGATAAATAAAGAAAAACAAATTATAGCATAATACAAATTTTCAAAAAAACTTAAAAGATAAGAAAACAACGCCTGAGAAAAAGTTTTTAAAAAACAAACCACGATTGGCCAAATCCTTCTAAAGGTACCTAGGGATCCATTATGGAGTAACCATTAAAAGAAAAAAAAAAGTCCCTTTAACCATGAATAAATAGGTTTCTCATCCATAGTTCTTAAAAAAAAAAAAATCTCCTAAGAAAATTTTACTTAGAGCATCATTTGATTAAATTCCGATGTGTTTGAATCCATAACTTTTTTATTTATCTAAAAACAATTAATGTCTCATTTGTCATAATTAACCTACCCAATTGATTTTAATATTTCCATTCCAAATAAAAGCTAAAACTAAAAAAATATATATGGATTTGAAAAACGAAACTTTCGTCGATATAAGAGGAACTGATTCAAATAAAGTAAGAATAAAAGGTTCCACTTCCACATCACTTCAACTGGATGATCTTAACATTGACCCCATCTAAAGTTGGGTGGGAAAGCCACCAATTGTAGCCATTAGCTTTAGATAAAGTTGAACTTTGTCCACCAAAAGTCCCACTTCAGATAATTGAAGTCTTATGTTAACCAATTAAGGTTGATCGAAAGAAAAACCTAACTTTTAATTTAACTTCAATTGTAAACAAAGTTAAACTTCATCCAATCAATTTTAGCTTAAAAAAAAAAAAGAAAAAAAGAGGCACATTTAATGGCACTTTGGACAAATAGAATGCTATTTTATTTGACCAAAATCCTAAACAAAAAATTCAGTATAAATACAAATTTTAAAAACCCAAAATCCTAACCAAGCCTCTTAAGTTGTTTGTTAGCTAAGATTTTTTATTATTAAGCTTGCCTAACTTTGTTTAATGCATGATTTAGAAGTTTAGGCTTTGATCATGTTTAGTTTGTAATGATAGTTGTTGAAATTACTAGTTTATGTTAGCTTTTCTCATATTCTCTCCCTTGATTATGTCAAACCCATGTATTCTCTATTAATGTGAGCTCATTTTCGTTATTTTATTGTTGTTTTGGTTAAGTAGTTATATAGTTTTATGGGCTACAATGTAGCCAAATTCACCCAAGGTTGCCGATTTTGTGATTTAGTTTTAGGATTTAATATGGGTTTATCTGTATTTTCTTATCACTCGTGTAGATTATATCTAGTGAGAAGATTGAGGGGCAATACAACATTAAACCATGTTGGAATTTACTGTTTAGTGGCAAGGATGAGGATAACAAGTCTAATTATACGATCCACATAGGCTTAGGTTTTTAATGTATGTAGTTTGCTAACAATCTTTACCTAAAGATAGAAATTAGGTCTTATAAATCGGTCTACTAATACTTGACAGGGGCTTTAGAATGTTCAATATAAAGATTGAGCTTACTCCACCTAAATTGATTAGTTTTAGATACTATTTCACTGCATTGTATGATTGGCTTTATTAATAAAAAGAAATTGATTTACTTATCCTATGTTAGTTTCTTTTTTCTATTCTTGTTGATTTTTGTCTTGTTTTGTTGATGTCTATAGTTTGTTTTCTTAGAGCTTGACGAATGCATTCCTCATTACCCGTCAGACATCATACAAGCTTAGAAGAAAATAGTTCCAAGATTGTGCATACCTTAGTATCTAAGTATGCTTGCTTAGTTAGTCCTTATTAAGATTCAACTTGATCTATTTGGATGTATGGGTTTATAAGTCCAATCAATCTCAAATGAAGCTTAAATATATAATTAATATTATCAAATTTAAGCTCAATATTATTTAGGTAAATTGCAACCTCATTCTTTTTCTTGTATATGCTTGGCTCTATATCCTTAAAGGTAAGCTTTTATGATCCAAAATTTTTCTCAATGTCTATAGACCTCTAATTGACCCTTTAGTTCTACATATGCCAATAATAAAAACTTTGCTAAATGGGTTTAATCTATAAGACTTTGCTAATGTCTACATCCCATGCTTTTTAATGTTGAAAACCATGTCTTGAGGTTTTAGCCTAGCTAAGCCTACTCTATTAATCTCTTTGCTTGACATGTTTATTTTGGGGAATTTCAAGATGTAATCATATAAAGGTGACTACACCATATAGTCACTTTATACTATTAGCGGCCTATGTTTTCCATGAATGGGGGTGTTATACTATATGAAATAACCAATTAATACCCTGGATGAAGGCCATCGAAGCTGCATCAAAGTTGTTGACAATCTTTGATAGTTGTTTCGTATTGCAATTAGACTTTATATTTACTGTATTTTGAAAGACAAAACTACAATAGGAGGAAAGCAATTACATGGTGTAGTTACTTTTGAGTAATTGCGCTTTAGAATTTACTGCTTGTTTTTCTATGCATTCCAATGTATTCTCTTAGTTCCACCTACTCCACTCTATAAATTTTTTGAGTTATTTGCACTATTTGTTTTACTTTTCTATACATCACATTTTTCACTTTAAGAAATGACATCAAATTTCAGCAAATTAATATATGAAAATTGAAAATTTTTTTATCTATTATGATAGTTTCTATTTATAACATATTGAAAATTATCACCCGCTTTATGTACATAATGTATCTATTGTACATTATCTGTGAAACCTCATAGAATTATGTCATTTCTGATAATAAAATTAATTAAGACAATTATTTAATATCTCAATAAAGTAGAATATAGTGTCTTAATTTTTTTTTCTAATATTAGGACTTTCAAATAATTATGATTCATGTCTATACTTTATAATTAGGCATCAAAGATTATTAGCTATGTAAGGTTATTCTTCAATCTTTATATAACAAGAATTTTATTAAGTCAATTTAAGATTCATTTAAAAATATGTATATAATTTTTCTTCTTTAAAGAAATGTAAATAATTAATTTGTTTAAGAAACTTTTTTAGCTAACTTTCTAAGAAAGTTATCTCAAAGTTAGCTTCTTTAAGAAAGTTACTTCATTAATTTCTTAAAGAAGCTTATTTGATTAACTTCTCAAGTAAGATATCAAAAGAAACTTAGTTAAAAAGTATACTAAGTTAACTTCTTAATGAAGTCATCTTGATGAACTTGATAACAAAGCTTCTTATAACTTAAAACCACCAAATTAACATATTAATAAAACTACCCATCTTGCAAAAACCTTAGCCTACGAGATTAATTAGTCCATAAATCTAGAAAATCTTATCTTAAGAAGGTTAAATAAGGTTAAGATACTATAGTTGACTTAGTAAACTGATGATTGACTTGAGTCAATTTTGCTAAAAACAAAGCATTGACTTAAGTCAACTCCTTATTAGATAAGGAAAGACCTGAGTTAACTTGAGTCTATCAATACAAAGAACCCGAGTTGACTAAAGAAAACTTTTAAGTTGACTTAAGATCTCTTTAGTAACGATATAAAATGACTTGTCTACAAAACCGAATAAACCCAACTAAGCTCAAACTTATGAGATGAATTTTAACAAAAGTCTTAATAATCTAGACATGTAAATCAAATTTAAATCCAACTAGAAAACCATAACTTCTACCTTATACAAGTTAGCACTAACCCTTTTTCATTATAAACCGAGTCATTAGATGATAAATTTGACCTAAAAATCAAAATCAAATATTACAAATTCTAGTCAAATGCCATCTGTAAATTATATTTTACCAATTATTAAAAGGGTAAATATTTGAATATGGTCTATTCAGTGAGAAGATTGCCACTTAACTATAAGGATGTTAGTGATTTTACCGTATTCGTGATTACTTGAAAACTTCTTTACTTAAATAAAATTTGTTTAAAAGTATATATATATATATAATGACATATCAACCAATGCAAGGAATGATGAATAATGATTACAACCTATACTTCACCCAAAAAGAAAAAAAAAAGATAAATTGACTTAGAGTAGTTATTTTTTCTATGCATAGCACTATTATGAGATGATAGAAAAATTATTTCACACAATTAAAATTACTACTAATTGCTGAATAAGAAATGAAAATTCCTTCTAAAGATGAAAGAGTAATTAATCTTGATATTTATCTATAAATCTTTCCACATTTTACCATAGGACTCTAACCTATAAGCAAAACAATATTCTATCATTAATATTATTAATACTAATTATCGTCAAATAAACAATAACTATTTTTTTCTTAAATTACAATTTCTTTCGGTCCTTTTCTTTTACTTTCTTTCTTTCTTTTTTTTTTTTAATCTGCCGACCAATCTGCCGACCAATCATATTACACCTTTTTCCACTTTTGCTGCATTGTAGGTAGCAGCCCTATTCTGGTAGAGCTGGCTAGCAGCATACTACCTTTGCAATACAGAGCTAGATCTCTACTTCTTCTTCTTATTATTATTATTTAATAAAATCGGTTTTATTTTTAATTTTATTATTTTATTTTATATATTATTTTTTTATAATTAATTATTATTATATAAATTAATAATAAAATTAAAAATTAAACCCATCCATTAAAAAATTGGGATTCAGAGGACTTTTTTGTCCGAAAACCAAACTTCCCCAATGCGCCATTCCACATGCCGGACCTTTCTCTCTCCAAATCTCCTGCCCTGCCACCACATGCACAGGCATCATGGGGGAGAATCGCATCACATTTTCTCTCTCCTCGTGCAGCGTGTTTGGGCGATTTGCTTCCTTCTATTTTCTCTCTACTTTGTCTTTTCATTCTCTCTCCTCCTGGTTCATTACTACGTCAACAGATACACACAACATACATACATGCATACACAACCTTGATAATATATAAGT
This sequence comes from Laguncularia racemosa, assembly GCA_037954665.1. Classification (NCBI taxonomy): domain Eukaryota; kingdom Viridiplantae; phylum Streptophyta; class Magnoliopsida; order Myrtales; family Combretaceae; genus Laguncularia; species Laguncularia racemosa. Next base: position 774,977 of record JBBMOL010000094.1, on the reverse strand, counting down.
CCCATATTAAGGGCACCCCTTTAGCCTTTTAGTGCACTTCAGTATACAGTCATTCCTATACTTCACTGAAGAATCAGAAAATGGCTAGGATAGAACAGCCGCAACTCGCTGATTCGACTCGCAACTTCTACGTCCTTCCACATGTCAGGCTCGGGGATGCCAACTCCTTCCTCAGTAACCCTCCATTCCCCAACTCAGCTCGCTCCTACTCTCGCTTGGACGGCCGAGTCAACTCACAACCTGCTCGCGTCGGCCGAGGACGTCGAGCTGGAAGCAGGAGAGCGAAGCCTAACCTAAATTCTATTCCAAACCCTAATCCTGACTACCCTGCTACCGACCAAGATGAAAATGATGGATCTGCTATCAATTTCGACTCATACGAGTCGATTCCGGTGGAAGTGAGCGGTTCGGAGGTGCCTGAACCGGTGAACCGTTTTGAAGACATCGGTTTGGTGAATAGTGTAAGAGAAAATATAAAAAGATGTAAATATGTAAAGCCTACTCCAATACAAAGGCACGCAATACCGATAGCTTTGTCAGGTCGTGACCTTATGGCTTGCGCTCAAACGGGGTCAGGCAAAACGGCAGCTTTTTGCTTGCCGATGATACTTGGAGTTTTGCGTAGTAATGTTGAGAACGGGAATAGGGTTTATAAAAGTTCTTGTGCTTTGCCTTGTGGACTTGTTGTTGCTCCTACTAGAGAGCTTTCTTGTCAGGTGTGTTGGGAGAAAACGCGGTTTAATGCATGCATCTACACGATGATTTGTATATATGTATATACAAAAGCTAATGTGAAAAAGTGGGATTTATTTTGTTTTTGATGCGGTGTAATGTTCTGGGTGTAAAAGATTTTTTGACTTTGGTACTGCTTGTTTTATAAATTTGATCATTTTCAGGTTGTGAAAGTGATGGGAATAGGGTAAGATATGAGAGTGGATTTTGGGCAATGAAGCTATTAGTTTTCGGGTTTTTCAGTATTAAATGAACTTGGGTTTCTTTTTGTGTTTTTGGTAGGTGATTTATGTTTTAAGTTGTTACTTTGTTTGGTTGTTTTGTTTTGTAGATATATGAAGAGGCCAACAAGTTTGCTTATAGAACTGGAGTTAAGGTTGGTGTTGTATATGGTGGTGCTCCAGTTGCTCAGCAGGTAATTACATTTTGGAATGAACCGTGTTAGTGTGAAAAGATGTGTCTAAAGTTATTTTGCTATTAATTATCGGTGCATTTCTGGAAGATTCCCTACGGTTTACTGTCTACGTTAGGGTAGTTTCTTTTTTATATTGCTTGATAACATGTACTGTGCTGGAGTCTTTCTTGTCATAATGCAATTTTCTTTTATGACGATGAATCAGTAATGCATGACATAGTAAATGTATGTTTCGTGGGAGTCATTTTTCTTAACATTTTTCTGACATTTCTTATAATCAAACTTTTAGAATTGCTAAATATTATCACGTTAATCTCAAGTAAGTAGCTGCTTTTAGCGGCATGTGCTTGTGGGAGGAAAAGTTAACAGTCAATGGCCAGGTTGTATTACTTATCCATTATGGTAAAATGATTGTCTTTCTAGAAAGAGAAATCATTCCTCTTATTTTCTAATCGTAATTTTAATGATTCTTAACCACCATTAGCGGCTGCCGTCCACTGCTGTCATCGCATTTTGCTAGTATTTCATTTTCTTGAGTTTATTAAGATAATATATGACAAATGCAAAGATTTGAGAATCATCAATGTGGAAAAAAATCCAAAAGGCTTTTTGCATGAAAGAGCACCCTTACATCATATTTGGATTGGTAGAAATCAATGGAAATGGAAAGAAATGGGAGGAAATGGTAGAAAGTTTGATGTTTGTTATTTCAAATTAAGAGTGGAGATAGAAGGAAATGTAAAGAAATGAGTGGAAATTTTTACCTTAGAGCCCCTTTTTTCTTTTCAAAGTTGGAGAGAAATGAGTGAAAGTGGATGGATGGCAATAAGATAATTTAGTGAAACATCTTTCCTGTCACGTGCCACTTCATTTACTTTCATTTCCGCTTTCTAATACCAACAAAACAATGGAATGGGTGGTTTTTTTCCATTTCATTCCATTTACGTAATACCAAACATAAAAGTGGAAATTATGCCATTTCCATTTGAAGCCATTACATAAGCTAGACACTTATATTTTTTTTTCTTTTGTGATATGTTCATTGTTCCTGGGAATTTCAGTGGTTCTGCTAGATTTGCGTGGATGCATTTTTTTTTCTTCCTCGTTGTTGTGGGGTTATGTGCCATAGCTGGAGTCTTACATGTCTTAGTGGATTTAAGTGTCGTAACCATCGAAATAATTTTAATTTTTTGCCCTATTTTTATAATATATAGCTAGCTGACCAATATTCAGTTGTGATGCATGAGACGCAAGTTACGACATCAAACAACTCAATTACGAGATTGCTGGAACTTTCTTAGGTTTTTGACTCATTTCTACAATATACTGTAGTATATTCTTTTGAATTCTAGAGTCTTGTTGGCAATACTCTGTTAGGTACTGAGTGTCAAATTGTGTGGAAATATGCTGAGATGTTAGATTCTATAAGAACGAGCTTCCTGTGGATGCCGTCCTACCTGTGAAGCATTATGAAAGTTTTGTTTGGACATACTTTTGAATCTGGACTCATTCCAAGTTTTGAGGCTTTTTAGCAATTGCTAGCATAGTTTGTTCCTATTTTGACTCAGTTTTTTTTTTTACCTTTTTCTTTGAAGTTACGTAGCTTGGCAAGGGGTGTCGACATCTTAGTTGCTACACCTGGTAGATTGGTTGATATGATAGAAAGAGGCAAAGTATCACTTGGGATGATTGAATATTTGACCTTAGATGAAGCTGATAGAATGTTGGACATGGGATTTGAACCTCAAATCAGAGAGATTGTGGAGCAAATGGATATGCCTCCCACTAATGCAAGGCAGACGATGCTGTTCAGTGCTACTTTCCCGGAAAATATTCAGGTTTCCCTGAGTACATATTTTTTTCTTTAAATTTTTGTGAGTTTTCTGCCTGCTTTTTTCTTCCATAAGAGGAAGTGTTATGGGATGATTGTTATACCGCTGTCAATCTTCATGTCATCTATCTATCTTATGCAGAGACTTGCCTCTGATTTTCTTACAAACTACATTTTCCTGTCCGTGGGTAGAGTAGGCTCAAGTACTGATTTAATTGCTCAAAGGGTTGAGTATGTTGAAAATATGGATAAAAGAAGCCGTCTTTTGGATATTCTTCAAACTCAGATGGAAAACGAATGCTCAGGAAAGGTAGTTGCTTTGACTTCTTTTTGACATTGTTATTTGGAAGATCAACGGTCCTATTTATTTCTTTTGTTTTTGTTAATTTAAACTTGCATTTTGGTTGTTCTTGCAAATTTCAGTGAGAGGAATCAGCGCAGATTAATTACCATTTTTCACTTCTTATGCTGCAGCAAAAATTGACATTAGTTTTTGTGGAAACCAAGAGAGGAGCTGATGCTTTAAAGAGTTGGTTGTCCAAAAAGGGCCTTCCTGCTATAGCTATTCATGGGGACAAAGTTCAAATAGTGAGCCCATTTACTTTATTTTTCTTATTTTTAGCATGCATTAAACATTTTTAAGCAGCAGGTTCCTTCTGGCATTGAAGTATTAGGGCAAATTATTTGAAATGTAGGAGTTTGCATTAAGCTTAAGCCCATACATTTTCCTTTTCCTAGCAGTTATGTTGAACATATTGAACTTATCGCAATTTTATATTATATCAAGGAGAGAGAACGGGCACTGAAGTACTTCAAGACGGGTGCTATTCCAACTTTGGTTGCAACAGATGTTGCTTCGCGGGGCCTTGACATCCCTCATGTTGCTCATGTTGTGAACTTTGATTTACCAAAGGTTATAGATGATTATGTCCATAGAATAGGCCGAACTGGTCGGGCTGGTAAATCTGGGCTTGCAACGGCTTTCTTCAATGAGCAGAACATACCTCTTGCGAAGGCACTTGTGGATCTAATGCAAGAGACAAAGCAGGAAGTTCCTGATTGGCTGCTGCAATATGCAGAGCAGTCATCTAATCTGGGTTCTGGGATGTCCCATACATACAAGGGCAGCAAGTTTGGTGGTCGTGACATTCGAAGAGGTCAAAAGTACGATGCTTATGCGGCCTCTTCTGGAGATTACTGTGCTCGTACCAGCACTGAGGATTATGGTTCTGCCAATGCCAATACGTACGATCCAGGAAGTTCGGGTGTTGCTGCTGATGGTAATTCCTATGTGGAAAAGCATGAATCTGTTGTGGCAGATGATTGGGACTGGAACTAGGAAACCTTGTGGCTGGCCCCTTTTGTTCATTGGTGACTTCTAAACGTATATTTTGACATGATAATATTTGGTTTTTGTTTTTGGGTCAGGAATAGCCAAGAAATACTGATTAAAGAACGAAAATATATCCGTCAACTGACATTTCTCATTTGTCAATTCGGCTTTGTCCTTTATTAGGAGGAACGTAGTTTCTCTCAAACTTCAAATTTCACTGTAAGATGCTTATAAACCAGAATCTTGATGACATTTTGCTGCTGATCTTTTGCTGTTGTGTCATTTTATGATTCTATTCTTCACTTTGTTAAACTGCTGTTTTACCTTCCCGAAAATTAGCTGCCCTTTGAAGTGCAATAAGTGATGGTATCATGCCAAGCACACTATCTATGAAGCAGGTTACGAGGTCAGTTTGAGAATTAGGCTCACTTAAGTCTGTTTCATGTAGTTCAGTAAACAGGATGGTTTTAGGCTTGGAGGATTAAAATGTCATGAGGAGAGTATTTCGATCTCAAAGATTTGAAGCGAGTATTTTTTACCTCCCTGTCGTAATTATTGAAAAAACATGTGGGAGAATTTCCATAAAATTTTATGTATGTGATCTTTACATTGGTGTGAAAAGTGCATAGATCTCTCTCTCTCTCTCATTCTCTCTCAACAAATATAATAAAAAATATAAATGCTTATATTTCTCGTAAATATTGACAATATTTATCTTATCATAGCATATGATGCTATTTGTCATAAAATGTATTGTATATTGTATTATATTTTATAGTAAATTACATTATATTATGCAAAAATTATTTTGTTCTTGCATATTTGATTGGTTTTTCAAATCAATACTATGAATATGTATAGCTCAAAAAGATTATACGAAATATCCTACTTAGCATATATTTGTTTCATCAAAGGTTATACTAATTTGTTGATCTATGCCTTCAATTTTTTGAAACTTAGAAAGTTCTTTTATTTAGTTGTGATTAATGAATCTACAAAATCCTTCATATTTGATTTAAATTTAATCTAGGTTTATGGCAATTCCTTATTTTCATCCCCAAGCATTATGAATCTTGCATTTAAAAAAAAATCATTGTTGACCCATTCTTCATTAAATTATATAGATTGCTCTAATAATGATGAAATTTATATTTTGTTCACTAAATTATACGAAATTTTACTCAATTCCATATATTTAATGCATTAAATCCATGTGAATGGAGGAAAATAAAAAGAATTTTTTATTTATATTCAAATTAGAATTTGTAATAAATACAAGTAGAAAGGAATTGATAAACAATACTTAGACTTTATAATATATATAAAATTGTTAAAACAACCCAAAACAATAAGGAAAGAAATTCATGAAGAAGGAAATATGGTAATGCACTATTTAAGGCATCATACTATTTTAGAAGGATACGTAACAAAAGGGAAATATTACCCTAATGGTATACAAGATATAAGATATACCAAATATAAAAATAATTTGAAATATTACTTCGTTATCTAAAAAAATCCATACCAATTTTTTAATCAAATTAAGTAGGTTAGTATTAGTTGTAAATAAAAAAGAAGGTCTGTAATTAGAGAGTATGAAGACATTTTTAGGAAATATATATATATATATATAAGATAACTTGAAAATAAAACATAAATACAATACATGAGATTTTTAATGGTACATTAACATAGTGTAAACCTCCCTCATTCCTTTCTTTCTACAAATTTATTATTCATATTTAGTTTGCCAACTATAACCTTAAATTTTAAAAAATGAAGTCGAGTGAAAAGTTTCTAACTTAAATTAATAGATAATATGATATGATAAGCATTTAGAGACAATATGATATGAAAAGTTTCTAACTTAAATTAATAGATAATTTGTGTATATGCAACTTTTAAGTTACATTTTATAGACAAGGCTTATATACTCTATAAAAATTATAGATATACCGTTACCTTATATTAAAGATATGATCGTGTATATTATAAGATAGGGCATTATAAGGAATTTCTTCATTGAATTCCTCCCAGATCTTACTCCTAACTTGTTCACCTATTAATTTTGGTAAACCGACTAAGAATTTTTTTTTTTCCAGAAAGTTTGATTACAATCATCTTATAGTAATATCCTTTGTAGGAAAATATCCTTATATTAGCGGAATTCTCCTAAAGATTTACACTTTATATTTGATAGTAGATCTAGGTTTTTATCTCAGATGTGAGATCTAAAATGCTGACTAATACAATACATTAAAGTATTGATAGCATCCTGAGTTGGTTCATTATTTTCATTAAGGATTTTAACTCAATTTTCATCTTTTTTAATGGCAGTTAAAATGTTTATTCATTATTCTTCAGTGAGATAATTATCTCACAAATCTTTTAATTGGCCAGTAAAGCCAGCAATTAAAAATATAACAATTTGATAATCAGATATGCCCTGAATACTTTTATTTGTATTCGAGAACATGATCATCTGATTAAGAGCATTTAAAATCATTTGTTCTGAGGCTTCCTCTATGTTCCATTCATAAGTGGTTCCTACAGAATATTTATTCTGGAAATTATTTAGTTTCTCCTCAAGCATAATATCATGAGGAGATGTTCACTGATAATATAACTTTTGAGGTTCTTTCCATGTAATTTTATTAACTTCTCCACCATCTGAATCATTAAGACTTAAGTCTTTTAATGAAACGTTTGGATTGGAGTCAGAATCATTATTAGATTCATTAAGGACATTAATTTTCTCTGATGGAGTATCTTGGATGACTAGATTCCTAAATTTAGGAGTGTTTAATCTTAAAGATTCCAATGGTTCCATTGTCATTTTATTCTTCATTAACCTCTTCTTTTCGTTTAAGGCTTGAAGAAAGTCATTACTGAGACTGTTAGGTATTTCGAATGGTTTCAAAAGTGGTTTGTTATTAACCAGTTTTTCAATCCTAATATTGTTATTGACCTCATTACTAACTACATCTTCTATTCTGTCCAATTGTGTGAAGATGTTTGTATGTGTAATTATTTTGGTCAATAATTTTCTTAATGCTTGACCCTTCGATTTCTATAGCATTTTTAAAAGGTGAAAGCTTAATTTCAGTATCCTTGTGTGAATATCGGATATTGTTAAGTGATGGGTGATTAGATTCTACAACTGACCATCACTTAGTCTCCATTTGACGCATTTATTAATGGCTTTAATTTGTCTAGGTTTTAAATAATATTTTTCGAGCCAGTTAAAAAATAGAATTTGAGCACCTATTTTTTCCATAAAGTTATAATAATCCTCTTTGATTTGTTCTTTAAAATTATCAAAAGTTTTAAAGTACCATTCTCTAATCCTTTTGTTTTTAGGAGAATTAGAGTCATTATTTAGGAAAACTCTATCAATTTCAAAGGGTTTCTCTAAGATATTTAACTCAGGATCTCCTGCTTCTGAAGCAGAAGGTTCTTCATATTCTAAGTCATTAAAATTTTGATAGATTGGTTGGGTTATCCCTACTGGTTTATTGACTAAATCGCTAATTGAAGGATTAACCTTGACCTTAGGACTATCAGGAATATTTTTAAGCTCATTAATCTTCTGTCTAGGTAGATCCATTGATCTCTTAGAGGATGATATTGAAGACATGGACCTAATATCTAGATTTCTAAGGTGATCAAATGATCTTCTAGAGAATTGAAGTGTTACCTTGCCATTTAGATGTTGCATTACATTAGATGGTTCGGCATTACATATCGTTTTTCTAAGAGTAGAATTTTCCACTTCCCAGTGATCGGGCAAGTTTACCTGATCCCATTTTATTATTTTTGGAACATTTACATTTGATCTAGTTAGATCAATTTGGATTAAAAGCATTTGACCTTTTTTGTCAATTTTGTACGCTTTAGATCTAAAAGCAATTTTTATTAATTTAAAATAAATTTTATAGATGACTGCCATAGGCAATGTACCTTCAATCATTTTGTAATCGTGAGTTTTGATCTAGAGGATCAAAGAGCTCATTATGGTCTTATCTCAAAGACCCAAGGTAACATTTGGGTGACATTTAAATTGAATTGGATCAGTGCTGAGACTAGTCTCAATTGAAGCATGAATTGATATTTCATAATCCAGTTCCCTGGCATCTCTAAGGACTATTAAGATTGAAGTATCCAATCCTAATTTAGTAAGAGGTTTGGCTCCTACTTGGACTAGACCTATATGCATGTAATTCCATTCTTGGGCATATTTTCAAATGGAATCATTGTTTAGCAATTTTATCGTGGTTAACCCGTCAGAGATAGGAATGTCCTTCTCTTCAGTGGTTATAATGATTTACCAATTTAATCTATAGATTTTAAGAATTATATTTCTAAATTTGGATAGTTTTATAAAGATAAAAATATAACATTAAATTTGACATAAATATAATGGAATTTATTATTTTTTCATTTCTACTTTCCATATAACTCATTTTACACTTAACACACATATTAATTATGATTCATGTACCATTTTTATGAATTCAAATAATTCATAAAAAAAAATCCATTACAATCAATTATTAACTTTTAAATTTTTTCATAAAAAAATAACATTATCTAAACTCATGCTTAGGCTTGCAAACAAGCTGAGCTACTCAAACTTAATTAGTAAATGAGCTAAGCTTGAACTTAAAATAATGCTCGTTTATTTAAACCACTCAAGTTCAAGCTCTTATTCAGGCTTATAAGTTGATTCAAGAGTAAACGAGTTTATATTATTAATAAACCAGCTTGCAAATAAGCTCATTTATATTACTAGCGAGTCAACTTATGAACAGGCTCACAAGCACATTTGTTTATATTGTTATTAAGTATAATTATGAACAGGCATGCTAACAAACTTATGAATAGATTTACATTTATATTATTAACAAGTTAGGTTGCAATCAGGCTTCAGAGTAGGCTTGTGAATCAATATATTACATTAAAAACCACATTATATTTAAAATATAACACAACATGAAACTTTTATGATGTAGTCACTTAAAACCCATATTTTGGACCTTTTTGTTTTTTGGTTGCCGTCATATTATGGAGTAGTAAACTTTTGAAATATATTATGCTTAGATAATACATGATTTCACATAGATGCAATTATTTATTATTATTTTATGAATTTGTATTTGAAATGATAAAAATTTAAGTTAAGTTCAATAAAAAAGATGAAAACGTAAATTTTGAATTAATTTTAAGTTTTAATTTGAACTTAAACTCGTTTATCTAAACAAGTTTGAGCTTGAACTCAAACTCAAGCTTAATAAGCTCAAGCTCAGGCTTGCTTATATAAATGAGCTAAGCTTGAGCTCTAAATTCATTAATGAACTCGAGTTCAAACTTATAATTTTTAGACTTAATAAAAACTTAGCTCCTGATGGAGATCAGCTAGCATCAAGAGTTCAAGAGTCAAAGTCCAATGACCCGTTACATGGTATTGCAGGTCCAATGACAAGAGCTAGGGCTAAGCGGATGAGAGAAGCTTTGCAAGGATTAGTGATGGAGCTGCAAGAGAAGGAACCGAGCTTTACTAAGGGAGAATCCATACACGGTCCCCATACACGGCCGTGTATCATGACCGTGTGTACTTAACACGGCTTAACAGCACGGCCAGCGGCACAACCGTGTGTCTAGAATTCTCACAGAAGAATACACGGCCAGAAAGCACGGGCGTGTATTAAACCGTGTACTATGCGTATCTTATTATTTCTTTCCGCGTATTTTCTTTTTCAAGACATTGTACGAGGAAGTATAAATACCCTCTTGTAAAAAACGCTAGGGTTACGATTTTTACAGATTGGAATACACATTTGAGGGTTTTCTCTCTCTTTGTTCTTTGCAAAAGAACTCTTTCGATTTCTTCGATCTAAACGCTTGGGGAAATCATCTTGACAACTTAGGTTTCAATCAACAGGTGTGGTTGGGGTCTAGTTCCGTTCACCGCTTATTCAAGACGATTCTTGGGGATCCGATTTCAAATCACGATCGTCGGGTTCTAGGTTTAATATACCTCGGGTTCGCATCATTTGGTATCAGAGCTTCGGCTTCTTGATTCAAGTAATTCTATCCTTTTCTATTAATTATCGTTGTCTTCTTTATAAAAAAAAAAAATTGTTTTATTTGTCGTAGGAATTCAAGTCGTTCGAATAGTTACCTGTTCGTTGTTCATCTGGAAATTCGTATATATAAAAAAAAGAAGAAGAGAAATTCGTATTGAAAAAAAAAAAAAGGAAGAACATTTCGGTAATCCAGTATCTATAAGTCTCGTTCATTCGATTGTATTCATTGTGTCCCTATTGGAGTCCTTGTCCGTGTTTTCCTTAATTGATTGTTGAATTGGAACCGTTTGTTTAAAAAGTTGAGTTGCCTTAGTGGTTTATGTTAAAGAAATTTTGATTGAGTTCTGATCAAAGAGCCTATAAGAGCGAGTTGTGAGGATCATCTATTTATTGAACGAAACACGAGTGAATCCACATCTGTGAGTGTAAACAGGTGAGGGAGTGAATTGTGAGGTTTATATTATTTTTTTTGTGTGCTATTTCTAACCCTTTTATTGCAGCAATATGTTTGATCAAAGTCCTACTAGTGGAGAGAAGGGAGGCGTAGATAGTAAATTGATGTTTGAGGCATTATTCGGTGAGATGAGAAAAATGCTGAGTGCTGAAATGGAGCAAGTCCATGAGAGGTTGGATAAGATGGAGCAGAGTAGGGAACCGTCAGGTAGTAATGTTGTGGGGAGAAGAACCAATAGGCATTCAAGAGGGGAGTGAGTATAGAAGAGAAGGAGGATACTGATTCAGGGGAATATGGTTTCATGAGGGAGAGAAGAGATACCCAACGGCGAGATGGTAATTTGAGTAGTATTAAGATGAAGATACCTTCCTTTCAAGGGAAGAATGATCCAGAGCTGTATTTGGAGTGGGAGAGAAAAGTGGACCATGTATTTGATTGCCATAATTACAGTGAGGAGAAGAAAATAAAGTTAGCTGCAATTGAATTTTCTGATTATGCCAGTGTATGGTGGGATCAGCTGGTGCGTAATAGGAGAAGGTATGGTGAGAGGCCTGTTAGCACTTGGAATGAGATGAAAACAATTATGCAGAAGAGATTTATCCCTAGTCACTATTATAGGGATTTGCATAGGAAATTACAGGGGTTGACACAAGGGTCCAGGAGTGTAGAGGATTATTATAAGGAGATGGAGATAGCTATGATTAGAGCTAACGTGGATGAAGAAGATGAGGCTACAATGGCTAGATTCATCAATGGGTTGAATCGGGAGATCGCTGATGTACTAGACTTACAACAATATGTGGATATTGAGGAGTTGTTGCATAAGGCGATCAAGGTGGAGAAGCAGTTGAAGTATAAAGGGAATTCTAAATCTTGGGCGACTTCTAACTCTTCATGGAAGTCAAATTGGAAGAAGAATATTGCAGACTCAAAACCAAAAGAGGATGTGAAGGCCAAGAGTCCAGTTACTTCCTCTAAAGGTAAATCTGACACTAAACCATTCACTAGAACTCGTGATGTCAAATGTTTCAGGTGTCAGGGGTTTGGACATATTGCATCTCAATGTCCAAATCAAAGGGCCATGATCATTCGGGATAATGGAGATGTGGAGAGTATTAGTTCCAGTGATGATGACATGCCACTATTGGAGGATGGTAGTGATGTAGACGTTGAGGGACCCGTGAGTGGGGAATTACTCGTTACTAGGCGAGTCCTTAGTACTCAGCCTAAGGATGATGGTGAAGGGGTTCGGCGAGAGCATATTTTTCACACCCGGTGTCATGTACAGAAGAAGGTATGCAGCTTGATCATTGATAGTGGTAGCTGTACTAATGTTGCTAGTACCTTATTGGTTGATAAGTTGAGGTTGAAGACTTTGAAGCATCAGAAACCATACCGGTTACAGTGGTTGAACGAGTGTGGGGAAGTGAAGGTGACCAGGCAGGTTCTTATTTCATTCTCTATTGGGAGCTATCATGATGAGGTGATGTGTGATGTAGTTCCCATGCAGGCTAGTCACATATTGTTGGGGCGACCATGGCAGTTCGATAGGAGGGTAATGTATGATGGGTACAAGAACCATTACTCTTTTGTTTTAAACAAGAGAAATGTGGTTCTAACTCCTTAGAAACCATGGGAGGCTTGTGAGGATCAAGTGAGGCTAGCAAAAGAGTTTAGAGAGAAACACTTGAGTGGACAAGAAAAGAGTGCAAAAGAAAGAAAGAGTAAGAGGCAAACACTTGTGAGCCAAGAGAGTGAAGAGCTTAACATACTGAGTGGAGAGGGGATTGCAGGAGAGAGTGGAGTTGCAAGAAAAAGTGAGGTTAAGAGTGTAGTAGTGACCAGGGAACAACTACTTGTACTTATGTACAAGGATTTGTATTTTACTACTACTAACCTTAACTCTTCGTTGCCAAGTGTAGTTGTGTCTCTTTTGCAGGAATACGAGGACTTGTTTCCTGAGGAAGTACCAAGGGGATTGCCTCCACTAAGAGGCATTGAGCACCAGATTGACTTTATCCCAGGTGTTTCCATTCCTAATCGGCCAGCTTATCGGGCCAATCCAGAGGAAACTAAGGAGATTCAAAGGCAGGTTGATGACCTAGTAGAGAAGGGGTTTGTGAGAGAAAGCCTCAGTCCATGCTCAGTTCCTGTCATCCTGGTTCCCAAGAAGGATAGAACATGGCGGATGTGTGTTGACTGTCGAGCAATCAACAAGATCACAGTTAAGTATAGACATCATATCCCTAGATTTGATGATATGTTTGATGAGTTGCATGGTGTCTGTTTGTTTTCCAAAATTGATTTAAAGAATGGCTATTACCAAATTCGCATGAAAGAGGGAGATGAGTGGAAAACGGCTTTTAAAACTAAACATGGTTTATATGAGTGGATGGTAATGCCTTTTGGATTAACAAATGCGCCTAGCACATTTATGAGGTTGATGAATCATGTTCTTCGCGCTTTCATTGGAAAGTTTGTTGTTGTCTACTTTGATGATATCTTAGTTTACAGCATGACTTTAAATGAACATGTTCAGCATTTACAAAGTGTGTTTACTGCTTTGCGAGAAAACAAGTTGTATGCAAACTTGAAGAAGTGCACCTTTTGTATGAAATCTGTGGTTTTTCTTGGATTTGTTGTAGGTGCAGATGGGATTGCTATGGATGAAGAAAAGGTGAAGGCGATCAGGGAGTGGCCAACACCTAGGAACGCAAGTGAGGTCAGAAGCTTTCATGGATTAGCAAGTTTTTATAGGAGGTTTGTTAGGGGCTTTAGTTCTATCGCTGCTCCTTTAAATGATCTTGTTAAGAAGCATGCTGAGTTTAGGTGGACTAAAGTGCATGAGGAGGCTTTTAATGCTTTGAAAGGTAAGTTGACTAATGCACCATTACTTATTCTACCTAATTTTGAGAAGGTTTTTGAGATTGAATGCGATGCTTCTGGGAAAGGTATTGGTGGTGTTTTGATGCAGGAATCCAAATCGATCGCTTATTTTAGCGAAAAACTCAATGGCGCTGCATTAAATTACCCAGTCTATGACAAGGAGTTATATGCTTTGGTGAGGACCTTGCAAACTTGGCAACATTACCTATAGCCTAAGGAGTTCATCATTCATTCCGATCATGAGAGTTTGAAGTTTCTGAAAACTCAAGGTAAGTTGAACAAGAGGCATGCCAAGTGGCTGGAGTTTATTGAGACATTCCCGTATGTGATTAAATATAAGCAAGGAAAAGAGAATGTGGTGGCTGATGCACTTTCTCGAAGGTATTCACTTTTGACTTCTTTGCATACTAGATTGCTTGGATTTGAACTCAATAAGGAATTGTATGAGACTGATGCTGATTTTGGTCAAATTTGGGCTGCTTGTGCTGAGTCTGGGTATGCTGACTTTTATAGGCATGATGGGTACTTGTTTAAGAAAGATAGGTTGTGTGTGCCTAAAAGTTCTGTGCGTGAATTGCTTGTGAGGGAAACACATGGGGGTGGTTTAATGGGACACTTTGGTGTTAAAAGGACTTTGGATATTTTGCATGAACACTTTTATTGGCCAAAAATGAAGCATGATGTGCAAACTATGTGTGACAAGTGCATTACATTTAGACAGGCTAAATCCAAAGTAATGCCCCATGGAGAATACATTCCATTACCCGTGCCTAATCAACCCTGGACTGACATTTCTATGGATTTTGTGTTAGGGTTACCCCGGTCTCAAAATGGAAAGGATAGCATATTTGTTGTTGTTGATAGGTTTAGTAAGATGGCTCACTTCATTGCCTGTTCTAAAACTAATGATGCACAACATATTGCTGATTTGTTCTTCAGAGAGATTGTGCGATTGCATGGCTTGCCTAATTCTATTGTGAGTGATAGGGATGTGAAATTCTTGAGTCATTTTTGGCGTACTTTGTGGAATAGGCTAGGCACTAAGTTGTTGTTCTCTACTGTTGCACATCCTCAAACTGATGGTCAGACCGAAGTAGTCAATAGGACTCTTTCAATCCTGTTGCGTGCTGTGATTCATAAAAATTTGAAACAATGGGAGAACTGTCTACCACATGTAGAATTTGCATATAATAGGACTGTGCATTCCACTACATCTTACTCTCCATTTGAGATTGTGTATGGTTTTAATCCTTTGACTCCACTGGATATCTTGCCTTTGCCTGTTAATGAATTTGTTGATCTTGATGGAAAGAAAAAGGCAGAATTTGTGCGGGAATTGCATGCTCAGGTTCGGGCTAACATTGAGAAGAAAAATGAGCATTATGCTCGCTAGGCCAATAAGGATCGTGTGAAGGTTGTTTTTCATCCAAGAGATTGGGTGTGGGTGCATCTGAGAAAGGAGCGATTTGCCGAACAGTGAAAATCTAAGTTGCACCCTAGGGGAGATGGGCCATTCCAAGTGTTGGAGCGCATCAATGACAACGCTTACAAGATTGACTTACCAAGTCACTATGGTAATGTAAGCGCAACTTTTAATGTTTCTGATCTTACTCTATATGATGCAGGTGATTCGAGGACGAATCTTTTCGAGGAAGGAGGGAATGATGGAGATCAGCTAGCATCAAAAGTTCAAGAGTCAAAGTCCAATGACCCGTTACATGGTATTGGAGGTCCAATGACAAGAGCTAGGGCTAAGCGGATGAGAGAAGCTTTGCAAGGATTAGTGATGGAGCTGCAAGAGAAGGAACCGAGCTTTACTAAGGGAGAATCCATACACAGTCCCCATACACGGTCGTGTATCATGACCGTGTGTACTTAACACGGCTTAACAGCACGGCCAGCGGCACAACCGTGTGTCTAGAATTCTCACAGAAGAATACACGGCCAGAAGGCACGGGCGTGTATTAAACCGTGTACTATGCGTATCTTATTATTTCTTTCCGCGTATTTTCTTTTTCAAGACATTGTACGAGGAAGTATAAATACCCTCTTGTAAAAAACGCTAGGGTTACGGTTTTTACAGATTGGAATACACATTTGAGGGTTTTCTCTCTCTTTGTTCTTTGCAAAAGAACTCTTTCGATTTCTTCGATCTAAACGCTTGGGGAAATCATCTTGATAACTTAGGTTTCAATCAACAGGTGTGGTTGGGGTCTAGTTCCGTTCACCGCTTGTTCAAGACAATTCTTGGGGATCCGATTTCAAATCACGATCGTCGGGTTCTAGGTTTAATATACCTCGGGTTCGCATCAGCTCCACTTAAGCTTGATAATTTTTGCAGAATGCCAATTTCAAGCCTTTAAAAGCTCCGCTTGGCTCATTTACAGCCGTAGTCATGCTTGTTTCTAAAGTGGAATTTGACTCTCTCTTTTTTGCTCAAGAAATTTATTGCTTTACTGCTTCTAACATGTACTTATATCTTAAAACACTTATCATTTATAAGCTTTTCAATATGAAATCATCATTTTCTTTAATACAAGAAAATGTATTCTTAAGTGTTCTTGAATGTACCATTTTCATATTAAAAATCCATATGAAAGCTTAGATAGAAATATAATGATACATGAAGGTTTTATAAATGTGGATATTAATAAGTATATAGGTTGATCAAGTAATATAGGAGCAAGGTTATTGTTTCAATGAGGGTTAAATTAACTACTAAATCAATATTAATTCTATTGTTATTTAAGCACATAAAAAATTACTAAAACAACAATATGCTAATATTAACGAAAACTAACTAAGAAAATTAAAATGATCACTGAAAGAAACTTTTCTTGATTCAATCAATAATGACATAGGAAAAATGAATCCACCTAATATACTAATCATATTATAACTAAATTATAATTATATTTAACTACTTGGCTATTCTTGTAAATTTGCTAAAATCCTTTATATGATATAATAATTTAAATCATCTCCCGAATCATTGTATTATCAGTTAACCAAATTATTTTTTTGAATTTCTTTAGTCAAATTAATATGGATTCAAAATTATAATTATTTCTCTTTTGATTTGCAATTGATCAGTGCCCTAAATTAATTTCTCCTAAATTGCTTTAGTATGAAATTAACAAAAACACTACAATAACCCCTAATTGTAAATTCAATTTAATTAAAGATAGTTACAATATTCCAATTTCACTGAATTAATTAAACATGAATCTTGGTAAGTCTTAAATCACTTTCTAGATCAAAAAGATATTCTATAATCCTATATTTTGGACCCTAAATATAAAATCACAGCATCAAGATTCAAACAAGAATAATTCAAGTATTTAAATATATTATAATAAAACAATAATAATAATTAGGAAATAGGTTTCATTAGTGTACTCACAGATTGAGTACATAATTGAATTGAAAAAAACACATCAATAAATAGAAACAATAGATGAAATGATTCATTGAAGAGTCTATTAAAAGATTAAAATTTTAATTATAATGTGTAAAAAATCACCGAAAAAAAAATATGAGTAATTGAAATCCTGAGTTATTCTCTGTTCATCTGTGAAAGTATTCGTCTCCGTTCTCGCTCGTGAATGTCCTGTATTTGTGCTTTTCTATGGATTTCTTCTTGTTCGTCTTTTTCCGTGGAGTCTTTCTCTGTTCGAACCCATGCTCTCTCTCTCACTTTTATAAAGTCAGTTCCCCTCCTTTTGCAAAGATGTTTCCCTTGCACGTGGATTGTGGTCTACACGTGGTCACTTGCTGCTTTTCAGTTTGGATTGGACCGTGTCAATCACTTTACATCCTGTATCGGGCAGTGGCTGACACGCTACGGGTATCGGCAGGGCGGGGATGTTGGCCTCAAGGACAAGGCTTGGCGTCTTGTGAGTTGAACCGCTGGACTTGATTCCATTTTGATTTACTCTAGTGGGCTACCAATATTCCTTCGCAAATTGCAAGGTGTTGAATCACGATTAAGCAGTTGCACTGTCAAAGCTTCTCTTATCATAATTGATGAAGCATTGGTCCTTTATGAATTCCAAACGTGGAATGATCTGGTTGAGAACAAGGGCTCAACATGTGGGCTTCTTGGCACTCCTAGACATGAACACCATGTGTATAAATCTGTACATTTTTTTTCCTTTTAAAAATATAAAAATATATATGTGCATAAATATTAAAAAAAAGATAAAAATATATAAATATATAACTTATCACATGACATTAAATTTAATGTAAATATCATTAAAATTATTAATTTTTATTTCTACTTTCCATATAACTCATTTTACACTTAAAGCACATATTAATTATGATTCATATTAAAATTATATATGACTTTGCATTTAAAATAAATTTGAAATAGAAAGTGTTTGATAAAAGTTTGATGTATTAATTAAGAAATTATTCAAGCAAGCATTGATGTTGAAAATATATAATTAATTATCTACATTATTTAAGTGGTTAGTATGAAGTTTTCATGTCTTATTCTATTTTCCCAAATCGCGCCTTTTAATATATTAATATTTATGTCATTTACTATTTATTATCATACAATACATGCTTTTATATTATTTCATTGGGGTTATAAATATCAATTGCTTTAATTCACCTTTTACATTAGAAAATGGTTATTTTTATCCCATTATTTCACTAGCAATTACCTACATTTACTCATATGGGAAATTATTTTCAATTACCAAATACATGCAATTATCTTTCTATTAAGTCTCTCTCTTCATCTTCACAATGTAGAAGCTTACAAATCAACATCCTTTTATCTCACTGTCTCTATATTAATGAAATTATGCAGTTAAGTTCTGCTTTTTCCATTAGTCAACAGACAAGGACAAAAAGGTAGATTTGTTTTTCCTTTTTTTTTTGTTATATCCAAAGTTTCTATCATGGTTTAAAAAAATAATAATAATTCTCACCACTCATATTTATTATAGCTTTACTTTGAGATAGATATTAATAGTTCTCAAAAGCATCATAAATTCTTATTAGAATCACTCATATGACCTGTATTCTTTGTGTAATGACCACTTTCTTCATGTACTCTTAACAAACTAGTACATGAGATTTCAAACTTTTACGACTCCCATTGATGGCCAACTTTGCCTTCAATATTTTATTAGCAATTTTGTTTTGAACACAACATGCACCCATTATTTAATTATTTAAGTCAAACTTTTTTTGTTAACCTAACACCCTTTCTATCTAATTTTTTTTCATGTAAACTTCATATTGATCGCTTTTATATATCATGGTTTAAAAAAATAATAATAATTCTCACCACTCATATTTATTATAGCTTTACTTTGAGATAGATATTAATAGTTCTCAAAAGCATCATAAATTCTTATTAGAATCACTCATATGACCTGTATTCTTTGTGTAATGACCACTTTCTTCATGTACTCTTAACAAACTAGTACATGAGATTTCAAACTTTTACGGCTCCCATTGATGGCCAACTTTGCCTTCAATATATTATTAGCAATTTTGTTTTGAACACAACATGCACCCATTATTTAATTATTTAAGTCAAACTTTTTTTGTTAACCTAACACCTTTTCTATCTAATTTTTTTTCATGTAAACTTCATATTGATTGCTTTTATATTTTTTTTCTATCTTCTAAATTTAAAATTTTAAACTTTTTTTTTTGCATTTTGATTACTTTTACATGTTGAGTTTGAATTATTTCTCAAATTGGGGACAAATTAGTGTTAGTTTTTAAGATCTTAATAGTAGAAAAATGGTGAAATTTTGAATTTATATGTCCTCTTTTTTCTTAGGTTCAAATATATTGATCAAATCGACCTTTCATTTTCCTCTTCTTAAAGATATTACCAAAAAAAAAAAAAGTGAAATAAATTTTCTTAAATTTCATTTATTACATTTTTTTCTAATCCTTTGCTTCATCATTTTAATTGAAGGAAAAGTTTGGATATATTTTGAATTTTTTAGATTCATGTGTTTTGTGCAATCGAGAAGATGTTTGATACTTTATTCAATATTTACATATGTCTCAAACATATTATTACAATTAAGAAATAATAGCAATATTCCTCAAAGTGGAGATTTTTACAATGCAATCATCAATATTAAAAAAACTTATGCAAAAGTCTATGCATTTTAGGTTGAGTTTTATCAAATACAAGTTGTAGAATTTGCATTTAGTTTAATGGAAGATTAGAAATGAATTTTAATGAGAGTTACCTTATTGTAGACCTTTCATTTGAAATCCTCCATAAAATTGAGTATAGGAAAATGTTGATGTTTCTAAAATCATTTGTTAAGATGTGGAATAAGCATTATATATATATATATATATATATTCATTTATGATGTACATAATTAATATTGAAGTTTATGAAAAAAAAAAGAACTTGTAAATTTTTTTAATTAATATTGGATATATCTATTCATATAAGTAATCCTTATGGCGTTGCATAATAATTTATTTGATTATTGTGCTTTTTCGTCACTTTTGGAAGCATATGGCAAGTTCTAGAATGAAACAAATAAATTGTAATAAGCATTATCGTCTTATGCTATATTTTGATAGGCAAATATTTATATAGTTTTATATTGGTGATATTCTTCTTAAGTTTTTTTTTTCTTTTATATTTTGAATCCTTGGATGGAATTTTAAAACCAAAAAATAAATAATTTCTTAATATAATAGATGATTTTTTACACTATTAATCTTTACCTAATAATTTTTGTTAAGAATTATTAAGTATTTAGAGATTGATAAAATTCAAAATTAAAATTTATGAGAAAAGGTAAGGCATTAAAAGTCAACTCTCCTACTTTAATATCATAAATAATAGATAATATTACTGTGAATTAATGTGTATTTACTATATTTAAGAATTATAATGATTATTTGGTAAAATTCAAAATTAATGTTCCATGAGAGTGAGTAAGATATTAAAATTCAGCTTTTCCACTCTAATGTTATGTGTATTTATAATGTATATATTAATGTTTATTTACCATAGTTTGACTTAAGTAATTATCATACATTAACGAGTATTTAGTATAGCTTCACTATATGGGTTATATTACTATGTATTAAATATATTATTATAACTTGACTACATAGAGATATAATTACTGCTATATATTCATGTATTTACTATAGTGTGACTGCATAGACTTATAGTAACAATAGCCATTATTAGTGTACATGAATATGTATTCTCTATAATTTCACATGTTGAGATATAATTATTACTATGCATTATAGATAATAAGCAAAGAAGAAGAAGGGTAGTGGTAGGAGAGAGAAAAATACATTGAAAACAATGATGATAAAATGATTGATAGTTTGACAAAGATAAAGAAATTACGCATAAACGGTCTAAAAAATACATTAAAAAAAACTTAAAAAATGTATAACCAAGGTAAATGCATTATTAATTTATTTATTAAAATTATAAAACCAAAATATACAAGTACAACTAAGATGGGGAATTATAAAGAAATATCCCATGTTTTACAAATTATTCGTATCATTTTTGCATTTTTTGACTCTTTTTTCTTTTTTTCCTTTTGGTTTAGGGTTACTTTATTATTAAGGTTAGAATTTTTCAATTCCAAGATGAAGCATAAGTTTTCAAGATTTAATCTATCATATTTTTCTTATGTTGCCAATTGAGTAGTCCAACACGTGTGGCCACTTCTCAAAGAAAGGGGGCAACAAAAAAAATGATTATTTTGGGTTTAGATGGGATTTATACAATGGGAATTTATTAGCGAAAAGAGAAATAATAACATTATGTATTAATATATATAATTAATACTTTAATTTATATGTGTAAACACCCCATTTTTGCCCTAGGAGTCAATAATTGTCAATAATAATCAATTTTCAATTTTTCCTATTTTTTCCCAATTTTTCCCTAATTTAGCACAAATAATAAAAATGTTCAAAAAATAAAAATAAATAGGAAAACACTTCAATTTTGAAAAAAATGATTTCAGAAATAGCAATAATGAATAATAAACAATTTTTATAAATTTTTGAAATTTCAAAAAATACAAAAAAATTAGAAAAATCGCATTGCATATATGCAATTTGCGAAATTAGAAAAATAAGGAAAGTGGGCTAGCTCAGCTAGTCCGGACCATGGCTAGGACTGCACGCAGGGGGGCGAGGTCAGGCGTTCGAATCGCGGAGGAAGCAGTTTTCGCGTTTTGCAATTTTTCGACTTATCCAGGACACGTGGCAGCCTCTGATTGGCTGGAAGAAACGCATGCGCCGGGCGCGTGATCGTCTCCTACCTCGAGCCCGAGATCGCCGGCGAAGAAAAAATTCGTATTTCGGCCGTTTTTGATTTTTCGATCTTTTACAAATCCAACAGATCTTCAACAGAAATAAGATAAACATTATCTAATTAGAATCAAATCGCAACAAATCATTGGATGGGCACGAATCGGAGTTGGTTTTTCAACCGAAAATCCGATCAGCTTCAATCGGAGGAAATCCGAGCTTATCCAGCTCGGTTTCAAGCGCCTATAAATAGAGGAGGAGACGGAGAAGCCGAAGCACAGATCAGAATCACGAGAGAGAGAGAAAAGAGTGTAAATCGGAGGAAACCCAAAGTTGCGACCGCCGATCGGAGTTCAAACCATCGCAAGGAGACATTCTGGGAGTGAACCGCTACCACCATCGGATTCAGTACCCTCGAGAAGCCAGGATTCGACACCCCACCCGCTGCAAAAGGCCACCGGAACGCCGTGAACGAACCTTCTCCGCCGCCGTGTCCGATTGACCCGACCCGACCCTATTTGACCCGACCCACGCACCGACCCGGATCCAGGTAAGTCGGATTTTTCCGGATTTTTTTATATATTTATTTTTATTTAATTAATTTATTTTGTTTATTTATTTATTCCGAATTTGTTATTTATTATTTATTATTTGTTTAGTTATTTATTTATTTGTTTTTTTTGTTTTATTTTCAATAAATAGGAAAAATGTAGAAATTAGATTTTTCTAGAATTAAGAAAAATGTAAAAAAATAAATAAAATAGTAAATAAAATAAATAAAATAAAAAGAGTAAATAAAAATAAAAATATAATAAAATAATAAAAGATTAGGAAAAATAATAATAAAACTTTAGATTTCAAAATAGGATAGATAATAACTTAGGATAAAATGTTTTAGCATAAAAATCACAAAAAATTATAAAAAATCACAAAAACTTATAAAAATTATAAAAATTATAAAAATCATAAAAAAAAAACGTGAAGATTCATAAAAAATTTTTCAAAAATCATAAAAAATTAAGTTTTAGCACTTAGAAAAATTATTTTCTTCAAATAAATCCAAAATTGATGTTTTCCCTAAAAATCATTTTCAAAAAAATAAAATCAAAGCTTAAGCTTAGAAAATTTTTAGAAAAATCCTAAAAATGTTAAGAACATAAATCAAAAGAGATTTCAAAAATTAAAATTCATCAACAAATCTAAAGTTTTTAGAAAAGCGAACTACGACTTGTTTGATCCTGAGTAGCAGGTACGTAGGCACCCATTCGGGTCAACCCCTAAAATGAATGAAAAATCATTTTTTCAAAATAAAACACAGTAAAAAGTAACAGAAACACAACGAAACACATTTCTAAAGATGAACAATTTTAGGAGATTAGGTGGTAACCGTAAAGGTTTTAATAGGTTAGCCTCCGGACTTAGAAACTCTGGTTTTCCCTTTTCCTCTTTTCACAAAAACGAAAAGAGGAAATAACGACGACTAGTAGTCCAAATTAAGACTAATCCGCTCATTTAGTCTTAATTCAATTTTCCCAACAACAGTTGGGTGGCGACTCCAAAAATTAAACGAAATTCCTAACTCAAGTCGAGGATCTAGATTAGATGAGTATAGGGTCTAGTTTAGATTGGATTAGAAATGAGAATTCAAAAATTAGACTCGACAGGATGGCGACTCCGCTGGGGACCCATGCCAGTAGGTTAGCCACCTGAATCTCTCCAAGTTGTTATCTTTAGAAAATGTGTTTCAATCATTACTCTGTTACTAACTTTGCAGGATTTAGTTAGATTTTAGTTTTCTTTCACTGTGGGGGTCCTTGCATGCATACATATGGTTGTGTGAGTAGATGTGGTTGAACCCGGACCGTCTTAGAAACCTAAGAAGGGGAGCCATTGTGTAGGTTTCGGGCGAAGTGAGTTGATTCATCGTTCGGGATCGATTAGGCTACCCCACCCTATGCTTCGATATGGCCTGAGATCCATTTCTTCGAGAATGCGGGAGGCCATAGAGCTCGGGAACCAATTAGAACCAACCCATTTGCATACATAACATCATAAGGGGTTGACAATTGATGACAATGTAATGGTTTGTTATTTTTTCCTTCATGGAGTTCAAGTATATTTCCCTATAATGCTTTCATAGTCCTGTTTGTAATTAGGCGGTTTCTTATTGTAATAGATGGCTAGCAGTGCAATCGACCGCCTCCTCTGCAAAGAGATTCGGGTGTACAAACCTTTGGACGCAAAATTGGTACTGGACCATTGGTTTACCTTATACAACCCAGAGGGGCAGGCCTTTATCCAGCAAAAGATCGGCCCCATCCTATGGTCCGGGCCATGCTCCAGTTATGGGAGATCGAGCCCGCAGCTTTCTTCATCAGGCCGCATGAGATCACCCCTACCCTAGAGGAGTACACCCAGTTGCTACAGGCTCCAGCACTGACTGATCAGATTTACACGCCAGACCTCGAGGCCGGGCCAGCCGGCACCTTCAGCAGATTGCTAGGCATCCGCAAAACAACAGTCAACAAAGCCCTGGCAGACTGTAATGGGTATTGCATGCGCATGGATGACTTAGAGGCTTGGTTTATTGCACGAGAAGACAATGGGGATAGAAAGGATATCTTATGTGGGGACCCTAAGACTTACAAGCAGAGAAGGGTGAATGCGTTCATCTTGACAGCCTTCGCCACTATACTATTCCCCATCGGAACTTTCTATATTCATTACCGGGTTGCGGAACTGGTGGCCCAATCCTTGGAAGGGAGATCTTACATTCCGGCTCTACTGGCAGAACAAATTCGGAACTTGAATTTCCTTAAGAAGAAAGGCCATGGGATCTTCCGTTCCAGCATCAATCTTCTGCTAATATGGTTTGTAAGCCACCTCAAGTGCTTTGGGTTGAACATGGTCAGGAGAACCTTAGCCCAACAGGTAGATCTGGTGGATTCCTGTATAGAAAAGGTGAAGCTACCCGACGACATTACTAGCCATAGTTGGGTAGATCTACTTAGAAGCCTCAGCGCTGAAGATATCCTATGGACAGCCAGGTGGAGTTGCTGTGATAATATCATCTTGACTTGCAGAAATTTCCAAGCAGTGCCGTTAATCGGTATCAATGGATGTATTGGATATCACCCCAACTCAGTGGTCCGCCAATTCAGGACCATCCAAGACATAGTTTATCGGCCTTCGCTCGAAGCAGTCACCTTTGAGTATCAAGATCCAAACCTGTTGGTAGCCGAGAAATTTGCTAAGCTGGCAGAGGTCAAAGCACTTTGGGAAGCCAGAATCGAAAGCCCGAATGTGGACCTTGGCGAGTTAGATGGTGAAGTGGGAAAACACCGAGCCACCAGAGAGTTTGTAATCCGCCAGCTATACCAGACAGGGGAAAGAGCATACCGGGTTCCAGACGTCACCCAGCCAAGACCAGACAAGATCAACCCAGAGATAGAGATCTACCTGGAGCAGGTCAAGGCCCTGATGGAAGTTTACTTCGAAGCTGCAGATTATAAGAAAGACATCTGGAAGGGACGCTTCAAGGAATCCGACCAAAGGAACAAAGCCTTAGAAGCACAATTGGAGAAGTGCCAAGACAAAGTCAAGGAGCTAGAAGCCGCCATCAGTGGGAAGTCTGAGCTTCCACAACAGAAGACTAAAAGAGCTAGGAAATATGGCATCATTTGTAATCTTTTATTTTGATCATTGAACTCCGAAGATTTTAATATTTAATAAAAGTAAAGTTTCAGTATTGCATTGTCAATCAGTTGCCAACCCTTTTATCTTTTAGCATCCGCGTGACACATGCATGGCATTCTTGCATTCATTATACTAAAACAAAAACAAAATGCGAATCCAGGTATCAAGATAGCTTCTAAGCAACCGAATCCTCCCAGAAGCCCAGTTCTCACGCGCTCAAGAGCAAAAATGGCCAACAGCAGTGACAATCGCAACAACACCAATGCTGAAGCTGCTTCGGACTCTAGGATCATATCCCTAGAGCAAACGGTCCAACAACTGGCTGCCCAGGTTCACCTCTTGACTGAAAGCATCGGCCTCCTGTGCAGCACCCAGCCGACCCAGGAAGAGTATTCAGGGGCTAGAAAAGGAAAAGCAGTGGATGGACAGCCTCCGGAATACGAAGAAATCAATTCCCACCTTAACCCAGCCTTTGAGTATGAGCTGAAGGTCAGCCAGGGGCCGACCTCTGATGATCTGAAAAAGGAAATGGAAGAGAGACAAAAGGAAATGGAGAAGCGACTCTTCCAGCAACTCAATGACAAGATGAAAACTATTGAAGGCCCTGATGGTTTTGAACAGGCCGGAATCACTAACCTGCCAGCATACAGGGAGGAGGCATACCCTGATAAGTTCAAGATCCCAGATTTTGAAAAGTATGATGGGACCGGCTGCCCCAAGATGCATACCAGGTTATATGCCCGGAAGATGAGCAAGTATGCTCAATACGATCAACTCATGCTCCAGACCTTCCAGGACAGCCTCACAGGCCCCGCATTGGTCTGGTATGCTCACATCGACTTCAACATTGTCAACACCTGGGAAAAGCTAGCCCGGGCCTTTTATGATCAATACAAGTTTAACATCGAAGTCGCCCCATCTGTAATCGACCTGGGGAGTCTCAGGAAAAGACATGCTGAGCCGTTCAAGGAATATGCTCAGCGCTGGAGGGCCCAAGCCGCCAGGGTAGCCACTCCGATGTCCGAAAAGGAATTGACATCCATATTTGTCAACACATTGGACAAAACCTACTTTTCACATCTTGTGGGCCAGACCTCCTCCAGTTTCGCAGAGGTAGTAGCTGCGGGGTGTAGGATCGAGAATGCCATCTCCACCGGTAGACTCCAATCAATGGAGCCTCCTAGGGTTACACCAACACAGAGGCCCTTGGGAGGAAACATAGTTAAGGAGCCTACAGTCAGTACAGTACATTCCGGTAAGGTAGAAAGACCTGGGACTCGGGTAACTTTCCAGACCACGAGTGCCCCGGCCCAGCAACCTACGGCAGGTCAAACTCAGGCCGCCAGGGCCCCAAGACAGTTCACCCCAATCTCCGTACCGCTTAGTCAGGTTTTCGCTCGGTTGAGGGCAGACAACTTGATTAGCTTTGAGATCTCCAACGACAGATACAAGCCTAAGAATTTCGACTCCAATCTCAAGTGTGACTACCACATGGGTCAAGAGGGACACTCTATAGATAGGTGCTGGAGGCTCCGGCACAAAATCCAAGACTTAATTGATGCAGGGATCATACAATTGGATTTTGTGAACGCCCCAGCGCCCAATGTCAACACCAACCCGCTGCCTAATCACAGGCCCACCATCAACATGATCACGTCGGAAGAGTCGGCTCCCAAAGAAGCCCTTGAACAGAATCCGATTGAGCAACAGAAGAAGCAATCTCACCAAGCTCCAAAAGAGACTCCAAAGGCACACATTAAGAGGAGGTGGTTAGCCGGAGACCCAACGGTCGGTACTTTGGGAGAATCACACGGAAGGTTTCAGTATGTGGTGGACTATTCTTATACTTCGACTGAGCAAGGGCTACCTAGTGGATGGGGACCGGAATTTGAGAAGGAAGACAACCCGGCAAAGGAAGAGGGAAAGACTATCAACATGATCAACTCTTAGAAGCCCCGGGTTATACAATGCATTGAGGGACAATCAGTAGAGGTGCAAATCCCGATAAAAAGATATGTATTCAATGTTCCCGTACCAGCAGAGAATTACAAGGCTGCACCGTTCGACTATCGGGCTCTCGAACAAGAGCGACCTCCTATAGTGGGAGGTATCACCCGCTCTGG
Source organism: Laguncularia racemosa (assembly GCA_037954665.1). Lineage (NCBI taxonomy): Eukaryota > Viridiplantae > Streptophyta > Magnoliopsida > Myrtales > Combretaceae > Laguncularia > Laguncularia racemosa. The sequence continues at coordinate 747,123 of JBBMOL010000094.1, read as the reverse complement.
GAGATTATACGATCCAAAGTATAAGAGCCCGACTGAAGAACCCAATACGGAGAAAATGGAGGAAGAGGAAGAAGGTCTTGCTGCATTTACGAGGATGGTAAAAGCCAGCGAATACAAGATCATGGAACAACTGAATAAAGTTCCAGCGCAGATATCTCTCATGGGCCTTCTTACCACGTCTAAGCCCCACATGGAAGCACTCTTTAAAGTGCTAAAACAGATTCAAGTCCCAGAAGGTATTGCTACAGACAAGATGGGTCACGTGGCAAACTTCATCTTTACCATGGATCAAATATCTTTCTCTCCAGAAGAGCTAGGAGAAGAGGGAGACCAACATACCAAGCCACTATTCATAGTGGTCCGGTGCAATGACACCATTGTCTCTCGGGTGCTTATCGACAACGGATCGTCCCTCAACGTCTGCCCATTGGCAACGCTCGACTTATTGGGGATCGATCCAACAACATAAAACCTAGCTCCACAGTGGTCAGAGCTTTCGATGGGTCGAAGAGGGACATTGTGGGGGAGGTGAGCCTACCGGTGGAAATTGGTCCACAAGTATTCCACATCTCCTTCCAGGTCCTCGACATCCCAAGGTCTTTTAACCTGCTTTTGGGACGACCCTGGATACATGCTGCTGGTGCCATTCCCTCTAGTCTCCACCAAAAGGTCAAATTCATCACAAATGGGCAGATAGTCATAGTACTGGGCGAGCAGGATTACGCTATATACAAAGAGACTGCCATACCTTACATCGGGGATGAAGGATCAGAAGACCTGGGGTTGCAGATTTTCAACGAGGTGAATATGGTGACCAGCAAGGAGGGCCATCAGTTTAAAGAGGGGCAGCACGGGACCTTCGGACTGGGGTATGTTCCTACGGCCGTGGAAGAAGCACAAGTAAGGAGTGCTAAAGGCCGAATGAAGGAGAAGTTGATCGAGACACAGATATACATCCCACCTCTCCAACAATCTTTCCGAAAGGCAAGTGTCATCCAAGAGCTTCGGATAAATGAAGAGGACGATAGCAAAGGGAAATCAACATCCTACGCGCATCCGACTCTAAACAATTGGTTTTACTATCCTATTAGTGGCGCTAGGTTAGCTCAAAAGTAGAGAAAAATTATTAAACAAGTTTTATTGAGACTTTTTATCAAATTCAATCACAGTTTGTTTTCTTCCTCTTATATATGTGCTTTCATTTTTATGTCACTCAGATCTCCTACCATCGAGCATCAGGGATATTTCGCGCAGGTAGAACGTAAAAACGCTGATATCGTTTCCAACGCTGCTGGGTCAGTTGTTGAAGACGATATCTTAGACCACGAAATAATACAAGAAAATTGGTTAAAACATGAACAAAGTGGAATCTCGATCGACGAGCCTGTGGAGACAGTAAATCTAGGAAGCATCGCCAACCCTAAGAACCTTAAAATCGGGACCAGTTTGAGCGCCGAGCAAAAATGCGAGATAACCGAGCTATTAATCGAATATGCAGATGTGTTTGCCTGGTATTATGGTGACATGTCAGGGCTAGACCAGTCAATAGTAGTTCATAGGCTTCCCACAAGGGAAGATGTCAAACCTAAAAAACAAAAATTAAGAAGATTTAGGCCTGACATCTTGCTAAAAATCAAAGAAGAAGTCAAAAAACTACTAGAAGTAGGGTTCATCGAAGTATCCGACTACCCAGAATGGGTGGCAAATATAGTCCCCGTCATGAAAAAGAATGGAAAAGTGCGCGTATGCGTGGACTTTCGGGACTTAAACCAAGCCACGCCAAAGGATAACTTCCCCCTACCTCATATTGATGTTCTAGTGGATAACACCGTAGGAAACCATCTCTTCTCATTCGTGGACGGTTTCTCAGGATACAATCAAATAAAAATGGCCGAGGAAAACAAAACCAAAACAACCTTCATCACGACGTGGGGAACTTTCTGTTACAAAGTCATGCCCTTCGGCTTGAAAAACGCCGGGGCAACGTATCAGAGAGCCATGGTCGCCATACTTCACGACACGATGCATCGTGAGGTTGAGGTATATGTCGACGACATGATAGCTAAATCCAAAGAAAGAGAAAGCCATGTAGATATCCTGAGAAAGTTGTTTAAACGACTGAGAAAATTCCAGCTTAAGTTAAACCCAGAAAAATGTACTTTCGGGGTTACGACGGGGAAATTGTTAGGGTTTGTCATCAGCCATGAGGGCATTAAGGTTGACCCTGACAAGGTAAAGTCCATATTAGAGTTACCTTCCCCACGCTCCGTTAGAGAAGTAAGAAGCTTGCTGGGGAGATTAAATTACATAGCTCGTTTTATCTCGATCCTCACCGACAAATGCCGGCCACTATTCCGTCTGCTGAAGAAAAACGCCGCAATAGAATGGGACGACGAATGTGAAGAAGCGTTCAGGACAATCAAAGACTATCTTATAAAACCCCCGGTCTTGATAGTCCCGAAACAAGGAAGACCTTTATTCTTATACCTCACCATACTCCCCGAATCCATGGGATGTGTGCTGGGGCAGAAAGACGAAGAGGGAAGAGAACGTCCCGTATATTATCTGAGCAAGAAGTTCACAGATGGGGAACAGAGGTACTTAGAGGTGGAGAAGACGTGTTGTGCGTTAATTTGGGTCATGCATCGACTAAGGCAATACACCCTTTACTACCATATTGAGCTGTTAATAAGACATGATCCCTTGAAATACTTGGAAGAGAAGCCAGCATTGATGGGGAGGATCTCTAAATGGCAGATGCTTCTATCCGAGTTCGACATCACATGTGTAAACCAGAACTTGATAAAGGGGCAAGCCTTAGCCGATCAGTTGGCCGAACACCCTGTCAAGACCGATACCCAAGAAATACAAGTCCAATTTCCGGACGAGAACATATTAACAGTAGAAGATATGCCGGTAGAAGACTCTGGGAGAGAGCATAATGGTATGTGGAAACTGTTTTTCGACGGGGCCGCTAATGTCTTCGGTTGTGGGGTCGGGGCAGTATTGATATCCCCAGACGGCACTCAATTCCCTGCAATGACAAGACTTACATTTCCCTATACCAATAATATAGCGGAATATGAAGCATATATTCTTGGCCTCAAGATGGCTTGCCAAATGGGAATCCGCGAATTAGAAGTATACGGGGACTTGTCGCTCATCATACTGCAAACAAGAGGGGAATACAAAACTAAAGACCCCAAACTGGTACCTAACCATCAACACTTGACAGAGCTAATGGAGGAGTTCAAGGCAATCACCTTCACGTATATCCCGAGAACTCAGAATCAGTTTGCAGATGCCCTAGCCACATTAGCGTCCATGGTTCAAATAACAAGGGGAGCCGAAGTTCAACCATTGAAAGTAGACATCGAAAGTCGGCCCGCTTATTGTTTAACAATTGAAAAGATACAAGATGATAAGCCCTGGTATCACGATATCAAGACCTTTCTCCAAGAGGGTAAATACCCCGAAATGGCTAGCAAGAATGACCAAAGAACGCTCAGAAGGTTAGCAAGCCATTTCTTATTAAGTGGGTCTATACTCTACAAGAGATCCTTTGATACCACCCTGTTGAGATATGTGGACAAAAATGAAGCATGCGAACTCATGAAAGAAGTACATGAGGGGGTATGTGGGCCTCATATGAACGGCTACATGTTGGCCCGAAAAATCATGAGGTTAGGGTATTACTGGTTAACCATGGAATTGGATTGCATAAAGTATGTCAAGCATTGCCATCTGTGCCAAGTATACGCAAACCGGATAAATGCTCCACCCAACGAGCTACATTTGTTATCGGCGCCATGGCCTTTCTCCATGTGGGGAATCGACATAATCGGCCCAATCACTCCAACGACATCCAATGGCCACAGATTTATACTGGTAGCGATTGATTACTTCACCAAATGGGTAGAGGCGTCATCATATACCAATGTTACGAAAGGGGTGATAGTCCGCTTCTTAAAAAGGGACATAATAGCCCGATATGGAGTTCCTGAGACGATCATCACCGACAACGGTACCAATCTCAACAATAAATCGATGACAGGTTTATGTCAACAATTCCATATAAACCACAGAAATTCAACCCCCTACCGACCTCAAATGAACGGGGTAGTAGAGGCAGCTAACAAAAATATCAAGAAGATCATCGAGAAAATGGCAACAACTTACAAAGATTGGCATGAAATGTTACCATTTGCTCTCATGGCTTACAGGACCTCGATAAGAACATCTATGGGAGCTACCCCTTACTCCTTGGTATATGGTACGAAGGCAGTGCTATCGGTGGAAGTCGAGATACCATCATTCAGAGTCTTGTCAGAAACCCAATTAACAGAATCGGATTGGGTAAAGAAAAGGCTGGATCAGCTGAACCTGATTGATGAAAGAAGACTTACCGCGCTATGTCATGGTCAGTGTTACCAACAGAGGATAGCCCGAGCATTTAACAAGAAGATGAGACCTCGGTACTTCAAAGAGGGGGATCTAGTACTAAGAAAGGTTCTCCCGAATGCCCAAGACTCCAGAGGAAAATTCACTCCAAATTATGAAGGCCCTTACGTGGTGAAAAAGGTTCTGTCAGGTGGCGCTCTGATATTAACTCAGATGGATGGTCCAGAATTGAGAGACCCCGTCAACACAGATGCTATAAAGATGTACTATCCCTAGGCAAGGGAATTGAAATTTTGCCAATGTTTATGAAAGCCAGTAATCGATACAAATTTCGTTGAGGCGAGTTTTTACTTTTCTACAAGCAAAGCTAATATCCTTGAATGGTCGACAATCCGAATCAATTCTCATCACAACAAATACACCTAAACACATTACCCACCACTTCGTCAATAAAAGATAAACACTAAAATGATAATGAATCTTAATGCAATTTGTGATATAATTTTGTTTATTCTTGAGCATTAGAACTTAGTGCATTAGTAGGATAACATTACCAACGAATGAGCCATGCGCATAAAGAAATGAAGCACATCAAGATTTTCAATCCCATGTTAGGATAAGAAGAAAAGAAGCAGAAGCAAACCAACACGAAGGTTCGGTTGTTTGGTTGCTATCCACGATAGACTGGCAAGCATATTAAAATAAATAACTATCATCACATTATGAAAGGCATCACACCATTTAGCTCAGTAGAAAGCATATTCAAAGGCAAAAGATGGGTCGGCCATAGTAGGGCACTCGTCTAGTCATTCCCTGTTAATAGGGTGGTCAGCCCAATATGGGCACTTCCCTAAACCTCATCTCTTGAGGTTAGCTCATGGGGAGCACCTTTTGAGATGTCAGTTATATCTAGGTTAGTCAGCTCATAGGGGACACTTTCCTAAAATTTTGTCCTCATGGTCAGCCCATAGGGGGCACTTTTTGAGGCAAATCTTCAATCTAGGTTAGTCAGCCCATAGGGGGCACTTTCCTGAAACCTTGTTCTCATGGTCAGCCCATAGGGGGCACTTTTTGAGACAAGTCAATTTTCAATCTAGGATAGTCAGCGCATAGGGGGCACTTTCCTGAAACCTTGTTCTCATGGTCAGCCCATAGGGGGCACTTTTTGAGACAAGTCAATTTTCAATCTAGGTTAGTCAGCCCATAGGGGGCACTTTCCTAAAACCTTGTTCTCATGGTCAGCCTATAGGGGGCACTTTTTGAGACAAGTCCAAATTCAATTTAGGTTAGTTAGCCCATAGGGGGCACTTTTTGAGGCAAATTTTCAATTTAGGTTAGTCAGCCCATAGGGGGCACTTTCCTAAAATTTCTGATCTCATGGTTAGCCCATAGGGGGCACTTTTTGAAACAGTTCAATCCCAGGATAGTCAGCCCATAGGGGGCACTTTTTGAAACAGTTCAATCCCAGGATAGTCAGCCCATAGGGGGCACTTTCTTGAAACCTTGTTCTCATGGTCAGTCCATAGGGGGCACTTTTTGAGACAAGTCAATTTTCAATCTAGGTTAGTCAGCCCATAGGGGGCACTTTCCTAAAACCTTGTTCTCATGGTCAGCTCATAGGGGGCACTTTTTGAGACAAGTCCAAATTCAATTTAGGTTAGTCAGCCCATAGGGGGCACTTTTTGAGGCAAATTTTCAACCCAGGTTAGTCAGCCCATAGGGGGCACTTTCCTAAAATCTTGTTCTCATGGTCAGCCCATAGGGGGCACTTTTTGAGACAAGTTCAATCCCAGGTTAGTTAGCCCATAGGGGGTACTTTCCTAAAAATCTACCTCAAGGTTAGCCCATAGGGGGCACTTTTCGAGGCATTTTATCAAAGGTTAGTCAGCCCATGAAGGGCACTTTCCTAAACCCTCCCGATTAGTCAGCTCTCAGGGCACTTTTCGGTAATATTCTTTCCAAGGTTGCAAGTCTGATAAGGCGCTTCCTATCATCATACATTCCTACTCAATTCTTGAGGTGTGTCCTGTCGCCAATTAGTTAGACCATAAAGCACTTTTTGGAGAGGGAACATTACCTTGAATTGATTAGGAACATCTTCAACCGTAGGATTATCAGCTCTTGGGGCATTTTCCTACCAAAACCTAATTTAGGAGGCCAAAAATGGCGTATTTTGTTTGTCTTTGTAGTTAAGTTTTTCAAACTTTACCATAAAGAGGGGCAGCTGTAAACACCCCATTTTTGCCCTAGGATTTCACCCGACCCGCGCACCGACCCGGATCCAGATAAGTTGGATTTTTCTGGATTTTTTTTATATATTTATTTTTATTTAATTAATTTATTTTGTTTATTTATTTATTCCGAATTTGTTATTTATTATTTATTATTTTTTTAGTTATTTATTTATTTATTTTTGTTTTATTTTCAATAAATAGGAAAAATGTAGAAATTAGATTTTTCTAGAATTAAGAAAAATGTAAAAAAATAAATGAAATAGTAAATAAAATAAATAAAATAAAGAGTAAAAAAAATAAAAATATAATAAAATAATAAAAAGATTAGGAAAAATAATAATAAAACTTTAGATTTCAAAATAGGATAGATAATAACTTAGGATAAAATGTTTTAGCATAAAAATCACAAAAATTTATAAAAAATCACAAAAACTTATAAAAATTATAAAAATCATAAAAAAAAAAACGTGAAGATTCATAAAAAAAAATTCAAAAATCATAAAAAATTAAGTTTTAGCACTTAGAAAAAATATTTTCTTCAAATAAATCCAAAATTGATGTTTTCCCTAAAAATCATTTTCAAAAAAATAAAATCAAAGCTTAAGCTTAGAAATTTTTTAGAAAAATCCAAAAAATGTTAAGAACATAAATCAAAAGAGATTTCAAAAATTAAAATTCATCAACAAATCTAAAGTTTTTAAAAAAGCGAACTACGGCTTGTTTGATCCTGAGTAGCAGGTACGTAGGCACCCATTCCGGTCAACCCCTAAAATGAATGAAAAATCATTTTTTCAAAATAAAACACAATAAAAAGTAACAGAAACACAACGAAACACATTTCTAAAGATGAACAATTTTAGGAGATTAGGTGGTAATCGTAAAGGTTTTAATAGGTTAGCCTCCGGACTTAGAAACTCTGGTTTCCCCTTTTCCTCTTTTCACAAAAACGAAAAGAGGAAATAACGACGACTAGTAGTCCAAATTAAGACTAATCCGCTCCTTTAGTCTTAATTCAATTTTCCCAACAGCAGTTGGATGGCGACTCCAAAAATTAAACGAAATTCCTAACTCAAGTCGAGGATCTAGATTAGATGAGCATAAGGTCTAGTTTAGATCGGATTAAGAATGGGAATTCAAAAATTAGACTCGACAATATGTTTTCATTACAAAATTTGTAGGTGGATAGATCAATATAATTTGATTATATGTTTTATGCATTTGACATTTTCATACATGAACACACAGCACAAGTGCATCATTTGCTAGTCATGGTTTATAAGTAACAATAATTAGTAAATATACACTTAAGAAAATAAAGATAATAAACATTAATGGCAATAAGCATTTAGTCAACATTTTTTTCTTCTCAAAATCGATAATCAACATAATTATCATGTTTCATACATGGCACAATGATATACATTTAAAAATAATAATAATAATAAAAAAACAGAAAGGTTTTCATGTAATTATTAATGCAACTAAGGGTCTAAAAAATGAATAACTTATTATCATAGTTTATAAATGACAAAATTACTATAAGATACTATAAAGAAAGTAAAGACAATATTAGTAATACATATCAAATCAACATTAATGGCAATAAGTATTAAAAAAAATTAACATTAGACAATCAATATTTCAATTTGATGAATATAAGGCAGAATATATAATGGTGTTAATCAAATTATCATTCATTAAACAAACAATAAGACATTTTTCATTACTAATAATTATCCATTATTTATTATAATATGATATGATACAAAAGATTATGAATTAATGATAGCATAAAAGGGTGGAATAGTATAGTTTTTATTAATCCAAGTCAACCCTTTGACTTTTGACCCTTTTACATTTCTAGGTCAACTTTCAATCCTAGTCTAACAAAATTGGTAAAAACATAATTTTCCATAATACTTGTTAGTTGTATTGGTGTTTATTTAAGGAGAATATTGTGCAATCAGTGTATGGCATAATATGTTCACTCAAGTTAATACCAATTATCAATATCATTATGTCTTTCCTTTTGTTATCACTACTTGCTTGAGTTGTTGAGTTTATAAAGGAATGGGAAGGATTTTTTTTTTCCCAATGGTTTATATTATCACTCTTTGATCAATTTTTGTCTTTTGGAAAATAATTATCCACTTTTTTATATTACTTAAATTAAATCAAAACAAAATTATTTTGAATATAGTCAAAAGACCCACTACAACAATATTAATAAGTATTATGCATCACATAGTTTCTATTTTGACAACATTTATAAGTAATAATATGTTGTTAGTAACATAAAAAATAAAATTTTCTTTTGTAATAGTAATAAAAAATATATAAACATGAAAAATAAAGTACTTGGATGATGGTTTCAGTGCGGTGACCATTTTACAATCACTTGAAACTCATGTAAAATAAGTCATGTGTAAAAGTTTTATTATTATTATTATTGACAACTATAGTACACCTAAAACATTAAAATTCATTATGAAAGCACACAATGAAAAATAAATTAAATTCAAGATTGTTCATTCTAGAAGTTTAAAATCATAAGTCATAGCTTAATGTTTCCTATGTGATTATTAATGACTCTTTCTAAGTTTGTGAAAAATTAGATTATTTATATTTCTATGTACAAAATTCCCTAATCAATCCTCTCTCTCTCTTTCAAATACACACATAGTGACTTTTCGTAAAACAAATCAAATATGATTAGAATATTTATAATCTATTTTCTAAATACATTTATAATGTATTTTTAATGCACTTGTTTGCGTTATTTAAGCAAATTTAATGCATAGTTTGATTAATGATACTTTTATTCTTTAAAACTTATTATATTGTTATATTTAAAATTTGCACACACAATGTTGGCTAGGGATAGGCAAAAAAATCAATCGAATCAAATCAAATCAAATTGAAAATATGATTTTTTATTTTTTAATTTGGCTTGAAAATTTTCCAATCTAAACTAAACTGAAAATTTACGATTGGTTTGGAGGGATAATTCAAACCAAATTGTAAGATCGAACCAAATTGTTTAAAAAAGAATAAAATGATATTTTACTTATAACTAATTTTTTTATTGTAATATAACATTTAAAAGATTTTTTAATTTGCTGTATTGAAAAATATATGTATTTAAATTTTATGGCTGTAATTTAACAAATGTGTATAGGTTAATTCAAATCTCATATTATATGCTAACTTGACAAATAAATTAGCTATATTAAACATTTAAAAAATTTTGGTTATCTGAATATTGACTTTTTTTAGAAAACAAAATATGGTTTAATTTGTAAACCAAACTGAACCAACTGAAGTTTTAGTTTGGAAAAAATATAAAACCAAACTAAGGTTCGGTTTAAAGCGATGAAAAACTAAACTGTATTTTTATGATTTAGTTTGGTTTGATTTGAAGGAAAAACTGAACCAATCCAATCCACGCTCACACCTATTGTTGGTGCGTGTTTACTAGTATATACTCAATTACATTGAAAAAATAGTTAAATGTAGAAAGTTTTAGAAATTAGTTTTAAGGTTGGCAGTTACATAATAATGTTGACACCATAAATATATCAAGATATAATAATTATTATATCTAACATCATAGCTTTAGATAGATGTAACTTGAAGAAAAAACTAATTAATTTATATCTCTATTGTTTTAGTTTCATTTTTGAAAAATTATACAACACACATGGCGCATATTAAGTATTTTAAATTCACAATATATATATAAACACATACACATATTCATATAACAAATATGTTTATACATGTACATGCATGATTTTTTTTCTTGACTTATGTGGTTTAATTTAGATTTTACCTTTTACATATAAATATTAATATAAAAGGTCATCTATTTGAGTTAATGATCTAATAATTTTCAAGAAATAACTATTTTTTTTAAATATATATATTAGACAAAAATACACCTTTTGAATCTTAATAAAGATGGACATGCATAGTCCCTCAAATACTTGCAAAAAAAAAAAAAAGAGAGAGTAAAAAAAGGTTAGATTTAGTGGGTAAAGTTATATATAGAGAGAGAGAGATAGTTGAGGGGGTGGGATTGGGTTGTGGTGGGATCATATTGAAATTTATGAATTTTATTAATATTTATAATTTAATACAATATTAGCCAGATTGTTGAATGCATTAATTTTATATATAATTTGCTTAAATTTTATTTACACTACGTGAAAACTTACACAAATGCAATGTTAATTTAGCTTAAGATACATAATTTTAGCAATTACAAGGACAATATGTTTCATATATTATATCAATACATAGCATAGATTATATATGGGTATATACCTATACTTTTTCATTTTTGCTGCAATACAGTAAAAGCAGTCCTATCCCGGTAGAGCTGGCTTGCAGCATATTGCCTTGGCAAATACAGTGCCACTAATGCGATCGCATTCGGAGGGCATTTTCGTCCAAAATCCACACTTCCTCAAGACGCCATCCATCCACAGTTATGTATACGATCCCGGACCTTTCTCCCTCCAAATCTCCTTACGACATGCATGTGCATGTGCATGTGTATGTGTATGTGCATCATTGGAAGAATCTCATTTCTTCTTTCCTCGTACGTCGTGTTTGGGCATTCCACGTCCTAGTCTCTCTACTCTACTTTTCTTTCTGTTTAACCAATCGCAGTCAGAGGGCATTTTCTTCAAAACACCAAGCTTCCTCGATACGCCATTCCACGGTAGGCATCCGATCCCGAGTCTATTCCTTAATTTGTAAGTCCCATATGAAGAAGACTGCTTTAGACTTCTAGTAAACTTGAAGTCATACAGCACCACTGAAGAGTCAAAGAATGGATCGGATGGATCGACCACAACTCGCTGAGTCAAGTCAGAAGATCGGCTCCTCTCGCTACGTCTACGTTTCTCGACACATGCTCAATTCAGGCTCGTTTCCCAACTCAGCTCCTTCAAACTCTTGCGTCGACGACCGATTCAACTCACAACCTACTCCCGTCCGCCGCCGCCGACGTCGTCGATCTAAAAGCAAGAGAGTGAACCCTAACCACCTTGCCACCGACCGAGATGAAAATGATGGAACTGCCCTTAATTTCGACTCCTACGAGTCGATTCCGGTGGAAGTGAGCGGTTTGGATGTGCCGGAACCGGTCAACCGTTTTGAAGAAATCGGTTTAGTGAACAGTGTAAAAAAGAATATAGAAAGATGTAAATATGTGAAACCTACACCAATACAAAGGCATGCAATACCAATAGCTTTATCAGGTCGTGACCTTATGGCATGTGCACAAACGGGGTCGGGAAAAACTGCAGCGTTCTGCTTGCCGATGATACTTGGAGTTTTGCGTAATAATCTTGAGAACGGGAAGAGGGTTTATCGAAGAAGATCTGGTGCTTTGCCTTGTGGACTTGTTCTTGCTCCTACTAGAGAGCTTTCTTGTCAGGTGTGTTAGGAGGACAATGCAGTTTAATGCACCCATCTACACGTTGATATTTATCTGTATGTACAAAAGATAATGTGAAAAGGTGGGGTTTATTTGGTTTTTGATGCCATGTAATGTACGGGGTGTAAAAGTATTTTTAACTTTGGTACTGCTTGTTTTATAAAATTTTGATCATTTTCAGGTTGTGAAAGTGATGTGAATGTGGTAAGATAGTAAATGGGAGCGGATTTTGGGCACTGATCTTGTTAGTTTTTGGGTTTCTTTTTGTGCTGTGTTCTCTTTTGGTAAGGTGATTTATGTTTTAAATTGTTTCTTTGTTTGGTTGTTTTGTTTTGTAGATATATGAAGAGGCCAACAAGTTTGCTTCTGGAACTGGAGTTAAGGTTGCTGTTGTATATGGTGGTGCACCATTCGCTGGGCAGGTAATTGCATTTTGGAAGGAATCGTGTTAGTGTGAAAAGATATGTATATTGTTATTTTGCTATTAATTGTCAGTGCATTTCTTGTCATGATGTATTTTTCTTTGATGATAATGAATCAGTAATGCATGATATAGTAAATTTTAGTGCTGTGTGTGTTTCGTGGAAAGCTTTTTTCTAAACTTTTTTCCAACATATGTTATATTCAATATTTTAGAATTGTTAAAGGTTATCGCATTGATCTCAAGTAAGTAGCTGCTTTTAGGATAATTTATGACAAATGCAAAGATTTGAGAATAATCAATGTAAAAAAAAAGTCCAAAAGGCCTTTTCAATAAAAGAGCACCCTTACATCATGTTTGTATTGGTAGAAATCAATGGAAAAGGAAAGAAATGTGAGGAAATGTTAGACAGTTTGATGTTTGTTATTTTAAATTAAGAGTGGTATAGAACGGAATGCAAAGAAATGAGTGAAAATTTTTACCTTAAGAGCCCATTTTTTCTCTTCAAAATTCGAGAGAAACGGATGAAAGTGGATGGAAATTGCATAATTTACTGAAACGTCTTTCCTCACAATACTATACTACAACAAGATAGGGATACCATTGTCATGGACACGTTTCCTTTATTTTCATTTTTGTTTTTCTAGTACCAACCAAACAATGGAGTGGGTGGTTTCTTTCCATTTCCTTCCATTTATCTAATACCAAACACAAGTGGAAATTATACCTTTTCCATTTGAAGCCATTACATAAGCTGGTCTCTGAATTTTTTTTTATTGTGTCATATATTCATTGTTTCCAGGAATTTCAATGGTTCTTTTAGATATGCGTGGATGGAATTTTTTTTTTCCTCATTTTTGTGGGGTTATGTGCCGTAGCTTGAGTCTTGCATGTCCTAGTGGATTTAACTGTTGTAACCATTGAAATTGTTTTTTCTCCCTTTTTTTCGTAATATGTAGCTAGCTGATTAATATTGAGTTTTGATTTATGAGACCCAAGGTATAACATCAAAAAACTTAATTACGAGATTGCTGGAACTTTCTTAGGTTTATGACTTTTTTCTACAATATACGGTAGTATATATATATATATATTTTAATTTCAGAGTCTTGTTGGTGATATTCTGTTAGGTAATGAGTATCAAATTGTGTGGTAATATGCTGAGATGTTAGATTCTATAAGAGTGTGCTTCTGGGAGATGTGTGGATACCATCCTACTTGTGAAGCATTATGGCAGTTTTGTTTGGACATGCTTTTGAATTATGACTCATACTAAGTTTTGAGGTTTTTGGGCATTTGCTAGCATAGTTTTTTCCTACTTGACTCGTTTTTTTTTTCTTTTTCTTTAAAGTTAAGTAGCTTGGCGAGGGGTGTCGACATCTTAGTTGCTACACCTGGTAGATTGGTTGATATGATAGAAAGAGGCAAAATATCGCTTGGGATGATTAAATATTTGACTTTAGATGAGGCTGATAGAATGTTGGACATGGGATTTGAACCTCAAATCAGAGAGATTGTGGAGCAAATGGATATGCCTCCCACAAATGCAAGGCAAACAATGCTGTTTAGTGCTACTTTCCCGGACAATATTCAGGTTTCCTTGCATAAATATTTTTTTCTTTAAATTTTTGGAGATAGCTGCCTGCTTTTTTCTTCCATAAGAGGAAGTGTACCACTGTCAATCTCCCTGTCACCTATCTATCTTATGCAGAGACTTGCCTCAGATTTTCTTACAAACTACATTTTCCTGTCCATGGGAAGAGTTGGCTCGAGTACTGATTTAATTGCTCAAAGGGTTGAGTATGTTGAAAATATGGATAAAAGAAGTTGTCTTTTGGATATTCTTCGAACTCAGATGGAAAACGAATGCTCAGTAAAGGTAGCTGCATTAAATTCTTTTTGACATTGTTATTTGGAATATGAATGATCCTATTCATTTCCTTTGTATTTTTATTAATTTAAACTTGTATTTTTGTTGTTCTTACAAATGTCGGTGAAAGGAATCGGCGCATATTAATTACTAATTTTTCACTTTTTATGCTGCAGAAAAAATTGACATTAGTTTTTGTGGAAACCAAGAGAGGAGCTGATGCTTTAGAGAGTTGGTTGTCCAAAAAGGGCCTCCCTGCTATAGCTATTCATGGGGATAAAGTTCAAATAGTGAGCCCATTTACTTTCTTATTCTTATTTTAAGCATGCATTAAATATTTTTAAATAGCAGGTTCCCTCTGGCATTGAATTATTAAGGGAAATTATTTGAAATGTAGGATTTGGATTAAGCTTAAGCCCATACATTTTCCTTTTCCTAGCTGTTATGTTGAGCATACTGGACTTATTGCAATTTTATATTATATCAAGGAGAGAGAACGGGCACTGAAGTACTTCAAGACTGGTGCTATTCCAACTTTGGTTGCAACAGATGTTGCTTCGCGGGGCCTTGACATCCCTCATGTTGCACATGTTGTGAACTTTGATTTACCAAAGGTTATAGATAATTATGTCCATAGAATAGGCCGAACTGGCCGGGCCGGTAAATCTGGGCTCGCAACAGCTTTCTTCAATGAGCAGAACATACCTCTTGCAAAGGCACTTGTGGATCTAATGCAAGAGACAAAGCAGGAAGTTCCTGATTGGCTGCTGCAATATGCAGAGCAATCATCTAATCTTGGTTCCGGGATGTCCCATAGATACAAGGGCAGCAAGTTTGGTGGTCGTGACATTCGAAGAGGTCAAAAGTACGATTCTTATGCTACCTCTTCTGGAGATTACTATGCTGCCTCTTCTGGAGATTACTATGCTGCCTCTTCTGGGGATTACCATGCTCCTACCACCACTGAGGATTATGGTTCTGCCGATGCCAATACATACGATCCAGTAGGTTATGGTTACGGTGGTGCTGCTGATGGTAGTTCCTATGTAGAAAAGCATGAATCTGGTGTGGCAGATGATTGGGACTGGAACTAGGAAACCGTGTGGCCGACACCTTCTGTTCATTGGTGACTTCTGATCGTATATTTTGACAGGATAATTGTTGTTTTTTGTTTTTGGGTCAGGAATAGCCCAGAAATACAGCTTACAGAATGAGAACACATCCGTCAACTGAGCTTCTTCATTAGTCAATTCAACGGTTTTGGCCGTTATTAGGAGGAACATGGTTTCTCTCAAACTTCAAACTTCACTTTTGGATGCTTATAAACCAGAATCTTGGTGACATTTTACTGCTGATCATTTGCTGTTGTGTCATTTTATGATTCTATTTCGGTATATTCATCGCTTTGTTAAACTGCTGTTCTATCTCACCGAAAATTTGTATTCATTATTTAGCTGCTCTTTGAAGCGCAATAAGCAATGGTATCATGCAAAGCACACTAATTAAGGGTGCTAATGAAGGAGATTGAATGGTAATACTCTCGAGATTTGTTCGAGGTGTTACGAAGTAAGTTTGAGAATTAGGCCCAGTTAGGTCTGTTTTTATCTAGTTCAGTAGATAGGATGGTCTTAGGCTTGGAGGAGGAATATAAATGTCATAAGGAGAGAATATTTCGAACTTTAAAAAAAAAAAAATGTAGTTAGTATTTCCATGAAATTTCATGTAAGTGATCGTTACATTGGTGTCTAAATGCATAGCCTCTTGTCAGTAGCTCCCATACATAGACAGTTCCTAAGAATACCTACATTATTGCACGTGTAAAATGAACAGTTAATTTTTCTAGGGCTAGCAATTTAAGATTTGATTAGCTAATCTAAACATAATATGATTATAAATAGGTTCGGATTAACAAAAATAGATATGAAATTCAAACATAATGTGATATGATTGTAAATAGGTTTAGGTTGATAAAAATGGATATGAATTATATAAGTTAGATCTAGAAATAATACACTAAAATTTGTTTTCAAGTTTGAGTCTAATATATTGATCCGTTTATTAACTAGTTTACTAAATAGGTTTCATGTTTAATTTGCAAACCTATTTAACGTTATTGATATTTCAAATATAATCAAGTTTGTATAGTTTCCTTTAATAGTTTATTCCAACTCACCCTCATAATACACTTTTATGGTTTCATTATAGAATCTAGGGTTTCTTTTCATCTTTTTTACTATTCTTTTCATTTATCTCTTTCTCAATTTTTATTATTCCAGTTAGCAATTGCACAATACAACCAAAAGCTATTAAACTCTTCTCTATTATTTCACATACTATTTCACTTTTTAGGTAAAAATCTCATTGTACTCAGTATTCTTAAGATTAATTATCTTTTTTTCTTTCTAGTTTTTCTAAAAATTGCGTATTTTCTTTTTTTCTATACTCTCTCATTTGATTATTTTGAATCATAAGCAACGAATCTTAGGAAAAAAAGAAAAGAAAAAAAAGATCAACTAAAATAGTTAATAATCTAACCTTTTTCATCCAGTGGTATCTTAAATCTAAGCTTTAATGATTTTTCCATCAAAATTTAAACTTTTAGAAGCAAAATCAACACTAATAGTATACTTGGACTCTAGATTGAACTCATTCCTAATAAAACTCGATAGAAGGTTAGATTTTCCAACACTAGAATCACCAATCAGAACAAGTAATTGTAATCATCGTGGTTTTATACCCAAGCATGTGTGTGTTCTTTTATACTTTGTTTTTTTGGTTCAACATGATGTAAGACACTAAATAAGTATTTAGAAAATGAGGTGTTCTTGGGTTTTACTTTCTTAACTAAATTACAATATGATGATAACTGCAATAGAGTGGGATTTTAGTATTAGCTCTTCAAACGTTTTAAAGACATGTTATAATTGCTTATTCTGAAATTATATGTGAATGGTCTTTTCCTTGTTTCAAATGTATGGAACATCTCGTGTTGATACAAATTCATAGTATGCTTGTACTTTAAGCTCTAAAAGCAAAATCTACATATTTTTAAAGAAATTTGTGCAATTTATCATGACTGCCATTTAATTTTAGTAATTCATTAGACTTTTTATTTAGGATATAATGGTGGAGGTTTTGATTTAGCAAGAATGCTCAACTTATTTATAGTCAAAATCAACTTTACTTCTCGTATTGACATTGATGACTACCGCAAATAATGCGATGTTCTTTTAATACAATATGCTTTTCTTTGACTTTCATGTAGTTAATAAACTATAGTTTCTTATAGTTTATATCTTTGTGTTATATTATATTTTTCTTTTTCTAATGCCGTTGTTAACTACTATTCCATATAGAGTCATATTTTATTTGTTAAGGATGCTAAGGAACAATTGAATTAATCACTGCATATATAGTCTTAGCATGTACAAAGATAATTTATCTATTTTATAGTCAATAGAAATCTCTTCACACAAATATCTTTATATTTATTTTATTGTTAGTTTGAAAATATCTTTGTATTTATTTTACTAGTGTCACGATACTTAAAGTTATAAATGTTAAGGCATTGGCCTTGATTATATACATTTGTTACTGATGACCTATTCAAGGGACTTATATAAAAATGAAAAGAAGTAATAGAACACATAAGAAAGATACATCTATTAATGTAATAAAAGATTATAAGCTAGCCATTTAGAAGACTAGGTAATTACGTTGGCATGGTGAACCTCTAATCAAGTTACTTAGACAATTAAGTTTGTGCAATCTTCTCTCAACTTCACCAAAACATATTCATTCATAAATTGTAATAGTTTAAATTCAACTAAAACTTTTATCTCACATGCAAATGGATTCTCCAGAAGTTCCATTGGACTTTAGTGAAATGGAAATGCTTGGAGTGGATGAAAAGAATGATGTAGTTGACGTCTCAGCATCAGTGATTGATTTTAAACAACAAAGGAAGCTTACTTGTTCAGTTCGAGACTGTTTAAATTGTGCTTGTAACATACAACCAGATGGTTTAGTTATTATAAAAGCTACATTTAAGTCATGTAAGACCAAAATAAAATATGGTAGTCAATTTAGAATAGGGAATTTAAGGAGGTGTTCAATGTTTGAATTGGATATATTGAGTTAATAAAAACAATCAATTTTGAAATATCCTTAAGTTTCCGATTTTGTATTTAGTAATAAAGGTCAAATCCTTGATCAACATTGTAACTCCTTGAAGCTAGAAATTGTAGAAACTAGAAACTCTTTTATGTATAAAGAATTGGCTTTATGGAGAAAATTAAACTCTTTTTTTTTTTTTTAAGTATTCAATGTTATATTATGTATTTTCATTAGTATTATTCTTTTTTATATGTAAGTTCTTTAATTGTATTCCTTGAAGATCTGATAGAGAATGTGATGAATTTGGATATCTAGTAATAATATTTATTCAAGTCATGATTTAACTTAATTCAATATTGTTATGAAACTAATAAGTTTTTAGATTTATTATATTTGATAAGACTTACTTTACTAAAATTGTTATTTGGGTTATAATTTTATGTTAATCTTCAACACATTATATAATTAATATTTGTAAAAGTTAATTTTATTATTGTCCTTTTCACATTAAATATGTAAATATTTTGTAAATTTATTTATAACTTTTTACTCAACAGATGGATCTATCCTAGATACAAGACACGAATCAGGGTTTCATACAGGATTAATAAACAAGTCATTTTGCGGATTAAAATTTTTTAAATATGAATCTATTTAGATACAGATATAATACACAACACAATAACATGAATTACCAGCCATAACTTTCCCTCTCTTTCGGTTGGGAACAAGGGTGAATTCAAATAGGAATTTATTTATAACTTATTAAGATTAGGATCCTATGATTTCAATAAACGAAGTAACATAAGTTTAAAATATATTTTTTCAAATAAAAACATCTTTAAAGCCTTTTAAAAACAAAAATAAGTAAATAAATAACGAAAAGCAAAATTCTTTTGCGGCCTCCTGGAAATTCAACAAACTTGGATTATTTTTATGAAAAAAAAGCTTAAACAATGAGTAAGTATCAATAAATTTTAATATATAAAAACATATAAACAATAATATTAGTTTATAAAAAAAATCCACTATTACTATCTTGTATTAATATATCATTAATATTTAATCCATTATTCATCCAAATATATATAGCATCTATAAATCTTTTTTCCTATCTTCACGGCCTAATTTAGCCACAGCATCAACCACCTGGTTTACTTTAAACGTTCAGTCCACTAATTCTCAAGCTTTCGAATCAAGTCCCTATAAAGTCATTATCATATTTGGTAGAAAAAGCAAGATTGAGTTGTGGGGTATGGAAACGTTTAAACCTACACCGGTTGGTACAGGTACGTGACAAAGTAGGTTATTTGAATTTCCAATATTCGTTAAAAGGATAAAAATTTATGCTTTTTAATATTAATTATATATTTTATAAAAAACATAAATTGAAAATTTTTTAAATTTATTTTTTAATAAATAAACTTAAGACATACAGTAACATTTTCCTTACAATTTATGTTAGGCTTGCTGGTTTTGTTTAATATAGGTTTGACGTCCTAGTTTCTTTCCTTTTCTAAACTATCTTTTTTCTTTTTTGTTGGCTAGTTATTATGATTTTCTCAATCAGATAATTACAATTTACCGAAAGATATTAATAGCAAAATAAGTTATGAATATTTAAATCGAAAAATGGTACTAGTCAAAATTTATCTTTCTTGGGAAAAAGTGCAACTTCAGACCTAAAATTTCAGGAAATATATGTAATATTTTCATATATTTTTTGAAAATATAATAAAGCCTAAAAATCTTTTAAGACAAGGTTGGTCTTACAATGTGTGTTAGTGATGGCATTCTATGTTTGGGATAGGGGAAAGAATTTGAAGAGAAAAAAATATATTTTCTTTTTTGGTTTAGGATGGAAAGTGATGGAATGGATTTAAGGGGTTTATACTTTCCATCGGATCCTACAAAAATGAGAGAATGAGAAGGAAAATTAATAAAATTACTAAAATATTCTTTCAACGAAAAGACAATTTCAAACTTTAAGGAGTTTTTTTTTTTTGGTACTTTAAGAAATTAAAAAATATTTATAATGAACTTTCCTTCCAATTCTTTTATTCTCCTTCTGTTTTTATTCAGATAAAATTTTTATACTCACTTTCTCTCAGTTTTTTTCTTTCTCTAATTCTTTTCTCTCAGTTTTTTTCTTTCCTTAATTTTTGCTTCTTACCAAACATAGTAGAAGGGGAAGTGAATGGCCAGGCCATACTATTAGGCCTCCTGAGATGTATTCGTTGTAAACTCTAGAGTTTTTCCTATGAAATATAGTTTATCTTTGGGAAAAAAAAAGAAAGAAAAGTAATGAAATTGTCTATATATGTTGTCTGTATTTGTGTCATGTCTGATTCATATCTATATAAAAGTTTCCGTTGTCATTTCAATATTGTTCTAAAACTAATTAAAAACTTAAGCAGAGCAATGCACGGGTAAGAATTTTAATTATGATTTTTTTTAAGAAAACAACAAACATAAATATAACTTAATATATATAAACATCCTTTTAATATAAATTAGTACACTCTATTATGTTATTGGTTTGTTTATTTTTGCATTAAACCATATGTTGTTTCTAGACAAAATGGCTCTACTCCGGAATAATAATTATGCTTCTATAAAAAATCTCTAATTTGATAAACTAGTATTGGTATTATGAAATCGGTACACTCTTAGCAAAACTTATCTTAATGAGATATAAGGGAAGTGGCAATATTAGGGAGTATATCATGGAAATGTCTCATATTGCCTCAAAACTTAAGGCATTGAAGTTGGATTTATCTAAAGAATTATTAGTATACTTGGTTTTGATATCTCTTCCGACATAGCTCAATCAGTTTAAGGTGAGCTATAATTATCAAAAGGACTCTTGGTCCCTTAATGAGTTCATTTCATACTGTGTCCAGAAAAAGAAAAGGTTAAATCATGAAAATATTGAAAGTGCTCACTTAGCCAATACTTCCAAGGACAAAAAGACATGGAAGAGAAAGAAAGGTAAGAAAGTTGCTATACAAACACCACAAAAGAAATAATACAAGGAGCAAGCTGAGGATGTTTATTTCTTTTGTAGTGCAAAAGGACATGAAAAGAAGTAATGTGCCAACTATCATGCTTAACATGCAAAGAAAGGTATGCTTCTTAAATTTGTTTATTCTGAGGTTAGTTTAACTTTGGTACCTAAACATACGTGATAAATAGATTAAGGTACAACAACTTACATCGTTGTGTCTATGCGGGGTTGCTTGAGTTGTTGATGCCTAATGATGGTGAAAAATATATCTATGTTAGTGATGGCAAGTTGTTAAAGGTTAATGCAATATGAAACTTTAGATTAGTACTAAGAATTGGTTATTATTTGGATTTGAATGAGACATTCTTTGTACCATCCTTTAGATAGGATTTAGTTTCTATTGTTACTTTGGATAAATTTGATTACACTTGTTCATTTGGCTATAGCTAATTTAGTCTTCTTCATGATTCAAAATTAGTTAGTACCGATTCATTATCTTATGGTGATAATCTACATTTACTTGATATGATTGTCTCTTATAATAAGTCCTTACATGTTAATTCATGAAATTTAAAGCGTAAATTAATTGATGAGACTTCAACATCATTATGATACAAGAGATTAGGTCACATGTCCAAAAAGAGAATAGAAAGACTTGTGGCTGACAATATTTTCAATCCCTTTGATTTTACAAATTTTGATACTTGTATTAACTATATTAAGGGGAAATAAACAAATGTTAAGAAATTGGGTGTTAAGGGTTACAAAGGTCATAGAACTAATTCATACAGGTATATGTGGATCATTCCCTATGGCTTCTTAGAAAAGTTAACAATATTTCGTAACGTTCATAGATAACTTTTCAAGATATGGCTACCTATTTCTCATTCATGAGAAATCTTAGTCACTAGATGTGTTCAAATCTTATAAAGCTAAAGTAGAAAATCAGCTAGGTAAAAGGATTAAAGTTGTCAAATCTGACCGTGGTGGTGAATATTATGGTAGATAAGATAGATAAGCTAAACAATGTCTAGGACTATTTCCTGAATTCCTAGAAAAATGCAGTATTGTCCCATAGTACACCATGTCAGGCTCACTTGCAATGAATAGTGCCGCTGAAAGATGAAATATAATGCTTCAAGACATGGTAAGGAGTATGCTTAGTCATTCCATCTTACCGGAATCCCTTTGGGGAGAGGTTTTGAAAATCATAGCATACTTACTCAATAGATTACAACTAAGATAACTAACAAAACCCCTTATGAGCTTTGGACAAGTAAGAGACTTAGTCTAAAGCACTTGTATATTTGGGGATGCCCAATTGAGGCTAGGCCTTATAGCCCAAATGAAAGGAAACTAAATTTCAGGACTATTAGTTGTTACTTTATTAGGTACTCCAAAAGATTAAGGAGTTACAAATTTTATGATCCCACAATTAAAGGGATTTTTGAGAGAATAAATGCTCAGCTCTTTATGGCTTTTAAGTTTGCGAGAGGAGATAAAGTTAAGGATTATGTCTTTAAAGAGGAACAAGATGATATTCCTTTAGTTTCTATTGATAGTATTTAGGATCATATTATAATACCTAACACTATTTAAGAAGCAAATCTAGAACAAGACAATGTAAATAAATGAATCTTCCATTCTAGAACAACAAGCTCTACAACCTTAAGAACTAGTGTCATTAAGGAAATTCGCTAGAGAAACAAGAAGCACAATTTTCGGATAATTATGTTGTGTTTCTCTAAGAACATGAGGATTGTATTGGAATGATGGAAGATGATCCAATAAACTTTCGTCAAGCCATAGATACCATAAATGAGGGGATGAAGTCCATGAGGGAAACATTTGTGACCTTGTTCCATTACCTAAAAATATAAAACCCATTGGTTGTAAATAGATATCTAAAACCAAAAGGGATTCAAGAGGCAATATAGAAAGGTACAAGGCATGTCTTATTGTTAAGGACTTCATACACAAAGAAGGGATCGATTATAAAGAGACTTTTCTCTGGTTTTATCGAAAGACTCTTTAAGGATACTAATGGCACTAGTAGCACACTTGGACCTTGAGTTACATCAAAGGAATGTAAAGACAACATTTCTCAATAGTGAGAAAACTTTGTTTTGAGAAATTCAAAGTAAATGTTGTGCAGATTAAATAAATTCACTTGTGAACTCAAGCTGGCATCTCACCAATGGTATCCTAAATTTCATCAAATCATTATCTTGTTCAATTTTGAGATGGATGTCGTTGATGACTATGTATATCATAAGTTCAGTAGGAGTAAGTTTATTTTCCTGGTTTTATATGTGGATAACATACTACTTATCACAAACAATATGGGCTTGTTATATAATACCAAGAAATTTCTATCAAAGAACTTTGAAATAAAAGATCTTAGAGAGGCCTCTTTTATATTAGGAATCTAGATACACTAAGATCGCTCTTAAGGTATTCTTAGATTATCTCAAAAGAGTTATATTGAGAAAGTACTCGAAAGGTTTGGCATGCAGAACTATAAACCAAGAGATACCACTGTTGCTAAAGGAGACAAATTCTATCTAGATCAATGCCCTAAAAACAACCTTGAAGGAAAAGGAATGGAAAAGGTCCCTTATGCTTAGATCTATACGCGTCTAGCTATCGTGTAAATTGTTGGGATACTAGGGAGATATTCGAGCAATCCAAGAATGGATCACTAGAAAGTAGTTAAATGGGTCCTGCGGTTATTTACAAAGAATAAAGGACTACATGTTCACATACAAGAAAATGAATTAGTTGGAGATCATTGATTACTTTGATTTCGATTTCGTTGAATGCTACGATAGTCCTTGATTTGTACCAAAATAAATTTATTTGCTTGTTGGAGGAGTGATTTCTTGAAAGAGTGCTAAGCAGAAACTCATAGCTTCTTCTATTATGGAAGCGGAGTTTATTGCATATTATGAGGCATCAAATCATGAAATATAGTTGCAAAACTTTGTCACTGGGTTGCGTGTTGTAAATAATGTGGAAAGATCATATATTGTAGCAACAAGTTAGTAGTGCTATATTCCAATAACAATAGGAGCTTGATGAAGTCAAAATATATAGACATTAAATTCCTTGTTATGAAAAGAAAGAGTTTAAAGTAAATAGGTGTCTATAGAGCATATAGGAACAAACTCTATGGTTATGGATCCGCTTACTAAGGGATTACCACCTAAGATCTTTCATGAGCATATTGCTCATATGAGTGTTATGTATTTTTAGGATATATAGTTTCAATGGGAGTTTCTATTTTGCAGTGCTTGTTTATTAGACACATTGATTGTTACTTTGGATACTAATTACGATTCCATTAAGGTTATAGTAATTTTAGTAATAAGGTTATTTTCAATTATCAGGTATTTTAGTCAAATTTATTTATGAAATCATATAAAATTGATCTCACTGAGGTATATTTTGGACCAATTAGAAAAAAGGCATGTTAGATCACATTACATGTATTTTCCATGCTACACATCCATGTTTAATCCATTTCATTTGATTATGTCAATGTATGTGATCATTGATGGGGTCAATTATAACATATGTAGTGAAACCCACTTTGGTCTTATATTGATATGATTGATGGATTGAATTGTTTGGAAATGCACTTAGTAATGATAGCAAATTTATTAAGTACTCATAGGGATTATATACAATTATAAAAGTCACACATATAGCCTAAGTGGGAGATTGTTAGGTTTATTTTATAAATAAACCATATAGGCTTTTATGTGTTAATGACAATAATAATTATATAATAAGGCTATCATATTATATGAAGTACAAATAAGGTACTTTAATAAGGTTATGGACTTTAATGCATTAAGTAAGTATGGGTTAATATGTGTAGAGACTCTTCCAGTTTTATGATTGGGTGAGTTGGAAGTAATAAAAGGTTAGCGAGCAATTAATTTGTGGGCATATATATGGTTATAGTCCCCAAGTCACATAATGCTATGAGTGACAAGGAAATTCTAAAGAACATCCTTGTTGAATTGGAAGGCCACTCCACCATATCAAGTAATGTGTTTCTCAAGCTATGGATTTAGGTATGCTTTCATTTACTATTCATTCACTTGTGCCCTAATTTTACACATGGATTATTCTTGGATGTATTATATTACAAGAATAATTATAAATCAATCCCAATAGTTATTAACTACAATTTCTTTTGAATAATTAGTTCCAAGGTTAATCAAACTGTGAAAATAACTAGCATCGACATATATTGTTGTTTTAATGGATTTATTATTTTTGTTTACTTTGTTATCAATGTTGTTTTTTTGGTGTTTATTTTTTTAAGGTTATAATTGTTCCAATAGGTAATCAATGTAATAATTATCGAAACATTTTGTCAAGTTGTTTAGCCTTACCAAAAGCCTCTTTCATTATGTATAAAAATTGGTGTGGTTTTTAATCATATTTATAATTCAACCATCATTCTTTAATGACTCACACTTCCATTTACCATGTCAAGATCTTGCACTCAATACTTGTAGATTTGTAATGATCATTGTAGAACACATTTTCTTTGATTGAAATTAGACTATCTATATATTTTTTGTTTAATGATATGGGGATGAAAGTGGATATAGAAGAATTACAAATTGCTTATAGTTGGTTTGCAATCACAATGCTTGATGAATGCCTTTAGAATGAGTAAGGAACTAAGAAATTTAGTAGTGAAAACTAACTTTCACATTATGGCACATGTAGAAGCATATGTTGAGCAAAGTGTGTTCAATTTTATCTCTATCTCTAGAATAAGTAATCTCTTCTATAAATAGAGCAATCAATGAGCTTTTAGTTGTAAAATCCATCTCTTTTAGGTCATGTTCATTAACATTGTTATGATTGACTTTTACATGGGAATCGTAAACAAATATGCTGAAACTAAGGATTGACATATCTTTTACTCATGGCAAGTTATTTGTATTGTGTTTATAAAAACCATAATACATCTATATATTTGGTCCTTTGATTTCATTGTCTTTGAATATTATGTGTGTACATTCAATGATAAATTACTATCCATAATAAATTCGTAGTGAGCACAAATATATATTGAAACATATAAAGTAGCAAGTTTTAGTTAGATTTTATATTTAATGTTTTTATTTTGTATACCTACACTTAAGGGAGGAACTTAGTCTTTTATACTCTTTCCCCTCTTTCCATTTCATGTTTGCTTCCATGCATATGCTAAGGTTTTTTTTTTTATTATTATTCTTTTTTAATTTTTGTTTGCATGTAGGTAGATAGGAGCTCACATGGTTTTGAAATATAGGGATTTTTTATATGGTGGGTAAATGGGAGATAGGATATGAAAGAGCAAGAAAGCACATAAAGTGGTCATTTTCTTTTTTTAGTGGGTTTTTACTCTCTCTTGCTCGCCCTCTCTCTCTCTCATTCATAAGTTTATTATTATTATTATTATTATTATTTTGTTTTGCAGAAAAAAGTGTCGTACTATTTGAAAAATTGTTGAAAAAATAATTATGATTAAGAAGGAAAGAGAGATAAGAGGAACCCTTTGCTAGAGGGAAGCAATGTTGGAGGTGGTAGGTCGTTGCTTCCATTGCCACATATGGTCTTTAGGAGTTCAAAGTCGAGTTTATGAGTGGATGTAATAACTATGCGGAGAGAGAAAGAAAGTGAAGAGAAATTCTCAATTTTTTGTTTAGTGAGGAAGATGTTGTATGTAAATAATATTTTCTCTATTTCTTCAATTAAGAGATATGATTATGGATGAAAAAAAGTTCAAATGAAGATTCAATATAATCAAGTCTTAGTGATTCTTTTTAGTTCATTACTTTAGTTTATGTTCATAAAATT
This sequence comes from Laguncularia racemosa, assembly GCA_037954665.1. Lineage (NCBI taxonomy): Eukaryota > Viridiplantae > Streptophyta > Magnoliopsida > Myrtales > Combretaceae > Laguncularia > Laguncularia racemosa. The sequence continues at coordinate 719,760 of JBBMOL010000094.1, read as the reverse complement.
AGATATTAGTTGGAGATGGAGATTAATATTATGGGTTAACTTGACAAACGTTTGATTTCTAATTGTAACACAATTGGTTCATGTATAGCAAATTTTATTTGCAAAATTCCCATAAAACATCATGTAAGAAAAAAAGTTACAATATTCTTTCATTGAGTATGCTACTCATAGTAACTTCATTCATTATTTCATTTAGATCTTTTTCCATATAAGTAATATCATATTTTCTTTTTTGTTTATGCTATTAACAATTTAATATTGTTTATGTTGTTAACAAATCTATATAGTCAACATGAACTAAGAAATTGCCAAAGTCTTATAGCCCCATTGGCATAAACATTGTTCTCTATCTTGGATGGAACATTTTTGAATCCTTCCTTCCTCTAATTATGTAAATATAGTCGACAAAAAAGGAAAAAAAAATTGAGAAATTGTATAGGAATAATGACCTAATTGTTCATATTTATTCACCAAATGCATTTTTACTCTCAATGTTTTAGTTAACTCAAATCGTTGTGTTATAACAAAATTTAATAATGCCACCCTATTTAATTATCGCACACGCAACTTGGATGCGTAACATCTTTAAGCCATATTATTATTTGACTCCACTCCTCAATAACTATACTTTTAATTTTTTTTTTTCCCATACTCCATTTGTACTTTTGCCATCTCCCTTTTACCCACATTTCACTATTCAACCTACTTCCAATTCCATATGCCACATTAGAATATAACCACTTAAGGTCACCTGCAGTAAATAGCGCATTTAGGATGATCAACCTATAGTATGAAATCCTAAAGTTTATGCTAGGGATGTGAGTGGGGCGGGCATTGTCGAGTTCCCGACCTGCCCGATCTACTAAAAATTCGATAGGGTAGTACCTTATAAGGTTTGGGATGAATTATGGGGTTTTTTTTTTTAAAAAAAAATCCTATAGGATTTTAGATCGGTAATGAGACAAATATTAAACCCATCAGAAACTTGAACCTGTTAAATTTTTTTTTTTTACAATTTAGTTAATAAATATTACTATATATTTAATAAATAATTAAAAAAAAATCTATTGAGTGTGCACCAGCGCACGAGTCACGCATACTCCTACTCCTATAGTAGCATGGTTAGGACTTAGGAGACCTGGAATGGGATTGGGGAGTGAGAAAATAAAAAAGAGGGAAAGAAAGGAAACCACCTGGACTTGGCTTGACCGAATTTGAAACCCACACTAATCTATCATCTCTTTGTGTCAGAGTAGACTCTAAAATAAGGGGAAAAAATGAAGAAAAATAACCCTCATCTCTCTTACTCTCTCTAAAACTACTCGTCCCTCTTCGTCTCATCATCGACCGGACTTCCACTTCCTCCAGCGTTTGCATCCATCATCCATGATCATGACGCATCAAGTGTCATCAACCTTCACTCTAAAGTTGAGATCTATCATCTATGAGCTGCTCAACAGTTGGCACTTCCATCCTCGCAATTAGATCTCACATGACTAGACTTATCATCTCTCATTTGTAACCCTTTGTCCCTCCCCTCTTGCCCTTAGCTTTGGACTCTCTCTCTCTCTCTCTCTCTCGACTCAAATTTGAATCCTAAGGTAACTATCTTTCCTTTTTTTTCTTTTTTTTTTCTTTTCTACTTATTTTTGCAAAACTTTACCTTTACTTAAGAGTTACGATTGTGAAGGGCATCACTCCACTTACTGTCCTGATTTAAATCGTTGTCACAAGATCATCACCCTAACCCCAAGAAAGTACTATTCCTTATCGGGATCGCTTTCTCAATCATGGTAATTCCTATATTAGAATACATGATCAAATGAGTTCCCATTAAAATTTCTTCTTCAATTGCTACCTAGTGCACTAGAAAAGAAAGTAGTATGAAATAGTTGTTATTTTTATAGCAGTAATTAAGAATAGTGGGCAATCTTGATTTCCTCCCAACTCATTTCTTAAGTTTTTGCATATTATCCCTCCTTTTGATAGGTTCAAAGATAGATGATGAAGAAGATGAGATGTGAAAACTATAAGAGTCAAGTAAGAATTACAAAAAAAATATAGGATTAATGCCTTTGATATATGTTTTAGAACTTTTCTATTTCTATCGAGACTTGTTAACTACATTTTATTTGTTTGTGTTATTTATTAAGTTGTATGGTTGGTTAGGTAATTTGTATCTTACTATCATTAAAAATGTTTTTATGTCGGAACTTTATTTACCAACATGTAGACTTTGAAACAATATTTAAATATATATGATTAGATATGTTGAAAGTGTAAATATTATTTATTTCCAAGAACGTAAGTTATATTTTACAAAAAATAGTCATAATAAATAAGTAAAAATTTTAAACTAATAATATATTTTTTTTAAATATACATATAACGGATTTGAGACGAGTTTTGGGTTGCTTATTGGAACTCTATAGGGTTTAGGACAAGTTACAGGTACTTCATGAAAAACCTTATAGGGTTTAAGATGGGTTCGAGAATCTTTATAGGATAATGGGATGGGTAACGAGATTACTGAACCCAACTTAAATCCATCCCCTTTACATCCCTAATTTATGCCTAATTGGTGGATCATCAGTTGAAATATCACATGCTATAAGCACTTGTGGAAACTTGACCAATTAGGAACTTGACTTATTTGCCCCTCTAAGTTCCATATTATTTACTCTCCCTGTATTATGATTACAAAACCATAACTAGAATATTACAACTGTCTCTAAACTTACATGTGATCATCAAATTTATCTACAAAGTAACACGACAATTTGATTTATTAAGAGGTGATCAAAAGCTTGGGAGCCCTTTTTAATAAGATAGCACACTCAAAAGTTTTCCTCAAAAGTCAAACCGTTAACTTCAATCTTTTGCACCTGCACCTAAGGTAAAAAACAGACTAACCCCCTAGCTCCTTAAAGAGCAAAATGAGTACCAAGAAAATAAATAAAACAAAGGATTGCATGGCAATTGTAATTCAAATATACATTCCTCAAACATGGTGCAAGGATATAGAAGCACCTAAAGTGCAAATATAGTTAACAATTAGAGTCTCTTACCACAACTTGCCAACTTATAACTTAATCCAAACTTCTAATCAATACCTGAAACGGTTAATTATAAATTGACCCCAGACTTAATAGAATTCTAACCCTTACATATTTTATCATAAGCTAAATTATTACTCTTATTCACCATTACTTTCAAGTTCGTGACATTTCAATGCACTTTTCACCTATCACAAACAAATAGGGTGACAAAATCCTCATAGGTCACTAATACCGGGCTGATTTGTTAACCATGTCACAAACTTACTAGGTCAATTTAGAAATCGTACCATAAACTTACTAAGCAAGGAACAAGACTCGCTTTACTCTTTTGGTTGGTGCATAGAAATTTGTTAAATGTCACTAAACTAGCTTATACTATACACAATTTGTGACCAAAGGTCATTTATGTTCATGCTAAATGCTGAATATATACAAAACACTAAAAATCTTGAATCAATCATTTATGCCAATACAATTCATCAAACAAAGCTTTATGTTTAACCTCCAAATAATCATAGGTATTCAAACCATAGTCATAGTTTAGGCATCAATCAAACATAATAAATTCAAAGGCCAAACACGCTTCACATACTAGTAGTATTATTATGTTTCAAATCTATTACTTAGAAATCATTAACAATCAACAATACATCACAACAATGCCAAGAACAAGTTCTAGAATCCTCCCATGATAGTCACAATAAGTGCTTATCCAGAGTTCAACAACTAACATGCAAGTGATCTACATTATTAACTACACACACTACAACTAGTCAAATTAATAGAGTACTTATTTGGATACTCAACCTCTCACAACCATATTGATAAACAAATACAAGGGTCAATCCATATGAGCAAAATCACCTAAATGCACTTCAACAAGTTAGTTTAAACATAATACACATAATAAAGCATATTATTTTTACCTTCTACTTTTATACTATTTATTACTAATAATTATGATTTCCCTATTTCTCATCCACTTTAATGTTTTTTTACATCGTTGTGATTGTTATTCTAAGGATGATTCAAATATCTTAAAATAACAAATTTGCTAGATTCACTAAAATTGCCAAAATTTCACTATAATTCAAAACTGATTAGTAACATATCCCCCATTTCACACAATATTTGTCTAATATGATCCTTTCACAATCACAAATAATTGTTAGCTGATATGTAAAAAGGTAAAATATAATTAGGTAGAATTTTTTTGTGTGGACATAACCCACTTGACATTAATCATTATTCTCTTCTATGGATAAAATGTGACCGATTCTCTTCCTTTCCCATTTCTTGTAAGACACAAAATTACCAAAAAGGAAATCTTTCTAGGTAACTGTTCAGTCGCCAATTAGCTATATCATATACTATAAATATATTCTCATATTTTAGGTCTTCCGTGGTGCGAATATTATCATAATAATGATATTTATATGCATACTATCAGATTTGCAGCTCAGAAAATTTTCAACTATGATTCTAATAACATGAATCTCAAGCCATAATAATTCGAATGGGGAAACCAACCACTTAGGTGCTGCTTTGATGTTTTGCCAAATTTCCATCAACAAGATTATATTATTTTACAAACTATTTACCGTTGTATAGGTTAGCTAAATCCCAAGTTTATTACTACGCAATCTCCATAGTCTTCCGCATGTTAATATTACTATAGTAAACCTTTATTAAAAATTTATAGACATTAATGTTCAACATTTGCAATTTATCATGGGCTTTTTTTTTTTTTTCCCCAATATGCCTCCCTGTCTATGTAATGAGCTTATAGGTAAATTACTTAGTTTATAGATAACTTATAATGTTTTAAGAGATATTTTATCTATGTTTAATCATTGTGCCAGTGCATGTATATATAACTTGCAATCATCCTCAACCATCTTTTTGTAAATGTCACATTGGGAATTTATACCGGGTCCAGCAAATCAAATGTCTTTTGAACATTCTTTCTACATGAAAACATTATTAGCATGCTAAATAATAAATATTAAGAGCTTAAATCACCTACTCCTCCCATATTTAACCCACCTAATATTTCCAAGAATACTCAACCGTGAGCTAAACTTCTAAGTTACAACATGGTAAATAACAGGAGTTTTGTCTGGGTGTATTAACCTATGGAGTTTTGTTCCCTTTAATGTTGCTGGAGCATAAGAAAATGAAAAGTTTAAGAAGTACCTTCACAGCTTTAAAGCTTAGTCCGAGCTTGCTACTGGTAAATCAATGTCTATATCTTGAATGGAACAATATAGGAAGAAACGGATGCTAAGTTTGATCTTTGCTAATTTTGAACAACTCTCCAACTAAAGATTCAATTTGGTTGATCAAATAAAATTCCAGGTGTAAAGGTTTGCCTATCCCCATAATTTCCAAATTTGTATGTTAAAGTAGGGAGAATAGTTCCTCCGATAATTCTGAAGTTGTCCCTTTCACAAAGTTAATGAATTCTTCAGTCTGGAATTTTATTTATTTATTTTAAATCGGTCCAATTGAAATGCTACTTAGTGCTATCTAGCTGCAATTTGAGATGCTGGCCATCAGTCCCACTTTTACTTTATCAATCCAAGTGCCAGAGTACAATTTGTATCCAAAGGTGATTCCTCCACAGATTAACGCAGGTCTTATCACTTTTAATAATATAATATAATATGATATATATATATATTATAGATATAATAATTTAAGGTGTATTTTATTTATAGTGAGTAACATTAATAACTTATTATGCATACCTAGTAGCACCCTATTCCATTCCACTCTATTGACCTTCTAGGCCAAGTAACTTATCTTTGCTGTCTCATTATGATTTCGAAATCAAGCTTCCAATCAATAACATATTATACCAATATACTTATATTTATAGTTAAGATAAATTTCCTATAAACTTTATGCAAAGTATAAATTTTACTTGGTCATTTCGTTTAGTTTTTCTAGTCTCGTCATAAAATTCAATTTTAAACGAAAACCTTAAATTTAATAGTTCAAAAAACACGAGATATCACAATTTCTTTATGGAATTCTGCTAGAAACACTGAATTGATAATTTATTTAAATTTTTAATTTGCACCTTCTACAAGCTACTTAAAACTCCAAAAGGTATGCCGTCTCTCTATGCTTTATATATATAATGATAGATTATCCTTTTCTTATATACTAAGAGAACAGTGAAATATTTATCTCTACGTATTTTAACATATAATACGACAGCTATTTTTATTAATAAAAACTTCCGACCTCTTTTCCCTTTTTTTTTTTTTGGCCACATTTTCGTCCACTTAACTTATTTTAGGAAAGTTTTCTCACTTCTCTCTCTTTTCCACATTTTTTTTTCTTTTCCCTTTTCCATTCAGTTTTTTTTTTTTTTCCTTGACCTGATTTGCAGTTAGCATTTCATAGGAAAGAGAAAAAAAATTATAGATGCAATGGTGGTATGAAATTACTATGCTGCGTTAGATAATTATTGTTTTTTAATGTATGCTATATGTTTTTTATATTGATAAAATCTGTAGTTACTGGTTAAATTTAATGGATTCGCCCTCAAATATTATTGGTATCCATTAAGCTATTGATATAGACACAATGGTGATATAAATAATTATGTTGCGCTGGATGTTTTTCAAATGTATAATTTATGGCTATTTATTTATTTATTTTAACAAAATGAGAATTACACTAGTAAAGTGAATAGAATTTTTAGTGTTTTTCATTATATAATTTCGAAATACACCCTCCATATATAAATCTCAATGTTCATTCACATAAATTATCAATGAAGATTACCCATATTCGTATATTAAGTTACTAATATCAGATGTGGGAAACATATGTGCTAAGATTAGAAGTTCATGGGGTTTTGTTAAATTTGAAAGTTGCATACAATTCGAAGGTTACAAATAAGACTGAAAAGTCTAAAATAATGTTTATAATTGCTTTTAATAAAGAATAAAAAAAGAAGAAGCAAGATAATACAATAAAAAAGTGCTAGTCACTTTAATGTTATAGATTTTATAAGTAATTTTTACTATGCAGGTACATTATTCTGATTCGACTAGTATCAATGCATACTTTTGATATATCAAGAATGCATGTTTTATATTATTATTCTTATTATTTTCTTTTCGTAAAAGGGGTGCAATCAAAAGAATTTTTTCCCTACTTTCATATAAAATCATCAAGCATCATCGTACTAAACAGAAACAGAGGTGTAATTAAAAGCGTCTTTTATTTCTTTCTTTCTTTCTAACTATTGGAAAAACAAATGGTTTATAAAATCCACATAAGAGTTTCCTGAAGTAAATCCGCCCTTACTATCATTTGCATGTATAAACAAGTAAAGTATTTTCTAATAAAGCGCTCCCTCCATAGTCTTTAAATGAAATGTAATGCAAAAACTCAAAAGCACTAGTAGATGAAAATATTATAGTCAACGTAAAAATATTGATAATGTGTGTAAGTAAAATTTCTCACATAAAGCTAGATGGCTATCATTAGCAGTATCCAATGGCTAAGAACAGTACTCAACCATCCTTTTGATGTCTTCATTGTTTCGTCTTAGTAAACTGTTTCTATATAACACGACTAGACAAGTGGTACTGATAGACATTGATCATGGACAATCCTTATATTTGTGCTAGGATATGGAATTATTAGACTTGTTTGACAGGTTTTATGGAAATACAAATCCACATCTTAATCATTTAGTAAAATAGTTACAATTGGGATGATGTTATCAATACATTAAAGCAAAACAACGCATCACACTTGCCAGAAGTCATGTTTTGATTAAATTGGGAGACAAAAGAAACAGTAAATTCGTAAACTTAATATGCACAATATGGAAAGTAGAAAAGCAGTTAATCTACAATTAAGTTAGGGAGGGTCTAAAAGACAAATCTATAAGCAAATGTATGAATTAAATATAAAAGTATTGACATTATGTTTGATTCACTAAAATGAAATTGTCATTCTATCTTTATTGTAATAATTATTATTTTTTATTTGTAAAAAGTTATACATAATGAATGCCTATTTCACGCAATATGAGATAGATAAATAATTCTAATTTCGTCCCTTTAGTAGAGGAATCGCTATTCCCTACAAAATGTAGCTTTATTTCAAAAAATGCTCCTATCATAAGACAATAATACCAAAAGAATTGCCACTCCATTTCAACTTTATTGCACTCCAATAAACCAAACCTATTATGAGATTTGCTATATATAGAGAGAGAGAATGGAGAGAGTAAAAAAAAAAAAAAAAGCAAAAAGCAAGCAATTTTAGTAATGGGTTTATAAAATACTAGCAAATATTAATAATATGTAATTATATCTATATTATTTAAATAGTTGGCCTCAGGTTTTACTATCTTTTCCTATTTGTCAAAATCGCCATTTTATAACATTATTTTTTTATGAGTGCATGCTTTTATATTATTTCATTGGAATTACAAATGTCAATTGCTTAATTCACTATTTATACTGAAAATGGCTACTTTTATATATTGATTTTTTTTATTTTGTCACCATTATTAGTATTGTGATTATGGTGTTATTATTATTACTAATTGCAATAACAATTATATTTATTTGCATTAAATTTAGTATCTTAAATACCATGTTTATCTCTTGATCTTTTTTCTTGCTTTCTATTAATTTTTTTCGCTATCTTATTTGCAATTTATTGTCTTAAATTGTTTCAAGAACAATATTAGATTGCAAGCCTCCATTTTCAAAATCCCCAATTTAGCTTCAGTGTCATTTAGATCTTCAATCAAATGCAACTACTATGCAATTGATGCAAACCTTACCATGTTGATGATAGCATAGATCAAAAGCCTTTTCCTTTTTTTTTTTTTCTAGGTTATGGTCATTTTTATGTTTATTTTGTCTTTAAACATCTTAAATAGCAATTGATTTAAGGTTGCTAATGATGAAAATGGACATATGCCTCCACTCACGAAATCTCCAATTCGACTCTAACTCCATTGAGCCATTCGGTTGAATACAACCTCTATGCATCACTATATCGTCCTCGTCCACTGAGAAGGCATACATAATAAATAAGTATGATTATACTGTGTGTATTTGCTAAGGTGAAGTGCTTTTAAAATTTACAAAATCTTGGTACCTCTAAATTTATTTACTAAGATGTTAAATAAGTAAAATTTTCTATTTTTTTTATAAAGTATATCATTAATATTGAAGTTTATAAAAAAAAAAACACTTTTTAAAATTTATTTAATTAATATTGGATTTATGAAAAAAAATTCAATAGGTTATGCCTATTTATATAAGTAATCATTATATGTTGCATAATAATTCACTTAATGACTATGCTTTTTCATTACTTATGCAAGCATATGGTAAGTACTATAATGAAGCAATTGTGTCAAAAAAACTACTTTTAACATTTTTCTATGATATGATCACAAGGCTCTAAGATCACTAAAGGATGAGCATGTTGAGACTTAGAGTCACTTTGATGTCATGTTTACATATTCCTTTCTTTTTTTTTTTTAATGTAGAAGAAAAATAACATCTTCAATAGTTTACCTCTTCATGTGATGAACTAGAAACTTTGTCACATAAAAGACAGGTAATGTCATCCATTAGTATAATTCCCCATTTTGTTGTCTTACATGTTTTATAAAAATAAAATATTAACTACATGATTAAATGCTCCATTAACTTCTATTTGTAATTAGACTACATGTTTTTCATAATTTTTTCTCAAGTATATAAAACTAAAAATCTCATGTATTGAGCCTTCGTATATAAAATAAAAGAATTGATAGTAAATTTAGCTTTCTATTTGGAAAAGATATAACTTTTTCACTTCTAACAATCACCTCTTCCTCTTTCTCAAACACCTCTAGCAATGATATACCATGATGTTCGTCTACTCTTTTAGATGACTTCAAGGTAGCATCTATGTATGAGGAACACACATAATGAGTTAATTTTTACCGACTCAATTTTGATGTCCATGTGAGCATTTAGTTGTAAAATGTAGAATTTATGTTATTAAAGAGAAGATATATGCAAACCATGAGGAGTATTCTTGGAAATTTTAGTTATAATTTTGGTTGGCTAGAGTAATATGTAAAATAGGCATGGACTATGGTAACTCAATCCAAAAAAATTATTTGACTCTTTTTTAGCACCTCATAATTTTTCCTATATGCAACTATTTATGATTTAAAAATTAATCTACTACTTGATGTATAATTACATTCCCAACTAATAATATGTGTTTAGATAAGGGGTTCTTATGTAGTCACATAAAAATTTGATTGATCAAAATATTTTTATTATTTTACATGTATATGATAAGTTCTACCATTAAGTAGATGCAATATGACTGTAAATAATGTTACAGTCCAATATCATATTGAGAAAGATAAATAATTATGGAGTTATCAATATTTTTTAGAAACTTTTATAATTGACTTTATGTTTCCATGTTTCTAATTTTTACTCTTGCATATAATTAATTAGATATTATTTCACAATTAATATTCTTGCTTTTAATTTTTAAATTTTGCACACGTATAGCAGGTGTATTGTTTGCTAATATCACTATGATTCCCATTTGTATGCTACTATTTAGCCATTATTTTGGTGTTTTCTTTGCATTAACCATAAAAATTATCTCTTCTAATCTTCTTCTTCTTTTTTTCTTTTTTTTGGCAACCTTTCAAGTTGCTGAAAGAAGCCCACTCAGCGATGAATATATAGCTGTTTACCCAGTCAAACGTGCTGCAAAAATCTCCTCTCCTTTATCAGAATATTGTGATCCACGTCCAATGTCAACTTCTGGCATAGAAAAACTAAAGAAGTTACTATATCCATCAGTAGATGTATTTGAAAACCATGAAATGGCTCTTTATCTCTCTCCTCCCTCTAACTTGAGAAATTTATTGATGCTTATTTGTTGGAGTTCTGCAAATTCGATTGTTTGATGCGAGTAATGTGAAAGATTCTATCTGCAAAGGGTAAAATGAAGTCGTGAGTGTTGGAAAAGAGATTTGAGTTATAGAGGGAAAACTGTAAAATCAAAGATGAGCGTGCTTCTTCTTCTTCTCCCTCCTCAGTCAGGAGTCCCTCATCACAAGTCGCAGCTCAGCAATGTGAGCAAATCGGCATTAATCACCATATCTGCACGATCCAACCTCTTGCCAATTGTTACATAATTTCGTCTTGGCATCTCCTGACTATGTAGCTCCAACACCAGCGGTTCTTCCTCTGCCGAAGAACCAGGCAAACATACTATCTGTGGCTGTGGTACCTTCTCATGAGAAATGAAAGTTCAAATCATTGAAAACCTCCGACCCTCATTTTTATAAACTCATACAAGATTCAAAAGACGATAAGGCCAACAAATGTTGAGACGGAGTAGGTAGAACATAGCTAAGCTTAATCTTCAAGAATTACAACAAAAACATGCTCAAAATCAAAACCGAGAATATATAATTATAAACCCTCAATTGGTATATTAACAATCAACCAAAATAAATAAGTTGCAATTCGAAAGATCTCATCGAGTATAACAAAATTTGGTGAGGGATAATAGTTAATGTTTGCTTGTAAAACAACGAACCAAAACAAACAAGATCTCATCATTTGCGTACAGAACTTCTCTCTACTCAAAACTAAATAGAACTCATTCGTCGTAATGTTTAGATTATAGTTTTAATTTTGGATTTCATCATCATCTGCTATCCAACTCCAATTATTTATACACGAGATGCATTTATATGGCACAGAAGATATACAAATAGTATTTATGATTTACACATCATATGTTAGTGTAACATTATAGTAAACGTTTTTCTTTTATAAGTTGAATTCGATTTTTATGTTAATATTAGCAGACTTACTAACTCGTAAATATATATTTAATATGGTACTAACAAAATTAAGTTTATAGTTCATGCATTCATGATATGCTTAATATATAAATATGATATGTGTTTTTGAATAATATTTTTTACGATTGCTTTGTATTTTAATAAAATAAATTTTTAATACCGATTATGAGTACACATTAATGATTAAATTAATATTTTGTTTGATTGATTTGTTGAAAATATTTTTGTTTTTTTTAAACAGCATCTATTCTTATAGTTGATGTTTTATACATGGATTAATATAAAAAAAGGTGTTAATAAAATATGTATTGAATATTTATTATGTGGTGTAATGTCATATTAATGTAATATGTGTCAACAATTTTATATCTAATATATACTATGTGTTTGTGTAATGAGGAATGCTCTTAAATAATATTTTTTTTAAATTACAAAATAGTATACTCGAAAAAATTATTCCAAAAATAGGTTGCAAAGGTGAGGATCGAATTTGCGCTTTCAGCAATTTGTATTGAAGGTGTATATTTAGTCCACGCCTTTAGTGCAAATTTCTTTATTATTATTATTATTATTATTTTTGAAAAAAATATTAAAAATTACGTAAAGAAAATTAAATTTTCTCAAATTATTATTATTTTTTTAAATTTAAAAGTTTATATAAAGAATAACAAAAAAATAATTTTCATAAATTTTAAAATTCTAAAAATTAATTTAAATCTTATTAAAAAATTCACACCAGTTTATATTTTATTTTATAATATATGGAAAAAAAAACTGATGCTAATGCAATTTGCTTTTTTAAATTTGAAGAATTATAACTTTTTACTTGTGTAGAGCAACGAAGCTCATAATATATATATATATATATATATATAAAAGATTGATTTGAGTGTATTATAGTTGGGATTAAATCATATTGCCGTTTGGTATTTTTATGAGGGTTAAATTATTATGTTTATGTAGGCTACTAGTTACCAGATTGATTAAAAAAAGAGAGATGAAGTTATGTTTTCATGGTTTTTTTTTCTTTTTTTTGTATATTATAAAATAAAACATAAAGGGTATAAATTTTTTTAATAAAATTTAAATAATTTTTTATAATTTAAAATTTATGAAAATTATTTTTTTATTCTTTATATAAAATTTTATTTAAAAATAATTTTGAAAATTTTTAATTTTTTATGTAATTTTTCATTAAAAAATTAATAAAAAACTTATACCAAAAGCACGAATTGAATCTATGTCTTTATGAAAAATTACATAATTTATTTGAAGTAAAAGGTCAAGGGATATTTTTGAAAAAGGGGTGTCCTTAATCCTTAATATGGGACTTATATATTATCAAGGTTGTGTATGTATGTATATATATGTGTATGTTTGTATGTATGTATGTATGTATGTATGTATGTATGTTGTGTGTGTCTGTTGACGTAATATTGAACCAAGAGGAGAGAACATGAAAAGACAAAGTAGAGAGAAAAGAGAAGGAAGCAAATCGCCCAAACACGCTGTACGAGGAGAGAGAACATGATTCGATTCTCCGAAATCATGTGGTGGCAGAGCAGGAGATTTGGAGAGAGAAAGGTCCAGGATGTGGACTGGCGTGTCTTGGGGAAGTTTGGTTTTCGGACGAAAATGCCCTCTGAATACGATTGCGTTAGAGCATTGTAGAATTTTTGTGTACTTTTTTGGATTGATTTAATTTTTAATTTTATTATTAATTTATATATTAATAATAATAATTTAATATTGATTAATTATAAAAATTTAATATATATAATTAAATAATAAAATTAAAGATGAAACTGATTACAGACATCTAGCACTGTATTGCAAAGGTGGTATGCTGCTAGCCAGTCCTACCAGAATAGGACTGCTACCTGTAATGCAGCAAAAATGGAAAAAGGCATAATCATGATTGGTCGGCAGATTTATTAAAAAAGAAAGAAAGAAAAAGAAAAGGAGCGAAAGAAATTGTAATTTAAGAATAAAATAGAAAAAAATAATAGTTTTTATTTGCTTGATGATAATTAATATTAATGATAGAATATTGTTTTACTTATTGGGTAGAGTCCTATGATAAAATGTGGAAAGATTTATAGGTAAATATTAAGTTTAATTACTCTTTCATCTTTAGAAGGAATTTTCATTTCTTATTTAGCAATTAGCAGCAATATTAATTGTGTAAAATAATTGTTCTACCTATTTAATAATAGTACTATACATAGGAAAAATAACTACTCTAAATCAATTTGATGTAAGATTCTAATTTTTTTTTCTTTTTTTTTTTTTGGGTGAGGTATAGGTTGTAATCATTATTCATCATTCCGTGCATTGGTCGATATGTCATTATATATATATATACACACACTTTAACTTTTAAACAAGTTATATTTAAGTAAAGAAGTTTTCAAGTAATCATGAATATGGTAAAATCACTAACATCCTTATAGTCAAGTGGGAATCTTCTAATAAAATAGATTATGTTCAATTATTTACTCTTTTAATAGTTGTAATATATAATACTTGGTAAAATATTATTTTCTACAATTCATGGTTTTAATGGAGAAAATACAAATTATATTGACAGGTTGAAGATCAACAACACCCTTTTGGATTTTTATGGTAGGCTATTTACTCAGTCAAAATTTGCTTCAAAAGCAGTAAAAAATAACAAATGGACTATTCTATCACTCATTTATACATTAGTAAAAACTTTGCAATTGTAAATACACTCAAGAAGCTATATTATAAATGAAAATTTTCTATAAGAAAAAGCTAGACAGTAGAGAGATAAGAAATAATAAAATAAAATAAAATATATTGTTGAGGTGATATCCATATGTTACATTAAAGCATTTTGTATAGGTGGAGACATATGCTAACTGAGATAAGAAATCAATAATATAAAAAAGTGATAATGTACAATGAATACATAATGTACATAAGGAAGTTAATAATTTTCAATATGTTATAAATAAAAACTATCATAATAAAATAATATTATTGAGGTGATAGCCATATGTTACATTGAAGTGGTTTGTATAGGTGGCGACATATGCTAACTTAGATAAGAAATCAATAATATAAAAAAGTGATAATGTATGATGAATACATTATGTACATAAGGAAGGTGATAATTTTCAATATGTTATAAATAAAAACTATCATAATGGATAGAATTTATTTTTTTCATATATTAATTTGCTGAAATTTGATCTCATTTCTTAAAGTGAAAAATGAGATGTGTAGAAAAGTAAACTAAATAATGCAAATAACTGAAAAAAAAATTATAGAGTGGAGTAGATGGAACTAAGAAAATACATTGGAACACATAGACATGGTTTTCAACATTAAAAAGCATGGGATGTAGAGATTAGCAAAGTCTATGGAATAAACCCATTTAGCAAAGTTTTTATTATTGGCATATGTAGAACTAAAGGGTCAATTGGAGGTTTATAGATATATTGAGAAAAAAATTTAGATCATAAAAGCTTGCCTTCAAGGATATGGAGCCAAGCAAATATAAGAAAAAGATTGAGGTTGCAATTTACCTACATAATATTGAGCTCAAATTTGATAATATTGATTATATATTTAAGTTTGATTTGAGATTGATTAAACTTGTAAACCCAATCGTCCAAATAGATCAAGTCGAATCTTGATAAAGACTAACTAAGTGAGCATACTTGGATACCAAGGTATTCGCAATCTTGGAACTATTTTCTTCTAAGCTTGTATGATGTCTAAAGGGTAATGATGAATGCATCCATTGAGCTCTAAGAAAACAAACTATGGATATCAACAAAACAAGACAAGGATCAACAAGAATAGAAAAAGAAACTAACATAGGATAAGTAAATTGATTTCATTTTATTAATAAAAGTGAGTCATACAATGTAATGAAATAGTATCTACAACTAATTAATTTAAGTGGAGTAAGCTTCAATCTTTACATTGACCATTCTAAAGCCCCTCCGAGGTATTAATAGACCTATTTATAAGGCCTAATTTTATCTTTAAGTAAAGATTGTTAGCAAACTAGAGACATTAAAAACCCAAGCTTATGTGGGTTGTATAATTAGACTTGGTATCATCATCCTTGCCACTAAATAGTAAATTCCTACATGGTTTATTGTTATATCGCCTCTTGATTTTCTCACTAGATAAAATCTACATGAGTGATGAGAAAATACAAATAAACTCGTATTAAATCCTAAACCTAAATCACAAAATCAGCAACCTTGGGTGAATTTGGCTACATTGTAGCCCCTAAAACTATATAGCTACTTAACCAAAACAATAATAAAATAATGAAAATGAGCTCACATTAATAGAGAATAGATGGGTTTGACATAATCTAGGGAGAGAATGTGAGAAAAGCTAACATAAACAAGTAATTTCAACAACTATCATTTTAAACTAAATATGATCAAAGCCTAAACTACTAAATCATGCATTAAACAAGTTAAGCAAGCTTAATAATAATGAATCTTAGCTAGCAATCAGCTTAAGAAGCTTGGTTGGGATTTCAAGTTTTAAAGATGTGTATTTATATTGAAAATCTTGTTTAGGATTTTGGTCAAATAAAATGGCATTCTATTTGTCCAAAGTGCCATTAAACGTGCCTATTTTTTTTTTTAGCTAAAATTGATTGGATGAAGTTTAACTTTGTTTACAGTTGAAGTCAAATTAAAACTTAGGGTTTGCTTTCAATCAACCTTAATCGGTCAAAATAAGACTTCAATTAAATGAATTGGGACTTTTGGTGGACAAAGTTCAACTTTATCTAAGTCTAATGGCTACAATTGGTAACTTTCCCACTCAACTTCAGTTAGGCCAATGTTAAGATCATCCAGTTGAAGTGATGTGGAAGTGAAACCTTCTATTCTTGCTTTCTTTGAATCGATTCCTCTTATATTGGCTAGAAATTTCATTTTTCAAATCCATATATATATATATATTAGTTTTAGCTTTTATTTGGAATGGAAATGTTATAATTAATTGGATGGGTTAATTTTGACAAACGAGACATTAGTGTTTTTATATAAACAAGAAAAATCATAGATTCAAACACGTTGGAATTTAATCAAATAATGCTGCTAAGTAAAATTTTCTTAGGAGATTTTTTTTTTTCAAAGAACTATAGATGAGAAACCTGTTTATTCATGGTTAAAGCGACTTTTTCTTCTTCTTTTAATGGTTACTCCATAATGGATCTCTTGTTACCTTTAGAAGGATTAGGCCAATTGTGGTTTGCTTTTTAAAAACTCTTTCTCAGTTGTTGTTTTCTTATCTTTTATGTTCTTTGAAACTTTGTATTATGCTATAATTTCTTTTTCTTTATTTATCTTTTGGAAAGAAAAAAAAGCTTTTTTTAAAGGAAAAAGTTATTACTTTAATAATGACACTTTTTTATTTTCTTTTACAAGAATTTTTTTTTGGGAGAAAATTTTACTCAAAGACATAAAAAAGCTTACTTCTATTTTTTTAGCAAGTCAATTTTTAAGTGAACTAAAATCTAATTTCGGTTAAAAAGGCTATTATTATTTTTTTTTTTGAAAAGAACTTTCATCCTAAAACACTAAAAAATGAAAAAAAAAACTTTTTTTTTAACAAATTCAATTTAAAGAACACATTTACTGATAATAGTCTGTTTTCATTTTTTTTGGAAAAATGTGTTTTTCATTTTTATTTAATAAATAAAAGGAAGAAAGGAAGAAAAAAGCTCGGATCAGTGATTTTCAGCCTTACTTGGGCTGCTTTCAACGTCTAACGTGGTGGTCATGTTGTAGGGTTGTTAGGATTGCTTTAGAGTCATGAGCAAAACTCAATTTACAAGAAAAGGGACTCCATTAATGGCCATGTGTCGCTAGAGATCTAGGAGGAGAAAAAATGAACCAAAAATATGAGATTCCCTTGATACTTACCCGTTTTAATGATAAATTATTTACTAACTTCCTTAATTGTAATATGTGATACAATGCATATAATTGATATATGACAGAATATATGAAGCTAATCGGGAATGGCTAAATCAAAAAGAAAAGTAAGATCAAGAAAGGGGGATAACAATGCAATATAACAATAATGATACCATAAAATCATGTTACACAATATAAAAAAAAAATCATAAGCAAAAGGCATAATACATTATACACAATAAAAAATCTCTAACCTAATTATAGTCTAGTAAAAGAAAGCAATGACGGTAATCAATACTTATGATGTTTCATCATGGCTCTTGGTCTTGAAACATGATTTTATACTATGAATGGTAAATAGTATTTATAATTAATTATTTTTCATAAAAAAAAGAAAATATTAAATCTATAAAAGGATTTTTTCCCCAACAAATTAGACAAGGTAGATTGATATGGGAAGATTCACTTTTTAAATTGGATTTTAAAAAATTTGAATTTTTTTTTTTTACCTTGGAAACTATTAAAGATGGAATATACTTATGTGATTAATGGTATTTATTTATAATTAAGTCATTATAAAAATTTGAAAGATCCTTTACTAATCAAATCCGGCCACAATATTTCTAGAAAGGAAAAAAAAGAATAATAATATTAATTGCAAATATGGGATAATTTATATTTGCAGACCAAGGTTATATTAGAAAAGAAAATTATCAGTGGTATGGGAAAAGAAAAAAGAGAATGAAATCTTGGACTCATTAAGGCAAGACATTATTAATTGATTGTTTTATGATCTTTAATGTCAGTCAATTAGCTTAATAGTTGGTGGGCCTAAAAAGAATAGAAGCAGCTTACTTTAATGATTTTGCAAGGACCAATGCTACGTTGCCTTTGGACAATAGAATTAACTCAAGAATGGCCGAAAATAATAACAATAATAATAAATAAATAAATAAAGGTTCACAAGTCAGCCCAAGAACTCACATACAAATCTGATACTTTAAGTATTTTTTTGGGTTGGGGGCCCATGGTCCCTTTGGGCTCCCCTGTGGGCCCGTCCATGAGTTCTACGCCATTGTCGGTTGTCTAAAGGAAGAAGACGACCCAAAATACGTCTTCTATTCGTGTTTTTGATGGAAAAAATAAATAAATAAAATTCGTGTTTTTGAATTAAATATAAATCAAACAGTTTATTCAAACCTTAATTTTCAAATAGACATAAACAGATACAGATCATATATAGATTAGATACAAACAATTCAAACAAGTCCTAAATTGAAATTCGATACATGCTTTAAACCATTTGAACTAAGCTCCAGCTTAGTTTTAACTCACATAATATAATATATATATATATATATATAAACACTATGATGGATTTGGCTCTAAATCATGATCCATACAAGTTGTATCTACAAATTTATATAAAATAATATAATAATGACCCCCTGCACTCCTTAATCAACTAGATAAGCATTATAAGAGTAAGAAAATGTATATTTTGATTCCTAAAATGAATAATTAGGTTACAAATCAATGGAAAGATCTATGATTTGTGATCCATAGTATATAAGATGTCAATTTTGAGATGTTATGTAGTTTAAGAAAACACTTTGGATGATCAACAAGTGTGTAAGCAAAAATCAACAATGCAAATTGCTATTATTTATTGGTTTTGTGTGCTAAGAATAAGAATAATTATATTAATAATGGATTAACTAATTAATTATATGTTTATTTGTTGTGCTTCTCAAAGCTTTTATCTTATGAAAACTAGGGTCGACTAAGACCTACAACACTAAGATTAAAAATAATTATATAAATATGGATTGACTTATTAATTATATATTTATTTGTTGTGTTTGTCAAAGCTTTTATTTTGTGAAAACTAGGGTTGACTAAGACCTATATTTTTAAAATTAACTCATAGAACCTACTCATAATTTTAAAACTGGCTCTTAGAATTTACTCCATCTTAGGAATGTGAAAAGATAATAATAATAACAATAGGACATGGAGGAGGTGGGAGAAAAAATAATAGAAAAGCCTAATAGCAATTAAGTTGCAACTCTTAGGAATCTAAGTGATTTTGTGACTCATGGAAACCATCCGAGTTTCATAGACTCGTGGGAATTTAATAGATTTTACAGACTCATAGGAATTTGAAAGAATTCCATAGACTCATGGAGCGTATTTGTTTACATATTCACTATGACCATTAAGAGTATGTATAAGTTCACATTTCAAAAATTACTCATAGGCTCGATTTCCAAATTATTTATGTGGTAAACATATTAATATAATCAATTAAATTGAATGCGCTAGCTATGTTATATAGTTGCATTTAGATTACTAAGTCATGTGTGGTGTTACATATGTATGTATAAGTACACGATAATTTAGTATGGTGCTTTTCCACTCATCCATTTCAAACTTAAATTTCAAGTAACAAATATAATGGGACTCTTAGATTGAGACTGGGAGTGACATTAGCAAAATAGAAGAATATGGAAGGATAGAACACCTTAATTTAGATCTAGGCTAATTAACAATTTTTAGCTCATGTACATTTTGAAGATTTTATGAATACTTTTCAAATCAGTCTTTGGAAGAACTATGTAAATATGTATATATGTAGATTTAGTATTACTATGGTAAGTGGGTGTAGCAAAGTTGTCATATCCTTGGCTTTCGAGCATGACAATGATCAAATAGTTATGTATTAGAATTTTAACTTACAAAATGAACAAATGAAGCTTTTATGAGTGGCTGCTATAGGGAGCTAAATTGGTTAAAACCATACTTTACTATCTAGATAGAGTAAATAAATTGAATTGAGCCAAATTTAATGTGTACTTAAGTAAATTCACTACATTAAAAGAAAATTACTTTGAGATAATTAGAATTCATTAAGATAACGCGTGCAATCAAATCTTCGTGTTGACACTAAAAAAAATGCTCTCTTCAAATCACTTTCCCCTTTATTATTATTTTTAGTTTTCTTTTTTATTCATTTTCTATATATATATATATATATATATTTTCATTTTATGATTTTTTTCTTTTATTTTTTTTTAATTTTTAAATGATTGTTATAAAATAGCTAAACTAAGCTATAGAAGGAAAAATTAAGCAATAAAAAAATTGGATGATGTGATCATGATCCTTAACCATGAACTAGAGGATGAGAAAATACCAAGTGTAGAGCTTAATCACTAGAGTTGTTCAAAACATCAAGAAGCCGAGATGTCTTGGTTAAAGTAGCGGCATCTAGATAGCCATGGAGAGGCATATGAACACTAGATTAGGATCTTGACGTCATGTGAATGCCAAGTTAAGTGCCATCTGGATGACTACACTACCATTCCAACCCTAGAAAGATCTTCAAGCTATTTAAATGGCTAAAAGTAGTTATTTGAATGCTAGCCCTTTTCTAGTGATTGCCTATCTTATTTTATTTTAAAGGCTTTCTACTTATTTTTAAGTTTGGTATTGGGCACCTTAGGAATTTTAATAGCATTTTAGAAGTTGGTTTTTGTTGTTAGCTTCTCTCACATGTTGAACACATATCAAAATCTCTTCCTAAGTGTTTGAGATTATTGTGTGATTATCAATCCCCTTTAATTCCTTGAATTCTTATCAATCAACATTAATTGTACTAAACTTATTATTGGTTTTTGTCTATGTCAAATCCTTTTAACACCTTATGGTTTTTTTTTTTTCATTAGTGGTTATGTCTAATATTGATTACACCCATATCCCTTTAAATTCTATAAAATATAAACAAAACACCAAAATTATCATAATTTCCAATTTTTCATTTAACTTGTGCATGTGTAGATTTTGTGTTCAATTCAGGTCTTCTAAACAATCAAATTAGATGTGTGCACCTTACACAAAAGGTTTACCTAAAAAAAAAGAACAAACACACATATAATAGCGAAACTCAACCAGAATCTTGGTTGGCTAATCCTATACAAAGCTGCACCAACTTAATATCTATTAGCCTCATAGGTGGAGTGTTAGTCAAGACACAACTAGTAGACTACTTTGCACTTGCTTTGACTAAAACATTAGCAACACAATTATTTTTCCTATAAGTGTAGCATAAGTCAACATCTTTAAACTCCTACATCTTGTCTCTACATATAATATAAACACAACATCATAAAGAAAACAATCATCAAGGTTAGATGCTTTCATATTGTTTATATTACATTAACTTAAAGAGTGATAGAAATTTAAGGGGTAAATTATAAATTAATCCTCAAAATTCATTGGTTTGATGCAAATTCATCTCCTAACCTTTCAAATGCATCCAAAGAACATTTGAAGACAACTCCCCATGTTAATAATTGCATGCATGATCGGGAAGACACATCAACTAACTTGCCAAATAAGGCGTCTCCAACAATTAACATACAAGGACCAAAAGGCCATGAGTAGAATGCTAACCATGCAAAAACAAATCGCCATGATCACATTTATGGTGATTAGATTCTTGTTCAATCACGACGTAATAAAGGAAATAAATTGTGTGACCTAAAGTCATCTATCTTTGAAAAATATACTTTACATTCCTACATTAATAAAAAACAACACTCCCCAAAAGCCACTCCTGACGATTATGTCAAATTCCACTATTAATCTCACACGTGCAATACTGGTGGAACTAGTTATTTCTTTAATAAATGGTTACCTTTATTCCATTAATAAGGACACTTTGACAACAATCAATGATGATTCTATGCTGTCATAGGATCATCCACATCCAAATGGCAATTTAATTCTGGTCTAGGCTGATGCCTAAGTACCCTAACTCTCCTTCAAATCTTCACCACTCCAAGTCCCCCTGTCCTCTTATAAACATAAAAGAAAAACCTTTATAAAAAAACTTGCTCGTAAGAAACACAAATATGGATCAGAAAATCTCCTTGACCTTTCATTTACAAATCTTGGAAAAGGATTCTTACCTCTCATGGATGATGGAGGATCACTACATATTCTATATCCTCAAAGAACACCACTAGATTTGAGGAATGGTTCATCTTCACTAGATCAAATTCATATAAGACTTCACACACCTCGTTTATCAAGTCTCAAGGATTCAAATCTTTATCACAGAAGCGAAAGAAGTTTTAGAAACAGCCTTAACAAGTTAATATATTCAAACCCTGATGGACTTCCATATTGTCCTAGTCACAACTCACTCAACATGTCAGTTTAACCTAAAGACACTAATAGATCAATGGGCTATGACATGTCTAATGGTAACTTAGCTCATAGTGCAACAACTAGACATAAGAGTGCCCACCTTCACTTTTGGTGACTCCTCACTCTCTTTTTCCTCAACTTCCACATCTTTCTCTTTTGATTCTTCACTAGTTTTCTATTCAACTTGTAATTTCTTTCCACTTCTCAAGTTACTGCTTTCACATGCTCTATAGGATTAGTCTCAGTGTTGCCTGATAGTATACCTTGTTGCCTTTTAGCCATCATTTTCGCTAGTTCATGCACCTTGATTTTCCAGATTATGAATAGAGATTTCTTGATTTCTTAGAGATGCTTTAGTATTTTGCAATCTAACCTCATTAGTTTGAATATATTTAGTTAAAAGTTCTTCCAAACTTGATTTCTTCTCTTGTGGTGGAGGTTGCTAGAATCTTGGTGGAGGCATTGCATCCGATTCATAGATACCCACTACCCTATTTCTCTTCCTAGCACCTTCCCATTGAGAGCTATTCATCGCCATGTCCTGAATCAAAGATTGAAACTCTTCAGGTATTTTGGTGTTTAAGGTTTCTTTAGCTTGATACCTATCATTTGCCTGGTTGACAAGTTCAAACTATTATAGAAGGTTTGAATTTGCATCCATAAAGAGAGGCAATGATGTGGGCTTCTCCTCAACAACTCCTTATATCTTTCCTAAGTGCCATACAAGGTCTCGACCTCCAATTGAGCATAAGATGATATGTCCTTTCAGAGTTTAGCTATTTTAGTAAGTGGGAAGAATTTTCCAAGAAATTTTTTAACAATATCATCTAAAGTAGTGATGGATCCCCTTAAAAGTGAATTCATCCATTGTTTTGCTTAGCCCCTTAATGAGAAAAGGAAGAGTCGCAATTTGATTGTGTTGTCAAAAACCCCATTGATCTTAAAAGTGTTGCAAATCTCTATGAAATTTGATATGTGAGTATTAGGGTCTTTATCTTGTAATCCGTCAAATTGGACAAATTATTGCACTATTTGTATAATCTGAGGTTGAATTTGAAAATTATTAGTAGTAACAGGTAACCTAATAATACTCAAGTTAGCTCCAACCAAAGAGGGTTTGAAGTAATCAGACATTGTCACCCATAATTTCTAACTCATCTTCTTTCACCTTAATTCTTAGAGGAGAATCTTGATTTAATTCCTCAACTATTTGCTATATTGTTTTACATAAATGCCTGGCTGTTCTTTCAATCTCCGGATCAAAGATTAGCACATCTGATGAAGTATTTTTTGTCATATACTATTGAAAAAGAAAAGAAACTAAAAATAAGAAAAAAAATGGTTAAATTAATAAAGTGATCAGTATTCTTAATATCGAAATCCCTGGCAACGAAACTTGATGTGAGGTAAGTATACCTATCAAATTTTGTAATATAATGAATTAAATATGGATATCATCCCATATGGATTATGAGTATTAATACTAACTTGTACCTTATTATCTAATCGGTAAATTGTAAAGATTGATTAATTTAAAACCTATAATTAAGTATTAACTAATAAACTAAAGATTAAATTGAAAAAAAGAAGAGCAAAATAGATTATAATTAATTTCAAGATAGCAAAACAAGTATCTAGACTTTGTTTCCCTTATGATTTATTATGTGACATCAACAAAATTCATATAAATCCTTCTTTAATTTCATTGATCGAGAGAATTTCTAAATTAGTTTAATAATTTTCTTAAGCTTATTAACCCTAATCTTAAAAATATCTATTTAAATCTCTTCATAATAACTTATTTTAAATACTGCATATAGCACAATGAATTCCTTAAAATCAAATTAATCAATTCTAGAATAATTATGTAACTTATCTTTAAGATTACATCAATTCTTTTTAAACATGTTAGATCTAATTACATATCACATTTCTTAATCCAAACGTATAATATCAAATAATTAGAATAATACTATAGAAATATTAATCTAAATAAAATGAAGAACACATGCTTGAATCAAGAAATTTAAGAATTTGTTAAATAGCAATAAATTCAGTCACTTAATAATCTTAGGATTCACAAGTTTAGATACTAAGAAAATTAAGCTCTAATCATATTGAAAATAGAAACCCTCAATGATGTAAAAGCATGCATTATCAAAGAGATCAAAGAAAAATCCTAACTCTTGAAGTACAAAAAAATAATTTTCTATTTTCTCAAAAAACCTAGAACAAATAAAAAATGTATTTTCAAAGTTATGTGGTCGGGTCCATCCTATCCTTTATATAGTGGGCATCAAAAACTCTGTTTTTAGGCTAATACACTATCTAATATGATCGTGCTTTAGGTCGTGTTAAAATTATCAATACAAAACTTGGAAAACTAAACGCTGTAATTGATATGGCTTAGATATGATCATGTCTAAGTTGTGCTTAGAAACAATTATTTTCAAGAGATACACAACCAATAAACACGATCGTGTCTAGTCTTCGTGTAACTCTCAGTTTTCAAGCTTTAACTTCAACATGATTTAGACATGGTTTTATCTACTGCCTGTGTCTATCTTAAAAAATCTATAACTTCTTTTATTTAGCTTCAAATTGAGTAAAATTAGATTCCTTTTCTTCCTTTTAAATTCAATTATTCATCAAAGCCCTAAAATCAAAATATTACTTAATTAAAATTCAAATTCTTTAAAAACACACAAAAATAAGGAAAAATACTTTGAATCTCATTATATATATCTGTAATTAAGCACCTATAAAAAATTCAACACCACCTTCTCAACTTACAAATGTAAAAAAATAAAGAAAGAAAGAAAGAAAAGTCTTTAAGAGGGGGAAAAACAATGAAAATTCAACACCACCTTTTAAGGCAATACCTATTCAATGACCCGGTTCCATGAAGTAAACACACACACACACACATACATACAGAGTACTATATTTGAAGCATGTAAAAGGGCCAACAACTCCAAAAAAATGACTAAGTAGTGAGGCTAATAAATATAAAAAGGCATAATTGCATCATGACCTAAAACCACAGTAATCAAGCATAAGACAAAGGACCATCATAACTTACACTACATAAATCATCAAACACATAAACAAACCCTAGCGTGAATTAGTAAGCAATACTTTCATTTGCAACCTTTTTGAGTTGCTTGTAATTAGCAGCTTGCTGAACCAAATCAAGAATAGTGATTGTTAGCTGTGAATCATAGTACTATATTTGAAGCATGTAAAAGGGCCAACAACTCCAAAAAAAATGACTAAGAAGTAGGGAGGCTAATAAATATAAAAAGGCATAATTGCATCATGACCCAAAATCACAGTAATCAAGCATAAGACAAAGGACCATCATAACTTGCACTACATAAATCATCAAACACATAAACAAACCCTAACATGAATTAGTAAGCAATACCTTCATTTGCAACCTTTTTGAGTTGCTTGTAATTAGTAGCTTGCTGAACCAGATCAAGAATAGCGATTGTTAGCTATGAATCAACTAGTGGGTATGCTTTAGGGTTTACTGTTTCACTTGTGTACAAAATTAACAACAAAACACATGACTAGTAATGAACAAACAAATCTAATTTTAAAGTAATTCCATGACATGAATGGGAGATTATCATTTCTTTTGGTGATTATGTTGCAAATTAGGATTGGGGTTTTGTGAGGAGAAAAAGGGTTTTTGTAGAGTGATAACAAGTAGTGTTTTTTATGGGAAGATAGTTTAGGAAAAAGCAAAGATTATATTTGGAATAAAATGTTTTAAGAACAGAAACACATCTGATGCAATATCAAATCAATCTTCTATATTAGTATATAATTATAATAATTTTTTGAATGTGTTGTTTTTGCATTTTGTTTATAATCTTGGTTTTAGTAATTTTAGCATTTCAACTAAACTAGCATCATAAAATTTGGACACTCATGTAAATTTTAATGTGCTTTGTAAATTTAGAGGCTAATGATTATGCCGAAATTTAAGGCTAGCTCATAAGAGATTATAACAACCACTATTAAGATAATTTTCTCTCAATGTCCTCTCCAACCAACCTTCCTTTCCTAGCTCCTTTATCAGCCCTTACTTCATGCTCCACTCCCTTTTCCCTTAGAAAGAAGAAGCATTTTAAGCCACATGGTAATCAATCCCAATCATCTTCACCTTCTAATTTGAAATCTCCCTATGCTCAATCCATAGCTTTAGCTATCATCCCCCGTGCCACACTTGATAAATATGATGTGCCATCTAATAGTCATGCACAACTCAACCTTAGCAAACCATCCTATTGAAATAAACTATGCTTTACCATTTTTGAAGCTTATGAAAAATCCTTCTTCCCAACTTTTCATTTCGACATGGAAGACGATCAAGAAGATTACACCCCTACACCTTACACAATTGCATGCCCACAACTGGACAGCTCTAGCCTTCATACAATTACTTTCTCAACACAAAAACAACAAGAACTCTACTCTCCTTAGAAGAACGGCCAATCCCTTAGTTATAAGGTTCTTTACAACCGCCTTAAAACTTTATAGTCATTTGTCTCAGATTTTTCTATGATTGGTGTCAACATGGACTACTACACCGTTGCTTCCAACCCAAAGGATTATAAAAATGTTATTCAAGAGGGGTCATGGTTCATCAATGGACACTTTGTCACTCTCCATAAGTGGACTCTAAATTTCAAACCCTTTGAAGTTCACCTCCGTAGAGGTTTGGATAAGAACTGAAGAATTACCCTTAGAATTTTATGCTCCCTAAGCTCTTCGACGAGTAGGGAAAGCCATTGGGCCCCTATTGCGTGTTGATTCCTACACAGTTTCAATAGAGCGTGGGTGCTTTGCCAAACTATACATATAAGTCAACTTGCATGAACTACTAATTTAGACTCTAAATATTGACAATTACCTTTATCGTATCCAATATAAGAGTATTAAACTCTTGTGCTGTAAGTGTAGGTGTATCAGCCATACTTGTGATGTTTGTCCTCATTGCTCACCAATACCACAACCTTCTTCATAAGATTTGCCAAACCAAGACTAGATCACAAACGTCAGGAGTGGCTTCAACACTGATTCTCTGCATGCATCTAAAGAACATTTGAAGATAACTCCCGAGGTTAACAATTGCATGCAAGACTGAGAAGACACATCAACTAACTTGCCAAATAAAGCGCCTTCAGCAATTAACATGCAGGAACAAAAAGGCCATGAGCAGAACGTCGACCATGCAAAAACAAATCACCATGATCACATTTATGGTGATTAGATTCTTGTTCAATCCTAACGTAATAAAGGTAATAAATTGTATGACTTAAAGTCATCTAGCTTTGAAGAATACACTTTTCATTCCCACATTAATCATAAACAACACTCCCCGAAAGCCACTTCTGACGGCCATGTCAGATTCCACTATTAATCCCACACATGTTATAATGGTGGAACTAGTTATTCCTTTAATAAATTGTTGCCTTCATTCCATTAATAAGGACACTTTGATAGTAGTCAATGATGATTCTATGCTGTCACAGAATCATCCACATCTAAATGGCAATTTAATTCCAGTCAAGGCTTATGCGCAAGTACCTTAACTCTTCTTCAAATCTTCACCACTCCAAGTTTCCTTGTCCTCTCATAAACATAAAGAAAAACCTTTATAAAAAAACTTGCTCGTGAGAAACACAAATATGGATCAGAAAATCTCCTTAACCTTTCACGTTCGAATCTTAGCAAAGGATTCTTACCTCCCATGGATGATGGAGGATCATC
Source organism: Laguncularia racemosa (assembly GCA_037954665.1). Taxonomy (NCBI): domain Eukaryota; kingdom Viridiplantae; phylum Streptophyta; class Magnoliopsida; order Myrtales; family Combretaceae; genus Laguncularia; species Laguncularia racemosa. The sequence goes on along the minus strand of JBBMOL010000094.1, from coordinate 690,892 downwards.
ACATATTCTATGTCCTCAAAGAACACCACTAGATTCGAGCAATGGTTCATCTCCACTAGATCAAATTCATACAAGACTTCACATACCTCGTCCATCGAGTCTCAAGGATTCGAATCTTCATCACAAAAGCGAACAAAGTTCTAGAAACAACCCAACTAGGTTAATATATTCAAACCCTCATGGACTTCCATATTGTCCTAGCCATGATTCACTTAAGGTGCTAATTCAACCTAGAGACACTAATGGATTAGTGGGCCATGACATGTCTAACGGTAACTTAGCTTATAGTGCAACAACTAGATATGATAGTGGCCACCTACACGCTACCAGTGGGGTTTCTCTTGCATCATCATGTCCTAAAAACCATGATATTCCATGATAGTAGAGAGGAATCGATGGCTTTTCTGCATGCAACAATTATACCATTGACTATTTCCTTAAAGCTGTAAGATTGTTGCCATTGGGAACTCCAGCACTCTTCAATCAAGCTTCCATCATAGCTTTACAAGCATATTACTTCCCATTCTTTCCCAAACCTTTGAAGCTTGTACTCTAGGATATCAGAGGTGCAAGTTTGTAGCATAAACAAAGCGCTATTGATGAGATAGTGGCTATTACCCAGTTAGATATTCTAGGGCTACTTGAGACAAAAATGGACATAGAAGATGCTTACAGCTATTTTATCCATTCAACGTTTTTGGGACAAGTTTGCCAGCTAACTAATGGACGATGTGGTGGAATGCTTCTCTTATATAATGCAAATCTCATGGAGGTTACAATTATCAAGCAAAATACCTAATACATCTATGCTTTGATACAAGTCTGTAATCAAACTATTGCTTGGTTTTTTAAATTTATTTATGCTATGTCATCTTTCTTAACAAAGAAAGGTATTATAGGATGAGCTAAGAGAGTTTCGTTAGGACATCTCTTTAGCCCCAAGGTGCATTGTAGGGGACTTCAATGAAATAATAAGTCGAAATGAGAAATGAGGAAGTGTCGCTTACAATAACACCTGAATGACCTTATATAGTGCTTGCATGCAAGATCTAGGATTCATAGGATCACGCTTCACATGGAATAATAGATGAAATTTTCTCTCTCATCCAATCTCAAATAGATGGAGTTTGGGTGAACACAGAGTGGAAGACTTTATTTCCAAAAGCTCTGGTCAAACACCTCTTATGCTGGCCATTAGACCATAACCCCTTATTAGTTAGTACCTCCCATGAAGCACACCAACATAAACTCCAGAAACCTTTTAAATTTCAGCCTATATGGCTAACATATAAAGAGTTTGAGCCTTTAGTCTCTCACATTTGGAGAAATTATAGCTTCCCATTTATTTATGTTGTAAAACATTTTCAAGAGAAGGTCAAAGAATGGAATAAAAACACATTTGGGCCGATCCATTACAAAAAAAAAAAAAAGAAGAGTGAATTTTAACTTGTTTAGGAGTTATTGAACATGCCCTTTCCTCCATCCAAATCCTTTTCTTTCATAGCTTGAATCCTAATTAAAAAGTGAGCTTGAGATGATATTAGACAGACAAGAACTACTTTGGCAAGCTAAATCTCGATCGCAATGGATTAGAGATGGAGATAAGAACGCACAGTATTATCACTCCCTTGTCCTCACTAGAAGAACCAAAAATAAGATCATCACCCTCCAAGACCTAGCTGGAAATTGGATAACAAGCCCAACCTAGCTACAACGCCATTTTAGAAATCATTTTAACAAGATCTTATTTGCCAAAACTTACAAGGAGGACTTTCAAGTTCACCACAACAGATCTTAGGACAGTAACTAAAATTAGAGGAAATCTCAACTGCATTAAATAGCGTTAACTCTTAGAAAGAACCTGGAAAAGATGGGTTACATGCCTTGTTTTTGAACGAATGTCGGCTAGATGTCAAGGATTCTATAACCTTCCTAATTCATCAAATTTTCACCTCATGCAAGATTCCTAGCCAAATAAATGAGACCCTTCTCATTTTAATCCCCAAAACTACTGGTGCTAACAAACTCTCACAATTTCGACCAATCAGCTTATGTAATACAATATACAAGATGAATACTAAGATCTTAGTTCATCACCTTAGGCTTCATTTGAATCAACTTATCTATCCAGCGCAATGTAGTTTCATTGTAGGGAGGAAAGCATAAGATCATATTCTTTTAATGCTAGAAGTCTTGCATCAAATAAGGAGGAAGCAAAGTAATAGGGGTTGGATGGTTCTAAAGATTGATCCAGAGAAAGCTTTAGATAGCTTGAAAATTCGATTGTCTCATTAGTATGTACTTTCTAGTTAATTGGATAGAATTAATTATGAGTCGTATAATGACTTCCACTACGAAAATTGTTTTCAATGGTGGCACATTACCCCCTTCATTTCAGCTAAAAGAATCCGGTAAGGAAACCCATTATCACCATACTTATTCATCATAGCAATGGACTTTCTAAGTAGACTCATCTAAGTCTAAGTTAACGACCACCTTTGGCAGCCCTTTAAGCTACAGAGTTTTCTTTAGAATTATCTCATCTCCTATTTGTGGGCAATCTGATTCTCTGTGTAGAAGCCACCACTTAATTAGCTTAAAGTATTCACACCACTTTAGCTCAATTTGCCAACTAGTCATGCCTCAAAATAAATACATGTAAATCCTTAGTGCTCTTCACCCATAATCTAGTAGAATAAGCTATGCATAGTATCTTAGACATTCTGTTGATCAAAAAAGTAGAAATTTCTAGAAAATACCTAGGCAATCCTATTGGGAAAGGCCTTTCTCCAAAAGCTCATGACTTTGCTTTTCTAATAGACAAAATACAAGCTAAGCTTCCAAGTTGGAAAGGTAGACTATTAAGTATGGCTAGTAGAGCAACACTAGCCACATCAATATTAAATTCTCTTCCAACTTACTATATGCAAGTGGCCTCTTTGTTTAAAAAGGCGGTTGCTAACATGGAAACAATTGTTAGATTTTTTTCTGGACAGGATCATAAGATAAATGAAAGATGCATTTGGCACAATGGCAATTAATCACAAAGCCTAAATCAATGGGAGAATTAGGAATACAAAATCTTGGACTGAGGAATACTGCTTATGCACTTAAAAGGCATATGACTTCCATGTTTCTAACTCTTTATGGGTCAAATTTGTTAAAGAAATATACTAAAAATACATCACATCAGAGACCCTATAAATACCTTTCTACACTTCACCATTATAGAAGGAGATAGACATGAATGCCCAACTAATACGTGGTTGAAGAGTTAAGCTACTAGGTGATAGTAGTGGCATTAGCTTCTAATATGACATTTAGAAGGGTATGCCACCAATCTTTGGTCCAATACACTACACATTTGAGTAACTCACTATTGAAGGTGTATATATCAATGCACTCATGTGGGATGATGACAAATTGGGTTTTTGAATCTCCTAAATCCTTTGTGATGATATTAGCCTAACGATACTACACAACAACTTACAAGATCAATCAATCATCTCCCAAGGCATTAGGAAAAATACCAAAATAAGTAACTTTTATAGCTTCTTATAGTACAAACAATAGCTGCAAATGGATTCACTAGTAATCACTTCCTTATAATGGATATGGAGAGCTATCCTCTTACCTAAGATTAAATTGTGTCTATGAAGGATCCTTAATAATGCTTTCCTAATAAGATAAAAATTATTGCAAATATTTTAGAGGGAGTACTTGTGTCTAAGATGCCTTCTGTAGTAAGAAAACATCTCACATACTTTGTGCGATTTTACTGAGCTTCAAGACATTTGGTCCTCTATAAGCCTGAAGAGTGTCATCATACATAGCTCTCATTTATCACTCCAAGAATGGGTTTACCATAATGCTAGACAAACAAAAACAGATGTTTTGAGTCTGTGAGTGCCAAATGCAGTTCTATTTACTTTCAGCCTATGGAAAATCTAGTTATCTCGAAATACTCTATGGCTAGGCGTCATCATCAATCCCTTTGCACTAGGAAATCTGATTGCGTGCAAATGAATTTTAGATACAACATAGGAAACCAAAAAGGAAAACAACAATACATTTGCAGCCTCTTAAATGGTCTTGTCCTACTGAAGGTAAGGTTAAAATTAATACAACATATCAAAGCGATTACATACTCCACAAGCCACCATTAGGGGAGTTCTTAAAGATGAAAATGGCCATTAGATATTTGGATTTTCCAAAAAGATTGGCAACATTTATGTGTTAAAAGCTTAATTATAAGCAATATATTAGGGGGCTCAAATATGCAAAGCTCATAGGGATCAAGAGAGTTGATCTTTGCATAGACTCTCTCTTTGCTACATCTATTCTAAACACCGCTGCTTTTGATAGTATTAAATATGAATACACTAATATTTCTCTTACTTGTAGGCACACTTGTTTTGAGCTAGAGAAATGCAACATAATCTACATTGCAAGAGAAGTAAATATGTTAATTGATGCCAAATTGTGGTCCTTATGTTCCTCATGGTACATGGTACATATCATGTTGTAAATCCTAGCTAAACTTCCTTTTGTGTTTAGATTATTTTGAGTTGTTCTCTAGAGACTATGCTATGCACATGTACATTTTCTATACTTTTATATTTATGTTAATGAATCTCTCTAACTCACTGAAAAAAAATAAAAATAAAAATAAAAAGATTATACTAAATTTTGAATTATAATTGAAAACTGTGTAAAATACAATTTCAAAGCTATATGGTTTGTAATTTTTAGACGGACAACCATGCCAAAAATTATGTAAGCTTGAACCTTGTAGTTACTTTAAAATTTCACTATTCCCTAATGTAATGCAACAACTATGATAATGTTGCTTTCTCACTATCTACTTGTTTATTGAGGAATAATGATTTTATTCTCTCTTTATTCTATATAAAATTATATGTAGTGAGGTTGTTGCAATAGGCGCATCGATCGACCTAAGAGAAGTCTTGAGCAGATGACACATGTAGAATGTTGTAAGAAGAGGCATGGGAGAAAAAACAAACAAACTCAATATCTCACATGCATGTACATGACAACATATTAAACTCAATGTTTTTTTTTATCATTCTTCAATTGTTCTTGAGACATTTGCTAGTTTAATCTTCTGTAAAGCTATTTTAGCTGAGCTTCAATGTTTATCTCAAGCTACCCGATGCTTGGAATGAATTGAATGAGAGGAAGAGCATCTTATTTAGAGAGTTTAAGGGCTCATTCTAATCGTCAAATGGTATCAAGATAGATGGTTCAAATCAAGCATTGCAAGTAATCATCATATCACTTTTGATGATCCAACAGCTGTTATTAATCCCTTCTTTTCTCCTTTTAACCTTCACAGGCTTAGATAAGCCCAAAGGCTTATAGGAAATAAAAGAAACTCATTCCAATTATAAATAAGCCTAAGGTCTATTGAAACCAAATGAAGCCCAAAGGAGCTTAGAAAGGCCTTTATTCAAGTTTACATTTCATGTGTAAGATAATTGAGTAAGACTAAGACCGGAAGGTCCAGTTTAGTGATCCCTACATTGAACCTACAAAGCCAAATCTCTTAAGGACCTCCCTGATTAAGCTTATTTTCTTAAACTCTGTTACTAGCATAAGAAACTAGTTTACAACATTAAATTAGGTTAAAAGTCCGATGACTAAAATAACCCTCTACAAGTTACTATTAAGGTGTTTTGTTCAATTTTATACATCAAATAACTATTTCCAATGAATTGTTATGACTTAAAATATTAAATAGCAATTTATGAGTAACTTATGAATTACTGCTACTATTATCATTGCCATAAATGCCATATCTTTATAAATTACACCACTCCAATCCATTGTCTATACTAAAGGATATAATTGATATTTTCATTCCGATATGATTCCTTTACATTATTCATGAAACAATGTAATAAGTATATAATAATGATTACACTCATACTTTATTTTTATTGAATTATAATTCAATTCCCACTTTCTTCTATAAGATGAAATGAACAAGTTGTAAGCTTTGATGCTTATGAGTTGATAAGCTTCAATGGTATTAGTGCACTACATGATAGATTAACATATGAATATCAATAAAATTCTAATATATGAAAACAAGAATGATGGATTTTTTAAAAATACTTATTATCACCATTACCTATTTAAGTATCATTGGTGTTTATCTATTATTCATCTAAACATATGATGTATTAATACCAATATATCTTTTTTTTTTCCACTTATGTTCGTCTGGTCGGAAATATACTTTCAATTTATGAATAAAATAATAGTATTTATCAAACAAACATTATCTATTACAACAAGTACTCAAATGTATTTGAAGCCTATTTAAGTAATAATATATAGACTTAACTCAAATGTATAGGTAGCATTTGGTTGCATGAAAAATGTGATACTAGATTGGACAATTTTTTTTATCTTGTGTCTGGTTGACAAAAAATGATATAAGTACTAGACAAAAAAGAAATATAGTACTAGACAAAGGGCTAAATTTTGTACCATGTGTAATTTGGCACAAAATTTGTAATACTGGACAAAAACTTAATTTTTTCAAATTCCCCAAACCGTCCTTTCATTTCTTTTCCCTTGCATTAGAAAAACAAAAAACCCTTTCAACACCAGTACGTAACCTAAGTTCCTCCACACTGCTCTAGCTGTGGACTTCGTCCTGCAATCAATCGCTGTTCAATTGTCACCGTCTTCGCGCCATAGGTCGCCACTCGGTTGTCGACGTCTTCATGCCACAGGTCACCGTCAAGTTCGTCTGCTTGTGTTGTTTTTCCCTTACTTGCTTTTCTGTCTTCCTCACATGCTCTGTGTTGTCGGTTGTTTTTACTTTGTGTCGTCAGCTTGCTCTGTGTTGTTGGTTTTCTCTGTTGCTTTGCTCTGTGTCGTAACCTTGTGTTGTCAGTTTGCTCTGTGTCATCGATCGTTTATGCTTCTTTTTTTTTCAATTTCTCTATGTCGTAACCTTGTTGTTTCTTTGTAGACAGTAGGAAATCACAACGCAACATAACTTTAAGATTAGATAATAATAAAAAAAATTGATAAGAATGTCTTCATATGAAAATTACCACATTGTTGCCATTGATGGAAAATCTGTCGAGACCATTGTCATGGACGAAGCAACTAATATTGACAAATGGGTATTAGACAAGTCTTTTTGTATTGACAAATTGATAACAATGTTTTCACGTTTGTTGGTGTGGATGTTAGTGGTGTTGTCGAGAGGCATGAGCGTGAGTTTCTGGTTAGATAGATTTAGCTCAGGATATATTCAAAACACACTTTGTTGTGATTCGAAATTTGGATGAAGAGAACAAATAGCATCTTTTAGTTATAAATTAGCATATTGTTCTTTTTGGGAGCTTCTCCATTTGGTAGGATCTGTGGCCATGCTTGGTTATGTGAAGCTTGGATGTGTATGTTTATATATATATATACATGTATATATTTTTGTTGCTAGCAAATTATTGTAATGTAATATATATTAATTTGTTATAATATTAATATAATTAACATAGGTTATTAAATATAATTTATAATTTTTTTATGATAATTTTTAAAAATTACTAATATAATTTTTAGAACGTGTTATATTATTAAATATAATATAAATTATTAATTTTTTACACAAATTAAATAATCTCTTCAAATAATATTTTCTTATAATAATATCAAATATGTATAAATAACCATAATATCATTAAAAAATATATAATTATTAAATTTACTATATTCAGTACAGTACTTCACAATCCTAAACAATAAATAGTACAAAAATCCTTGTCCAATATTAAACATACCATATGTGGTACAAAAAATTCTTTTATCTAATTTTTCTTGTTTTGTACTATCCAGTACTTCTTGTACTGTCTAATACCAATAACCAAATGCTACTATTGATACACAAAGCATTACTATACAACTGCATTATTGTATGTAATAATATCTAGTGTAATACAACTATATATACTTGTAACAAAGGTACTTCTAGATTAAAGGTAATAAAATGTTATAAAAATATTCCTATATATAATTTGGTTCGACTTAACCAAGTTGATTTGTTCAGCAAGCCAAACCAAAACCAAATAAAACCGCAAATTGAAACCTTATCACTAAACTAAGGCCACCAAATATCCTTTAAAAATATTTTCTCTATTTTCCTTTATTTGTTATGATAAAAAAGGCTCTTTTAAATAGAAAATACTTTTCCTTACAAGGAAAAACATTCTTCCATTAAAAAGATGTCATAGCCTTTTAGGTATTTATATACGTCCTCACTCTGAAAATAATATTTATCAACTAAAGAGTTTGTACTGATGGATAGTTAAAACATTATTTACATTTATACATTCACGTTTAAATAAAATGTCTCTGAAATAATGTGTGTATAATGACACGTTGACATCAATGTAATTAGATACGACCGCGGGTAACACGATAATCATGAACTAAAAACACAAGAAAGTTTTTCCAAAACAACTTTGAAAATTCAACCAAAGGCGGCGATCATTTTTAGAAAATATCTTTAAAGAAAACATTTCGCATAAACCAAAATACTAAACCCAAGAAAAACACCTCCTTATAAAAATAATTAAAAGTTGTAGTTACATTGAGTCAATTTCTTGGTCACCTTTTTTTTTTAGTGTGTGTGTGGGGGGGGCGGCAGAGGGAAGAGGTGATAATAATCTGTAGCAAGGTAAAGGCAGTGATACTTCCCATGAGGTTTGCCCATGCTCAAAGAATAAACCCTAGGGCACATATCTTACTACACAGCAAGGGACACAGGACAAAAAGTTCAGAACACTATTATCAAATCACCACCAAAATAGACGTTCGCAGGGGCAAATTATTATGGTATCCTTTGCACTGCACCGTTTGAACCAACTAAAGTAAACTTAAATAATATACACAAGGTGCCGAATATGCCATGGGTACCTCACAGCAACCTCAAATGTATCGAGGTAATGGTTTCGCGGATGCATCCATCCACAAATAAAACCCAAGTAGGAAAACTATAGTTAAATGCATATTATGATGCAGGAAACAACATATATATGTCAACTCCCAGGCTGGCAGAACCTGACAAGCTAAGGTGTGCAGGATAATATGTTCCAAGTCCAAAGTCCCATAAGACCAAAAAAAGGGGGTATCTTCCTTCATCTACCAAATGAGATCTCAGAGCCTTGTATTTTCCAGGTGGGAAATGTTGAGCACACTTCACTTCCAGGCAATCTGCAATGAATCAAAGAGAATAAAACCCGGCTATGCATCAACCTATTACAGAAACAGAAGCAATGATCTGTAAGCACGGACCATAACAAGTTTGCATGAAACTGAAACAAAGACAAAATTGGTTTCTCCCACATTCTCTGCAAAAAGTTTGTAAACCTGGTATAAAAGATGCATTCCATCCATCATATGGTACGATTAAAATTTCAGCACCACACAGATTTTCTGTGGGTATCAAGTTAACACGCAGTTTAAGTGAAATCTCCAATTGTAAGGGCTGAAAAGGTCAATTTTTTTCTGTTATGTAGAAGAAAACTAGAGGCTTATTCGACCAGGCCAAGGAAACAACTGTAATCAAGTAAATTAGAGCAGAGTACAAACAAGGGTGATACAACAAGCATACAAGTGGTATCAATGACATCTATGCTCAAAAAGCCAACATTCCCCTAGACAACAAGCTGTAAAACACAAACTTCCGATGCAAATAACAAAAGAATAGTTACATCCTGAGTTAAGTATACAAACCTCATGCTGGATCATCAAGCAACATCCTGAAACTTTTGTAGCATATCGCAGTGTGGCATCTCCCTAATGAAACCCCACTGACGTCTTTGCATCTCATACCGACAATTTTGTGAAAGTATGGACACATAATCTCTCTCAATCTTCACTTCAATCGCCACTCTTTCCTGACTATTTGGTGGATAATCCTGCTCAAATGTCATTGACTTGACATAATAATTAACACCCTTTTGAGTAATAAACTTGTACTCATACGGATACGTCCGTTGCAAGGAATAAATTGGTTCTGAAGAAGGCAAGAAATTCAAGAGCAGAATCAAAATCACAGGCAGTAATTGAATCAGTAACCTAAAACCTGATCCACCACCACCAGAGCCATTATCAGCATGCCTTTGTCTTGCTCCAGTGCCAAAATGAAAAGTCCGATACTGTGTGGTTGCTGGATGCATGCCACCAAAAAAGAAATTCCTAAATATCTCATCTGCATCAAATTCAGCCTCATAAAATCCATTAAAGCCTTGACCATGCCCATGTCTCGCAGCACGACGTTCATATACAGGCTCCTCAGAACCAGTGATATCATACTTCCTACGACTCTCCTCATTGCTCAAACACTGAAAAGCTTTTGAAACAGCCTTGAATGCCTCTTCAGCACCAGGGGCTTTGTTCTTATCCGGGTGTACTTTCAAGGAAAGCTTCCTATATGCCTTCCTTACATCCTCAACAGTGCAACTCTTCTCCAATCCCAATATCTCATAGTAACACTTCTTCTTCTTAATTTCCCTCACAATGGCAATTTGCTCTTGGGTGTAAGCAACAGTTGAAGAAGATGTAGCCGAACCATTTGCAGGACTCCGATGCCGAATCGTGGGTTTTTCCGAGGGCACTGATGTAGACGGATCTGGGTTTGACCCATTATTATTCGTCTCAGCCAGAGCTACAGGTTCCGATTCGATCTTCAATAAGAGATCATCAACAGGCAAAGTAGGGTCAAGACGGCGTGCTTTGGTGACGAATTTAAGAGCACGTGCATGATCACCCGATTCAAATGCTTCTTTGCCGATTTTCAAGCACTTAAGCGCGTCATCTTTGTTTCCATCCATCCTGGCAACGAAAACTCAATACCCCAAATCACCCAAATAGACAAAATCAACGGAAACCCTGGATCGATCAAATCAAATAAAATTAAAATCCGAAATCAAAATCAAAACTTTATCATTAATTTAGATTCAACCATGCAATTATAAGAAACACGCTCAGAAATCACGCATATAAAAAGCATATATTGCATACGATTTCGCTCAAACTCAACCAATCAAAGAGAAACCCTAGATAACTCTAACTATACAAAGGAAGAGAGAGAGAGCGAGACTGAGAGATCGCATTTGACATCGATAATAGGGCTTTTAATTAGCAAATAAACAAAAGCCAATTGAAAAAAATCATGCCTATTTATGCAACTCAAAATTAATTATCAATAAATCAAAACGGAACCCCAGAAAAATAAAAAAAAATAAAAAAAAAACACGATAATTCATTCAACAAAGCAAATTAAAATCAAGATCACATTTCGACATCGATAATGGGATTTGAATCAGCAAATAAACAAAACCCAATTGACAAATAATCCAAACGTATGCAATTTAAATTATATCAAACAAAATTTGGGGAATTTTTGGAAATACGAACATACCAGAAAATCGAGGGTTTCCACGGGAATAAGGAAAGGCGAAAGAGATGGACCTTTTTCCCCCTTTTTTAGGTCCAAATTAGGGATGTTTTCACTCAAAAATTACTACATCCAGATTCAGGTCTGGGGGGATTTTGATAATGAGCAACAGCCGCTGATTTGCCTATGTTAAAACAGATACCTTTTACTTATACGACGTACGATGTCAAAAGTGGTGGACTTCATCTATAAAAGGTACTACATTGGGCCAGTTCAGGGCACTACCGGCTCGGCCCACATGCATTTTTGTCCAAGGCTAGGCCATTACTGGAGGCATTGATTATGAAGATATTATGTATAAAGGGGGCAGAATGTGTTTTTTTTTTTTTTTGATTCTTTTTAGTATATGTTTAATCAGTGTATTTATCTAGAATAAAATAAAAAATATATAAATATAAATTAGACTTATCAACCCAATAACCTATTTACTCAATTAATTTTTTCTTTTCTAATACATAAAAGATATTTTTAAACTTTTTTTTAAAAATATATAAATTTTTACTTCTCAATTGTCACTGTCCAATCAATTATCACATTTATCAAAATTATAAGATAGAAATGAATAAAATATAAATTAGATAGTTTTTTAAATACTAAATTTCAAACATATACATATTAGATATATATCATATACAAATATGATACATAAAAGCAAAAAAGTACAATCCAATCGTATATGATTGAAGAAGGAAAGAAGAGAGAATGAAATAAATTTAGAAAAGAAATTATTTTTTATTAAAAAATAAAAAATAAAAAACATTCTCTCCAAATTTTAGAGAGAAGTAGGAGGGATTAAAACCTTTTTTATAATTAGGAGATAATTCAAGGAAATCATTGCTTTATCCGTAAAATTGAAAACACAACTTTAAGTTTTAGGAATTTTTACAAATTTTTTCATAAAATAAAATATTATACTGATAAATTTTACTTTGCTTTCATTTTCTTTTTATCTAAATAAGACAACTTATAACATTTCTCGTATTGCCACCCCTAAGTACCCTATTGCAAATGTCAGGAAAACACTAATTACTACTGTTGATATCTGGCCATTAGAAAAAAAAAATTCTTAAAAAGATTCAAAAAATAAAGAAGAGGAATCCTTGTTGAAAATTAGGGATGTATTCTTACTAAAAAAGTTCCAACCTCAATTTCACATAGAAATATAGGAGCAAAATATAATCTTAATTTAGAAATTAAGTGCAATCTCTATAAGATAAGAAAAGCGTTATAGAACAATACGTATTCCACCGAAATGGGCCATTAACTAGTACGCATATTTTGGGCCCATTTTATTCCCAATATATTCTTTCTTTTTCCCGAAACCGTCTCCTGTCATAAACCCTGCTCACTTTGCATGAACATTGTTTCTCCTCACAAAACCCCAAACCTAATTCACAGCACAATCGCCAAAAGAAATGGTAATCTCCCATTCATGTTGCGAAATTACTTCCAAATTAGATTTTTTTGTTCATCACTAATCATGTTTTTTTTTGTTAATTTTGTAGACAGGTGAAACAGTAAACCCTAAAGCATACCCGCTGGCTGATTCACAGCTAACAATCACTATTCTTGACCTGGTTCAGCAAGCTGCTAATTACAAGCAGCTCAAAAAGGGTGCAAATGAAGGTACTACTTACTAATTCACACTAGGGTTTGTTTATGTGCTTGATTAGGGATCTGCTTGTGCGTAAATATGTGTTAAGATCGTAGTTCGATGATTTATGTAGTGTAAGTTATGATGCTCCTTTGTCTTTTGCTTGATTACTGTGGTTTTGGGTCATGATGCAGTTATGCCTTTTTATATTTATTGGCTTCCTTGCTTCTTAGTCACTTTTTTTGAGTTGTTGGCCCTTTTATTTGCTTCAAATATAGTACTCTGTGCGTGTTTGTGTGTGTGTGTTTTTACTTCATGGAGCTAGGTCATTGAATGGGTATTGCCTTAAAAGGTGGTGTTGAATTTTTATTGTTTTCCCCCCTCTAGAGACTTTTTTTCTTTCTTTCTTTATTTTTTACATTTTATAATTTGAGATCACCCTACCGATATACCACATGGCAAGGGCTTTTTTGTTTTTCTTTTGTTATGTTCAGTACTGAGTATTGTGGATGCAGAATATGAGGTTACCTGCTCCTCTGTTTTTGGTTGATTATATATTTGATTTGCATAAACCTTTGAGTCTCAAGAGCCTTTATTTTCGAGTCACTGTGTCCAAGTGATGCATGTCTTCCCCATGTCTTGTTTTTTCCCCATTCATTTAGGATCTAACATATTGAGCTGGAAATTTTGTACTTTCATGGACTCCTTACAATTGCTTATTGGTAAATGGCCTTTGATTTTTGTGCTAGTGTGCTGAATGGATCTACATGTTTACATTGACCCTTTATGCGTGCTTGGTTATTATGCTTTGCATGGATGCATGAGAGCTTGTGGACTTGGGATTGTTTTGGATGGCAAATTAATATTTTATCTGTGGCTTTTCAGCTACAAAGACATTGAACAGGGGTATCTCTGAGTTTGTGGTTATGGCAGCTGACACTGAGCCACTTGAGATTATACTTCATCTTCCTTTGCTTGCTGAAGATAAGGTACTCATTGCCCCAATATTGATAAAGAAATTCATTGTGCACTTTGCAGAGCTGTTAAAGTTTATTATAGTTTCGAATTATACAGTATTTCTTTTTTTCTTTTTGATTATGTGCAAGAATATGATATAATTCTGTTGGCAGTGGTTTGAATAGAATGGTTTGTTGATTTTCTGAAACCCCTGAAAGTATTGAGGCTGGGGAACTCTTTTATTGCAAGATCTTGCATTTTAGTTAAGGAAAAGGCAGAAAAGAGTGTCAGTATTTTCTGCATATTATGTCAAGTACAATACAACTGCTTCCAATTATACATATAATATAGACATTTAACTCTTCCGATGTATACATATAATGTAGGCATTTAACTCTTCCAATGTGTACATATAATATATAGATGTGATGCAAGTAAATAGAAGTTCTCTAAGATGGCAGAGAACTGATTGTCAGAGAAGGTATCCATTACTCTTTTGTTAGACCTAATTATATTTCTTTGAAGTATCCGCTAGTCATGGGTGCATCTTTGCTTGTAACTTTGAGGAGACTCATTGGATGGGGAGCATAATACTAGCATTTGTACACCTTAGGTGGTATTAAGCATGTATTCTGATGGTCATCCTGTTGTCAAGATAATTGTTTAGTAAAGTTAATTCCAAGGAGACTGTCTAGTGGTCAAGACCCAAAAACTCTCATGACTATTGCATGAGATCCTGGGTCCAAATCCTACTGAGGACACTTCTTGGGTTACCTATAAGCACAATTACTTACTGGGTGCATGGGTCTTGTATGCTGGTTCATATGCCTGAAGGGTACTGATCGAGTTACTGTTGTGCTCCTCCATTAACAAAAACTGTTTATTAATACCTTCCATCCTTTGATTCCTAGTAATGTCTCCTGTACCTTTATAATTAGGCTGTACTTTAATTCTGACTTTTTATATTCTTGATGACAATGGCTTGTTGGTCCTTCGCATCTTCAAGACATTTTAACTTCTGTTTATCTTACAGTATTTTAAAGTTGTCAGCTCTAATTCTGGTTTCCATTTGCAGAATGTTCCCTATGTTTTTGTTCCATCGAAACAAGCTCTTGGCAGGGCCTGTGGAGTTACAAGACCTGTCATTGCCTGTTCTGTGACATCCAATGAAGGAAGTCAGTTGAGGTCCCAAATACAGCAGCTCAAGGTACGTTGCCTCCAATGACTGACATCTGAAATCCATCTTGTGCTTCGTTTGGAATTCCTGAACTCCTTAGTACTGAGCAATGGAGTTTTGTTTTTGAAATGCAGGATGCTATCGAGAAGCTCTTGATTTAAGTCCCTGAGTGATACATTTCGGTGTGATGGGCCTCTTGACAGAATGGGGTTTACTTCTTTGGAGGCTTTGACTGAGGAGGTTATAATAATGGAAAAAAAAATTAAAAAAAAAAGACAAAAATTCTGTGCTTAATTTTATTCTCTGCTGCGGTCATTTCTTGTATGCTAGTGATTATGAGTCTTGGGTTTGAACATTTTCAAGGATTTACTATCGAGTGATGGGTGCATTAAGGCTAATTATGTTGCTTGCTTTCGGTGTTTATTCTACTTTCATTTTATGTTGAATTTTTATTTTGGCTTACCGAAAATCGCTTTTCATTTTTAAGTTGATTAGTTTATGGATTATATCAAAGGCGCTAGATACTGCCGTCAAAGAATGAATCTTCCGATGTTTGTTGTCAAGAGCTTTCTTTCTGTAGCTTTAAAATCGCAACTTACGGTTGTGGGGCTTTTACTCAATATGAACTGGGTAGAATATTACCTGGCTTTCGCTCAACTGGTAAACTGAATGCTCCATGGTAAATTTCAAGTCTAAGCTTGGTCTGTTAAGGGTCTGGTGAGGCTGAAATCGTTGGGGTTCTATTTTAGAAAATTACATGTTTTTCAAGTAGGTTCATATATTTTGTTCCAGAGTGGGCTTCGAGTTCTGTTAAACTCAAGATTTTTAGTTTGATTAGATCCGCGAGCCAACATTTAGCAACTTATCCATTCATGGTTGAAATCGACATTAGAGTAGCTTATCAGCGGGTGTGGGGTGGGTCATTTTAAGACATCATATTTACTATGTTTTCCTCTTGCTTTTAGAAATCAATTTCCCATCCTCCTGTTCTTTTTGTCATCACTGGAGCATTGATTTAGAAAAGGGCTTCCTTCAATGCATCACTGTTTTTTTAGTCGAAAACGAAAAGTTTCCTAATGGATATGAAATTTTGGACAAGTTCAAGTTCGAGTTCATATAACTGGATGATGACTTCTGTAATGGCCTTGGCAAAAAAATCTCGCTTTCATTTGATGCCTTGAAGTGTCTATACAAATCCAACTGGGTAAATATACAAGCATTCATGTCATCTCAGTTCATGAACCGAGAATTTCTGTGACAGTAATTACATTTAGGGTCAGTTTCTAATGGTTAGCGTGAAAACATAATTAGAAACCAAGATATGAGATACTTTACTGAAGGAAAAATGGTTTCAGTCAATAGCAATTTCTATTTTAAAAATAATACCCTCAGTCTAATTTTACTATTCTGAGAAAAGAATCAAGTACTCTGCAAATCTCTTCTACTTGAGGATGTGAAAAATCACTGGCATTGAACACTTCAACGATGCCCTCCACCTCTATCACGCTGCAACCAGGAGGCTTCCTCATTTTTGAATCTGACATCACCTTCCTAACCTGCTTTGCCTCAGCTTCCCAGCCAGCTTCCTTATAAATATTGTATGACAGTACATGACTTCCACAATCAGTTATCCCCATATTAACAAGCTTTTTCCATATCCTGTTCCCATGCTCAACATTCCCATGTATTCTACAAGCACCCAGTAAGGCTCCCCAAACGTTTGCGTCTCCTTGTGCAAGTCCTCCCGTATTCTCGTCAATGAATCTCTCAGCCTCATCAACCATACCGGATCTTGCCAAGAGGTCGACAATGCATGCAAAATGTTCCAACCGAGGGATAACTCCGTAAACGGCATCCATATCTTGGAATAGCTTAAGGCCTTCCTTGACCATTCTAGCATGAGTACATGCTGTGACAAGAGCAACGAATGTTGTCTCATTAGGTTGTGTCCCCTGTACAACCATTCTGCTAAACAGTTCAAGTGACTTTTTTGCGTCGCCATTCAATGCAACCCCGGATATCACAGCATTCCATGCTCCAACATCCTTATCTAATATCCCTTCAAAAACCAACAAGGCTCTGTTGACCAAGCCAAACTTCGAGTACATATCAACCAACGATGTAGCCAAGATAATATTCGACTGGAACCCGAGCTTCTTGGCATACCAATGTGCCCACAACCCTTGTGTAAGCGCACCAAGGTGCGCACAAGCTGTAATCACACTGACAAGGACAGATTCATTAGGTTCTAGACCCGTATCCTGCATACGCCTAAACAAGGAAAGCACTTCCTTGAAATTACTAATACGAGAATATGCAGCCATTATAGCGCTCCAAGATATCACATTTTTTTCAGGCATTTCATCGAACAGCAATCTCGCCTCCTCGACATTACCCATGCTACCATACCCATCAATCAAAGCAGTCCACATTACAACATCTTTCTCAGGACTCGCGTCAAAAAGCTTCCTAGCACTATTTATCTCACAAACAAATGAGTAAAACTCAATTAATGCACTGATCACAAAAGGGTCATCACAAAACCCAAACTTTAACACATGGGCATGCACTAATTTGCCAAATAACTTAGAATCCATGCCATTAGAATCCAAACCTATGATTATACAAGCTTTAATTAATGGTGGGAAAGTATAGTTATTGACATAAGTTACAGAATTTAACATGTCTAAGTAACACAAGATAGCTTTTTCAGGTGAATTTGAGAGCACATAAGCTCTAATCATGGTATTGTACATGTAAGTATTTTTGTGAGTAAAATGGTTGAAGATTGAGATAGAGTAAGAGAAGAAAGAAGGGTTTTTGGAAATTGCAGCAATGTGGAATAAAGGTCCAATTGCAAGTGGGTTTTCGGATAATTGGGATTTGATTAAATGGGCATGGACTTGCTTGAGTTGATTGAGGGATTTGCATTTCTGGATAATTGAATTTAGGGTTTTGTTTTTATAGGCTTTGGTGGCTATTTGAATCATTTGAAAATTCGGGGCACTCTTTCCATGTCGTGCCGAGAAAAGATGAACAGTGTTGGCAGGTTTAGCTGCAGCTGCTTGTCGAAGCCACTCTTTGATCTTTTTTTTTCCCCAGCAAGGACTGACGAGGTTGGGCAGGTCCAAAACCTAAAACCCGCCGTTACATGGGTCCCAACCGTCGGTTTGAAGACGTTTCAATGTTAAGCTGTTAGCCCTTGATCAGAGGTGGGCAATGGCCAAGGGCTGATTAGTCTAACTTGCTTTAAGTTAAAGTTGTGTTTTCGATTCATATAAAAAGCAGATCAAATAAATTAGACTTGTTTAATCCATGGGTTAAAATGGATTAGCCTATTACAAGATAGATTGATTAGTTTTTAAAGAAATTAAAAAGAAAAATTACTAATTATGGTAATTATAGGTATTATTGTGGTTTTCATTCTTAAATATAGGTTATCCTAAGTTATAACATTTTTTTTTGTCTTTTCTTTTATTGATTTCTTATTTATTTACATAATTTTTTTTTTGTGATTGCAATTTAGAAAGGATCAAACTGTTATATTTAGATTTCTTTTTAAGAAAGCATATAAACTTCAAAAAATATATTTAGATTTCTTTTCTTTTATTTGATGAAATAAGTTAAACCTAAAAGATGAATATAAATTAATTTTAAAAGATATGATTTGAAGGCAACACTACATTATTTCTACATAATTATACCAAATTTTCAATTTTGTTCTTCTCATTAAGAAATGTTTATATAAAGTAAAGCATCTTATTGGTTATATCTATCTTTTTTTTTTTTTTTTTAAGAATGGTAAATTTATTAGTCATTAGAAAATCAAATTATAAAAATTAATTTAGAAAGAAAAACACATGTTAAATGTATGAATAGTATGACCCACTAAAATGTATAAATGAGTTAAATAGGGTAGGTTGATTTATTTAACCTACCAAAACATATAGTAGGTTAAAGGGGCTTGGTTGGTGAATTGACTCGTTTAACTCATGCGTCAAAGTAGGTTAGGTTATGATAAATATATTTTAGCCCATTTAGTAAATGGGATGCAATGAGTTAGCTAGTCTAACTTGTAGGTCAAAATATGCTAAGTCGAGTTGAATTAGCCCATTTAACTCGATTATATAATTTTATTTAGTGATACGTTATATTAGATATAATATATAAAAAATGGTATATTTATAGAGGATTTTTTTTAATGGAGGGTGCACCTATTTATTTTTCTTTTAAATGTATCTTGTCTTATGGTTTTCTTAAAAGAATTATAACTGGCTCGTGTGAGATGGTCTCGATCTAGTTCTTAGTGGGAACCTATCTCAAGCAAGACTAGATAGGGTTCCATTTTCTTCGTTTTGTAATCATTTTTTAATGTGATTCCTTAATATATCAAATAGCTTTTTGCCCTTATATATATATATATATATTTGAAAGTATGATCAATATTTCAAAATTGTGAAACATAATTTTTTAGACCTTAGCGACTCTATGGATGTGGATATCAACAAAGTATTTTGATAAATATTTACTCCAAGGTTGTGGCACGTTTGTACTTTTATGCATGATGTAAAGTGTACAAGCATTTAAAAACTCAATGATGTGAACACTACTTTCTTATTAGAATGGAGTAGATTCGAATCTTCCTTCACATAGATTAATATGCGGTAGCTAGAAGAAGTTACATCTATTATAAGGTTTAAACGCTTTTTGTGGCTAAGAGAAAAAGAAAAAGAAATTGTACGCATCTAATCATTTTACTTGATAAGATTAGAGTTGGTAATTCATGTTACTGTGTTATGTTTTTTATCCGTATTTAAATAAGTTTGTGTCTAAAAAATCTCAATCTATGACATGATCTATTTATTAATCGTGTATAGAAACTTAAACTTGTACCCAATCCGTTTAATAAGCATGTCTTGTATCCAGTTTGCACTTGTTTATTAATTAAAAAAAGTTATAAATACGTTTGTAAAATATTTACATATACAAAATGAAAAAACTAATAATAAAATTAAGTGAAAAGTATATTTTAGGCCTCAACATTTATCTACTTTTCTGTTTCATTCATCAACATTTTTATTCTTATATTTGAGTTATCAACATTTTTAAAAGTTTATAAAAAAGGATTTTCATCAAATCTATTAAGTTTTTCATCTACTTGTAATACGTATTAACTTCAAATCAATCCAAAATAATTAAAATAACAAAATGATAGAATTAAATAAATTTATTTATATAATATAACAAATAATAAAATTAAATATATATAATGATGAAACCTAATAAAAATAATATAAAATATAAAAACAATAATTTAAATTAGGAAAATGGGCTAAAAGTTTTATGTGTAGCTTAATCACCTTGGCTAACTAGTTTAAAGTTAATTGGAAGCCAATGCATATTTAAGGTGAACAAAAAATTTAACGTATTTAATGGAAATCTTATTTTTTAAGGTTTTCAAAATATTTAGAATTAAAAGTGTAATTCTCCCTAAAAATAACTTCTACAAATGCTAATAACATAAGGCCTTGAAAGATAATATGAAATTACAATCCAAATAAGAGTTTTAGTAAAGTCTCATCAAATATAACAAATCTCGAAATTCATAAGTCTCATAACATAATTGAATTAACTTAAATTCATAACCTAACATTTTTTATCAAATCTTCAAGAGAGACAATTAAAGAATCTATACATAAAAAAGAATGATATCAATGAAAACATATGTTATTGAAATTTTTATAAAAATGATTTAGTTTATTATCTGCATTTCTATAGAGTTCATATTTTGTATATGAAAGAGTTTCTATAATTTTTTATTTTAATAAGTTGTGATGTTAATCAAGGATTTGACATTCGGTACTATATGCAGATACTAAAGCTATTGTAAATGTTGATTTGCCCAAGATATCACGTGTCATTTTTGCAACTTAAGGATATTAGAAGTAATTAACTTTTCAATAAGTCAATATATCTAAGTCAACCATTATATGTCGCTTCCCATTTAAATATAGGTCTAGTTTAGATTTGATAGTACCTCAAAACTCTCATTATAGATTTATAAGCCAATTGAATCTAACACTTAACAAACATTTCAAAATAATAGAAATATTGATAATGTATTAAAACCCTAATAGATTTAAAAGTCGAGACTATTTACGCGAATTATACAAACTACTAGTTGTTGAAGAGAGAGAGAAGGAAGCTTATCTTTATCATTCTTCCCAATATTATCAAGTGCAACTTTTTTAGTATGATGACATAGTGTTTTGTAAATAATCAGAAGATGGAGAAGAGAAATTTATCCCTAAAAAAATTGAAATTTTCTAAAGGAAAAAAAATAACAAAGAAATAAAATAACCAAAGAGAGAGAGAGAGAGAGAGATATGATATGTTGTCGGTATGGTGTAGAAAGACCATAAAACCTTAAGTGATAAAATTAGTAGTGTTTGAGAATTAAAAAAAATAAGAAATATATATATTATTAATATTAAATAGGTTTGTAGCTCGAACCTGTGACCTGTTTATGAAACTTATTTAATAAACGAGTTTGTAAACGGGTCTAAAAGTTATATACAAACTTGAGCACAAATTCGGTGATGTTTAAGTAGGTCTAATTCATTTGAGCCTCATGTTAATTTTTTTCATATACAAACCTGTTTATTTTGTGTTTTATCGTGCCCGAGTTTCACGGGTTAAGTCTCGAATTGCTAGCCTCAGACATGACCTTAAAGGATAATTTGTTTAGTGAATTTACTATAAGATTTGTGTAGAGGGTTTGCTATTGATGATTGATCATGTGCAATGCATGTGCAAGCCAATCTTAGAGATTACTTAATTTAATGATACATGTATGGATGTAATAGGAAGAGGCGTAGGATGACAAAAAAGTAAACTTGATGCCTTATATGCACGCGTGTGACAACAAATTACCGTTCTTCACAAAGTAATTTTTTATCTTCTATGGATGTATTCTTGAGAGCTTTTGCATTTGTATTAAACCTTAAGAGTGTCAAATGTGTTGAAAATGAGAGCCTTAGCCTTCTATTTATAGATTTTAAAGGCTAATCTCAATGGGCGAATTGCTTTAAGATGAATGACAAAGGCTTGTTGCAGCTATTGGATCACTTTTAATAATCTAATAGCTCATATCCATCCAATCTTTTCTTATATGGACCATAGACTTAGGCTTGGGCTTGCATAAGCCAAATGGCTTATAACATGTGAAAGTAAAAGAAAGACTAACTCCTTAATAACAAAGCCCACTTATATTATAAAGCTTATGCTATTTTATTTAAGTCCTTTGAAAGCCAATTGAGACCTAAACAACCTAAGGGCCCATTTAGATTGCTTTTTTTTTTTTTTTTGTATTTTATTTGTATCTAATTTGTATCTTATCTACACTTGATTTGTATATGATTTGTATATGATTTGTGTCTATTTAAAAATTACTTTTTGGATAAACTGTCTTATTTGCATATAATCTATTTTATTTTAAAATAAGGTTTAAGGATTTGATTTTTCTAATAAGGATACATATATAATTGTATCTTTATTTTTTTTTCATCTAAATCTCATTTGATTAGAATAGATATAAAACGGATAAAAATAAGATGAACCAAATAAGCCCTAAAAAGAACTTTTCTAAGCCTACTTCTCACACATGAGATAATCAAGCAAGGCCAAGAGTGGACAAACTGGTCTAGCGATCCTCATTCCAAGTCCACCAACCTAAATCTTTCTAAAATATCCCTCATTAAGCTTAGTTTTTTGGGTCTTGTCATTTACTCATTAAACTAGTCCATAACATTAAATTGGACCAAAAAACCTAATTATTGAAATAGCCCTCTATAACATAATACATAACACGCCATTGGGCATGAAATAAAATATATGCATATTAGATTGTTATAATTATTATTGTTATCTACACTTGATTTGTATATGATTTGTGTCTATTTGAAAATTACTTTTTAGATAAACTGTCTTATTTGCATATAATCTATTTATATTTTAAAATAGGGTTTAATGATTTGATTTTTCTAATAAGGATACATATATAATTATATCTTTATTTTTTTTCATCTAAATCTCATTTGATTAGAATAGATATAAAACGGACAAAAATAAGATGAACCAAATAAGCCCTAAAAAGAACTTTTCTAAGCCTACTTCTCACACATGAGACAATCAAGCAAGGCCAAGAGTAGACAAATTGGTTTAGCGATCCTCATTCCAAGTCCAACAACCTAAATCTTTCTAAAATATCCCTCATTAAGCTTATTTTTTGGGTCTTGTCATTTACTCATTAAACTAGTCCGTAACATTAAATTGGACCAAAAAACCCAATTATTGAAATAGCCATTGGGCATGAAATAAAATATATGTATATTATATTGTTATAATTATTATTGTTAACTAGTGATACAGTGATCTATTTAATATGATTGGCTCGTGTGATGGCAATATGCTTGGATCTGATAGATTTGAGTTTATCTCATTTCCAGAGGTACATATTAAACTTGCTTTAACCTTAAGTTTAAGTTTGAATTCGATTAAGTAAGAGAATGTGCTACCATAGATATTTGGAAACCCAGAATCAAATATCAAAATATCATGATTTATATTAATTTCTACGGACTCGTTTATTTCCTACTACTCTTATTATTACCAAACTTCAGCAGTTTGCTAATTGGGCTAAGCATGCATACTGCATGAACTCAAAATTCATGAATTGGCCTTGAGACTTCTATGCTGACAATGCCAGAATGTGTATTGCTGAATCTAAATGAAAATAGTCCTCATATAAGGCAGTTCTTGCAAAAATTCATTCATTAGCAATTTTGACAACCTTTTTCCCTATGTTATCACCAGTGAAAAGTCCGAGAAAAGCCGAGGGAATGCTCTCTAAACCATGTGAGATATCTTCAAGTGGGTGGATTTTTTCAGTGCGGAGATGATCAGAGGTAGTTGCAATGAATTCTGGGTACACGTTCACGTGATCTGCAGCTAAGAATCCCTGGATTTTGATCCTCTTGTAAATAACATCTACCATACTTGGTGCAGCTCGCTTTGCAGAATCTGTGTATTCTGCAATTACTCCAGAGACAGCAACCCTACCAAATGTTTTCATATTTGCCACTGCTGCTTCCAGCATATCTGATCCCACATTGTCGAAGTAAATGTCGATTCCATCGGGAAAGTACCTGTTTGATGAAAATTCCAATATGCCAAATGCTATAAACTTGCTGTAATGCTCCACATTAGAATCTGAATCAATGTTTACGTGACGGATATTAAATATTATGATTAAGTTAAGCACTGCAACTATCTTATATAGAAGCTTAAGTTTATGGATAATTTGTGGACTTCATATTTGTTATTTAACACTTACCCTTACTCGTTTACTGAAACCCGTCAAGGAGACCATTCAAATAATAGGATTTCTATGTTGGTAACTTGTTTAGTTTAATACTGCAACCAACTGATTTAAAATTTAAACTAGTATATTTCGTGTGACTTTTCTTATTTATGACTTCACGTTTCTCTTCACTTGTGGGCTTGTAGTTTGACTAAACCATTGACGGGAATTGAAAAACAATGTGGGTGTCCGAACACTTCAACTTTCTTCATTTCATTGGGATATTAACGTGGAGCGTTTTAGCAAATTCAAATACTGAAATGAAAAATGAAAACCAGAGATTCCCACCTTTTGAGTGTTGACTTCAAGTCAGTCTCATCCTTATAATTAAAAGCATCATCAAAACCAAGCTTTTCCTTTAGCAAATCCACCTGCAACAAAAATGAACTGGATGTTCCAACATATACCATAGGGCAATAGTCCTTTTCCCTTCTATAGACTTCCTAACGTATGCTGATTCTGAAAAAGGACTTGTGAAACTGACCTTTTTTTGGCTTCCAGCAGAACCAACAACATAGCAGCCAAACAATTTAGCATACTGTCCCACCAAGTTCCCAACTGATCCAGAAGCTGCAGATACAAAAACGTTCTCGCCTTTCTTCGGCCTGCATATGTCAAAGAGTCCTCCATAGGCTGTCAAGCCACTGAATCCTGATAGAAATAAGGAAGCAACCAACAACTTATCTCGAAGTTTCCTCTAAACAGTAACCGTCAAATTGGCTAAATCATTCACATTCTTCAAGCTGTAAGGCCTGTTTCTTTCACTAAATAATACTATACAACACAAAACGCCACAGCACGGAACAAGGAACCCTGCCTCATTTGTTTCGCAGAGTATTGGAAAAGAGATTTTTTGTGCAATGAATGGGCCTGTAGTATCATGTTAACTGTATCTTTATCATATCATATAAATCAGCATAAATTGTTTCTCCCTTGCAGGGTATTGAGTTCAGTCATCAACATAATGTACTTAACGATGCCCTCGTTTGTGTCTTCTCTGATCGCATGCGGTTGCATATAGGTAAAAAATTCAAAGTGGATATGCATTAAATCCTTTTCATACATGGCAACATGTAAAGGAAAATGGAAAGGAGTATCGTTCGGAAAGAGGAAAGCTTGGTTCGATCAGAAGGATCATTACCTAGTATTCCAACGTGGTAAGATAACGGAAAGCCCATGGAATCCAATTTCCTTATCGTTCCACCACTTCCTGTTTTACTATACTCTCCCCAAGTGATGACCCCAATAACCAAATCATCTTTCTCATATTCAGGATTTCCTGAAGCCACAATTTTTCCCACACCGTAAGCCTCGATTTCCTGTCAACCATAAAAAAAAAAAAGCTTTTTTAAGTTTCAAACAGTCGATACTTTCGAGCTGAAGCAACTCATGAACCTCTCTTTGTGTAACTTTCACTTTTCCCTCCTATAACCGCACCAGATTGACTGACGCGGTTATCTGCCAGGAAAAAGTGAAGGATACATAACGGAGCTTGGCATTGAATTTTAACTGCCATACGCATACACATTCTAATTTACCTTTCCGGGGACAATGGCAACAGCAAAACTTATCGCACCGTGCGACGAGCTTTGAATCTTCATCCGGTGGAGCTGATAAGGATCAATGGAAACATAAAGATTCCTTGTGATTACTTCATTGCTACCAGGCTCAACTGAAAGGGAGAGGGTTGAAATTTTGAACTCGAAATCGGACTCTTTTGGTGAACCTTCAATGTGATTCTTAATAGTCACATATTTATTGGTCACTTCCATTGTTGATGAAGTTGTGCTGAAGCTCAGAAGAAAGAGAAGCAGCTTGTAATACAAGGGGGGGGGGGGGGGGGGGGGGGGGGGGGGGGTGTGGGGTGGTTGAAAAGTAGGACAAGAGGGGAATCAAGCTTACTTTAACCCTATTGTTAGAGCATATTCTGATTATCGTTCAGCTTGTAATACGGGGGGGGCGGGGGGGTTGGGGTGGGGGAGGATTGGATTTGTGTGGTTGAAAGGTAGTACAAGAGGGGAATCAAGCTTACTTTAACCCTATTGTTAGAGCATATTCTCATTATCGTTTTGTTAATAAAAATGGAAGCCGGCTTCAGTATTCTTGTCCTACATGTACATCAACTTTCCAATGAGGAGGATGCTTTGGGTATATTGGCTACTTGCGAATCTCTTGTCTTAAGTTGAGGAATCTATCTATCTCTATATACCAGCTTCTGCCATGGTTTAAAAATTTTGAACTCTTCAATGGTTTTCCATTTTTTTCTGTCGCAATCGGATGGAAATCTAGACGCATGGTTAAGATTATTTGACTCTATAGATATCATGATAGGATCTAAAATAATGTCACTTTTTCCATATAAAAATTCATTGAAAACTCAATTTTCTACTTAAATTTTTTTGTCAATGTCATAGTAACTTAATTGAATTAGAAGTTGGATTTGCTATCTATATAATAGTCCATTAAATGTCATGCTTCCAATTTCACCCAAGTTTCATTTCAATACCTATAACTTGAACTTTTTAACTAATTAATTAATTCAATAATATTTTGATAAACATTAACTACATGACATGTTGTAGTTGGCTAAAAATATCATGTTATCAATAGTGCCAAGAGAAACAACAATGATGTTGGGGGAGTATGAATCGAGGTATCATATTTAATTGTTTTAGATATTGGTGTGGATTGCTATTTTAAGTAAATTATACATAGTAAAAGTGATACTTCTTACTAAAAATGCTCGACCTAAAAACATTTAAGATAATTGAAATAGAAAAAATAAATAAATAAATTCATCTGATAACAAAAATACAACATAGAGTTATTTAGGTTTGGGCTCAAGCAAGCTCATAGCTTCTAAAGCAAATTTTATTTTTCAAATCATGTTGGTTGACATCAAGACCCTCTTGGCACATACAACAAGTTCATAATTCTTTTACTAAGCTATAGCACAATAAAAATTTTCTCTTTTTCCATCCTTTCTAAGTTTGTAAAATTAGCCAAAATGGATGTGGCCATGGCTTGAGTAATGGCAATGCGTATTGAGCTACACTTGGTAATCCAATCATGTTGGCTGTGGCTCATCCCTTGAGTTCAATGAGCTAGTGCCCAAGTATTTTTGTGGGACACTAAGTAGGATGGAAGTTCATGGGTAATATTCCTAAAGTATATTATGCATTGGAGGTTGTAAAGTTTGAAATCAAATTGAAATTTAGTGTAATAGGCGAGTTAAAGTATATGCTAGTCAACCAAAAGCTTAAGCCAATTGACCCACATGTTGCATAATGTATAGCATTTGACTGACCAATTGAGTAGTGGCTAATGGAGGGTTATGGTTGACTACTAATCCTTGAGGTTAGCTAGGGACATCCAAATTAATCTACTATAAATTCTATTTGGGTTATTTTAAATGTAAGAAGTTCTAGTTTTATTTAAGGCCTATGTAGGATTTAAACATGAAAGGAAGAGTCTATTCTTGTATTAAAACGTTACTGTTTTTGTCATAGTGAATTTGCTACTTTACTCTTGTGTTTTTTCATTTCAAGTTCATTTAGAATTTTCCATGCAAATCTTTGTGTTGTTTGTTTCTCTTTTCCTTTACTCTTCTCTTTACTTTGTTTGATTTCATTACAATAACAAAATTCTCTTATTAGTTCACAACAGTCGGTATCAAGCAATGGTCACGGTATCTTCTTGATCGACAAGATTTAATGTAGTGAAGTTTGATGGACTAAGAATTTTTACTTGTGGTAGAGTAGGGTAATGGATTTGTTTGGTGCAAAAGGGTATAGTAAAAGGGTTTTTGGAAAAATTATTAATAGATATGGAAGATGATGAATGGGAGGAGCTGGAAGTGAAGAGTCCCAATATTAAGCTTTGTCTCTCAGATGACATAATGGATAAGGAGTCACCAATGGTAGTCTAGTTGAAACTAAAACTTCAGTCCATAGTGAAGTCATTATCAAACAAACTTTGTCTAAAATACAAAATTGTATTGTTTGAAGATAGAGGGTAATGAAGATTTGTAGTAGGAGTTAGAATCGAGATGGACCATAAATCAGATCTAATTCCATGAAGAAGAAGTCAAGAAAGTGTAATGTTTTTAGTACATTATATACTAACACCTCAAAGCAAGATTGCCATGAGAGAAAAAGGGAAAATGAAAAGAATGGTGAAAACTTAAAGTTGATGAATGTTGTAGAGGAGGAGAGTTGAATAACAATGATGGAAATATGGTTTTAGTTTTATCAAATTTAGATCACCTCATGACTTTATAGATTACAACTTTAGGATGCTTGTTTCACATGACACCCAATAGGAAGTGGTTTGATACCTATTGTTTTGTTACTTCTAGTTATGTTCTGATGAGTAATGATGCATCTTACAAAGTTGTTGTAATAGCAAATATTCAAATTAAGATTTATGATGGTGTAGTACATAGTGTGATGTTACATATATTCTTGATCTTGAGAAGATTATGATTTCATTGGGTGAAGATTAACAATGATATGATGATGATAATTAAAGGGATAGAGGAATCTAGTACTATCTACAAGCTATAGGGAACTATAGTTGTAGGTGCAGTTGTTGTAGTTGAGTTTGATATAGACAATATAGTATTGTGCCATGTGCACCTAAGGCACTTTAAGTGAGCATAGTTTGATAGTTCTTTAGACAAGAAATCTTTTGAAGAGTGTCAAATCATATAAACTTGATTTATCCATGTATTATGTACCGGAAAGTGTTTTTGTCTATGTTCAAATTGATGTTTTGAGGGCTGTTTAATATAACATCAAAAGAGAACATAAGTGTTTTTTCGACATTCATTAATGACTACTTATGAAAGGATTATGCATACTTTTTGTGGCATAAATTGGAAGCGTTTGCTAAGTTTAAATTGTGTAAAGCTTATGGAGAGTAAAGAAAGAGGTTAAATGTTGAGGTTAGACAATTGAACAAAATACAGAAATTCAAGATTTAAGAAATTCTATGAAGAACACAAGATTAGGAGACATTTTATAGTATGCAAGACACCACAATAAGATAGTGTGGTGGAAAGGATGAACATAACAATAGTTCACAAGGTTAAGTGTCTTAGGTTGAAGTGGGGCTTGCAAAGAACTTTTTGGTAGAGGCAATTAGTATATAATGCTTCTTGATAAACATGTCACCTAAAGTATCACCAAATGATAACGTTTCAAAAAGGTGTAGATAGGTAATAAGGTTGACTACATAACCTTGACAATATTCAATTGTCCAACCTTTATGTATGTTACTAGTGAGGAGCAGTCAAAACTTGATGCAAAGTTGCATAGTGCATAATGGGTGTTAAGAGGTACAAGCTATGGAACCTAAAGGCACAAAAGTTGGTGATTAGTAGAAATGTGATATTCACTGACAAATTGATATTAAGAGTATGAAAGAAGAGAACAAAGAGCTAAAAAACTAAAGCAATAGCAATGGTTGGTCAATAATGCAAGTTGAGCTTGAGATGCATAGTGTCAATGATTAAATAGGTGTGGAGAGTTATGCCTTAGAGTAGACCTAAATGAACTATCAAATCATTAACCATGCATCATTGAGGGTTTTGTTCCTTATGCACTAATCATTAGTAGTAACGATCTTATACTTTCTAAGGGGCTATAGGTGACTGTGAGAGACATAGATTGATGATTTTAGGATAGAGAAGATAAAGTCTTTTCATAAAAACCAATCATGTGAGTTGGTAGATCTTCTTGAGGGAAATGAGATGATAAGGTGTGAATGATTACATAATGAAATGGATACATATGGGTAAGATTAATAAACTAAAGCATTTGATGTAGAAAGAATTCGACATTAAGGATTTTAGTATAGCCTAGAAGATTTGTGGGGTGAAGATTCATAAGGATTAGATACAAAATTGTTTAGGTATAGATTTTTTATAGAGTTATGAGTTTAGATATACGATTGTACATATTTTCAATTATACTATTTCTATACAATTTTACCAGTTCTGTACTTTCCAATATTAGATAAAATCACAAGTTTGATATTTATGCTTGAAAAGTTTTATGTAGAGGGGAATGCAACCTACATGTTAACTAACTAGTTATTGCAGGCAAGTTACAAGTATCGCTTGGACTTGGTCAATGTCTTTAAGGGCTAATGAGGAGACATTCTATCCTATCAACATCAACTCAACTCCTTTCATTGAAAGTGTGTCACATAAGAGAGCGTCTACACATGAGTATTAATATGAGACTACTTTCTTATGTGGCACACTCTAAGGGAGGGAGATGCTAAAGATAGATAGTTTCACGTACTATCTACCTTTTACTCCAAGTGACAATATAATTATTATATAAAGTTTCCTAGGGATGGAAAGGTAAATCTTGAGTCCAATGGGCTAGATGTTAGAGTAAAGCATAATAAAGCGAAGATACTGCTTGTGTAAGACGAGAAGTAAGATGTAATATTTGAAATCAATTATAACAAATGAGCTAGCTTATGAACCTATCAAGTGGGGGCTTAGTTTAGTCATGATATATTGCACAATAAATTACATTCCGATAGCCAATTAGCAAATGGACTATTAATGGACTAACAAAGGCTTATGATAGACTAGTGAAAGCTTGTTGTTGATAGTCAAGCTTAGTGGTTGACCAGCAAAGTAGTGTGTTTAATCACCAATGCTAGGTAGGTGTAATTGTGCAGCCTTTTATATGATTTTTGTTTTGGTGATATCAAACATATGATGAATCTAGATTAACCCTTTTGTGAAAATCATCACAAATAAAACCCTAGATTATTCATGTTTGATCATTAAGAATTAATCAATAGATATGTAGAAGCGTACATGAATCCATTGTGATCAACGATTCTTAGAATTGTGCAGTTGGCTTTCCAAATCAATACGTTTTCTTTGAAAAATTCCTTTAGTTTTTCCTCTATAGTCTATCTGATGATGGGATTCAAAGAGACGAGAAAAGAACGTATGACCTGAGGACTATAACCACTATTTATATAGATAACTTTATATTATCTTTTGGTATTTCTATTTTAGCCCAACATAAAAATAGAAATTACCTATAAGGTCTCTACACATAAAAGGGTCATACCCTATTAGACACATTAAAACCCAAATATCTAAATCTTATCGATCACTTTTAATTGAGCTTAACTTAATATGACAGCCTGTAACACATAATCATTTCACATATAAGGCCAACGTTAGATTAAGGATCCAACAATCTCCCACTTGGACTATATGTGTAACTTTACAATTATGTTTTGCAAAACCATATGAGCTCAAATTTGCTGTCATGAACAAAATATATCTATAACCAATCCGGTTCATTAGTCATATCAATACAGGATCAAAGTGGTATTCATTACATTTATCGTAATTCTACCTATCAATGGTCACAATGTCAATATAATTGAATGACATGGATCATGATATGGATGTGTAGCAAGAAAATTCCATGCAATGTGATCTTAACATGTCCATTTTCTACTAGTCTATCATAAACCTTAGTGAGATCAAACCATAAACCAAAAACAGAGTGTAGGCAAACAAGATACTCTATTTCTGCAGAAGATATCCTCAAAACATAATAAACTAAAACAACTTATTAAAGTTTGTCTATGACATAAATGCATTCAAAGTAACAAACTCCCACTAAAACTTAATGTCACTTAAGGTCATGATACCCATATAAGCAGTGTGCTCATGAAACACCTTGGGTTGCACTCCTTTAGTAAGCGAATCCGCGATCATAGAGTTTGTTCTTATATGCTCTATAGATAACTGTCCACTCTGAACTCTTTATTTTACAACTAGGAACTTGATTTCTATTATGCTTTGACTTCTTCAAGCTCTTATTGTCGTTAGAATATAAAACCGCTGACTTATTGTCACAAAATAATTTAAGTGGCCTATTAATAGTACCCACAATGCGCAGCCCTGTGACAAAATTCCATAACCATATTCCATGATTTTATGCCTCATAGCATGCTACAAAATTTACTTCCATAGTAGAAGAAGCAATAAGGGATTGTTTTATGCTCTTTTAAGAGATGGCTCCCCTAGATAACAAATAGATGTAGCCTGATGTAGACTTCATACTATCTTGGCATCCAGCAAAATCGGAATCAGTATACCCAATGATCTCGATTTGATCTGACTTCCGATAGGTGAGCATGTAATCTTTTGTTCTCTATAAGTACCGCAAGACCCGTTTGGCTGCTTTCCAATGGTCTAATCCTGGATTACTCAAGTATCTGCCTAACATTCTTATAATGTACGCAATATCTGGACGCGTAAAAACTTGAGCACACATTAGACTCCCTACTATTGATGCATAAGGAATCTTTTGCATTTCCTTTTCCTTAAAATCATTTTTAGGGCACTGACTAAGACTAAATTTGTCTCCCTTAGCTACAGGTATATCACTTGGTTTGCAATTTTGCATGCCATACTTTTTTAGTACCTTTTCGATATAGCTCTTTTGTGATAATCCAAGAGTACCTCGAGAGCAATCTCGATGTATTTGTATTCCTAACACAAAAGAGGCCTCACTAAGATCTTTCATCTCAAAATTCTTAGCTAGAAACATCTTGGTTTTGTGCAATAAGCCTCTATCATTGCTGGCAAGCAATATATCATCAACATATAAAACTAAGAAAATATGCTTACTCCTACAGAACTTATGGTATATACAATCATCGACCAAATTCATCTCAAAGCTAAGCAAAGTGATCACTTGATGAAATTTGAAATACCATTGTCGAGACCATTGTTGTCAAAATCGCATTTCAACTTGTACGATTCCACGATTTTACGAGTTTGCATATACAATCCCAGTTAACTCGCATACAAAATCGGAAAGGATCAAAATCGTAATAAAATCATGATTTTGAACAGTAAAATCATTCAAAATCGTGATTCTGAGCATTTCTAACGATTCCACACAATTATCCAATTGCAGGCTTAAATCCATTCGGATCAGATCCAAGCCCAAAGCCAAGCCCAGCCCAATCGACAACCCAGCACATCCTTTGCAATTTCCGGCTTGCTGCTGCTGCTATAGCTTGTCCTGTACATTGAACTTCTTCAGAGTTCAGTGGAGAGCGGAGAAGAGAGACAATGAAAAGCGAAAACAGCTAAACAGGAGAGGCGAGCGCGAGCTGAGATCCGTAGTTCCACATCCACTTCCACACTGAGCTGAGTTGATACTTGATACTATCAGAACAAAGAACACCAAGCAGCGAGCCAGCGATCCTTCTCCTTCGTAGATGAGTGAGCTTCTACTCAATCGTGTGTGCTTCTATGGATTTTCAAGCTTGACACACGGTCATGCCTTCAACCGTGTACGCAATCGTGTGTGCTTCTGTTCTGTAGATTTTCCAAGCTCAACACACGGTCGCGTGTTCAACCATGTGTTCTTCTGTGTATTTTCCAAGCTCAACACACGGCCATGCCTTCAACCGTGTGTTAAACCGTGTGTGCTTCTGTGGGCGTGTTTCCTTGACACACGGCTGTGCTCTTCCCCTGTTCCTTCCAAAAAGCATTTTTCTTCGTGTTTTCTTATCAAAGCCTAAACTTTTACTAAACAACAGTGGGCTTAATTGTTAAACGCCCTCTAGCGTCCAGGGGGCGCTGCCCCCTTACTACCCCCGCCAGGGCGGCTTCCCTGGACCTACGTGCTTTCCTATCGTAGTGGAAGTATAAGTCATACCCCAACATGTTCGTCAGTCATCACTCCTCTCTTGTCAGTATGTTACGTTGCATTGAAGTCTTTGTGTTTGTGTTCGTCGATTGTTAGTCTTCTTGTTCCTATTTGTGATCATGTTCATATTAAAGCACTCATGTTTGATTGTTGTAACTTTCCTTATTTTAACTAATATTTTTGTAATAGTAAATAAAATAAATGGCAGATAACTTTAATTTTATAAGAACTTTTTAGATTTTTAATTTTATAGGAAAGATATAAATGTATTTATATTTCTATCTTTTCAATA
Organism: Laguncularia racemosa; assembly: GCA_037954665.1. Classification (NCBI taxonomy): domain Eukaryota; kingdom Viridiplantae; phylum Streptophyta; class Magnoliopsida; order Myrtales; family Combretaceae; genus Laguncularia; species Laguncularia racemosa. Next base: position 656,232 of record JBBMOL010000094.1, on the reverse strand, counting down.
TATCATTCTCATAGTTAAGTAAATGTGAGATATTGTTAAGTAAATATATTTTGAATTAATAATCATGAATAATGCAAAAATTTACCTAGTAATATATAATTTTGAAGGTTTTCTTGTTATAGTATCTTCTTTATTATATACTTTTGGTCATTTTTTAATATTACTCCTTTCTAATGGTATATCTTCATTATTAATTTTTATTTATTAATAATTTCTTAAAGTCACAATTGATTTTTAAATTTTATCTATTATCTTTTAGTTTTTGTATATAGAACTAGGTGAAACTTGTTTTATACATAATTTATCATTTTAGAAATAAAATATCTATATTATACAACTTATGCTCGATTATCTATATTATGACTTTTATTGCAAATTTGCAATTTATGGCTAAAATAAATACTTAATTTCCTTATTTCTATTATTAATTATATTTTTTAATGACTATTGTAAGTAAATTTATAATATTTGAAAGTTATTTTACGTAGGATGTAGAAACTTACGTTTTTACGTTCCGTTTCTACGTTTCGATTCTACAGACCCCTTCGCGATTCTACATAAAATCGCGATTTTGACAATCATGGTCGAGATGCTTGCTTAAGTCCATAGATGGATTTCTTAAGTTTACAAACCATATTCTTTGAATCTCCCGATACAAAATTTTCTAGTTCTACCATATAGATTGTCTTATCAATGTCACCATTGAGGAAGGTGGTCTTTACATCCATCTGATATAACTCAATATTGAATTGTGCCACTAATTCCATTATAATCCTAAAAGAGTCTTTCAAAGAAACCGGTGAGAAAGTCTCTTTGTAGTCAATGCCTTCTTTCTGTGTAAAGCCCTTTGCAACAAGACAAGCTTTATACCTCTCCACATTGCCTTTTGAATCCCTTTTGATCTTAAATATCCATTTGCAACCAATGGGCTTCGTACCTTCTGGCAATGGGATAAGATCCCAAACATCATTGTCTTTCATAGACTTTATCTCTTCATTTATGGCATCAATCCACTTTTGAGATTTAGAACTTTCAATGGCTTAACGGAAGTTAATTGGATCATCTTCCATCATTCCAATGTCAACCTCATGTTCTTGAAGAAATACAATGTAGTCATGTGGCAATGCACTTCTTCTTTGTCTAGTGGATCTCCTCAATGGCATAGGTTCTTGAGGTGGTAGAATTTGTTCTTCTGGAACAATATTTTGAATGGGATCTCCAATATTGTCTTGTTCTATTGTGTCTTGAAGAATATCAGGAATAGAATCTTGACCAAATTCAATAACACCTGTGGGAATATCAACATATTCCTCTTCAAAGACAATGTCTCTAATCGTATCTCCCTCAGCAAACTCGACATCCTCAAAGAACCAAGTATTTCTCGACTTAAATATTGATTTAGTTGTGGGATCATAGAACTTGTAACCCCTTGATCTTTCAGAGTACCCAATAAAATAGCAACTTACTGTTCTTGAGTCCAGTTTCTTTTCATTGGGCTTATAAGGTCGTGCCTTAGCTAGACATCCCCACACATATAAATGTTTTAGACTAGGCTTTTTTCCAGTCCAAAGTTCATAAGGGGTTTTGTTAGTTACTTTAGTTGGAGCCCTGTTAAGGATATATGTTGTAGTCTTAAGTGCTTTTCCTTATAGTGATTCTAGTAAGGTGGAGTGACAAATCATACTCCTTACCATGCCCTTAAGCATCCTATTTCGTCTTTCAACAACACCATTTATAGTGGGTGAACCACACATAATGTACTATGGGATAATACCACATTCCTCTAGGAATTTAGCAAAAGGTCTTAAACGTTGTTCACCCGAACCATCATATCTACCGTAGTATTAGCCACCACGATCAGGTCTAATGCTTTTAATCCTTTTGTTGAGTTGGTTCTCAACTTCAACCTTATAAGTTTTAAACATATCCAAGGATTGTGATTTTTCATGAATGAGATAAAGATAGCCATATCGTGAGAAATCATTTATGAACGTTATAAAATATTGTTGACCATTCCAAGCAACTATAAGGAATGGCCCACAAATATCTATATGTATAAGTTTTAAGACATCTAAGGTCCTATTGGCTTCAAATCTCCTTTTTATTGGTTCGTTTCCTCTTTATACAGTTAATGCAATCATCAAAATCTGTAAAATCCAAGGGGTTTAGAATTTCCTCTGACACAAGTCTCTCCATTCTCCGTTTAGAGATATGACCTAATTTTTTGTGCCATAATGTAGCTGAATTTTCATTAGTTAATTTTTCTCTTTATACCTCGTGTACTTACTTGCAGGGATTCATTAAATGAAGCAATAATATCAATCAAGTAAAGATTATTATAAACAGATAGAGAACCAGATCCAACTAATTTTGAATAATGAAACAAACTAAATTTCTTATTCCCAAATGAACAAGAATAACCAAATTTGTCCAAAGCAGAAACAGGAATCAAATTCCGTCTAAATGACGGTACAATGAATGTTTCATTAAGATCCAAATACAATCCAGTCTTTAATAATAATCTAAACTTCTCAGTTGCTTTAACTTGAACTGTCTTACTGTTACCTACATAGATGTATCTTTCACCATCACTTGGTTTTCGGCAATGGAGGCAACCTTGCATAGACACACTGATGTGAGTTGTTGCACCAGAATCTATCCACCAAGTGTCTATGGGTATCGAAATTAAATTAACCTCAGAACAAACCAAATTGAGAAGTATACCTTTCTTTACACACCAAGCATGATAATTGGTGCACTACTTCTTATAATGCCCTATAGCTCCACAGAAGTAACAACCATTACCATTCGATGCATCCGACTTTTTTGGTTGTGTCTTTTAAGGTACCATATTTGCAGCTTCTTTATCCATTTTCCTTTTATTATCCTTATTCCTATTCTTAGGGGTTAAGGCTAGATGAGCACTCTCAATCTTATCTTGCTTTAGCCTTTCTTCTTCTTAAACACAGTGTGAGATGAGCTCATTCAGAGACCAAGTCTCTTTCTGACAATTATAGCTCACTTTAAACTAGCTAAACTGTGCTAAAAGAGAAATCAAAACCAAATGCACTAATAAGTCCTATGTGAGGTCTAGCTTGAGTGCTCTTAGCTTGGAAGCAAGATGAGACATCTTCATGATGTACTCCCTAATATTGCCTTTGCCCTTGTACTTTATTGAGATTAGGTTTGCCAGGAGTGTACTTATTTCTACCTTTTCATTCTTAGCAAACCTCTTCTCAATTTCATCAAGAAACTCCTTAGCCTTAATTATCTTATCAGATATTCTACCTCTAAATGCTTTTGGAATGACCTTCTCCATGATCATCATACACATGTGGTTTGATTTCTCCCACTTTTCCATCTCCCCCTTGTCATCAGAGGTACTCTTATCAGTAAGAGGTGAAGGAGAATCAGTCCTTAATGTAAGGTCGAGATCCATAACCCCAAGTACTATTAATAGATTATCTTTCCACGACTTGAAGTTAGTGCCATTTAGCATAGGAATGGAATTGATGTTGGCAGTAATATTAGCTGGATTATTCATAGCTGAATAAGAACAACAAACAAATAAACAAGCTTACATAAGCCTTACAACAAAAATAATAATAATAAATTCAAATAAAGGTAAACCCCATATCAAAATATCGGGTAGCCCATTAACATTTCATCTTTAGATAAAACATTAACTACTAAGTGGTATCTTGGTGTAGTAATCAAACACTAATAATAAGAACACATCAAACAATAAAGCTTCCTTTGGGCTGATTTATTGTTCACATGTAAAATTAAATAATCATCACAAGTTTATTACCACAGGTGCACTTGCAATTTTGTTAAATATTAACATTCCTTTGGGCCGATAAAAAATTTCATAGAAGTTATAAACACACAACCTTTTATATTTTGAAATAAATTAATTTTTGCAAGATGGACCACTTTAGCAGTATGTTGCTTCAATTAATTCATCTCAAAATACATATAAATATACCAATATTCAAATTTAAAATTATATAAAACTTTGGGTCAAAAGCAACTCTAATTTTAGCTAAAACTTATTGGGTCTAAGCACCAATATCCAAATATGACTCAATAACTCAAACATTAAAATTAGAGCTCAAAAGAAAAATTGGCGTACATAAATACCAATTTATAAGTGATTATAAATATATATTTGGTTATTATTAATCGTTCTGTAATTTATAGGTTCTAGTCATAAAACATGAATAATAAAATATGTTTTATGCTGAGAATTCACAACCATTATACCGAATTTGGGAAGATGTTATAAAAGAGAATACTTCATAAAACATGAATATACACAATCCTTAAAATTGAGGTTAAATTAATCTGCATTTCATCGTATGTGAGTTCAATAGCATGAATTTAATAAACACTCATAGATACATACATATTTATATATATATTATCATAATTCTCAAAAATCCTCCTTTTTTATTATTATTTAATGGATTTTGATAATAAGAATACATTGATTTCACCACAATCGGAGACAAATAGATATAAAATTAAAATATCTAATCAAGAAGATCCAACATATATGTTTTGCAGGCAATCAACAAAAATCGGATTCTCGAACACCACCTTTCGCACCTAAGACCGTATTCTCCTTAAGTCCTCGCACCTAAGACCGTATTCTCCTTAAGTACTGGGCAGCCTTTAATCCGCACCAATTTCTTGTTTTAATTTGTCCACTAAGAGCGCAAGTGCCGACATCAGAATTCCATGTGTAACTAAGTTCAGATGAAATAGTGGGCCGTAAAATTAAAGTAGAAAAATAGAAAATTGGGGAGACTACTGTCCAATCGACTATCCGACCATTGATATTGAAAAACCAGAAGTTTAATGATTGAGTTTACCAAAATTCGGGGAAGCCGTGGAGGAAGAGGATGGTGTCGGGACCGGTGCCGGAAGAAGCAAAGTGGATTTGATGCCGTTCGTGTGGACTGTTTTGTGTTTTATGTTAGGTTTTGGCTTTTAGATGAGGAGTAATCAAGGAGACGAACGTTTATATATTTTATTGTTTGTCCAAATTCTAATATCCAGAATTAGGGATAATATCACTTTATAAAAAAAAATTACAAAAGTAATTCCTATTGATCAAATATGTATGCTCTAATACCAATTGATGAATTTAGATTAACCCTTTTGTGAAAATCGTCACAAATAAAAATTTACACCGTTCATGTTTGATCATTAAGAATTAATCAATAGATATCCAGAACCATACTTGAATCCATTACGATCAACGATTCTTAGAATTGTACGGTTGGCCTTCCAGATCAATACGTTTTCTTTGAGAGATCTCTTTAGTTTTTCCTCTATAGTCTATCTGATGATGGGATTCAAATAGACGAGAAAAGAATGTATGACCTGAGGACCATAATAAATAACTTTATGTTATCTTTTGGTATTTCTATTTTAGCCCACTATAAAAATAAAAATTACCCATAAAGTTTCTACACATAAAAGGATCATACCCTATTAGATACATTAAAACCCAAATATCCAAATCTTATCAATTACTTTTAATTGAACTTAATTTAATATGACAATCCGTAACACATAATCATTTCACATATAAGGCTAATGTTGGATTAAGGATCCAACAACATATACAAATTGTGTTTTTTTTTTTATGCGGCTATAATATTTATCAATGGCAATATAATTTTTTTTTTCTTTCTGAAAAATTATGCTTGTATGTGATGGACTTTTTCTTTCTTGGTTGTTTTGGTTTTTGTGAAAAAATTGCCCATTTTGGTAGTTTATTATGTTTATTATTTTACCCATTTTAAATGAATGAAACCTAGGTTTATTTTGGGTCTAAACATGAAAAAGATAATACATTCTCATGCTGAAATTCTAATATTCTTGACATAGTGAATTTGCTGCTTCGCTTCCGAGGTTTTTCATCCCTCTCTCTTTTTCTTTACATTTGTTTGATTACATCGTGACAACATCTAAAGCTTCCACATCAGTGCACATCAAATAATATATTATATTTGACATCAAGCATTTACCTAAATCATTCATCGACAATATTAAAAAGAAAAAAGAAAAAAAAAAGAAAAAAGAAAAAACCAGTCATACTTTATATAGGGTGGTATCTATTACCTGCATGAAATGTCAACAAATACGGAAAGTAACATCTGATCTAAGGAAACTTAACTACACAATTATGGACTGTTAACTTTGTAGACAAGAAGGTGGCCAAATCGCTCCAATGGCATTCCCGTAAGCGTTAGTACAACTCGAACTCACTTGTCGTCCATTGTTTGCATTCGTCAGTTGTATTGATTCCAATGACAATTCTGTGCATGCAATTGCTCTGCTACAATTCAGATTTATAGCCACATCGGTGCTTGACGTACCAAACATAGCAATACAAGCCACTTTGCTTATATGCACTTCTGTTTGCTTCATCGGATGGAAAATGAGACAGAAAACATTCAATTAATTTCACTTTCGTAGATAGTAAAAACAGTTCTATGAGGACGGCTAAGAGGAAGAAAACGAGTTCAACAAGTAGTAATGCCCTCACATGGACTTGAAACCGTGCAAAACCTCCCTTGGCAACTTTTACCACCATTTGGAAAACATTTGTTAGAAGCATAATTATCGGTTATTAAGTAATCATTATGAAACCTGCACCAAATCCACCGGTTTAAACTTTTAGATAAATTAGTTGTTGAGCTAGATTCATTGGTTTTAGAGTTAAACTCATCATGAATGTCCATGCACTGTGGGTTGAAAGTTAAATGGGTAGTGGTGAAAATTGCATAATGAGACTTTACCTGGTTCATGCTCATGTACTGGTGAAATTTCCTGAGTATAAATAAATAGCAATTTTTGTAAATACCTTTTCTTCACAGGCATCTCTAATGAAGCAGTAGTTTTGATCAATGACTATCGGGTTTTTAACCGCATTAAATAGGATATTTTGGAGTGTAACTCTTTGAACGAACCCTCTTCCTACCTTTCTCAGATTGAGACAAGAACCATTTCAATACTGCAAAGGAAAGCAGAGTTTATGCTATCTAAGGTGGAAAAGGCATAACATATTACCCGCCATGTTTTGATCCTAGATCCATTGGTGGTATAGCTGAAGTAAACATTACTTACGGTGATGTTTTCTACTTGCACAAAGGTTCCGGATCGGCCTAAATTTCCTATATGCTGTAAAAACAAAGGAAACAGCATGGTGATGAAGATGCAATTCTTGAAATGAGTAGCAGAACTTCAATCAACAACTTTGATCAGTAAATGACCTCTTATTGGAAATTTTGTTGCTAAGCCAGTCTGCATGGCAAACAAACGCAGACTTTCCCTTTTAATTATTGCAGCAATTGCAAATATTCTTGCATAGTTCACGATCCCTACTATAGACATGTGATAGCATAATGCCTGTACTATATGCTCCATGCGGCCACTGGGTCTAGGCAAGAAAAATTCCAGCTATACAAAATTGTCAATCACCTATCCCCATTTTCTAGTTGATTACAACTTTTCATGTTCTATTACCATAAATAGAATGAAGTAACAACTATCAGTGCTGATACTAAGGGAACGGGTCGAGTAGCTTGAACACAAACCGAAAAATTATAGTTGCTCAAAGTTTAACAAGCTGAATCTTGGAAAAAGTATGCATGAATATCTACGTAGCGAAGATTCTGTTGTGCATACGTCTTCAGGAGATTTAGACAGTTGGATCTCAAAGAAATGTTTTCATTATGGCCAAGTGATGAAAGCAGATCTTGGTCCATGGAGTTGCAAGAACGTAATGACTCCAACCTGTCCAATGCTTCTTTGACCTTCTTGTATAGTAGTATTCAGTAATTAAACGCTAGCAGCAATCAAAAATACGAGAAAAATGTCCCAGGTAAAATTAGCATATGCAATTGCAAATAGTATACCTTATACCATGTCCAGGGCCACAGAACACAGCGGAGATGTAAATATTTGAAACTTGGTCCCCAGTGGATATACAATCATCACCTGATGATCACAGAACATTATGTCACACATTGGAAAAAGAAAGTGAAATGAACTGTGAAGGCCATTGTTTAAGTTACCAGATATAATGACAGCATTGGTGATAGATAAATCATGAGCTGATTGAATGTGAATGTCGTGTGTGTTATAAATTGTCAATGTTAAAGGCACGGCAACCGCTTCTATCCACATGAGTCTGGGAACTGTTTATGAAGTTTATATTTGTTAGAGTGCTCACCTCACATGAAAAGAATTTCACTGCCTGCAAACCAATATACCAGATCACCTCAAATGTTTTGATAGAAAATGTAATTTTCCTTGTAGCCTTCTTAAGATTACAGACTTACAGTTGGTGCCAATGAAGTGCAGCCTTCCTGAAATAGCAAATTGTTAAATTTTTATTAAACAGCACAATCAACTCATCAAAATAATAGACATATATGGGGTTTCCTATTTACATTTCAGCAATGATTGTTAATCCATAAATGTGAAACCACACTGGTTTGAAAGGCTTAAGTAGGTGAGCTGATCATGGTCCTTACACACTTATGTTTCACATCATTAGAGCAAGTCCTAAGTTCAAGCCCTTATGCATTCGTTTCACCTCATTTGAATGGTACGGTACACTAATGAGCTTTGATCAAAGTCTCAAGTGTTGACCAATAAATATAAAAACCAGAGAAGATTTAAAATGCTTAAAGCTTTTAGATAAGCTGATATGAATCTAAAAATTGTCAATAATGCTAATGCAATTTTCTACCATTAATTCTACCACTCCAAACTTGAATTAGCTTGCATACGTATTCTACATTGTTTGTTCATACCAAGTTAGGGTGGCATCAACATGGTTGATCCCACCATCCTGAGCCACACCCATCATACCAAGTTAGGCTCAAGTTTGCCTTGACTATAACTGAAAACTCAAGTAGATGTTGAGTAACTTATAAGTTGACTTAATTTATTTAGGCCTCCAGCCATAAGTTTTGCTAGGTAAAGATTTCCATTAGTAGGCACACAACTTGATAATACATATTTCAATATTCATCATGTACTTTATAAAAATCCAAGCACATAAAAAGATGATTGTTGATGAATATGCCCTGAATTTATGGAAGGTCAGCAGCTTCTTGTATATATAGATCTAATTTGTCTAGTTTCCTATTTTATTCGTTTCACACTTGTATCTATATGTATTGGGTGTTTTAGGGTTTTAAAATACAGTATGATACAATCTTGTACTTCAACTTTAAATTAGTGGATTTCTCCTCTCCTCTGCCCGTGGTTTTTTACCCGATTTGGGTTTTCCACGTGAATCTTGTGTATCTTTTATTTTTCTTGCGATTCTTATGGGTCTTTTATTTTTTTGTGATTATTATTTACTCCTGTTATTGTTTTTGTCCTTAACAAAATCATAACAAGTGGTATCAGAGCAAAAGTTCTTTGATTTTTTTCTAAACAATGGCATCAATCAAGTACGATATGCCACTGCTAGATTGCAACACAATATTTTTCCTATGGCAAGTTAAGATGCGTGCGGTTCTCACACAGATGGATTTGGATGATGCTTTGTTAGGGTTTGATAAGATACCTACGTCATGGAGTCCTAAAGAAAAACAACGTAAGGATCATAAAGACCTTTCTCAAATTCATCTTCATCTTTCAAATCAAATTTTGCAGGATTGTTAAAAGAGAAGATTGTTGCTGTACTGTGGTTGAAGTTAGAGCAGTTGTGCATAACAAAGAGTTTGACTAGTAAATTGCATCTAAAGTAGAGACTATACTCACACTGTTTGATGAAAGGAGAGTCTGTAGATGATCACTTAACCATCTTTAAGCAGATTGTATCAAATCTAGAATCTATGAAGGTAAAGTATGATGAAGAAGATCTGGCTTTGATTTTGTTATGTTCGTATTCGAATTTTAGAGATACAATCTTGTATAGTCATGATACAATTACTATGGAAGATGTTTATGATGCTTTAGCCTCTTATGAAAAGATAAAACTTTAATTATTAGAACTGAGCCTAAGGCTGAGAGTCTTGCTACTCGAGGAAATAGTCAGGACAGAAATTCTAGTGGGAATTCAAGGGGCGGATTGAAGTCTACAAATAGGAATAAAACTTGTAATTATTGTAAGAAGAAGGGACATATAAAATCGGAATGTTATAAATTGCAAAACAAGAACAAGAGAGATAATGAGAACCAAAAGGAGAAACAACCAGAAAAATCCGGTAAAGCTGATGTTGCTGAAGAAATTAGCTATAGTGAGCTTCTTATTATTTCCAATGATTCACAGACTAGTCAGGAATGGATCTTGGATTCTGGCTGTACTTTTCATATGTGCCCTAATCGGAATTGGTTTTCAACATATGAAAAGGTTTCCAAGGGTGTTGTTTTGTTGGGCAATAATGCTTCTTACAGGATTATAGGTATTGGAACAATTAAAATCACAATGTATGATGGTGTCATCGGGACGCTTGGTGATGTAAGACATATTCTTAACTTGAAGAGAAATTTGATTTCTTTGAGCACTCTTGATTCTAAAAGGTACAAGTACACCGGTGAAGGTTGAGTTTTGAAGATTAGTAGGGGATCGTTAGTGGTGATGAAAGGGCAAAAACAAGTTGCTAACTTGTATGTTTTGCAAGGTTCAGTCATTACAGGTGATGCTGTTATTACTTCCTTATCCTTGTCAGATGAAGTATCTACAAAAATCTGGCATATGCTTTTAAGGCATATGAGTTAAGCTAACATGACTGAGTTGAGTAGAAGAGGTCTACTTGAGGGGCAAAACATCAGTAAGTTAAAATTTTGTGAACATTGTGTGCTTGGAAAACAGAAAAGAGTTAGATTCACTACAGGTACACATAATACAAAGGGTATTTTGGATTATGTCCACTCTAATCTTTGGGGGCCATTGAGAGTGCCATCTAGTGAAGGTGATGCTTACATAATTACTATTACAAATGACTTTTCTAGACGTGTTTGGTTATTCTTCTTAAAGCAAAAGAATGATGTTCTACCTACATTCAAAGAATGGAAAACAATGATTGAGAAGCAAACCGGGAAAGAGGTAAAGCATTTATGCATTGATAATGGATTAAAGTTTTGCTCTAACAATTTTAATAATCTATGTAAAGTAGAGGGAATTAAGAGACACTTAACAGTCCCTAGCACACCTCAGCAAAATGGGATAGCAGAGTGCATAAACAGAACTATTATGGAGAAATTTTGGTGTATGCTTTCGAATGCAAAATTACCAAAGTCATTCTGAGCAGAAGTTGCTTCTACAGCATGTTACTTGATAAACAGATCTCCATCAATGGCTATAGAAAAGAAGACTCCATTTGAATTACGGTCTAACACTCCTAGTAATTATTCTGAACTGAAAATTTTTTGTTATCTTACATATTCACATGTTGATAATGGAAAGCTTGAACCATGGTCATTGAAGTGTATATTTCTTAGTTTTAAACCTAGTGTCAAGGGATATAAACTGTGGTGTCCTAAATTGAAGAAAGTTATAGCAATTAGAGATGTTATTTTTTATGAGGTGTCTGTGTTCTCTAATTCATCATCTAACCTTTCATCTAATGAAGTCAAGCAGAAATCATCCATGCAGGTAGAGGTTAAAATTGGTTCAGGTTCTAAATTAGAGACTTCTTCCCTTTATCATATACTAAGGATAGTCTTATCTCTATGCCTTCACAGCCACAATACTCTATTGCTAGAGACAAGCCTAAGAGAGAAGTTAGACCACCTCAAAGATTTGCAAAGGCAGATGTTGTAGCTTATGCTCTTAATGTTGCAAAGGATGTTGATTCTAATCAGGAGCCATCTACTTACACAGGGGTAGTTAATTGTGAAGACTCTAGTAAGTGGATGATTGCAATGTAGGATGAGATGGAATCCCTTCAGAAAAATAGTACTAGAGATCTGGTGAAGCTTCATAAAGGGAAGAAAACAATTAAGTGCAAATGGGTTTATAAGAAAAAAGAAAGTACACCAGATATTGAAGAGCCCAAATACAAGGCCAGACTAGTCGCAAAAGGTTACAGTCAGATACCAAATATTGATTTCACTAATGTGTTTTCTCTTGTTGTAAAACACAGTTCAATTAGAGCACCTTTGGGTATTATAGCCTTACAAGATCTTGAATTAGAATAGCTAGATGTGAAGACTGCTTTCCTACATGGAGAGCTTGAGGAAGATATTTACATGCAACAGCCAGAAGGCTTTGTAGCCTCAAGAAAGGAGGACCATTTTGCATGTTGAAGAAATCCCTTTATTGGTTAAAACAATCACCTAGGTAGTGGTATAAAATATTCTATTCTTTTATGACTTCTCACAGTTCAAGAAAAGTAGTTATGATAGTTGTGTCTATTTCAAGAATGTGACGATGGGTCTTTGTTTATTTATTATTATATGTTGATGATATGTTGATTGTAGCTAAAGATATAAGAGAGATTAAAAGGGTTAAAACCCACTTGAGTAAAGAGTTTGATATGAAGGATTTGGGAGCAGTAAAGAAGATACTTGGAATGGAAATTCTAAGAAACAGAAAATCAAGAGCATTGCATCTCAGCTAGAAGGGGTAAGTTAAAAAGATACCTCGCAGGTTCAATATGATGAATGCTAAGCCTGTCAATACTCCCTTGGTATCTCACTTGAAGCTTTCATCTACTCAATCTCCTAAATCAGATAAAGAAATAAATTATATGTCAAAGGTTCCATATTCTAATGCTATAGGATCTCTTATGTATGGTATGGTATGTACTTGCCTAGACCTGTCACATGCTATAAGTGTTGTTAGCAGGTATATGGAAAATCCTAGCAAAGAACACTAGAGAGCAGTTTAGTGGATCTTCAGATACTTAAGAAGTACTACTAATATCTATTTACAGTTTGGTAAAGCTAGAGATGGTCTTATCGGTTTTGTGGACTTTGATTTTGCTAGAAATTTAGACAAGAGGAGACCTCTCATAGGGTGTATCTTTACACTTGGAGGTTATGCCATCAGTTGTAAAGCCACATTGCAAGCTACAATAGCTTTATCTACTACTGAAGCTAAATATATGGTTATCATAGAAGCTTTTAAAGAAGTTATTTGTTTGCAAGGATTATTTGGAGAGCTTAATGATGATGTGAAGACTATTATTGTTAATTGTAACAATGAGAGTGCAATTTACCTCACAAAGGATCGGATGTTTCATGAGAGGTTAAAAAACATCAATGTTAGATATCACTTTGTTTGTGATATTATTGCTCGTGGTGAAATTGTAGTAATTAAAGTCAACACTCATGATAATCCCACTGATATGTTGACGAAAACACTTCCTATAGCCAATTTTAAGCATTGCTTGAACTTGGTTGGTGTTGGTTGATGATTATTACCCCCTTGGGGTTTATGGAAGAGGGGGAGAATGTTTCCTATTACATATTGAAGTTTTGGAGATAACCGAGAACAATCAAATTCGTGTGAAGATGGAGATTGTTGATGAATATGCCCCGAATTTGTGGAAGGTTGGCAGCTTCCTGTATATATAGATCCCATTTGTCTAATTTCATATTTTATTCATTTTACACTTGTATCTATATATATGGGGTATTTTAGGGCCTAGATCCAATTTGTCTAGTTTCCTATTTTATTCGTTTTACACTTGTATATATATATATATATATAAGGTGTTTTAGGATTTTAAAATATAGTGTGATACAATATTGTACTCCAACTTCAAATTAGTGGATTTCTCCTCTTCTTTACCTGTTGTTTTTTACCCAATTTGGGTTTTTCACGTAAATCTTGTGTGTTTTTTATTTTTCTTGCAATTATAATTTACTCTTGTCATTGTTTTTGTTCTTAACAAAATCATAACAATGATTTTTTATTTTTTATTTTTTTGATATCTTTGCAACTATATAGAACACCTATTAATATTTTCCATAGAGATGACACTAGAGACTAGAACCTAAGCTTGATATGCATGTCCTTTAATAAGCTTTACTTAATTAAATTCATTTAGAATTGTTTTATTTAAAATTAATAATTTCCCATAACAAAAATAAAATTTATGCACCAACCAAAACTAAAGTCATGCACTTGACTTGAAGTACTTGATTAAGCCAGTCAGCTTGTTGAGATGGATGTTATAAAGCTCAGGCTCCAACTCAACAAATTATTTTAGTAGTTTCAATTTCACCTCTAACTTGAATATGGTTAAACCAAATTTCGTCATATATCAAATCAAATTTGAATAATTTACGAATAAATTCAACTCATTTATCCCCTAATTAGAATAGATAATCTAAAGGGTATATAGGATGGCGGCCATGAATACATTATGAACTAGGATGCCAAACTTCTCTTAGCTTATTTGGTTACTAATTTTAGAACGATTATTTTGTTATTTTCAATTTAAAGTTTTATTATTTTAAAATTACATTGTTTTTTTTTATTTTAATTGATAAAATTAGATGGTACATGCCATGATATGTATATATAAGAGTTGAAAAAGAGAAACTACTATAAGAGTTATAAACTTTTATAATTTCTGCATCAATAGTCTTTTTACTTAAAGTCAAGAATATGATGTATAGAAAAGTAAAAATTGTCCAAATGAAGAAAATCTACAGATTTACACAGGACTTAACTTTTAACTATTTATGAAAAATTTAACTTAAAGGGTAATCAAAAGAATTTATTGATAAAAAAAAATCAATTTTGGAAAGTGTGACAAGAAAACCATCTTTAATATTATAGACAGAAAAAAAATGAAATATAAATTTATTTTTTTCATTAATAGGAAAAAGCATGATAAACCAGATGAATTTTTTCATAATTGAATATGAATTCCTTTGAGTCATTTCTTCTAAGTTTGGTGGAAGAGAAAACGCACAGAAGAAGCATCTAATTTGCTTAATTATTTTATTTTTGCATCTGAATATACTTCTATGAAAAAGTTCTCAACTATTTGTTAAATCATGCACTTGAATTTCTATTATTAAATTGTGTTGTCCACACGAACCGTTCCTCTCTAGCATCTTTCTTAATACAAATAATAAAAATTGAACTTAGCTTTCTTATGGATTTGGCAATTTCATCCATTCAAATATAGCATTCTCTTTATGTTGCGAATGGAGGCGACACATGAGCTATACTGACTCTGGAAATAACCCCAGCGCGTCGGTCGAAAAATAAGACATGGTCATTTTATGTGCCACCACATGTTTCTTTAGATTCTCTAAAAACCATCCTATGATTTA
Source organism: Laguncularia racemosa (assembly GCA_037954665.1). Lineage (NCBI taxonomy): Eukaryota > Viridiplantae > Streptophyta > Magnoliopsida > Myrtales > Combretaceae > Laguncularia > Laguncularia racemosa. The sequence continues at coordinate 640,956 of JBBMOL010000094.1, read as the reverse complement.
ACTGATTCTTCATCAAATAAGGCAAATGCTTAAGGGATTACTTTTGCTTTTGCCCATAAAACATATATTAGCACTATATCCCTTATAAGAAAATATTGTAAATGCTAGCCAGGAGACTGTAGTATGTAAAAGCCTCCGTATGTGAACCAATACTTGAAAATCACCACCCAATTGTATTTTTTTAGAAACCATCCTCACCCAACTTTTGTCTCCGGGTTACTAAAATTTAATTGCATTTAGGAGCTTTGATGAATCCATTTATATAATTATTTGTCCCCGGCCACCATTTTTTTTTTTCTCAATTACCTCCTTTTCATCCTCCCATATTCTTCTCTTAGAGACCATGTAACCAAAAGCCTCTTCAATGATTGTACCAAGAAAGAAACCTTCACATTCAGGCTTTTCCTAACATGATTATGATATAATTTGACAACAATTTAGAATTCAACCATAAGTGATCTTGATTTAACAATGAATGAACAAAGGTATGTTGTCAACTGGATGTGTATCTACAAAGATTTTTAATCGTATGAATTAGGTTGACTTTATAAGCAAACCTCATCATTAACAATTAAATCATCTTGCCTCCCATTTCATTTCCTTTAAGGTCATTCATTGCCTCTACCACAATTGAAAGATGGTACCACATCTCTAGTAGGCATGTAAAATCTTCTCAAGTTGCTAAGGATTAGGCAATTCTTCAATGTCCTCCATAATAGGTAATGAGATGGGAGCATATGGTACAGGAGGTAGTGACACAATTTTTCCATATCTCGATAGTCAACTACAGTAATTTTAGAAGTACCCCCATTTAGACATAGGCATGAACTAGTTTAAACCCATGAATCGTTCGAACCGGCCTGGTTGGTTTAGCTCATCATTGGACCTGCCGAATTGATAGGTCTAATAGGTGAATTTGAAATTTTGAAGGCCAAAAAAAAAAAAAATTCATGCTGGTTTACAAGCCTAACCGACCCATGACCTAGCAATTCATATGAATTAACCCAACTTATGGGACCAAGGGTTGGTTCCGGTTTACCATTTTGCCGACTCATGAACTAATGGGTTTAGACCAATTTTGAACTGGCCTGATGTCTAACCCCACCTTCCATATATCTTCATTAATGTGTTCATCAGTAGAGAGAAAAATTGTGGAGATTGAAACTAGGGTCTAAAAATATCTATCTATCTATATATATATATTCTAAAGGCAAAATAAAATGGAGGAAAAGTTTGTTGAATAGATAAAAACCAAGAGTCTCAACTTAAATTTAAGTCAAGAAAATATAATTCAAAGCCAAGATAATGGATTGTTTTAGTGAGTGTTTGTTCTTTTTTGCTTTTACAACGTCAGTGAAAGGCATGACTTGTGGTAAATGAAAATGCACTCACTATGTGCGCCTTCAACCATAATGTAAAAACACTCATTACATGCACATTTTAATATGAATGAACCAAAGAAACACGTACTTAGGTTGTTTTTCTTTAAATGTAAATCCTACATTCTACTAAAAACCTATAAAATATTGATATTTTTTGAAAGGTGAAAATGCACATTTTATATACGCCTTCATTAATATAAAGTTCTTCTACTAAAACATATATCTAAAATATTAAAGCTTGATATTTAAGAAGTATATGTGACTTAAGGTGAAATTTTTCCATATGGACAATCAAATCAAGTTTCCTAGATGATTTTATACTCGTTCAATAATAAAGAAATGCAACCTAGATGCGAGGAGCAACTTTATACGTTAAGATAAGTTCAAGATAAGTTGAAGTTGTACATAATCTTTTTATGTTTGTACTTTATTAGAAGGAAACTTATGCTGCCATAATTGGGGTGGTAAGCAAACCTATTCAAAGTTGAAAGCCCAACTCAAGCTCCACTAAGCTTAACTTTTGAGCTTCAGCACGTGTTTGAGTTGTACTTTACAAATTCAAACTCCACTCTAATATAATAAAAGTCTGAGATAAACTAAGCTTAATTAAATTCACAAGTTTATCAAGTGAAATAGGTTCAAGATCAAGCTTTGCTTGGTGTATATTTGAATAGATTATACTCAAGTTTACCTTGACTATAACTGGAAACTCAAGTAGATGTTGAGTAACTTACAAGTTGACTTAATTCATTTAGGCCTCTAGCCGTAATTTTTGCTAGCTAAAGATTTCCATTAGTAGGCACACAACTTGATGATACATATTTCAATATTTGTCCCCGACCACCATGTTTTTTTCTCAATTACCTCCTTTTCATCCTCCCATATTCTTCTCCTAAAGACCATGTAACCAAAAGCCTCTTCAATGATTGTACCAAGGAAGAAAAACTTCACATTCAGGCTTTTCCTAACATGATTATGATATAATTTGACATCAAATTAGAATCCAAATATAAGTGATCTCGATTTAACAATGAATGAACAAAGGCACGTTATGGACTGGATGGGTATCTAGAAAGATTTTTAATAATATGAATTAAGTTGACTTTGTAAGCAAACCTCATCATTAACAATAAAATCATCTTACTTCCCATTTTCATTTCCTTTAAGGTCATTTGTTGCCTCTACCACAATTGAAAGATGGTACCACATCTCTAGCAGGCATGTAAAATCTTCTCAAGTTACTAAGGATTAGGCAATTCTTCAATGTCCTCCATAATGGGTATTGAGATGGGAGCATATGGTACAAGAGGTAGTGACACAATTTTGCCATATCTCAATAGTCGACTATAGTAATTTTATAAGTACCTCCATCCAAACATGGGCATAGACCGGTTTAGGCTGGTGAATTAGCCAAAACTGGCCTAGCCGATTTAGCCCATCATTGGACCCATCAAACCGACGGGTTTAGCAAGTGAATCGAAAATTTTGAAGGCAAAAAAAAAAAAAAAAATTGGGCTAATTCATGGGTCTAACCTGCCCATGACTTGGTAGTTCATATGAATCGGCCCAACTTATAGGATTAAGGGCCGGTTCCAATTCACCATTTTGCCAACTCGTGACCTGGCAAGTTTAGGCCGATTTTGAAACCTGATGTCTACCCCTATCTTTCATATCTTCATTAATGTGTTCATCACTAGAGAGAGAAACTGTGGAGATTGAAACTAGGGTTTAGAAAATATATAAGGCAAAATAAATGCAAGAAAGGTTTGTTAAATAGATAAAAACCATGAGTCTCAACTTAAAGTTAAGTCAAGAAAATATAATTCAAAGCCAAGATAATGGATCATTTTAGTGAGTATCTATTCTTTTTTGTTTTTACAACATCAGTGAAAGGCATGACTTGTGATAAATGAAAATGCAATTACTATGTGTGCCTTTAACTATAATGTAAACACACTCGTTACATGCACGTTTTAGTATGAATGAACCAAAGAAACACATACTTTGGTTGTTTGTCTTTAAATGTCAATCCTACATTCTATTAAAAATGTATAAAATATTTATTATTTTTTGAAAGGTGAAAATGCACATTTTATATACACCTTCATTGATGTAAAGTTCTTCTACTAAAACATATATCTAAAATATTAAAGCTTGATATTTCAAGAAGTATATGTGACTTAAGGTGAAATTTTTTCATATTGACAATTAAATCAAGTTTTCTAGATGGTTTTATCCTCGTTTAATAATAAAGAAATGCAAATTGGATGGGAAGAGCAACTTTATACCTTAAGATAAGTTCAAGATAAGTTGAAGCTGTACATAATTTATCGACTAAAAGGTTTAGTTTGCCCTGCAATTTTAAATTACAAAAATCTAATGCCAGTAAATACGAGATTACAACACACTTGATAGTTGAGGTACTTTTTGCTACAACATTTTAAAATTTTTATGAGAGTTTACTAGTTAAATGTTCTCAAAAGAGGGCATATTTAAGGGGCTCTTTTATATCCTATATTCATTAATAAATATTTTATTTCAAAAGTATATAAAGATGATGTTTATATCAATATCAATTATCCCATAAGTTCCTTTTTCACATGCTCATAACCAATCAAGATAATTTTTTTCCCTCCTAAAAGATGTCTTGTCCTTACTAGTAACTGTTTTTTTTATGTTGTTAATTTTAGACACACATTATGGGTATGGTTCTGTTAGTTTTTATATTAGATAAACTTACTTTAATTTATGAAACACCACTGAATTTTTATTTTGATCATCAAAAAACCATTGAACTTTAAAGAACTTCATTACCACTCTCATGTTTTTCAATCCCAGGACACTCGTGTATTCTGCATGGCACATGTAATATGTCTTTTTTTTTTTTTAATGTACGTAGTACCCACTTGTAAAGTTGATTAATACGTACGTTGACGTTTTCATTTACTTCAAATATTTGGCAGCTGTAATAACAATATCAAACCCTAAGTAAAAGGCCCTAACTTCATTTCTTTTTAACCTAATTTTGTTTCTGCACTAATTTTGCTCGAATTTATATGAGAAGTATAAAGATTCCACGTAGTTTACACATGGTTTATTTAGTAATGAGTGCCCAATGCACATGCAAACATTAATATTTTATTTGAATTTTTAATTGAGAAAAATTATTTTTTATACACTTACAAAGATATAACCACCTCACATAAAGTGAAAAGTGAAGTTGATTGAGTGGATAGAAAAAAAAAATAGTAATGAAATGAGGTCATTTTGATCATCTTTATTTTTTAAAAGCTATATCTATATTATTAAAGTAAGAGACTCCTACCCAGTGTTTTAAATCTTTTAATTATTTCAATTTATATTTTTACCAATAAGTATTACATGAGATTTGAATTTAAAAATAACTTCTTTTCAATCTTATATATATATCTCTCTCCACATTTTTAAGAAAAACAATTGTATTGATGCACATCTTTTTTCACAAGCAAGAGCATGTAAAGGATTTTATTTTTTTTTAAGATAATCAAGCACATAAAGTATCTCCTAAATTTCCTAAAACTTTATAATGAAGAATAGAAAAAACACCATCATCGATTTGAGGAAGAGTAGGTAATTCGTTTTGAATTTATTTCCTATTTTCTATTTTTTTTTCTGACTTTTTCAACTTAACATTTTTTAAAACATCTTTTTTTTTTCTTTTTTTCATTAGCAGAACATACCATAAGCTAATAAGAGTTAAATGTCACTTCTATGCTTTTTCTACTTGTGAATTCATAGGAGGATTTAGTTTTAGTGTAAGTTTCTTGGAAGTGGTTCTTTTCAAAGCCATTAAGTGAGAAACTTTGTAATGAGTTTTAGGTTTGTTCTATAAAGTATTGTTTTTATAATTGTTTGTGAGTTTTATTTTTTAGTGATGCTCTAATACTTTAGTACCATTAAGATAAAAATGAGTTTTCAACCTTTCTAGAAATATTTTCTACAATAATTTGTAAGTTTCATTATTTTAATGATAATATGATGCTTTGATATTATAAAGACTAAAAGTTTTTGAAAAATTGGCTACACTTTAACATAAACATTTCTTTTCGCTTGGTTATAAGTGTGGGAACTTGTTTTTTCTTTGGGTATTTTATGATTCTTCCGGTAAAAATTATTTTAGTGTCCTTTAAATTCACTTAAAAATGAAGCTAGCATATCGTTTCTTCACATTATGTTTTAGTATTATACAACTCAAACACACTTTATTTTGTTGCTTATATTTTATAGGATTAATGGTTCTACACATCTATCCACATTTTGCATGTTTAAGCAAACTAATTTGCTTTTATGAATCATCTTTTAACAATTTTTTCTCTTTTTTTATTATTATTCACCTTATACAATTTATTTTATTAGTAGATATTTGGGGTAGATTCAGAATTATGTTATTGGGGAGCTGGGTCTATAGTATTAAAATCACTATTAAAATTATGTGTAAAAAAATATTCATTTATTATTACAATTATAATATATCTTATATATATATATAAATAAATATACTATTAATACAATCTAATATTGAATAGAAAAGTAAATTTAAATTTATTTTATCTATCAATTATGGATACTCGATATGATTTGTAAAAGGTTAAAAGAATAAACTTTTTAACATTTCATTAAGTATATATTAATCAAAATATTACTATCAATCTATAAAATATGAAATCAAAATATAAAACTTGTATTTTTATTATTAACAAAAATAAATCATAAATATTAAAACAAAAAATTATAAGAAAAATTAAAATGACAACATAATATAAATAATATAGTATTTTATAATTTTTTTACACTGACTTTGCAAAATTATTTCATTACTATTGTTATAAAAAATATATATGCATATGTTTTTTTTTCAATATAAGTGATTAGATAATTAATTATTCAATAATGCTCATTCCTTTTCATAATATTAATAGTGAAAGAAAATAGTAATATTTTAAATAATATAAATGGCTATTATATACTAATGTTTTATGTAATATAATTGAAAGTCTTATAGTATTGAATATAATTATTATTTATTGTAAAGTTACTAATAAATAAATAGTATTTATTGAGAATTTATTTAGTTAATTATTATCTTTTTTATTAATAAAATTTAATTTTACTAGTTATAGCCAAAAAAAAAAAAAGAGAATGAAAATCATTTATTAAAAGACATGCAATTTGAAAAAGTAAAAATGAATCTAATGGGAATTGAACTCATGATCTTAAATATGTAAAAATAGCTATTTAATCATTAAACCTTATTAAGTTTTATAATAAAACTTACACTTAAAAATATTGATATAATATATATTTTTAATTTAAAAATAAATTTAATTAAATAATTTTTTTCCGAGATTGGTGCCCCTTTCGACCCCCACTTCAATTCGCCTTTAACAGTTATCTAAAACCTAAAACCTCATAGGAAGGTGAATTTTAAGACTTTTTCAATAGATTATGTTTGTTCATATAAGGATCTTCTCCACCATCATATAATTATTTACTTGATTAGTATATATATATTTTTTATTACTTTTGTAGGTATATAATAAGTTTTAAAATGAAGTAAAAACTATGATTAGTATTATAGTCCTTCACTTTTTTAAGAAAGATAAATATTTATACACTTTTTATTATTAATATTTTTCAATGACTTTTATGATAAACTTTTTTTCTCATATTTTTAATTCTTCCTCTTATATTCAATTAAATACATGATTATTTTACAGTTAATATTTCATAAATTATTATTTTTATTTACACATGCATCACGGATGCAGCAACCACTAATATTTAATAATATATATATATATATATATTATATACAATTATTAAAAGAAGGTGTGAACATAAAAGGGTTTTATCCCGTTTAACGTTATATAGATGATATGAAAATGTAAAAACAAAATAAAAAACAATAAAATAATAATAAAAACAGATGTTATATATGCTACAAACGGCTTTGAGTTCCCATGTGATTGGAATATGATATTATAATGGTGATATTAGATTTTTTTTTTTTTTAAGTTCGGTGGTTTTATCGGTTAAAATAAAGAGTTATGGTTAGGATTCATGCATATATATATATATATATATATATATATATATATGTATATGTTAAAATACACTAGCATGTGGTGGACTTTACCCTTTTTTATTTGTTAAAATAGGATTCTATTGCAAGAGGTAAATTCCTTGCAATACCATTGTCTAAAACATATAAAATAATCATATTAAAAATTTAAATATTTATATTTTTATTAAAAAAAGGTTTTCATTTTCAGTTTTTATTTAAATTATAAAAAAAATTAGGTGATGATTTATGTATAACTATCCCATTATCAATTCATTTTCTTTTTAAATATATAGTTAATTTGATAATTTTAACTACTAAAAGTCGACAACTCTCATCCTCCCTTAAATATTACTAGAGGGAATTCAATTGTAACTGAGTGGATGAGAAATTAATAATAATAATAGTAATGTGGAAACTTTAGTTCTTTTGTTCTCAAAACTATCTTTTTATGTCCCACTATCTCATATTTTAAAAACCATACTTTTCCACTAATTTGTTAACATAATTATTTTATTTCAGTTTTTTATTTTTAAATAATTTTATATTTAAATACTTATTTTTAAAATGCCATGCAAATATATAATCCGTTATTACTAATAAGACTATGTACAATATTAAAGATTCTATTTCAAATGTCCAGATGTTATATTAATATTTTAAGATTTTTTTTATTTTTAAGGTTTTTAAATAAAGATCCTTATAATTTATTTATATTATTTTAAACTTTCAATTTAAAAAATAAAAAATATATATATATATTTAAGATGTTTAACTAAACACTTCAACTTTTTAAAGAACCTTCGTAAGGACCAACTTTTTTAAGGAGGTCTTTAGATAAATTGCATGCATTTAAATGCCTATTTTAGAATAGTTTTGCATTGCGGCAGTCATTTTAATAATTTTTCAAAGCTGGCACCCGACATCCTCATTTTTAAATTATTTTTTAACCTACCGAATCCCATTCTCCCTTCACATCAAACTCACAGCACAACTCCCCGTTCCACTGCACCTTACACACAGAGTCTCTCTTTCTCTCTCTCTCTCTCTCTCTTCCGGTCCCCATACAATACAGCTCCGATCTTAATTTTCCCTGAAAATCCACAAGTTTCCTGGAAAACCTCTTAAAATCTCATTCGACAATGCCAAACGCCTGGAAAAGATACAAACCCCCTAAGCTCCTTTCCCCAAAGCTACTCCTTTTACTATTCTGCTCTTCCCTAATCCTTCTATTCCTCATATTCTTATCTCTGCGCACCTCAAGCCCTAATCCTAACCCTAACTTTACGACAGTCAAAACCAATTCCCCATTCTTCCACTCATCAGTCATCACACCTTTCAATTGCTTCGATTCACCTCAAGCTCACCCAGTTATTGCCAACATAGTTGAAGGACTCAAATTCCCTTTCCTTTATTCGCTATCCGATTTTGGGTCATTGCCCGAAAAGCCCCATAAAAACATTGCTAGGTTGCTTAAAGGTAAGGCTTTCAGGAAGCCTGATATATCGGTGACTATTCAGGAGGTTTTGGAGAAGTTGAGGAGTGATGGGAAGGATCAAAATGGGGGTGTTGTTGTTGACGTGGGAGCGAATGTGGGGATGGCGAGTTTCGCAGCCGCAGTTATGGGGTTTAAAGTTTTGGCCTTTGAGCCTGTTTTCGAGAATTTGCAGAGGATTTGTGATGGGATTTGGATGAATAGAGTTGGGGAGTTGATGACAGTTTTTGGAGCTGTGGCATCGGATCGGACAGGGAATATAACCTTTCATAAGGTGAAAAAGAGTTCTAGTTAGTTTAATATAAATGAACAGTAATTTGTTGTTTTGGTTGTTGTCCTTCACTGCCGGGTTTCGTTGTACTAAATGATTGGTTTTCTAATGCATCAAGATATAAAGTTAGATTGAGGGCATAGCATAAATGGAAATGTATGATATTTTAAAACGAATTTTTAAAAAGGATACTTAAAATGAAACTAATGTAGGATTAAACTAAAATATGTAAGTTTGTTTATCTGTTTCCATGCGTCAAGAGAGCTCTTGCTACCTGTTTCACATTGGAAATTCTTAAGCTTGGGAAGATGAGAGGCTGAGAGTCATTAGATAAATCTGATATTCAAGAGGACATGCTTTGTCGGGTTGAATTCCATATGTTTTCAGCAGCACGTATCCATCATGTTTAATCTCTTGACTACCGGTAGTTTGCTTAGAAATGGAAGAAAATACGAATGCATCATAGTTGCTAGAGACATGTTTGATCCCAGTGAACAGGTAGGAGTGGCCATTTTAACTATTCAACATTGTCTAGTATGTATCCGCCATTTCTACCATGAATGCGGTAATCATATATCATTTCATCTTGTGAGGCCTAGATTCAACTTCTGCTAGGAGAAAGAAGGCTAGTTGCTTGTTTTACTTTGACATCTTTTGTGAGCTATTGGTCCAACTTGTTGATCGTACATATGGACAATAGATGCTGATATGAAGGTTTGTTTCCAGTATCCATAGATATCTTCAACTACGTGACCTCAATTTGTTATTCATATTTTGAACTCTGTCAGTTGACTGATTTGGCAACTTATCATAATTGCAATAGCACCAGGATTGTTGACCTTTACCAAGTTACAGACAAAATGGTTTGATGACGATCCCTACCTAACTGAAATGTTGGAATGTCATCTTAAAAAATGCCTTGTTGCCATTTGCGGGATTTCTTTGCTCTGGTTGTCATTGAGAAAGCATAATAGGAATGTTTTATGTTGCTGCTGTGTGTGTGTTTTTCCTTTTTCCCTCAGAAAATTATGAAACTGATTGGATTTATCTTTTAAATTTCGACATATTTTTGTTTTGTCCTGTTCTCAGCCTTTGCTGTTCATATCTTGTTCACTTCTCTTTGTAATTTCAGTTAGTTGGTCGGCTCGACAACAGTGCAGTGTCAGCTTCTGGTGCAAAGCTGGCATTCAAAACCAATGAAGAAATAGAAGTACAAGTCAGATCAATTCCACTTGACAAAGTGATTCCAGATTCGGTGCCTGTACTTCTGATCAAAATTGATGTTCAAGGATGGGAATACCATGTTTTAAAGGGGGCTTCAAGGTTGTTATCTAGAAAGGCTGGTGAAGCGCCATACCTAATCTATGAAGAGGACGAAAGGTTGTTGCAAGCAAGCAACAGCAGCACAAAGGAGATCAGAGAATTTCTTCGTAGTGTCGGTTATGAGCATTGCACACAACATGGGACAGATGCGCATTGCACAAAGGGTTGATAATCATAATCTCATAACACAAGAACATTACTTTCCCGATGCCAGAATCAGAGAAACCAGGGAGCAGGCTGGTTTCTGGAGGCATGCTTGTGAGTGCTGCTCCATAATGAAAGTAGCCCTATATAATACCAAGTGAACGCCACACCACAAAGAAGAAAGCCTACTGCAGTTAACACGCATCCAGCTGGAATACCAGGAGAGTTTTTCATAGGTGTATTTCTATTTTGTTGGTCTGAATGTAACTGTTTTCATATTGTTCCTTCCGTTATTGTTTTCTGAGTCAAATTTTGTAGAGAGAAAAGTATTTACTTGAGCATTGGATCGCTTCACATCTATCCATGTTAAAAGGATTCATAGAAATGTTGAAACATGTAATGGGGCACTCTTCTCATGCTGCTTAATATTGCGGAGTGGAGACCATTGCTACTATGGCCTACATAACCTAATTGAAAAAATTTACAGATATCATCACTGTGTAGATCTTCTAATCTTCTTATTGCAAAGAAACCAGATTGTACATAAAGAGAGACGAAGATGGCAGAGTTTCTTGGAATGCATCACAGAAGAAAAAGTGCAAGTATGAAATCATTGAAAAATTTTCAGATTGTATGTTGCTTTGAAATTAGATAGGTACAAGGACCTGAAACTTAAATGCATTTCTAACTGATATTGATCTTGTTCTTTGTATTCTGAAATCAATCATTTCCGTGGACATATATTACACATACTGGCTGTATTAATGCATCTGCCACTAAACAAATAGGACTACATAGTTCACACATGCCATACTAAAGAAAGTACAGAATAGATTTACATTAGTTGCAACACCAGTATCCAACCTTACTAAGTACCATCATTTTTAGTTACAAAATTAATTCTTCTGATCTTGGTGCAAAGCAATTTACATAACCTGCATGTTAAAGAGCATTACTATTAGAAGCAGAAAGAGTATCGTTTTGCAATCGTAATGCTCCTCTCAACTAATTCAACGGAAAAAATGTGAATAATTCTACATTAGCATGTGACTCTAATATTGTAGGATCCATATATTGAAGATATGTGAAGGTAGGTCACAGTTATAAACAACATAGTGCTGAAAAGACACGTTAAAATAAATCACAACCGGAGCATAATGAAATAATAAAACTCAATTTGCCAGATTCTGAATTTCAAATAATATCAGAAAGATATTCTTCTATGATACCTTTGCATATTGCACTCTCCATGAAATTACATGGCTTGACATTTTAACTTCCATCTGTCTCTTCAGATTATTTTGGCCCACTGGTTTTCGAAGAACCAGCTCTCTCTACCATAACATCATAAAGTTGCTTTCCATTCTGATTGTAAAAAGAATGTAGTAAGGTGTATGACTCTAGAATTTCACCAACTCAAGAAGCTTTCCAGACGATTAAACACAGACAAAAAGAGAGTTATCTATTACATCCTATATGGTACTTACAAAAATTACTGGAAAGAAGTGCACTTGGCCTTCAGGCTTTGTTTGTGTCTCTTTGAAGTACACAAGAATAGGAAAGTTAGGCCACCAGAGTTCCCAATTCACAAATGCGGAGTATCTGTGGCAAAACAAGCAAAAGTTACTGTTTCCTGTAGCTTATGGAAGGCATGGGCAAGTAAAACACTTACTTCCAACGGTTTTTCCCTCCGACAAAGACATTCTCACCGGATTCCTGAAGTTGCTCACCTATTTTTACCTCCTGAAATTGTACTGTTCATCACTACATACAGTTGCTATAATTGATACGTAAATAAGCAGGATTCATACTGAACTGTGTAAATTGAAGCAGATTGAGCACGACAGCTGACAAAGTTAGTCTAGATAAATTTAGTTTTCTTTTGTCATGAAAGCTCCTAGGCTCATGACACTAGAGAGTCATCTATTGATTTTTTTTGGGTAAAATGTCAGATAAAGTCGTCTATTGTTAGTATGAAGTATGCACAAAACTTGATGCAAAGGGGTTGATGAAGGAGTTGGAACTTCCAAAACAGATAAATGTATATATGCAGTATATGTGCCTAGCAGCCCTTGCCTGTGCACCTGTCAATATTTCTCTTAGACGATGAACCCTACCTCAATATAATAAGAAATAAGAATTCAATGAGTTTATTCAAGTCGAGCGGTGAAAAGCCTCAATATAGAGAAAAAGCTACGTAAGTAATTATTCCTGTCATAGCATACTTGTGGAGTAGTTTTTTGAACATACCAGAGCCTCATCATCGAATACAAATCGCACTCTTGTTGTCTGGAGAAAGGAAAGAACTATTAGAAAGCATCTTCGAGGGTAAAAGAAATCACAACTAAAGATCATGGTTAACAGCCAAAGGCAGAACTAATGTTTGATCATATATTTGTCTGCATAGGTGGTCAAGCAGGTAACCCAAACATTGGATACTCCATAGTTGTAAGTAGGCAACATAAACAATGATTTTCAAGAGATTTGTAGGACTACTTCGTGAATTTCTTCAGCTAAACTTTATACCTGAACTAAAAGAAGTAATCCAAGTAGACCTACAGGTGCAGCAGGTAAAAGATTATTCGAATAGGCCAATCCACCGGCTAAACCTGAAAAAGCACAAGTTGGGAGTGCGGGGAAATTTAGTAATCTATATGGCAACCACCTTTGGAAAACATGTTTTAAGGGCTTATACCCACTATCCCGTGATTAATACATGCATTTACATCTCTCAAGAAGAATATGACAAAGAACTTATTGTCGAGTTTATGATGGAAGCACTGCAAGAACTCGAACGCATATGAAACCCTACCAAGTAGTACAATCGGTATTCGGTAGTCAGGATCTGGAACCACGGTCTCTCTTTTAGTGACATTCTTCCTCCCTAGCTGCCAAAACATGAACAAGAAGCATCTGAATGCAGATACCAATATAATTAGAATTTAGAAACGCCCTATAGCAAGAAATTTATACTCAGAAGTTCCTGCAAGACATAATTTCGATCCTCTAATTTTTCACCTTGCCGGGTTTCAGACAATGTCGTGGCCACACAGAGAAAGGCATGAAACAAATACAAAACTACCCGTGTAATCAATCTGTTATGGTTTGAGACATCGAATCCTGACAAGTTCAAGGAACATAACAACCAAAAAGAAGAGACAAGAACCATAAAGATAAAGAACAAACCACGGACGCAACAATGAGACGGCCGCCATGGATGTTCCTACTTTCCCATTTCACAAACCTACTCTTTGAAAGAACTGTGCCATAGAGTGAGCTCTTAAAGCTCTTTATATGAAAGCCACCAACTTCATTATCTGGTCATGGCAATACAACAAAAAAATAAATAAATAAATAAGAAAAAATGAGCTCTCCAAAATCAAATTATGATAACCCAATTGCTTAAATTTTAGCGCCCACAAACTTTATATGCTACACAAAAAATTTAATTTCGAATATCATCATATACACAGCATTTTAACGGAGACAGCTTACTAATTCAACAAACACGTCACGTTAAGAAAAACAAGAGATTTAAATTTTTCTATAATACACTAATAATTACTCTATGTGATTGCACAAATAAAAATAAAGTTTACGAAACAAGCAATTTTTAATATAAAAACCTTCGTAGAATTTACATAAATTTATCAGAAAAAGAACTCTTACCTTTTGCTGTAATAGAGAGAGAGGAGGACAAAAGGGAGAGTGCCATTTCTGTTCTCTTATTTTTCCTCCAGAACTCTCTGTTTCTTTTGCAAGAACAAGGAGACATGTCTCCTGCTACAAGTGTATAATTACCAGAGACCCCTCCTCCATATCCATCCATTTTATAATACTGGAGGGCAATTAGGTAATAGCACGGACTTATGCCATATGGGTGAGAAAGTACCTATGCTATGCTATGCCTTATCTAGTTTAGGTACTGTTTCTGTGGCCGTCTCCAACGACTGAAAATAACACAAAAACACACACACACACACTAAGAAAACTCAAAACACTCGTTACAGTCACAAACTCCAAGTTCCAATCTTTTTAAAACCAAATTAAGAATTTCTATTACCTATTTTTACATGGCAAATTCTCTGTGTTTTGCTCCTACTTGTTCATTTACTGCTCCAAATAGACCAGGTACTTCACATTCCAATCTTTCATTTAACCTTATCTCATTTTTACTTCCAAGTTTCAATCTTTCTAAACTTTTGTATATAATTATATGTGTGTGTATTGAGCACCCATTACTCTATTTTAATCTTTGCAGGTATTGTTGTAGGGAATTCAAACGCGGGAAGGGTACTTAGGATAAATGAAGTTTTCCACAATGCTAGAAATGCAAAATTTCAGTCCTTCGAGGTTAAGGTATATGTTTTAGCCCAAATGTTGTGTCTATTCTTGCTATAGTTATAAACATTCACGGATAGAATTTCCATGTTCGTGTCCTGCCAATTATATGATAGATCTTTAGCGCAAGCCTGCCAATATGTGATTGGTCATAGACAGGACCTGAACGGGACACAGAAACTTTTCTCCCATTATTGGATTACATATAGGTGTGTGACAATCTTGCTTTTGTCGGAAGCCTCTGTTTGTGCGAGCGTATAAGATGGTTGTGGTGCTATATCAAAGGTAGGAGGTCATGACTTCGAACCTTGTGCAATTATTTCATGTCGTTCACATATGAGTTATCCCAATCACAAGCGAGGGAAAGTTTTGAGTATTATACATAATATCCCATATCATGTCTTCAAGTGATGCTAACCTTAACACTTATTGGTCCATTTGTAATGTCTCATTCTTACCTAAGTCCTGGAATACCTGTATTGGGTTATAACATGAGTTACATAGTGTTTTGATTGCAGTAGTGTCTTAGTTATTGAATCTGTGCTAGTGTTAAAAGATGTACAGGATTGATTAGATATCACACATAATACAATTGTGTCTTACTTTGGCATTTGGTGTCTGCTTCGGGTGTTTCTAAATTGTATTTCAAGTTGTGTCGGATTCCTCCCAACTTGTAATTAGATGAGTGTTCTATTGTTAATGCTAAAAACATATAGATTTGAATTTTTTTAAGGAAAAATATTAAGGAGTTGCATTTTTGGTGTAGAAAAGTATATTGAAGGGAAGTATACAGCAGCCGATTGTCAAATGCCTATACGTGCAAGCAGAATCCTATTTGTGTGGATGGAACATGTACACCAGTGGCAAGTTATATCTTAGGAATGCAATAATGGTTATTAATCATTTCAGTTAGGCTTGGAAAAGTTATGATATGAAGTCTGGTGGTTGAAAGAAGTGCACAACCTTAAGCAATGTTTAACATTGAATCATTGAATTTCTAGTGGAACAACTGCACGAGCTTCATTTTACTTCTCTAATCTTTTAATCAAGTTGATTCCTTTCTTTTTCTTTTCAGGCAGTGCAAGATAATAAAGGCACTAAACCAAACAGCATTGTTTGTGCCGATTGTGATGGAAATGGTATGCCAAGGATTGATTAGTGCGTATATCTCTAATGTTTCATACAGCACTGAAAGTAAATCTCATTGAAATTCAATTCATTTGATTCTTTTTTTATACAAATTGATGTAAGATGTTGCTTTGAAAACTTCTTTCAGGTGCTGTGAAGTGCTCCCAATGTAAAGGTACAGGAGTAAATTCTGTCGATCATTTTAATGGACAATTCAAAGCTGGGGGATTATGTTGGCTTTGCAGGTACTTAATTAACTCTTCCTGATTCTCCCTTTGGCTGGTATCTTTTCACTTTTATTCACAGATTTTGGCTCCATGGGTTGGAAGGATTTAGTAAACTTTCAAATTTTAGTTTGATGCTGTCTCTTTATGGTTATTAACTCTTCATATACTAACAAGTACAGCTATGCTTGGGCGCCTGAAAATTTATTCTAAGTAAGGCTGCCAAAACACACAAACAACCTACATGTGAGATTGTTAAGAGTTCTCTTTCAGCTTAATAAATCGTTTTGATGCATCCATGCCTTTCTTTCATCATTTTCGGACTAGCAGTCAGACTCTCTAGCAACTTCATGCGAAAGCTGTTGGTAGAACAAAATTTCACTGTGTTTGCTCAAGAGATGTTCATATTTCTTATAGAATTGGATGAATAAACAAACTACTGCACGCATTATACTGGTTTCAATAACATCACACCCTCTTCATTAGTTGTTGATTGTTTTCTGCTTAGAAGCTCTTTCCATTCCCAGTGCAGTTTGGCCGGCTGATAACCCAAAAAAAAAGAAAAAAAGAAAACGTGACAATGAACATTATGTTCTGGTTCGTACATTATGTTTTGATAATTTCTCATGCAGAGGTAAGAGGGATATCCTATGTGGAAACTGCAATGGGGCTGGATTTGTGGGTGGATTCATGAGCACATTTGATGATTAGAGATTTTGGAAGAAGCAGGGTCGTTCTCCTCCAATGTTATCTAGTTTTGACACAAATTTCTTGGTTTGACGAACATTGTATTATTAGTACATGTTTTACCAGGTCCCTTGCGGAAGAATCAGAATCACTGGTGGGTGTTTTCATTGGTATCCATCTGAAGGTTGATTTTTATTGTTGGAGTTGGACGAAGTATATATGTTGTCATGGGAACTCAGTTAATAAGTCAAAAAAATAAAATAAAATAAATTCTTTTCATTTTTTAAAAGTAAATCACGCATTGTAGAAAAAATAAGAGTACGTTTAAACTCAACTCAAACTTTATTGAGTTTAGAATTTTGTGTTCAAATTGGACTAAATGTAGTACTTGAGAAACTTAGCTTTCAATTAAGCTTGTTCAAATTATCGTATTAAAATTTATTTTTCTATTAAATAAAATAGTATCAATGTCTAAACTTGATTTATACTCAATTTACATATAAACTTGATTCAACTTTATGTTGGATTACAGGTTTGTCAAATCAAATATAAATTTATGCATAAATGAAGATATTAAGTATAAAAATTATAGTTCGATATAATGTAAAACATAAAGACCCTTTCAAACTTCTATAAATTTAATAATGTAGCATTCAACTGAAAGATAGATAATAAACTAATTTTATGAAACTTGAATTTGATTTCATGAACTATTTGAGTGTGTCAAGCTTGAATAGAGTAAATATATATCACAAAAAACTCAGCTATAGTCAAATTAACTTTGGCTAATTTACCCCACTAAATTAAACTTATGATGATATTTTTACACCTAAAATGATATGCCAAATAGATAATTTCAAATTAGAGAGACTAGAGGATATGTGAAGGCTTAGTTGTAGAGATATGAACACCTAGCTTAAAATGGTCATGGAAATGTTGGCATTGCTAGGCTACATTTAATTAATTGGAAAAAGAACTTAAATATCTATTGGAATTCAAAAATGGATTGAAAAAGGAAAAACAAAGGTCTCGCGCCAGGTAGGGGTCGAACCTACGACCTTCTGCTTAGGAAACAGACGCTCTATCCACTGAGCTACAGGCGCTTCTTGATGGGTATTACTTATATAATTTAAATATTGAGAGCACTGAAAAAGTAGCCCAACCTTCTTCAAATCTCAAGGCCGTTGTAGGATCTCTCAACGATATTAGCCACCTCCAATTTTCCCTGCTCTACATTTGAAATATATAGTAGTTTTAAAAAAATGGAAAGGAAAAGAAAA
This sequence comes from Laguncularia racemosa, assembly GCA_037954665.1. Taxonomy (NCBI): domain Eukaryota; kingdom Viridiplantae; phylum Streptophyta; class Magnoliopsida; order Myrtales; family Combretaceae; genus Laguncularia; species Laguncularia racemosa. The sequence continues at coordinate 622,581 of JBBMOL010000094.1, read as the reverse complement.
GCCTCAAACAAAAAGTCCATAAGCTATGTAGGAGGCTTGTGTTATAAATTTTTTTTCATGTTTATAATGAGATAGAAGTTGTTTGTATTAAGGTTATAAATGAGTCAAGTCAAAACAATACAATACTAAACTTATACTCAAGCTTGATTTAGATTTTCAAAAGTCAAGCTCAACTCGAACTTGATTTACCTTAAGCTTAATTTGAAGTGGTATTGGATGAACTTGAACTCAACTTAATTAAACTCATTTAGGCTCAATTTAGGTAGAATTTTTATTAAAAAAAATAATATTAATATTTAAACTCAACTAATTTTAAAATTCAAGTCAAACATTATGAAATTCTAACTTGACTCGATAAGCTATTTGAGCAGTTCAAACTTAACTCGATTGATGTCAAATCAAACTCGATTTTTTTTTTCTTTTTTTTTTTCCGAATTCAAGTAATTTACAAGTAGGCTTAACTCACTTGCATTCCTAATTTAGACATGTATTATCTTACTCAAAATAGTGTTTGGCTATACATCCTAATTTTATAGCGAACGACTTACAAATACCTACCCTTTCTCCGGGTAACTTACTGAAATATATTAACTACTACTGTTCAACAACATACAAACCATAAACTAAGTATATAACCAACAACTAACACTGTTCAAGAAAATGTCTAATACCAGCATAGATACCATACTAACATCTTGCAAAAACTAGAGATTGAACATCAAAAGGGGTACAAAAGCAACCAACTCTTCATCCGCAGAGGAAAACATGAAATTTGCTATAAAGGCGCTCGGATGGATTTATAGAATGCATTCCCTAGTCGGATAGCGTTCAGATCTTACGTAGCTGGTCCAAACCCAAACCCGATTGCATTCTTGCTACGATATAGCCATTATCATTTTATAGATGGTAGATCGTAATAAAAAGTGAAAAATTTTCCAAAAGGGTCTTGACTTAACGTCTCTTGTATCTTGGTCTATGGAAATGGATGAAAGGATATGAAATCCTTAAACCAATTCTATTCAGATAAAAAATAAAGTAAATGAGGGTCAAAACTCAAAAGAAATTCTGCTTCTCAGTACTGAAAATCATTTTTCAGGGAAATCAGGAAACCGTTAGTAATGAATTTTTATTGCCACAAGTGTTTCATGGTCAAGTAAACAAGATGTTCACATCTTGTTACTTAAACTAGGATCAAAGTTACAACTCTGCAATTTTAGATCATGACAATATCAACCGGAGAATTTCTCCAGAGTACTTGAATGACTTCTCAGTTTCCTCCAAACAATGATTCTTCTCTTCTCTTGTCCACCCCTGTAGATCACAACGCCACATAATCAAATTAGAGATAAAACGAAGAGAGGATGAGGAGTTTGTATTGAATGAAGTTTTTGCACAAAATGACGATAGAAATAGCAATAGGAAATTACTTCAGCAACTTTATTTAGCTTTTCTCTAACATTCTGCAAAAGCCCAGGCAGATCGCCATCCCACTTGTAAAACTCCAACTCTTTGTTCTCAAGTATCTTCTCAGCAACCTGAAAAAAGCACACAAATACGAAACTTAGAAATATTTGATAGCATTTAAGAATAGAATTCCAACACAGATGAAATTAGAGATGAAAAAGGAAGTTGATTCTTCAGGCAACAGAGCTCTGGTCTTCCTCTTGATGCATTTCCTAAGCTCTTGCATTACTCCCAATTCCAAGAAAAATCCGAGCTTCTACTACGACTTGCACGCCTAAATAGGGCTTTAGAGCTAGGTTTTAACATAAAATCATTACAGAGGACCTAGATAAATATTTTCATGTTTTTCTTACAATTGAGGATATAAATACATATCTTAAGAATACATTGCTTTAGGGAGGAGAAAATGTATAAAAATACGTAATATGTCCATCTTCACTTGAATGGAGCTATAGGTACATATACACTCTTGCGCATGCTACTGTGTTAGAACTAATTCAGGGGGCATCAAAGGTGCGATTATTGCAGCAAGTACGAAGAAGTAATAGAATCCAGGAGCAAGGGAAGATAATTTAATACGTTATTGAGTTTCTCAAACTCTCCTGTCTCCTCACAGTGAAGGGTTTGAGTCTTGTAAGTATTGCAGTCCTGTTTTCTTGGGCATCTAAGCATATTGCAAAAACAAACCTCAAAACTATGCACTTGAATTTGTATATTATGCCGAACACATATAAGCACAAAAGAAAGTATAGATGGACGTTCCCAGAATATCATACTTTACCTTTTTCCCAATCATCCGCCCCCCAGCACTGTGAGCGAAATATACATTGTAAAAGTGGCAAATAAATGCTTGAGGATCCTTCTCTGATAGCTCTTCAAGGTAACGTGCATAGGTAACACCGGGTGAAGAATGCTCTGGAATGCTGTGACCTTGCTCTTTGAACCATTCCAGATCTTTTGCTAGTTTTTCAGACCGCTCTAAACCCGTATTTTTAAATTCAGCATCTGCGATGAAGCCAAGTAGGAAACTTAAATGTCATATGATGCATATAGAGGAAACAAAATGCATAGATTAAGAATTTATAGAAGTTCCGACTACTGTGTACAGCATTCAGTCTAACAAGACAACTTAATCCAGGAGAAAGGGAAAAAAATGCATTCTAAAAGACAATGAGGATGTTTAACTACAGCTTCATGTACAGCAGGATACTACTAAAGATCTTATAAAGGTGTTTTTCGACCATATATATTGACACATAAATTTTTAGATTCCATTCTCAAGCTAGCCTACCGCACCTATTTTTTCCCTGCATTCAATGACATGCTCATATAGAATGAGAAAAAAAAAAAGGAAGGAAAAACACTGCATCCTATAATTTTCTTCAAAAACACCACACAACCACTCTGGAAAATCCATACACGTCACTGAAGCAGGATGCCACTTTGGTGTACCAGTTATCAGACCCATAATTTACACTGGGTAATCTGCTCAGGTCAGGCCAGCCAAATTTTGCATGGTCTCTGCATTTCTGACAGATTGTATAAGGTGGGTGTATTGATCTCGTTGATGCCTCTAATGAACTGTTCTATCCATGCATAATTTCATTTAAAGGACTAGTAAAATTCAAATAGATCCCAATATTCTAGCATATCAAGCAATAACCAAGTACTAATATAACAGCATTAGGTCACTATAAAGGAGCTTCCATAAGAAAATGAAAATTTCAGTTGACCAATTTCGTTGATAAAAGAGAAGATAAACGCTTTATCTATCACCTAGAGCTATGCCCTTTGGAACCTTCAGTTCTATTGCTTCACCTCAACCACATCAATAAGCAAAAAGTTTTTTCGGATAAGTCAATAAGCAAAAAGTTTCCTTGGTCACTTAAGATAACCTGATATGCTAGCCCCCCCCCCCCCCCCCCCGAATAAAATACACTCACTAGTATTATTCTAATATATCAGAACATTCTAGCACACAAGCAATAAATTTCAAGTACCAATATACCAGCTTTAGTCATACTATGATCCAGCACTTGATCCTAAAAGGGATAGTTGCTCAAAATTAAAATTCTGAATACAAGACAAACCAGCAAATTTGCCTACGATGAATACGGTTCTCCTATCCCCAATTTCTATCTCCATACATGTTTCGCCTATCATATTTTGCCATGGAAGAATAAAAAGGCCAATTGTGGGGGGCAAAATAATCATATATGCCAACATGTGATGAAGGGAACATAGACAACCGCAGCACTCGAATAGGGAAACTTTATCCATCTAAGATCACCATCTCACCGATGAAACTTCCCAATAAACCTGACTTAAGGTGAACGAAAACAGGTGTGCCAAACACAGGAACACCCTCGCTGGGTGTATACGATTTATCACGTGTCTGGGGTCCCCATTTTTCAGTAGCAGGATGCAGCTATCTATCTATTCAAATAAACAGCGCAATGCACCACAAGATCAACAAACAATCCGAAGAAAACATGAATAGCCCAAATAATCTCAACAAATAAAATAACATGCCAAGTCAATCAATTCAATCAAACAAACAAAAACTTACAAATAGGAAAAGTAGCCTTATCAACAATCCCTTCAAGCGTGTCGTAAACCAATTTACTATCCACAAGAAACCTCAAATACCCCTCAACACTAGGTTCCCATTTAACCACAGCTCTTTCCTCAGGCTCTTTAGTTTCCTTCTCTCCTTCTTTTGCTTGCTCTTTCGTGTGCAATTTCATTGCCACAAACCTCATCTCCTCCACAAAACCTTTAGCCTCTCCAGGATACCTTTTCTTAGGCTTCTCAGCAGCAGTTGTTGCGGAAGCCACAATAACTGCTGCTCTAAGGGGTATTTTTGTAATTCTGCATAAAGCAGGAGGAAAATGAACCTGATGAACCCAACCTCTAGGAACAAAACTTGAACTAAAACTTGGGCTTTGTGGCGCTAAATTCACATGGGCATGGCCAAAAACTGATCTTGGTTGTGGAATTGAGCTTAAAGATGCCATCTTTGGTCAAACTAATCTCTGGGTATCTGTGTATTCAAGTTATGTGATAGTTCTGTTCTAGAGAGTGATAGTGACAGCGTTTAAAAAGCAGGTAGGGCTTTGAGGATTTGATACTAGCTCTTCGGTTCCCAGGAATGAGGGACAGCCCTGCTACTCGTTGCAGAAATAAAGGGAGATTGTCTGGAAATACTAATATTTGTATTTGATGATGATGTGTAATTGAGAACTTCGAATCTTGTGTGTGGTATGTGTTAGAGACCGTGCCTTGGGAGCGTGTGGAACAGTTGTCCGGACGCTTTCCTAAACTGCCATATTTATTTATTTAAGTTTCTATATCATATAAAAATAAAAATATTATTACATATAACCAATTATTAAAATTATAATATAAAAAATAATATAACTAGATAAGTTTCTTCTTTCTTTTTTCTTTTTTTTTGGCTAAAATCACAAAAATAATTTTAAAATCTTAGTAATTTCAAATATTTAAAACTAATAGAAATTAAGGAAGAAAATAATGATCTATTTTCATAATACAACTGTATTTATGAAAAATAGATTCAATTTGTTTTCAATATAGGGTAAAATGTAAAGATAAAATCAAGTATCTCACCATATTTTGATCTATATCCACTTGCAATTGTCGGTGTATATATATAATTAACTTATATATACTTTTACATTCCACTTTAGCAAAAATATATCTCCAATCGAATTAAAAACACAGTGAATACAAATGTTGGAGTTATAGACTCGTTTATGAAACAAATAGGGCAGATTTTATTTTACATGTCTATATTTTCACCATTTGTTACTCTATATATTTATACTTTTCTTTTCTACACTTGGTATATTTGTATAATAACATATTAGCTTCTAATGGATCTACAATAATTATTTAAAAAATAATTTACTAAATATATTTATCAAATAATATAATAAAAATAATTAAAAGAAAAATGATAGCAAAAATAAATAAATAACATTTAATTGTTTCACTTAATTAGTTAAAATAATATATTGCCTATTGCACAAAAGATTAAAACACTCTTTTATCTTCTTCAAATCATCAAATCATCTATAAATAGGCATCACCAATTCTTCATTCGTATTCATGTAATGACAATTCCTCTCAGAAGAGTTTGTAAATATTTTTTTTCCCTTTTTCTTCAAATTGTCTCCTATGCTTAATACTTTTCATGCATTTCTAAATTTTATGAGCCTTCTATAGTGTAAGTATGGTAAGAAACATTATATCTTTCTTTTTTGTATGTTATTTTGTGTCATCTTTTTTTTTTTTTTTAATTTCGCTCTCATTCGGCCACTTGGTTGAATATTTGTGACATTAAAAAAAAAAAAAAAAACTTGATTGATACCTTAGTTTGAGTAAATGACTTAATAGAAGTGGATTAAATGAGAATAATTAGTGGAAAATGTAGATGCTAATTATTTATACTTAATTGATATAAGTAATGTCACAAAAAAAATGGTAATATTGATTATAATATTTATGTAACTCTAAATATTTTCTATGCATTACTTTCTAACTTTAAAAACTTTACAGTGCTAATATTGGGATTAACTGAACATAAAACTAATCTCATCTTCATCCATCTGCAATGCTCTTCCATCCTTTTTGTCTTCGTTTCTCTCCACTTCCCTTTGTTTCCCTTCTTTTATTTATTTATTTTTAAAAGTAATTAACCAAACAAATGTTTAGTCTCTTTACTTTCAACAAATAACTTATACAATACAAGACAGTCGCTCAAGCAAGTATGCCATAAGTTAAACGTAAACAGCATCCTAAGTTGAGGATTAATGTCGCTAATGAAAGTAATTAAATAAAATTGATGAGCATGGTTTCCATTTCTCAGCAAAATCATTTTTTTTTCTTAATCAACAAAGCCAATGATATTTTTTTGTCTAGCAATGCCATTTTTTTTTGTTTTTCAACACATCCTACCATTCAAGAATCAACGTAATCAAACTTGAACCGGACTTTAATCCAGACAATGCTAAGGGTTGAGGGTTGAAAGGTCGGGCTGGAATCATTAAATTTTATAATTTTATCTATATCTTAGTTAAATGTGTGTAAAGTATTAAATTCAACAAATTCATATACTCAAATAAATCGAAACTAATCAAATAAAAATAAAAAATAATTCAATAAATTACATATCTAAACAAATCCATGAACTTTTAATGAAATACAAATATAAAACAAAAATAACTAAGTTATCTATTTGGATCAATGGTTTGATTAAATATTATTAAATCATCATCATAATCTCTCCATTATTATCCTTGTAAATCATTTCTTATATCTCTAATGATACGAAGTGAGAAGATGGTTTAATTTTAGAATATACACTTTTGATGCTTACATATAATTAATAAATAGAATTATATTATTTTGCCTTTTGTATAAAATTGTTTCAATTTTTTTCTCAGTACTACCAAAAGAAAAGTTTGTATGCATAATGACCCATTCAACCTGTTCAGATCATTTGGGTCAAGGTTGGATTGTTCAAATTGATCATTCTAAATAGGTGTTTATCAATATGGTTTTTTGAATTTAAACCAATCTATCTTGAATCATGGATCATAGTTAGATAAATTCAACTAATTGAGTCAAATTAGGTCTGAATACATTAGCAAGAATTACTATGGTACTATCTAACTTGAAATATCCTAAAGCTATGAAATCAAATAGAATGCATAAACTTAGAATAATGAATAATTGATGATTTAAAGAGAATTAATATCCATATGTGACAGTTTAAAATATACTTATAATAGGACATCCCAAGATAAACAATAGAAATCAATTCAACAGGAAACTGGACCAAGATATTTAATTTAATAGGAAACTAAATTGAAAATCTTCATAAAATGAAACATTTTCATAATTCTATAATTGGACCTTAGATGTTCTCTCATAAATCACTATAGCAAGAATTCTCTTGCTACAATAAGAGAAACGGAAAATATAAAAAACATCAACTAAACTTTAACCACTTTAAATTTATAATAGAAACTAAAGTTAAAATCTATAATGATAATGAAAATATAATCATAACACTTAAAAAATATATAATTCTTGAATAAATTTAGATATATGCTTTCAAGAAAGCCTATGATCTAAAGGTATGTTATGTTTGGTACGTTAGAATGATTCATAATAGAATCACGCTTTAGGGTTCCATTTCTTTTCCAATGTTTGGAAATATTTTTAAAAGTTGGAATTGTGATTCCTCGAAATTAATAATTTCGATTTTATGGTGGAATTTGATTTTGCTTTTTAAGGGGCAGTATCGTGATTCCATTCCACCTTATTAATGATAATTACTTAAATAACGTTTTTAATCTTATTAATGTATATTTATTACATTTACAATTAAGGACATTTTTTATAATTACCACTATATATTGTCGAGCTTGATTTTAGATTTTTCCTTAATTAACCCATATTAAGTTCAGCTCACCTAATATAAGTTATTCAACATAAAATTAAGGAAAAACTATATTTTTAATTATTTTAAGAAAAATGGAGTCACCACCAACCTAAGTTGGAAAATAAGATAAGTTGAGGTTAATAAGATGGATTAACCTTAATTAGCTATTAGTTATGAATTTTTCTAAAAATAATTTTGGAAAAATATTAACAAAAAAATCAAGATTCGGAGCTATCCTATTAAAACTAAATAGTTACCACTTGTTATCTTATTCAAGAAAATGAATTAAAAGCTTTTTATAAACTATCTTCACCATCACATATACAAGAATAATGTTTTCCATATAAACTATAAAATAAATCAAAATAGCATGAAAAATTTTAATCATTTTTTTTTATAAATTTTCTATTTTTATTTTAAGATGAAATAAAAGAGAATAAAAACCTTTTGCATTTCTACTTTAAATAAAACTGAATTAAAAAATAAGGTAAAATATTTTTATATTTTTATATTATAAATTGAAATTTTAAAATGATAAATTTTTGTAAATTTTTTTATATGGTAAATTGAAATTGGAAAAGAATAAAATATTTTTTTATTTTATATGTGGTTGCCCAATAGGTGCCTACGTACCTGCTAATTAGGATCAAACGATATAGTTCTATTTTTTTTTATAAAACTTTAGTGGATTAGTTAATTTTAATTATGAAACAGGTCGGGTTTACGTTTATTATCATTTTTTTTTGAAAGAAAAATTCTAAACTTTATTCCTCAATTTTTTTTTTAAAAAAAAAAAGAACTAAAACCCTCTAGTTTTGAAAACACCAATTAAAATTTTATTTCACGAAAATCATTTTTCTATGTGAGAAAGCATTTTTTTTTTTGTATTTTTCATAATAAAGCCATATCCAAAATAATAAACAATTTTTAATTTTTCTTTTAATTTTTTAATTTTTATGTCTTTATATTTATAAATTAAGTATTACTAATTTATTTTCAAAAAATTAGTTTAGGAACCTAATCATCCCTAAGCGAAGGTTACACCACAATACCTAAGGCCTACATAATGGTTCCTCCTAATTATTTGGTTTACTAATTTTCCTAAATTAAATTAATTAAGATAACATTATTAACCTAATTATATTCATATTCATATTATTTATTTTTTTATCAAATTTATTTTTATTTTTTTATCAATTAGATATTAACAAAATTAAATAAACTAATTCATTAATAATAATAATAATAACACTTACCTAGATACGGGTCGGTTCGAGTTGGATTCGGGTTGAACTCAAGTCATAAGCATAGCAGCTAAAGGCCTTCGTTGGCAGCATTTCGGTAAAGATCTAAGGTGGTTGAGGGGTGGTTCCCTAGGTTTTCGAGGGTATAGAAGATAAATTTGGGGTTATTTCCACCTAAAAGCTAGCCTAGATGGTGGTTTAGAGGCAGCTGATGGTGGCTGAATTTGCATTTTCAGATCTAAGCAATCTCCAACTTGTTGAAAGCAAAGATGGGGTTTTTCTAAACCTATATCACTCGAGGAACCCATTGTTACTTGGATCGCGGTCTATAGTTGCACAAGTGTAGAGGAAATCTAAAGAAAAGGTGAAGCGCGACTGTAGATGTTTTCAAGAGAGAGAAAGTTCACTTGGCATCCCCATGTATTTATAGGCATCCCCATTGTTTCTGATTAAGTTCCAAATAGGTGTGAATCGAATTTGTGATATCCTACCGAAAACCTAAGTTTATCCTTTGATTTAATTCGCTTTTTGCTAAAGATTGATACTAATCTTTGTTTTTAGTTGGAATTAGATTGGATTATGTTGAGAAACGAGTTCGTTTCGTATGGATTTGTTCAAATCTACCTTCGTTCTTCCTCCCCGCAAGCTTCGGCATCTATTTGAGGAAGGAGATCACGTGCTCCACGCGTGACCTCCTTCACTAATAGCATATTGCCATGTGGCAGTTGGAAAGGAAAAAAAGAAAACGGCAAAAAATGCCTCTCATAAGAATTAAACCTACGACCAACATCCCCCTCGCACGCACCTAGGCACACACACATACCAACTGAGCCAACCCATTTATCAATTTATTATTGCAATTAATTTACATATAAGCTAATAGTTCTAATTAATTTCTATGATTTGAAGTTCTCGAGTTTGATTTAGAGACCCATATTTCTCTAACTATTATTTTAAAAAATTATTTATTATTATTATTTTGTTACTTGTTATTATGATTTTTATTATCTTTTCATTTAATTTTTACTATCTCATAAATCAGAATTTTTTTAATTATTACTATTATTTTTTATTATTTTTATTTATTTATTAAAAATATATATATTGGGAAAAAATGGTGTGTCTACATATATTATTTCATTTTATTCCGAATCATTCATATATATCAAATATGACATATTGTTTAAGACTTTTATATTTGATTCACTAGAATGTAATTGTTATTCTACCTTTGTTGCTCTAAAATAGTCATTTTCTTATTTAGTTTGCAAAAAATTATACCATAAACCATGTCTATTTAATATTGTATGGAATAGGCAAGGAATTTCTATCATTGCCTTCACTAGAGAAATTACTATTCTTCAAATAATGTAACTCGTATTCCTCAAATGCCCTAATTATAAAAACAAAATATTATCAAAGAAATTATAATTTCTTTCTAGCCTTATTATATTCCAGTGAGCTAAATATAAACTCTAAAACGAGAATTGAAAAACAACAAGTTATAGAAGTTAAATAGATAGAAAAATGAACAAGTTAACAAATTATAAAGAACAATACGATTTTTATAAAGAAGTTTGGATGGAAAAAAAAATGGTAAACGAGATATATAATTGATTATGAATTGAATCCTAAGATTTCGTAGAAAAGAATAGATAATTTAAATTTAATTATAAAAACTAAAACTTAAGATCGTGATTTAGAATTAATGATGTGAACTAATTTTAACATAAGGATATATAAAAGATTAGCTATAATGAAAATTTGATAGACTTAATTAGATAGCTGCTAGAAACATTTTAAAATAAACCCTATAATAAATAGATAAAAAGTAAAATGAATTTAAAAGAAAACACAATTATTTGTGTCTAATCGACCACCTCTCTACATGACCATAATTAGGTCCACTGCTCTACTTTCCATGGTCGTTTGCACAGCATAATGAGCTACTTTCTTGTTAAAATCTATATGATATAACTTGATAATTTGTCCCCGACATTAATTAAAAGACTCGCTAAAAATTTGGACAAACTTATAAACAAGAAAGCACAAATTATAAAGAATTAAGGATAGATTTTATCTACTATATTATTATTGGAAGAACTTGGAGAAGCGAGGAACAAGTGATGGCTTTCAAGAAAAATAAAGACGAGTAATTATACCGTTATTTCCTACGCATGCTTGTAGGATTATAGAAAAAATGAACTTAGTATCTCCCCTTTAAATAAATAAATGTTTCCTTGCTTGTGTTTGTGTTGAGGCTAGTAGTCATTTCAAATAGGCAAATTATGAACTGAGTGTTCACAATATCCTTTTGAAAGTTGAACATATAGAACAAATAGGGCTATAAACAAGTTAAGTTGAGATTAGGATTGGCAATTCGTGTTAACGAGTTGTATCCATATTTTCAAATCGTGTCTAATTTGTATCAATGCTAAAAATGTATAAAATTGAATAAAAATGATAAATAATCAAGTTATAATGTAACCATATTTATTTGTGTCATAATCGTGTCTTTATATCGTGTGTCATGTCGTGTTTTGTGTTTTTTTCTCTATAATCGTATAACTAATTGTGTCGTGTCGTGTCTCATCTCATGTTATCGTGTTGTGTCAATAAACTCAAGCTCAAGCTTAATTCAAAATTTCAAAGTTAAATCTTGACTTGAAGTGACACTCAAAGAACTTTAGCTTGACTCGATTAAACTTGTTTAGATTCGATTTATACAGAAATTGTTATTATTTTTAAATAAAAATAATACTAACATTTAAACTTGACTCAAAACTTGATTATTGTTAAAATTTAACTTGAGTGTGATTAAGTTTGTGAGGTAGTCGAGCTAAATGTATTGAAGGTCAAGCTCGACTCGATAAACTACTTGAGTAGTTTGAGCTTGAGTTTGACTTGATTGATGTCGAATCGAACTCGAGTTTTTATCTAATTGAATTTGAGTAGCTTGTAGACTTGATTTACTTACACCCTTAGAACTGAAGTAACTAATAATTTAGCCAATGTGGCTATAGTTTGTTAATAGGTAGGTTGTTAATAAGGTAGAGCAATGGCTGACACAAGTTAAGAAATCTGAAGAGAAGTGGTCACCATGTCATTCTAGTGTATTAGAAAATGCAACTTACTCGACTATTGATGGTTGATATAGACTATAAATCCAATATGAGACAATTACAGTTTTTTATTTAGGGTTTTAGGAGACAAGTGATGTATAACCTCATATATTGTCACTAGTTTTAGATGTGTTATATAGTCCTTCACATGTTGTTAATGGATGTTAGTTTTAGGAGATAGGTTGTGTAGACTGTAGCATGTTGTTTCCATTTCATTTAAACCTAGATTATAACTTACATGGATACTTCTGTTGCATTTAGATTCATTTATTTTACTTTGTCTCTGTTGAATCTAAACTATGATAATTCTTAAAACTAGGAATAAGTACTAGAACCTAGGAGGATCAACATGATTAAATAGGTTGTGGGATGATATTAGAAGTCACAAGATAGTGTTTTGTTTTAAGTTTTTCAAACATTTAGTCACAAGATAAGGTACATGGCATGAACTTGTACTTTGTATATTGTAGACTTAAAGTGTAAGGTATCCTATAATTTCTCAATATGTGGAAGGTATCATCAATCGGATTTGCACAATATTGCTAATACATAAATTTAATTTAACAAATATAATGAAAAATTCAACCATATTGGCTTGACTTGTAACTTATTATTTTAAGCCAACACTTTGTCTGCATATTCAAATCTATCTCAAATCTTTAATTTAAGTTGTAATGGTGGCTTATATTTGTTGTATTTTAATATTGTTTTGTTTTTATTTAACTCACTCTATTTATATTTTTATAATTTACATTTAAAAATGACAATAAATTACAATATCAAGTTCATAGAGTAAACATAGAGCCCCATTTCTCTACCTCCATTTTGTATTTGCTCACTCTTACTAACAAAAAATAATGTAATATTAATGTCTTAGTGTATAGCATAAAATAACAAATGAAATGGAGATCACACTTGAGTTACACTAAAAATGAAGAAAGGATGAGAAGGGAGTTGGTGTTGAATGGAGTTTTTGTAGGAAATAAAGATGGAAATCACTATGCAACATTACTTTAGTAATTTTTTTTAGTGTTAATGTCGCATTTAGTATCTGAATTTTTGTCATTTTTACAATTTACTACTTAATCAAACTTTTCGATGTCATTTATATTACCTCAACTAACTTTGTTAAGTTCTGTTAATATACATGGATATCTCCAACAATCACGCATTAACAAGTGTATAATTTATTATGTATGCATTATTTTAAATCCATTTAACACATGTGGCAGTTACATAGCATTAATGTGGCCATATCTAAGTGGTAAAATAATGAATAAATTTGAAATATAATAATTTTGTTAAAACAAAGTAATTAATTAATCAATAAAATCAAATTAACCTAAGAACACATTGTTATGTGGTTTTTGAAGTTGAAGAACATGACTTTCTGAAGGTGGAGAATACATTAGATAGGCACGTTAAACACATACATTGAATGGGACTTTTGATCGCAGAGAACACCGCTATGGTGGTGGTTCCAACTTAAGTGGTGTGACAATGGTGGTTTTGGAACAAATCCTTATGATTAATCTAGGGCTACTTGATTAAGGTTGATTTTGAGTAATTTGAGAGCTAAGTTTTGGTTTTTATGAAAGATTAAGGGCTTTAGAATCTATTGGAATCACTGCTTTGGTTTGATTTACTTTGTAAATGAAGAACTTCTAGAGAGAAGTTCAAACTAGGCATGTCTTGAAGCTAGAGAGAGAAAATGTGAAGTCGTTTTAGTTTAGGTAGAAATGATTTTAATCTATTCTCTCTCCTATTTCTCAACCTCAACCATGCATAAAAATGTATTTATATTAGGGTTAAGTTGCTTCACTTTACTTATGTCGAATCAGATTTGATTTTATATGAAAACCCTCATCTTTATCTTTAGATTTGATCCGTTTATGATTTGTTTTTATCTATATCTTCATGATAAAAATGAAACTATATGAGATTTCAGATAGATTTACATTAAAAATTTGATAAAAACAAAAAACATTTACCTAAATTAGCTCTGTTTTATCTTACCATATCCTTTGTTTGAACCTGAATTTTTTTATAAATGATGAAAATGTCTTACCACTAAGCCACTATTATTTTTCTTATTTATTTATTACAAACATATGTTAGTTAATAATTTGTTGTACCATCCACATCTTCTAATGAAGCTGGATGAAATTACCCTAGATAGCATAAATAACCTTAAAATGTTTAATTAGATATTAATTTAATACTTTTAAAGTTTAGATACTTAATTATAAAATTTGATAAAGTTGAGATATCATTTGTAAATTTTATTTTTATAAGCTTTTCTCTAGCGATGTGATAAATTTTGAAAAGATGGTCATTCCATCGTCATCTTTTGGCTTTGTTCAGATGGCATCTCTTAGAGAAGAAAGCTCTGTGGCAGAACTTTTTAATAAATTTATGAATTTAGATTATGTTAACTAGTATACCAACAAAGTCGCTTTGGCCGAGTGGTTAAGGCGTGTGCCTGCTAAGTACATGGGGTATCCCCGCGAGAGTTCGAATCTCTCAGGCGACGACGTTTTACCTTTTCGGATCGCCAAAAATTATTAGTTCTCCATGATGCCAAAATCGTCGTTTTGTGTCCTTCTCCTTTTTCGAAATTTCAGTGTAACATCTTTATATATATACATATAATTGAATAAAGAGCACTTATAACGTCCATGCGATAAAAGAAATCTTCATTTACATTATATTTTATAACCAAATTTATATTACAACTTCTTAGGTTCACATACCTATGCATGTATTTTTATAAATTTGGGGTTTAAATCGTACAATTTTTTTTTTTAAAAAAAGAAAGAAAACAAAAAAAGTAGTTTCTGAAATGTAGAAGTTGAAGGATTAGTTTAACAAAAGACCCAAAGCTGAATTTTTCTAGGGAAAAATACTATAAACTTAAAAAGCACATGTAATGACTATGATAAAAATTAATAAAATATGCTAATTAGTCCTACTTGTATTGGAATTTTTAAAACCCTGATCTAGGCCTAAGAATTATATATATAAGTTTAAAATGGAGGAATCATTTCTAAAAAACATCATTTCTTTTTGGCTATTCAAATTATATATTTTTCGTGTTTGTAGTAGTCTTCAATAGGTGTTGTCAAATGCGAATTTTCTTATGGGAATAATAAATTTTGTGGTGGCATGTGTCTCATAACTCATAAGTCTTTAATTAATATCTCTGTAGCCTATAAAACAAACTACAACAATTTAAAAAGAATTGCCCCATCTCATGAGCAAACACATAATTATTTCTCAGGATGTGGAAATCAATTTCAATCATTTTCAAAGATTTTTAACAAGAAGCAAGGATATTATTGACATAAATTCATAAGGTTATTAAAATCACCTAAATTTCTTTTTAGATTTTATCTCTATATATCATGTTTTCAATCAGATCATATCATATAATACCAAGTCATATTATAGATTATTGCTTTCTTATCATTTGGCTGTAATGAAGCTTCCTAGTTAGACCAATAAAAACCATAAACACGTAAACTTTTCCACCATATTTACAAACACACACACACGCATATATATATAACTTACATAAAATTGAAAAACGAAGTTCTTTCAAGTTATTGTTCAAAAAAGTGCTTTAAGTTAGAATAGTTCTTGGAGGACTAAAATCCAAAAACACATGAAGCAAGCATCATCAGAAACATTTCTTGTTGGTCATCAATATTCTTGCTTCATCTAGTCAGATGAACAATAAGCAAGCAACAACATCATGCCAGATGTCTTGTGGTACGGCCGAACCGATGGAGAGTTTTTCTCCTTCATCTTATCATCATCATCACCAACAAGGCACAGCCATCACAAGTCACAACAATGGAGGGTTACCCAATCGATCCTACACTAATGGCCACTGAATCAAATGAGAACTATGGGAGCATGAAGGATCTTTGGTCCGTGTAATTGTTTAATGGGGATTAAATAAATTAGGTAGATAAATAAAGACCTTAATATAAATGGAGATGCAAATCACTTAATTAGTAGAAGCTTGTATTTAATGCAAAATAAACTTCTTATTTGTGTTGGTATGTTTATAATATAAAATAGAGTTGTATGCTTAGTGGGTTGTAAAATTAAAGAATCAAAGTCGTCCATATATATATATAATGTTGGGTTGTTGTTACTCTCTTCCAAGCCCAGCCCACTACTCGGCCCTTTTGCGACTTAAACCCGTGCTACTTCAACCGGATACAACTTTATTCCAGAATGTTCACTCCTCTCCGACTTGTCCTCTCTTCTTCTCACTCTTAGGGTTACAAATACTCACTCTCTCTCTACTCTCTCCTCTTTACTTTGTTGTTTCTGTAGTTTTGTTAAGGTAATCTTTATTAGTGTTTGTGTGTGTGATATGTTTGCAGGTGGGACTTTCGAGCAGCCCTAAGCTCCACAGATTGAAACAGATTTTTCAAAAGGGGGGTAAAAACCCTTTTTCCTTTTGAGCCGTTTATTTATATGCTCATTTGTTTGTTACATTTGCATCTTGTTATATAAACTGATTTCTAGTTATACAGTTACATGATGTAATATTGAAATCTAGTTGGCATTTTGTGACTCTTTCTAGTGTTCCGAGCAAGATCTGTAACATTTTGCTCCCGTTCTGGAAAAACAACCTTGTCCTCAAGGTTGTAATCGGGATATGTTGTTACAAAAGAGTCAAAATCCTCCCATGTCGTGTCTTCCAGTGATAATCCTGACCACTGAACTAAGAGTTGATGACAATCCTGACCTGTCTTCGAATAACTCTAGTGTCCACGATAGCCAATGGAGTCAACATAGGTTGATTGTTGACAGACCCCGTAGGTAAATCCAAAGATGGAAAATCTACTCCATAGGCTTTTTTAAGACACGAAACATGAAAAACATTGTGGATCCTTGAGTCTGGTGGAAGCTCCACTTCATAGGCTGACAAACCGATTTTCCTGAGCACCTTATAAGAACCATAATATCGCTTAGACAATTTATGTTGTCCTTGCGTCAAAGAAAGTTGTCTATAAGGTCGGAGCTTGACAAATACCGTGTCTCATGTTTCTAATGTGACATCCCTTCGATGCTTATTAGCTAATTGCTTCATACGACTCTGAGCTTGCTGTAAATTTGTCTTAAGCAGCTTAAGCACCTCATCTCTAGCAATTAAGTCCTGATCCACAGCCTGTATGTTGGAATTGCCCCTAATGTATGCTGGCACAGCTGGTGGTTTTCTACCATAAACCACTTCGAATGGTGTCATACCCGCCCCATCATGAAACGAAATATTATATGCAAATTCAGCCCAAGGTAGAAACTTTACCCAAGTGGTAGGTGTATCCATCACAAAGCACCTCAAGTATTGTTGAATAGTTCTGTTGAGCACTTCAGTCTGCCCGTCCGTTTGAGGGTGATAAGCACTACTCATTGCCAAAGTAGTCCCACTCAATTGGAAAAGTTCTTTCCAAAAATGTCTCATGAATATTGGGTCTCTGTCTGACACAATGGTCCTCGGAATACCATGTAAACGAATGACCATGTGCAAGAATAAAGCTGCTACTGTAGTTGCTGTAAATCCAGATCTCAGAGCACCCAAATGACAATATTTAGATAGCCGGTCAACAACTACGAAAATAACATATAAGCCCTCAGATTTAGGAAGACATGTAATAAAATCCATACTGATGTCTTCCCAAATTTGGTCTGGATTAGGAAGCGGAGCTAACAATCCAGCAGGTGTTTGAGTAGAATATTTCACCTGTTGGCAAACCATACAACTCCGAACAAAGTCATAAACTTGTTTCCTCATACCATCCCAAAAAAATTCTCCAACAATCCGCTTGTAAGTCTTCAAAAATCCAAAATGACCAGCACTAGGAGTCACATGATATTCCTGTAGTAAGGTTGGAATCACATAAGATTGTGGTACCAAAAACAATCTGTTATGATAGTATAACAAATTATTTTTCCAAACTATAGGATGTTTAACTGTGTGGCCATGTGCAAGGTCAGAAATTATTTGCACAAAAGCAGGAATGGTCTGATACTCTTTCCTTAGTGTCTTTATGAAAGAGAAATGTAGAGAAGGCCATCCACAAAACTGTCCCTCCTCTGTGAACTGTCTAGACAAAGCATCAGCTACTTGATTCTCTTGACCCGATTTATAACTGATAATGTAATTATATCCTATCAACTTAGAAAGATAGTGCTGCTGCTCAGGTGTTTGAATCACCTGTGTTAGAATCTCTTTAAGGCTTCTATGATCAGTCCGAATAAAAAAATGTGAGCCTAACACATACTGTCTCCACTTGCGTACCGCTGCCACTATAGCATAAAGCTCCCTTACATAGGCAGAAGCTTTGCGCAGATGTAAAGGGATCTTTTTGCTAAAATACGAAATAGGATGTGTATCCTGCAAAAGTACTGCTCCCACAGCCAGTCCAGACGCATCAGTTTCAATGACAAAGGTTTTTGAAAAATCCGATAATCTCAAAATGGGGGCTTGTAATAAAGCGACCTTGAGAGTTTCAAAGGCCTGTTGAGCCTGATCATTCCAATGAAACCCGTCCCTCTGTAAAAAATCCATCAGAGGTGATGCAATGGCAGCATAATTCTTGACAAATCTCCGATAATATCCAGCCAATCCCAAAAACGCTCGCAACTGTTTTTGAGTGATAGGCACAGGCTACTGTTGGACACCCTGAACCTTAAAAGGATCAGGACTTACTCCAGCAGCTGATACTATATGACCCAAATAGTTAATAGTAGATGCTACAAAAATACATTTAGAAGCCTTGACATAAAACTGATGTTGCTGTAACACTTGTAATATTAAATCCAAGTGCTGTAAGTGTGCAGTAACATCCTTGCTATAGACCAATATGTCATCAAAGAAAACTACGATAAAATGTCGTAAAAATGGCTGGAAATTTCTGTTCATAATGGCCTGGAAAGTGGCTGGTGCATTGCTTAAGCCAAAGGGCATTACTAGGAACTCATAATATCCTTCATGAGTTCTAAAAGCTATTTTTTCCACATCTATCGGCTTCATTCGAATTTGATGGTATCCTGATCGCAAATCCAGTTTCGAAAAACATGCAACACCAAATAATTCGTCTAAAAGTTCATCAATAGTGGGAATGGGAAATTCATCTTTGATAGTAACCTGATTAAGAGCCCTATAATCTACACAGAATCGCCAAGTACCATCTTTCTTTTTTACTAAAAGTACAGGCGAAGAGAATGGGCTAGTGCTATGTTGATTATGCCCGACTCCATCATTTCTTTCACCTGCTTTTCAATTTCACTTTTTTGAAAATGTGGATATCTATAGGGCTTAACGTTCACTGGTTTACTATCAGAAATAAGATGAATTCTATGTTGAACAGATAGTAAAGGTGGCAATGATGAAGGTGCTTGAAAAACAGATGCATATTTGCCCAATAAAATATCAATATCTTTATTGTTGGTGGATATGCATGAATTAGAACTAACCTCCTGAGCCATCAATTGAAAACATGAAGCAACTGAATCAGTTTTCAGTAATTTTCGAAACTGGTGATGCGAAATTTGAGCTAAGGCACCATTGTTAACTCCCTGTAATGTCACTGTAGCTCCTTGATACACAAATTGCATAGTCAAATTTGTGTAGTCAATAGTAACGGGTCCCAATGTTTGCAACCACTGCACTCCAGAACAAAATCAGCCCCTTGGATTGGCAACACATAGAACAATTCCTTGAAAACCAACCCTTGAATTTCCAATACAACATCGGAGCATTGACCTTCACAACATAACTTACTACCATTGCCAATCATGACACCAAAATTAGCTGTAGAAGCTACTGTCAGTCCGAAATGTTTGGCTACTCTTGTTTGCACAAAATTGTGTGTACTTCCGGAATCCACTAACACTATCACTTGATGGCCATTCACCATTCCAAAGAATCGAATGGTACGAGGCACCAGATGTCCGGACATTGCATGATAACTAATTAATCCGTTATCGTGTGCACCTTCATGTCCACAACCCGAATCCTCTGCCAACTACTCTTCACATGGATCCGTAACCGATCCTTCTTCTTCATCTTGTATTAACAAGAGAAATTTTGCCTTACATCTATGATTCCTGGAATATTTCTCATCACAGTTGTAGCATAAGCCTTGTTCTCGTCTAATTTGCATTTCCTCTTTAGAAAGTTTTTTGATAGGCAATGTAGTTTTAGGATTGTCGACTGTAGAATGATGAGGTTTAGAAAATTGTAATGGAGAAGAAGTAGGATGAGAAGAAATAGGTATAGAATATGGAGGTTTGAAAGAATGGTCATGAAATTTGGATTCATGCATTTTTGCTAACCAAATTGCATGAGGTAATGATGTAGGACGAGAAATCTGAACCTCTTTGCGAATGTGAGATTTGAGGCCAGAAATGAAACAAAAAAGCAAAAAAGATTGAGGTATGCCTACAACTTGATTAGACAAAGATTCAAATTCTTTTTTATATTCAGTTACCGTTTTCTTTTGCATCAATTTCGCCAAAGCTCCCTGAGTATCTTCATATTCTGAAGGTCCAAATCTAGTCTTGAAAGCCTGCAAGAAAGCTTGCCATGAACCCACTTGGCTATTTTGCTCAAGCCACTGTAAATACTGTAAGGCTTCTCCTTCTAATGCAAAAGACGCAATTTCTAATCTTTGACCCTTCAGTACATTATGAAAATCAAAAAAACTTTTGAGTTTGATAGATCTATGCCAAAACATCTTGTCCGAAAAATTTAGGAATCTCTAATTTGATGCCTCTCAACAAGGGATTCAGTGCAGAATGTGATGAATGGTTTGAATCTAAATGAACTTGAGTTGCCTCCTGAGGAAACAGTCCATTCTGATTCTGAAAATAATCAATTTTTTCTGAAAATTGTTGCATCGAAGTATTGATAGCGGAATTCAAATCATTCATCGATTGTTGAGTAACCAAATTGGCTTTAATAGAATCTTGCATCTGTGATTGCATTCCCTTCATAGTCTCTGCTAAAGAAAATACTAAAGATTGCAACCTGGAAAATTCTTCATGTGATCTTGTTGAGGCCATGATGAGAGCACAAAAAATGTTGGGTTGTTATTACTCTCTTCCAAGCCCAGCCCACTACTCGGCCCTTTTGCGACTTAAACCCGTGCTACTTCAACCGGATACAACTTTATTCCAGAATGTTCACTCATCTCCGGATCGTCCTCTCTTCTTCTCACTCTTAGGGTTACAGATACTTACTCTCTCTCTACTCTCTCCTCTTTACTTTGTTGTTTCTGTAGTTTTGTTAAGGTAATCTTTATTAGTGTTTGTGTGTGTGATATGTTTGCAGGTGGGACTTTCGAGCAGCCCTAAGCTCCACAGATTGAAACAGATTTTTCGAAAGGGGGGTAAAAACCCTTTTCCCTTTTGAGCCGTTTATTTATATGCTCCTTTGTTTGTTACATTTGCATCTTGTTATGTAAACCGATTTCTAGTTATACAGTTACATGATGTAATCTTGAAATCTAGTTGGCATTTTGTGACTCTTTCTAGTGTTCCGAGCAAGATCTGTAACATATATACATACATACATACATACATAAACATACATACATATGTTTAGAACTATTACTATTTATTAACATTTTAGCAACAATTTTAGGGTTTTATCAATAATTTAGAATATGTGTATATTTTCAAAAGTTATATTATGATAGATGAAATCACATATTGAAAGTTTGGAAAATCTACTTAACACTCAACCAATGATAATGGGATATATTTTACACCTCTACCTTACCTTAGAATTTTATGTATAAATGCTTTTCTTCCACACAAAAACTATTATTTCAATATACTTATGAAATTCGACATACTTATACTTATAGACCACATTGAGTTTAATGTTCGGACATAAGTGATGTTACCAAAGGCACATGCACAGGTGTGCATGAATAAAGACCTTGGTTTGAAAAAAAGATTGATGCAGGATGTATGGATTACTTGATACCAGATGTATTATAAGGAATGGAATTACTGGCAAATGGGAATTGACTTAAGTTGGCATGCATAGCATAGTATCTATAATCTAGATATTGAAATGGATTCTACTTTAGTCTTTGATTGGTTCATCGTAGATGGTATGTGTTCTATGCTGTTCGGAAGATTCAATTGCACATATATAATTCAATCTGGGCCTCCAGAAGTCTCTTGCATTCTTTAGAGAAACTGATAACCTGCAGATTATTTGGCAATCAAGTTAGGATAATTGGAGTTGATTCTTTTATACAATTTTTTTTTTTCAATTAGATAATTATTATGGAGGTTTAATTTTTTTAGTTTAGAAATCTATTCCTTCTATTCGACTGTAAAATCTTCCTTTTCATTTAATTAGGAAATGAAACATTTACCTTCCTCTCGGGTATTAGAGTTGGCATTTACCTTCCTCCCAGATATTTGGGTTGTTTAGTGCCTACATTTAGTTTATGGCAGTTTTTTTTTAATTATTATTATTATTATTTTCCCTGTCCTTCTAGGCAAACTTTTGTACTACTTGTTAAGTTATTCTCTTCGTTACAAAAAAAAAAAAGTAGATATGGGCACACGCACCAGGCCCCGACCTGACTTGTTTAGACTTGGCGGGCCTCGAGTACGGAAGAGGCTGAATCGGCAAGGGCCCGTGCCACTAGGGGGCTGGCTCACAAGTGTTGGAGCCATGGCTTTCTTTTCTTTTTTCTATCTTATTGATTCTTATTTTTGCCTTTGTTGGCAAACCCATTAGGACCCACCGGGTCCATGGCTCTTGAAGCGCTACTTGCACCCGACCTATTAAACGATCATGTGGGCTCGGTGTAAGTCTTGGACCAGCATGGCCGTGAGGATTACTTATTTACTTTATTTATTGGGTAAATTGCCTAAACTTTACTTAAATTTTTTTATAATTGCACAAATATCCTCAATTTTTAACATAGAACACTTACACCCCTAAAATAGACATTAGACCCACATTATTTAAATGTTTGGCAGTTGACATATCTATAGGAAAATATTAAAATAAATATATTACCGTATCATTTAAGTTGCTAATTTAGCAAACATATAATTATTTTTTTCAAATTCTTTTTCTACTGGACTTTATAAACCATACACAATCTGAACCCATACTGGATGGAATACTGACACTAACATAATATATAGTAAAATCATTGATAAAGAAGACTAATTTCATTTTTAGAACAACAATTAACCAACATTGGATGACGTACTATGATTAAAGTTAACGCAGCGAGGAAAGCGTAAAACCGAGACCAATTCTAGAATTGGAACTCTAGAATAAACAAAGACGAATCAGAGTTTATTCTGGGATTAAATCAATTGCGCACAATTGAAAATTAAGAGAAAACCGTCTCTCAAAGTGTGTTTCAATTATAAAATAAAGCGTAACCCTAAGAATGACCTAATAACTATTTATACATCTTAGTAAAACGTGTAAAAAAGAAAATAAATATGTACACGTGGAAATAAATATAAGTATACACGTCTGTCGTCTGGAAAGTACACGGCCGTGTATGCTTCTGAGAGAAATCCTGACCGAGTACACGATCGTGCCTCTGACCGTGTATGGAGACCGTGTATGCTTCTGGGAGAAATCCTGATCGAGTACACGGCCGTGCCTCTGGCCGTGTATGGACACCGTGTATGCTTCTGGGGGAAATCCTGATCGAGTACACGGCCGTACCTCTAGCCGTGTATGGAGGCCGTGTATGCTTTTAGGAGTTCCCCTGACATATTACACGCCCGTGTATCCACCCGTGTATCAACCCGTGCCTCAACCTATGTCCGCCACGATGTCCGCATCATTCTCTCCCACCAATGAAGAACTCGACTCCGAGTTCTCTTCTAGATAAAGGGGTTTGTCATCCGCGTAGAATGGGTACAAGTCAGCTACATTGAAGGTTTTGGAGATTTTCATGCTTTCCGGTAGACCAACCACATAGGCGTTGTCATTGATCTTGGCGACGATATGGTAAGGCCCATATTTCTTCGGTTGCCACTTGCTATACGTTCCCACGGGAAAGCGTTCTTTCCTTAAAACACCATCACTTGATCTCCCACCTCGAACAGCTTCTTCCTCCGATGTTTGTCGGCGGCTTCCTTTTACTGTTCATTCACCTTCTCAATTTGCTCCTTCACGTCTGATGCCACCGTGTGGTACTGTTCCGCCAGGTGTTTAGCAGCAACATTGGTCTCCACACCCTTGGGTAAAGAAGCTAAATCCAAGGCGTGAGAAGGCGCCTTTATATACCACTGAAAAGGCTGATCTTCCAGTAGTTCTATGTATGGAATTGTTGTAGGCGAACTCGGCTTGAGAGAGTGCCAGGTCCCATTGCTTCGGCTTCTCTCCACAAATGCTTCGTATTAGATTTCCAAGGGTCCTGTTCGTCACTTCTGTTTGCCCATCGGTTTGAGGGTGGGCTATGTTGCTAAAGTTAAGGGACGAGTTAAACATGTACCATAACGTCCTCCAGAAATGGCTAAGGAATCGAGTGTCCCTATCAGAAGTGATGGACTTGGGAACCCCATGTAACCTGACCACCTCCTTAAAGAATAGCTTGGCCACGCTTTGTGCATCCGCTGTCTTTCTACAAGGGATAAGTGAGCCATCTTGGAAAACCTGTCCACAACTACAAAGACAGTGTCAGCACCTCGTTGGGTACGAGGCAAACTTAATACAAAATCCATGGATAGATCCTCCCAGATATTCTCAAGTACGGGTAACGGAGTATACAACCCAGTATTCTGAGAATGGCCCTTTGATGTCTGACAGATGTAACATCGTTGCATTATTCGACCTACGTCCCTTCTCAATTGAGGCCAATGGTATCTGGCAGCCACTGTTGCTAGGGTTTTGTCCCGCCCCAAATGGCCAGCTAATCCTCTTTCATGGAGGTCTCTGATCACTTTCTCTCTCAAGGAGGACTTAGGGATGTAAAGTTGGTTACCCTTCATCAAGTAACCCTCTAGAATGTAATAGCTGTCATTGGTTCCTTATTGGTGCATTTTCTCCAAGTAACTCTGAAATCTTCATTCGTTTCATACAGCTCCTTCAACTGCTCAAATCTGACCACCTCAGCCTTCATGGTAACTAGCAAATCCGCCTTTCGGCTTAACGCGTTGGCCACCTTGTTCTGAACCCCAGATTTATGCATCAGACGAAATGGGAATTTTTGTAAAAACTGTATCCATCTGGCATGCATGTTTTTGCAGATGCGGGTCTGATTACTCAAGTGTTTCAGGGCGACACGATCTGAGTATAAGATAAACTCTTTGCCAACTAAATAGTGCTCCCACATCCTCAAGGCTCTAACCACTGAATAAAATTCTTTATCGTACGTGGACCATTTTCTCCTGGCCTCGTAGAGCTTCTCACTGTGGAAGGCTACGGGTCTCTTCTCCTGAGAGAGCACCGCACCAATACCTACACCACTGGCATCATAGTCAACTTCGAATAGTTTGTCGAAGTCTGGTAAGGCCAACACTGGTGCACTACATAATCTCTCTTTAAGCACCGCGAACCCCGACTCAGCTTCCCCGTCCCAGTGAAACTTTCCTTTCTTCAAGCACTCAGTCAAGGGGGCCGCCACCATGCTAAAATGCCGTATGAAACGCCTGTAGAATCCCGCCAACCCTAGAAAACTTCTCAACTCGGTGATGGTCTTGAGTGTAGGCCAATCCCTAATGGCTCGCACCTTATCCTCATCCACCGTAATCCCTTCACCACTCACTATGAAGCCTAAGAACAGCAGCCTCGGTGACATGAATACACATTTTTTGAGATTAGCATAGAGCTTATTGTCTTTTAGTACAGTTAAAACACCCTTCAAATGCACTAGATGTTCATCCCGAGTCTTGCTATATATTAGGATATCATCAAAGTATACAATAACGAACCGACCTATAAATGGTTTAAGTACTTGGTTCATCACGCGCATGAAGGTACTCGGTGCATTGCCGAGGCCGAATGGCATAACCAACCATTCATACAACCCCTCCTTTGTCTTAAAGGCGGTCTTCCACTCATCCTCAGGTCTGACCCGAATTTGATGATACCCGCTTCTGAGGTCTACTTTGGAGAATACTACCGCCCCACTCAACCGGTCCAACATATCCTCAATGCGAGGTATTGGGAATTTATACCCAATTGTGATCTTGTTGATCGCCCGGCTATCAACACACATCCTCCAACTTCCATCCTTCTTGGGCGTTAATAGCGCCGGTACGGCACATGGACTCAAGCTATCTTGGATGAATCATTTGTCTAGTAAGTCCTAGACCTTTTTCCTGTAAGACCTCTGTTTCTTTGGGACTCATCCGATAGTGAGGGAGGTTAGGGAGACTAGCTCCAGGCACCAAGTCGATGTGGTGTTGGATGTCTCGCAATGGAGGCAGTCCTTCCGGTAAGTCCTCTGGCACTACTTCTTTAAATTCCTCTAATAACTCCTTCACTTCCTCTGGAGCCTCTGCACTACCCATGTCCTCTCCTGCATTCTTCACTACGAGAGCATGCATCAAACGAGACTCCTTAATGTCCTCAGTCATTTCCTTCTCTGATTGAGTGATCGTCAGAAAAGACTTTCCTTCTGCCTTCTGGGTCTTGGGTCGCTTATCCTTCAATGGTAATAGAGTATACTTCACCCCCTCCTTTTCCAACCTATACTTGTTTTCCTTCCCGGCATATTGGGCATCTACGTCAAATTGCCAGGGCCGCCCGAATAACAAATGACACGCATCCATATCGACGATGTCGCAGTATACCTCATCCTGATATTTGCCTATCGAAAAAGGAACTCGACACCTCTCTTTCACCTCGATTCGCTCTGCCGCTTTAATCCATCCGATGGTGTAGGGACTTGGATGTTTCTCTATTGGTAGTTGGAGTTTCTTCACAACCTCCTTTCCAATGATGTTCTCACAGCTTCCACTATCAACAATTAGGTCGAACACTCTCCCACCAATCGTGCACCTAGTGCGAAATAACTGGTGTTGCTGTGAACTACCCTCTTGTTTCGGTGCTAGCATCATCCACCTCCTCATAGTAATCCCCGTCACCATTTGGCTCACAACACACCTCCTCCTCCTCTTCCCTTTCTACAATGTTTACAGCTCGGCGATTCGGGCACTCATTGGATCGATGTCCCGGTTGATTACACCTATAGCATTTTCCCAATATTGGCTTGGCATATGGATTGTTTTGTTTTGGGGTTTCTTTGCTCTCCAGTGGCTTCTTTCCCTCAGCCTTGTCTTCTTTTCGTTCCACGCTTCCCATTGGTTTTTCAACAACTCCTCTAGGCCTTTCGCCAATCACCCTGCTACTACTGTCGAGATTATCATAAGTGTAGTTTTTTTTACCTCATCCCAACCTTGTGCTCTGCTCTTGGATCATCATTTTAGCCCGGAGGGCCAAGTTTTTCGCTTCATTCACGGTTTTGAACACCATCACTCCTATCTTATCTCTAACTTGAGGTTTCAACCCGTCTAAAAAGCCGTGCCACCTGTTGACCCTCAGTTTCCCTCAGATCGTTCCTCTCCGCTAGCCTCATGAATTCAGCGGTGTACTCATGTACCGTCCCCTGCCCTTGACGGCACCGTTGATACTGCTGGAAAAGAATTTGCTCGTATTCGGGTGGTAAGAAATCTCTCTGCAACAGATTTCTCATGCGGTACCATGTTCTAATAGGTTGTCGCCTTTCCCTTTGCCTACGGTTCTGCAACCGATCCCACCATGCAGACGCCCCACCTTTCAGTCTACAAGCAACCATTCGTACCCTCCTATCCTCAGGAACCTCCATATAATCAAAGAACTTATCGACCTCCGCCAGCCAATCCAAAAATTCATCTATATTGAGATTGCCATTAAAAGAAGGAATGTCTACCTTAAGACGGAAGTCACCTCCATCAGCATGATCGAACCCCTGGTGGTTTCGTCGATACCCGCCACCGTACGCTTGATCATTCCGGTCATCCACTCCACGGTATCTACCACCAACGCCACCCCTTCTCAATGGTTGTTCTCTCCTCCACATAAATCCTTCTTCTTCCTCAAAAGACCTCTCAACAAACCTCCGGTTCCATTGATTTTCGGCATCAAGTTCATTGATAGGACCGCCGCGAGCAGCTGCTACCCCCGGTCGATTCCCAACAACACCCCTGATTCCGTTGTAGTCCATCACCACGGCGTCGAAACGCGCCACCAAGTCCTTTAGACTTTGTTCTACACGCTCAAGCCTCTGTTCCATGGTTTCAACCACCGCCCTTGGAGCCCATTGATTGACTCCTTAGACTTCTGCATCCCGATCAAGGTCGAGAATGCGACCGCCATCAACACCATCGTTAGCCGACATCTCCGCAAGAATTTGCCTTGCTTTGATACCAACTGACGCAGCGAGGAAAGTATAAAACCGAGACCAATTCTAGGATTGGAACTCTAAAATAAACAAAGACGAATAAGAGTTTATTCTGGGATTAAATCAATTGCGCACAATTGAAAATTAAGAGAAAACCGTCTCTCAAAGTGTGTTTCAATGATAAAATAAAGTGTAACCCTAAGAATGACCTAATAACTATTTATACATCTCAGTAAAACATGTAAAAAAAGGAAATAAATATGTACGAGTGGAAATAAATATAAGTATACACGTCTGTCGTCTGGAAAGTACACGGCCGTGTATGCTTCTGAGAGAAATCCTGACCGAGTACACTGTCGTGCCTCTGGCCGTGTATGGAGACCGTGTATGCTTCTGGGAGAAATCCTGATTGAGTACACGGCCGTGCCCCTGGCCATGTATGGAGACCATGTATGCTTTTGGGGGAAATCCTGATCGAGTACAGGGCCGTGCCTCTAGCCGTATATGGAGGCCGTGTATGCTTCTGGGGGTTCCCCTGACATATTACACGACCGTGTATCCACCCGTAAATTAACCCGTGCCTCGACCTGTGTCCGCCACGATGTCCGCATCAAAAGTGTACCTCGATTGTTTATATCAGATAAAGTGCCAATAATCCACGAATAAGCTCATAAACGTTAGCAGGTTTTATGTGATAATGTTGCTTAAAAGTATATTTGCACATATTATTTTGAGGAAAAAAATAAACTAAAGAGAGAGTTGGTTATTTTTTATAACTTTATAATTGCTAATCTAATAACAGGTTGGACCTAAGAAAATGAAATGGTGAAAATCATACTCATCTTCCAATATAGTAAAACTTTAAAGTCCTCTAAAATTGAAGAAGCTTCAACATACTTCTTAAGAAAATAGAACAAATCAGACTTCTTTAATTTAATAATCACGAGACATTTATTTTGGATTGTGTATGACTTATTCAATCAGGTAGAAATATTTAAATAATATGGATCTCACACATATTTCAACAGTGTAAGTACTCTATTTACATGTCCGACTTAGACTATTAGTCCTTAACCACCACATAAACCGCGGCCATTCCAATCCTTTTCTAACAAAGGCAAAACATCTTGGGGTGGATTATAAAAACACAGACCTTTATCTTCTACTTGCTGCATTAGGCCATCCAAAAAGTCAGTAATGCTGTTTAGCTCACGCGAAACCACTTCAATCCTATTCTCTGATAGGTTAAAGAACTTTTCCCAGCAATTGATTCTAGTTAAAGGAGATACAGGGAATATGAACAATCTAAACAAACTCAATAGTTTATATTAGGATATTTCCATTTTTTCCTAGTTATATTCTTGTCTTTTTTTGTCGTTTACATGATCTTTGTCCTTTTTCTTTGATTATTACATTTAAGGTTGAATAAGATCCCTAAAATTTAGTTTTATGTTTCAATACTATATCCTACAATGATATCATTAAAATATAACTTTTCATAATTCCAAGTGATAGGCTTTTATCTAAACTTAAGAATAAGGGGGACTTTATAATGTACTATCGTAATTAAAAGAGGTTGTGGAACATATACTACCTTAAAATAATTTATCATGGTATATTCTTATCGAAAAATAGATCATGTGTTAGGTATAAAATGTAGATCATAGTAGTATAGTACTATCTAAAGCAACATAATGAATATTTGCCTTCAAATTTTAGATAAGTTAAATTTATGTATTTAGCTATCTTAGTTAAAAAAAAAGTTACGTAGGAAGGACACTACTAAAAGAGACTTGATAATTTTTATTAAAATAATTTCTCCTAAATTAATAATTTTTGAGTTTGGTATAAAAGATTCAAGAAATATGATTTTTTAATGGATTAAATTAGTAAATATGAGCCCCTATGTTTAAAGTGATTAAAGTATTATTAAATACCCAAAAACATTCCACTCAAAGCCATGGAATATCAAGGAAAGATTAAAGATGAGATTTTCCAAAAAAGGGTGATACTAAAACCCTTTTAACGGATGTTTAACTTAGCCAAAAGCCTTACTTGCTATTTTAGCATTACTCTTGTCTTAGTTAATTTGGCTTGTAACTTACCTATTGTCAGATTATATGGACTTTGTTGCTTTAGGAGTGTTTGTTTTTAGTTGTGTATTATGTAGAATGTCATGTAGAAGATTGGTTTATCTAGTGTATTTATTTATAATTCATGTATCAAAGTATGTAGAATATTATGTAAAGGGTAGGTTGGCTAGTGTGTTTCAAATTCAATAGGATTATGGTGTAATATGTTATTTGTGGATTGCCTAAAGAGGTTATTTGTTGTATTGGTGTATTTCCATCGAGTATATGAGGTATTAATGTTATATTTATAGACAATAGCAAGTGTTTTGAACATCTCTACACATATAGAGATATGTGTATGTGGTAGGTTGTCATGCCTCAATTTTAACTTGATATAGATTTTACTTTTCTTTTGTAAAAAATTCCATTTAGTTTTATTTAACTTGATATAGATTGTTGGCTAACCCTACTGTAAATATATGGTATGAAAATTTTCAATTGAAATAGGATGAAAATTCAATTTGGTTCAACTTGGTATATAGTTTAGTTCAGGTTCACTGTCATCGATTTTTGTTGTACTTCCTCGAATGGAAGACACAATATACTAAATCGTCTTTGTCATTTTTACTTACCCCAATTGTTCCTACTAAAACGTACAACATTAAATATATATATTAGCCACCATATGGGATTAATGGATACCATTAAACCGAATATTATGCCAATTTATAGGTTAATTAAAGGGTAAAGATTGAGATTTAGATTACACAATCCTACCTTGATGATATAGGATTTCAGACATTAAGATCATGATGACTAGGTTTTATATAATAATAGGAAATAACATATACCTTGAAATTGTTAGTGGAAGAAAATGGTCAGAAGAATTGAAATTGGAAAAAAGGTTTTATTCATAAATAAAATAGAGTTTGGGCTATCGAGGGATTTCAACCGATTGATTTCTTTATTTGGATAGGTATATCTTATAAATGAGACATATCACTTCAGTTAAGTCATGGCTCCTCTAAATGACTAGTTGGGTCAACTGAAGTACTAGGTTAATACAGCTTACGCATTGAAGTTCTCTAAGGCCAAGAAAGCACTGAAATGTTAATACAAATTGTAAATTTTATAGATGATAATACAATATTGAATCACCAAAGAATGAGAATTGATATTGCGAGGAAAGATTCTGGTTGCTTGATTGCCCCGTTTTAATCATTGATTTGTGCCTAAATACATACCGAAGAGCATGTGAAACTACATAATGAAATGTTATTTATGTGCTATTGACAATTGTCCTTTGCATCGAATATTTGAAATGTACAAACTTGACAGTGGTAGTGTTTTGTTGGAATACGAAATGCCTAAGATCCCTTTTAACTACGATTGTGGCTCTTAGATTGGGGTGTGAAACTGTGTATGGATGGTGTGATTGCTTGAATCCTGATTTCTATTTTATGATTAGAGGATAATAAAACTAAGATAAATCGAGGTTGTCTTCTAGTAGAATGTTAAAAATGCTATGCGCATGAAACCATGTCGTGTATGTGCTTTGTCTGTACCTACCTGAGTATGATTTGGCATACCTCTGACCTTATTAGCGCATCCATCGTATTCCGTCCTCATTAGATCCAAAAGGGTTGTTTGGGAGCAGCATGCCAGGAGAATTGCCATACGAGGCCTAGCATACTAGATTTGGCTTGGAACTCTCAAGTCTTCATAACTTGTATTGTAAGGATTGCCTATCAAACTTCACTTAAAGCGACGTTTAAGGACTTTAAACCAGCCATCTTTATGCCGAACAGGTACTCACAAAAGGTACCTGTACCAGATGGCCTACAATAAGAAAGGAATGGGTTAGAACAAAATTTACATTTTCCCAAACTTGGTCGGCACTAGCACTAGCCCTCATAAAAAAAATTGTCACATCACGAGTACAATAGAACAAAGTTGTTGTGATGGCATTTGCTAGCATATTGGTGGAATGGTTGGTTGGTGGTTTGGAGCTCAAAAATACTATCATTTTTCTTTTAAATCCTTTCTTTCATGTAAAGCTTTTTTTCCATTTTAAGATTCTAATCTTTTTCTAACATTAGGGTCATCAAAGATTCAATTTTTCCTTAAAATCTTGTTTTCTCTTCTTTTTCAACCACCCATGACCACTGAACTTCGATCCATGCCCTTCTTCTCTGATCACACCCAAAATCTATGACAGAGAGTGATGGTTCTAGAAAAAGAAAAGATTTTTAAAAAGAGATATGGGATGGCTATGATGTGATGTATAGAGAGAGAGAGAGAGCACTAAGACGGTGGTGGTAGTCAATGTCTGACACTAGAGATAGGGGAGCAACACACGGAAAGTGTGATTTTATAAAATAAAAATAAAATTTGATTGTTATTTTTTTTAATAATATTATAATATTACTTTGGCGATCTTCTTTTCCTGAACATCTTAAATGGCAAATCTATATTTGAATTAGTTTTTTAATTTAATGATAAAAGACAAGTGTCATATTGCTATTGGCCTATAGTGTTACATAATTTAACTACAACTAACTGAGTTAATTTAGGTATTAGTGTTAGCTATTGAAAGTTCAATTAGATACTATAATTGATAATAAAAAATTTAGGTATTTAATTGAGAATTATTAAAATTCAAGTATCAAATACAAAATTATTTTTATAAAAAAATGATCCAAAATAATATAATAGCATGGACAAATAACTCATAAATTAAACAAAAAGTACTTAAAACTTAAAGACTAGCTTTAAAAAAAGCAACTTGAACCCAAAAATATATAAACTGTATAGGTATACGAGTTCGAATGCAAAAGTCACTTGTGCGTTGCATGCAAATGCGTTATACATAACCAAAAGAGAAAAAGCGATATGTAAGGGGATGATCATGGTAAATAGAATAGAAAAAAGAAATAGACAATTTATTTAGGTTTAAGTACTTTTGTAACAGGTGAATAATCTTCATTGAGTTGTTAATTTGATCTTTTTAAAAGATAATCCATCAAAATACCAGCATTTCTTCCAAAAGTTCCCCCTTGGAATGAGAGTGCAAAGCTGCATGCTTTTGTTTTTTACTTCCCTAATCTATGTGGCATATCTCTATTGGTTCTTGCACCTTCTTCTTCCCATGTGATGCTCACCAGATCCAAATAGGAAAGAAAATGTGATAGATCTAATTTTTTTAACCTAATTTCACTCATTTTTTAGCCAAATTAATCTAAAGAAAATGCAGAGGTTAAGAGTAGGTATGGTACTATCCAAAACACTCTAAATTCAAATACAATAATAAAGTAAAGTAACTTAAAAATAATTTGAATCAAGAATCAAAGTTAGGGCTCACAAGTTTAAAATTTGGATCCAAGGTGAAATTGCCAAAGATACAATTTTTCAATCCTAAAATTGGATGAGGTATTCGATTGCCAAGGTTGAGAGGAAGCTTTTCGACCACCACCCATTGATCAACAACCACTAGAAGCCACCAGAACCACTAGCTACATGTGCTAGGTTTTTTTCATTTTGTCATTAATAAAGGTTCTTTATTTTCCTTTTAAATAGAAATCTTCTTTTGAATAAAAAGTTTCTTTCAAATCTTTCATTAAAAAGTTTTTTCTTCTTTTCACTTATTTTTTTTTAGTAAAAATCTTTAATTGGCCTTTTCCAATAATCAGATTTCTTTAGACTTTTCAAAATAAGATAAAAAAATTAGGTTTTCATAATTTTTTTAAAAATAAAATGGTTAAAAATGTAAATTCGACTTTTTTATTTAAATAAAATAAACCAACTAGCTAAAGTCTTCATAAAAGAAAAAAAAGGACCTATGACAGTTTAATCCCAATTAATAGATTACATCTTCTAGGCAATCATAAAAAAAATATATTCTTCCGAAATCCATAAAACTTAAAAACAAAGAAAGACAAATATTTTATTAGTTTTTGTTATTTTATTAATTTTCTTTTCCCTGTTGCTAGAAAATATAATTTTTTTTCCTTTTTCAATCTTATTATATCTACTTTATTTCTTTTAGTTTATTTAGGTCATTCGTGATTATTAACAAATATTTTTATTTTGTAGGATAATATAAAAAAAGATATCTCTCTTTCACTAACAAATATTTTTAGTTTTATAGAAATATATGAAATAAAGTATATCTTTTTACTTATTTTAATTGTTTAATTTTCTTCATGTGTATCTTTATGTTTATTTGTTAATTATTTTTACAGAAAATAAAAAAGGAATGATATTTTTAATAAAAACCTCTTTTTATTTTTGAAAATACTTGAATGGAAACCAAAAGATTTTTAATAAAATTACCCTAAACTCACTTTTCTCTAATTTTAAAAATTTACCCAGTTGATCTTAATTTTTCATTTTCCCCCATTTCAATTGAACCATGGCTCCATTCTTTCAAAAAGTTACTTTAAAAGTTCTTTTTTTTTTAATTTTCTTTAATTTTATTGAATTTACCAAGCAGATTGAAAGTCATATCGAGAAAGAACAAAAAAAAAAATCATGCTCAATAGAGGGTGCCTCACAGTCAGTACACGGCACTCTCATAAACGTAAATATAATCTATTTTGATATGCTGCAGGAATTTATATATCGCTATGCGTGAACAAAAAGACAACGGAGAAAATGAACAGGGCAGTTCCTGATTTCCTCTGGCAGGAATAAATGAACTGCGACGAGTGATTGGAGAATGAAGCTAGTCCTAACCAGTCTGTTAAAATTTCACAAGACATGTAACACAAAGGTCGATGGTTGTGTGGGGCTCTTCCGCCCTGGAAATTTAGCATGTGGTTGTATAGGGCTCTCTCGCCCTGGAAATACAGCATTTTACATCTGATTAGTCGCTGAGAGATGCATAGCGACATGCACTAAAGTTAAAAAAAGACAGAACAACAAATGTATGCAGAAATACCACTCGACCAGCTACCTGGCCGCTTGCTCTAGAACCGGAGTCAGCTACTTGGCCGCTTGCTCTAGAACCGGAGTATTCTTTGGATTCTTCCAAGTCTCCTCCACTCCACTTGACTGCAGCGGAGGCAAGGAAAATACGCTCACCGTGGAGCTCTTACTCCGGATCTCCTTCAATGATCGGAGTGCTGAGATCGTGCTCTTCATGTACATGCTTTCCATGTGCTCAATCTCTGAAAGTTCCTTTGGCCCTCTGAGCAGAAGATCATTAATGGATGTAGAAGAGCCAGGATTGCACCCTTCTTCCCCATCAGCTGCCTCAGTTGAAACAGCAGATTCTTTAGCAGGAATGAGGCGCTCAAGCATTGCCTGACACTCCTTGACAAGTTTGTAAAGCAAGTCGGTTGTAAAGAAGGGTTGCTGCAAGACTTTCTGGATGAAAGGCAGACGTATGAGAGCACCAGTTCGTTTGTCATACTTCTTGAGGATTTTCACCAATCCTGTCAGAGCAAAAGCAGATTAAACCACTTGGCAGTCATTTTCAACCAACGCAGTGATATTAAAATCCAAACTAACAAAAAGCAACAAGTATAATGAGCAAAATAACATATTTTTTACCATAAAAGTAACTAGGATGTTGTACACTCTGCATACTGTGATGAAATAATAAATTGACTAGGCAAAAACCTTTCCTTCACAAGACTCATAAACATGCTTTCTAGATGACGAATTGCACAGTGATTGTGAATTAAGAGTGGTGGAGTTCTAGACAAGCAACTAAATCTTCCAGAATCTCATTGTAAATGCTGAATCCATTCCTCTGGATTGCAACCTGAATTTCAAGATATGAATATATTCATATGAACCTAGACTCTCATTGCAAACTCAGGCATTATTCATGGAATCTTTGAACCACACTAATTTTGGAGTGTGTTGGAGAACAGGAGACTCTACTCATAGGAGATTATTGATGCACATATAGACAGGAGATTCTACTCATAGGAGACCTTCAAGGCAAAATTGGTATGTTGCACTAAAGCAATGTACAAATCCATCAACCATAATGGTAAAACACAATCAGAGCAAGAGAAGACAAACCAAATTCACTAAAATTTGACAGAAGGCAGAAGATTCTCATAATGCAACTGCTGAATGGGACACTAATTTTGTATAATCAGACTATGCTCTTATAGCCTTACTCAGAAATAATGCAATAAAAAAGAAAGTCCCAAGTAAGCCTCTCCGTGAGAATAAAGAACATTTTATAAACCAAAGCCAGGCAAAGGCTACCAGGGTGGTGGCTGATGAACCAATGCCAGGCCAATTTATGTCCAGAGAATAACTGAATAAAACAAGGGATTTGAGCATATCAAATTAGGGTGCTTTGGAGGTGGTAATTTGAAGAATAAACATAGAAAAAGACCATTGCTCTCGTTACAAATGCCAATATGAACAAAAATATTTATCATCAGAGAGTAACATGAATAAGGGAATTTCGAGCTACCTGTATAGTTGAGGGCACTATAATTTTCTAACAGAACCATCTCCCCATGGAAATCAACGATTTCCTTCTTAATCATCGTCATCTCTTTATTTAAATCTTTTGCCTTTGCTGCCCGATCTTGTAATTCCTACACCAATAAAAGTTAAGCAACTCAATTTGAATCTTTCGCTTTATTTATTTATTTTTTAATAT
Source organism: Laguncularia racemosa (assembly GCA_037954665.1). Taxonomy (NCBI): domain Eukaryota; kingdom Viridiplantae; phylum Streptophyta; class Magnoliopsida; order Myrtales; family Combretaceae; genus Laguncularia; species Laguncularia racemosa. The sequence goes on along the minus strand of JBBMOL010000094.1, from coordinate 585,167 downwards.
ATTTTACCAAAAAAAACAAGGTTAAGCAACTCAATTTCTCTCCAGCTTGTATTCCCCTACTCTGTTGCATCTTTTCTTCCCTTAAAGTAACAGTACCCAGCAAGAGCAATATGAGTCTCTCCCTACTTCAGGATCAATGCAACGTGTTCAATAATTGCTCAATTGCATAGGCAAGACCATGTATGCACGAGATTTACACTCTCCATCTGAAGAGAAACAAGTCTAGATGGCATGAACTTGATCTAAATGAGAGGAAATTAACACGCATCCTGACTGAGGTCATTAAGGACAAACTCTCATAATCATGTCCTCTTTAATACACAAATTTACACCATACTTTTGTCTTTTTATTGATAACCGAATCGAACCAACCAACCAACCAGATAATCCTAAAAACGAGTATGACACATGGAAAGGATCATGACTTGTATTGTCATCTTAACTTGCCCATTAAGATTCTCAATTCATTCCAACCGAATTCTACAAGAAACAAAATAAAATAAACCTAAATTTACACAGGGGCGGTAGTCAAACCCTACGTCAAGATCAAACATTGTAGCTTGCATATAACACCTAAAAAGACCAAAATTTTCCGCAACAAAGCCGTCACATTTAATGATTAAGTAATTATTCGTCCTGATATTTCATTTCACGAACCCTAAGGAATCCATCATGTGTAATGATTAATATACTATTCGGCCTGATATTTCGTTTTGCTAACCCTAAGAAATCCGCATATTCGAGTAACATCAAATTACGCTTTGTATCTTCAATTTTCAAGCTATAACAAGCACAAAGTACCTAATTTAACATGCGGAACAAGAAATGAAACCTCAAATACGAAATTGAACGTCCAATTAAACGTAAAATTCAAAATTTTCTCGGGATCAAACAGATCACAGATGAGAAAAAAAATTATACCTTTAACCTAATAATGTATTCCTCTTCCTTTTCCACAAAGAAATTGTTGAATTTCTCCAATTCAACTTCCAACAGCTTAATGAACTCAGTTTCTTCCTCCGTCATGGAATCTCCGGTGTCGGAACCTTCTCCAGAGTCAGTTCTCGGTCGTTTCACCGGCCGCTCACCGGATTTCGGCTCGATCGACTTCAGTTTCTTCTTGAGTTCCTTATAGGAGAGAAACTTGTCACGCCATTCAGGTAAGGTCTCCTCGATCTGGTTACTGAGACTCTTGCCGAATTTCATGGCTGCTTGGTTGTTGAGGAAATTCACCGAGAAAATGAGAGAAAATTCGCGAGAAAGTGTGGAGGAGGAATATGAAGAGCCACGTGAGGCTTAAATGGTAAAAAAGGTGTGAGAATATTCGTTGAGATAACCAGTTGGTGCCGAGAATATCCGACGTTTGCTGAAGAGCATATCATTATCTTATTATGTTTAAGCTGCTCGGTCGGCTGATAGTTAGTCAGGTTGAAAGCCTTGACCAGAGCAGAACGTTTTACTCTTTAAAATCAGATACATATTTTATAAAAAAGAAAAAAATTATAAAAATATGATATGCATTTTTGAAAATGATGACTATTTTGTTTTTTAATAAATACATAATATGTATTTTATAATTAAATATCAATATATTAATTGAAAAATACACATCAAATTTTTAATATAATGAAATCATTTTTTTTTCTAAACCAATTGCTATTATAATTAAAAAAAGCGCAATCAACCTTCAATACTATAGATTATAAATGTTTTGATGAATTTTAATTATTTTGTTTTATTAATGTACTTTTTTTTAATTCTTAAATACCTTAAAGCACTCTTATTGATAAAATTACATAAATTATATAATCTTTTATTTTTATTATTATTTTTTAAAATCAGAAATCAATAGTGAATAGCTACAGTAGATGGCAACGTGGCATCGTTACTTCTTTTTTTTCCTTTTAGAAAGGAAAAGATCTAGCTGCCAAAGCAGATTAATAATGTGGGGACTAATGAGATATTTAGTTGTGTGGTGAGGAATAGTTTTAAATTTAATCTAACTATTCGTCGATTGTGAAAGATTAATATCTTGAGTGAGTTTGGTGTTTTCTAATTTATTAATGATAGTTCTAGGACTGGATAGTTGCTAGCAAAGTATTAAGTATTAAATTAAATTAAATGAATATAATAGTTTATAAATAAAATAAAAAAAAAAACAAAAAAGAAAGCTAAAGAGCAGTTTGTATTTATGTAAAATCAGTGCATAAGATGTGTGGTTTAGAAAGTAGAATGGTATTTTGGGATGAGTGTTTATTCTTTCAAATTCTATATCTTAATTATATAGATTTTTGTGATAACGAAATCAATTATTATTATTATATATTAATTTTTATAATAATAAATTCAAAACGGCAAATATTACGCAATATTTTAGAATAATGATTATTAGACAATTTCAGTCAAATTTAATTCCAAAATAGACATGACAAGATGGTTGGAGCATCTGAAAAAGCATATTCTATAATCTACAGGAAGGTGCCTGAACTGAACTCGTTTTCGAGTTGCCAATGATCTTTTTTATCACCACACAACGATGTCTATTGAGAAACCTTAATTTGATTTCTCAAGTGAAAATATTAAAAACCATGTCCCATCAACCCGACAGTTATTACGTCAACAAAATAACAATAAAAAACAACTAATAGTCGGTTTAATTATGATATCGTAACTGACTTTATAATCTTTTTGATATATTATACTTTAATGATTATAAGTATATATTAGTTAAAAGTACTTTTTAAAGTGATTAGACTTACGAGTCATCGAGTCACTTTAAGAAAATAATTTTGTCGTGTATTAATAATTCTATTTATTTTATTTCAAAAAATTATAACTATGTCAGTTTAATTTTTAACAATTGCTTGCATCACATGCGTTGTTTCCTGTGACTTATTTTAATTTACTTATTTTTAAATATTATTTCCTTTTTTTTTTTCTTTCTCTCAAACCCATTCCACATAGTAAATTTTTATTCTTATTATCATTTCTTTTGTTAAAATAAATAAAATTAAATGAGGCACAAAAGTTGATAATATAAGTGAATAATACAAGAATGCTAATGACGTGTGTCTCCATTGAGCGGCTAGCTAAGGAGCCGTGAAGCTCAAGCCGAGCTGAAGGGCATTTTTCAGAATTAGTTTTAATAAGCAAGGAATATTAGAATATCCAAAATACTTGTCCCTTGATAATATTCCTTATTACTTAAAAAATTGCTTTTTAATTAAATTAAGACAGGTGGAGAATATATTTCTAATTATACAGTTGTTAACCTTGAATAACACGACCATGGCGAGAACGAGTCATCAGAGGAGGAAAAAGAAAGAGAGAGAATAAAGGTTTTTTTTTAAAAAAAAAAATGTATATTATGATAATTTTTATGGATCAGCTGTGTTTTAGAAAATTATACCTAATTTGTTCTAAGTTTAAAATCATGTTTGGATAAATTATTTTCTATTATATTTAATGTAAAGATAATATTAAAATAAAACAAGAATAAAAAAAGTGAAAATTTATTTATTAATTCATTAGAAAAAGAAAACTTTATTTGATTCTTTTGTGGGATTAAACAAAATATATTTATCTTTAATTTGCTTTTATAATGAGTTATTAAATATATAATTTCATTGAAATCATATATATATTTATTATTTTTATGTTTTTGGTATCTTATTTTATAAAATATAAGATTTGAATTAACAAATGCTAAATTAAAAAATTTTAATATAGCAACATGACGTAATGGGAGTTTGGATTAATATATGGAATTAAAATCCAATATATTTATAATGATAAAGTCAACTAGACAAGTCAATGGAAGGGTATATCTGAAAATACATATAGTTTTACAGAAAATAAAAGAACCAAAAAAGGACAAGCACATGCTAAGTCTACGTGTGACAAAGGAACGGAGGTTTCCGGGTCCAGGTGGGGACGTCCCATTTCTCTCATCTTCCCAAGGCAAGGACAAGGACTGGTTCAGCATTTTCCAGAGGAAGATTCGGATATGCCCTTTGGATATTCCTTGATCCTCTCTAGGTTTTAACACCCTTCCTTCCTTTTACACTGTCCTTCATTTTGGGTTTTTTTTTTTTTTTTTTTTCAATTTTTCTCCTTCCATCTGCTCTATTTTTTCTTTTTAACAAAATATTTAAGGAAATATCGAATTCCATTCATTCAATTTAAAAATTAATATTTATATTATTAAAATATAAAAATCTTAATAAACTATAAAAAATATAGAAATAAAGTATCAAACTTGATTTATTTCATTAAAAAAATAACATTCATATCGCTCAAGGTAAAAAACTTGATGTAACATATGCTATATTGGAATCATGTTTAATGGAAAAAATAAACCCCTCCTTTTTCCACTAACATCCTTTTTTTCATATAATTATTTGTTAAATTAGCCTATAGCTATTCATATGATGGTTGTATTTCGATTTCAAATTCACTTGTACATTAATGGGACGAGACATTGAGTTTGCTTTTTCCGAGGATTAATAATGAGCCAGGACATGCCCCAAAATGAAGTGTCGTATCATGTTTTAAAGTTGTGTTGTATTGACAAAGGTACAATCCCCCAACGACCAGAGAGAATCGTGACATCCAAAATTCGTGCGACTTCTTTTATGTGACAAGGTACATAATTACTTTGGTACTAGGATTTATGTAATAATACGTAGCCAAAACAATCCATTTTACTAATACATATTAGATATATACAGCTTGGCTGAGCCAGCCGAGTGCACTCCAGCTGAGTGGACTGATTGACTAATTTGAATAAGAGAAAGAGTTTACGTGGATTTTTCTTATTTCATCGAGGAGATTTTATTCCTTTGACTGCTCGTCGTTATATTAAAATAATAAATTAAATATATAAAAGTGTTTTCATTAATCATTAAAAATTCCCTTTTAGCTTTCGTTTCTATTTAATTTATCAACGGCTATTTAATATTTTGAATATTCTTTATCTAAAAACTCATACGTGATGATTCATGCAAATCCCACTGCAATAAAGCACATATGGCTATTACCAAACCTCCCCATGAATGAAAACAGGGCGGAAATGGAATGAAAATGGATGTTAGGGAAACAAAAGATTGAATCGAGCCTCTAAAGTCACCAAAATAGATGGACCACTCCTATAGGCAAGAGTTAATAATAATAATAATAATACCCTTACACCATGTTTGGTCAAAAGAAAATAAACGGATCACATATGAAGCCAAATAAAATAGAATAAATAAAGGAATTGATTTATTTCATTGTTTAACTAGATAGAAAGATGAGTGACATAATATGGGCTTACCCAAAAAAAGAAAAAAAAAAGGAAGATGAAAATATTTTTAACTATTTAATTGCTATATCATTTCTAATAAAGAAAAAGAAAATTAAAAAGAAAGATTACTATTATTATTATAAAAATGTTAAGATCGGGTTATTTTATTTTTTTTCACTCCTAAATTATTTCCTCCCATTTCCCCTATTCTAAACAAGTGATTAAGATGGTTGATAACAGGAGCAACATCACCTTCCACAAAGATCATCTATCAATTTTGCCTAGAAGCAAACGCCAATGCTTAATCGTACAACCTTCAATCATCTCAACTAACAAGCCATGCACAAACGGGCACCAACTGGTTATCGAATTACCAGGATTGTGATCATGTCTACTTCTATACTATGTTTGGACAGGTGTGGGCGGGTGAAATGGAAGGGAATTGGGTTGAAAAAGAAGGAGGAAATCTTATGTTTGGTGATCCAATGAGTAAAAAGTGGAAATGTATGGGGAAAAAAAAAACAAGGGAAACGGATGGATGGTTTCCATTTTAAAGTCTATTTTTTTTTACCTCCACCAAAATTATTGACAAATGAATAGAAATAGATCAAAATGAGTAGCAGTTATAATTTTATCTCTTAGAATAATATTTATCAATATAAAATAAAAATAATTTTGTCAAATATTAATTTTGGTTCTTTTCATTTCTTTTTAGTAAATACCAACTATACAAAAGAAATGAAAACATTTTTCTTCATTTATTTTCTATATTCCCAAATACAAGTAGAAATTACACATTTTTTCATTTCCACAAGTTAAACACCACCTATACATATTTAATGTTAAAATTCCATGTACTAGTTTCCAAACTAGAGTTAGGAAACATCATGGAGCTATAGGAACTTATTCTAGTTTTGATTCTTTTGTTTTGGAATTGAGAGCTGCTAAATCGGCCATCTTACTACTAGATTGACGTACACCAATAAATAAGACACATATGATGACATAACCCTCTAGTTTCTTCTTAAAAAGGAAGTAACTACTTTCTTTCCTTCTCACATTAACTTCCCCTGTAAATAAAAAGCTAAAAGTTCTTTCTCCATCATATCTTACCTTAGGCTTCAAAATCTTGAGATATGCGGTGCATTATATTGTAGTTTCATTGTACTTTTTACTTCAAATTAACACTATATAAAATGCCCTTTAGAATTTATACAAAGATCTTTGCCTTGTTTAGTTTATGTGTAATGAGGTATATTTATAAAGAGTATAGAGTGCCTCTCTTTAGTTTGCTTTACCTTCTCTATAAAGATACAAGAAACCAAGAGTCATCGGTTGCCCCTCCCATCCCATCTCATGTTGCAAGCAATCGTGAGATTGGAACAACGACTAAACAAAGTATGTGAAGGTCAAAAATCTTATACTAGTAAACTGTTTATAGGACTAATCTTAGAGGAAAGTGAATAGGTCATTTAAGATTTTTTTTTCTTAGAATTTTAATTCTTAGAACTATAATATTGGGCAAAAATAGATTGTAGAATTAAAAAAAAAGAAAAGTAAGAGAGAAAAATAATGGATGTATGATATGTAATGAAATCTAATTTTCTGTGTGAGTTCTCTATGCTTTAATTTCATACTAAATTAGATGCTGGTTGATTAAAAATTCTTCCTTCCATTTTACAATCTCTATAAAATTGGCTACCCTTTATACACCTGTAAAAGTAATCTTTCCTCTTACAACTAGTAAGAGTCACCATTCACTACCTAGTGAGTAAAAAGTACATTTTATATACACACAAGAATATGAAGCAAACTAACTTGGTTCTAAGCACATCTTACCTCTTGCAAGACGAAAATATATAGTTAATGTGACTTTTATAATTGCATATCAATTGTATTAATATGGTCATTCTATAACAAATCTCCAAAAGAGCATTATCAAAAATTGTTTGCACATGTTATTCTCGTATATATACCTCCTTCTGTGCATGCAGCTTCTTTTATACTTTCTACTTTACTCTTTAGATCTATAGCTATTTCTAACTACCACTTGGTAATTTTAACATGAAATCTCAAACCCTTTGTTCGTAAATTATACATTGTGATTGATCTTCTTGATTTTGTAAGTAGAGAAAAGTTGATGCTCGCTTTCTTTTATGGATGAATTTATATTAACATGTACTAGGCATTACTATATTGACTATCAACTACATTAGTTCAACAAATAGATTATCAAAGTAGAAATTGATCCACTCTTACAGTATTTTAGTTACCCTAATTAACCAAATTTGCCCTATCATGCTAAGACCAATCTAAGCTAACAACATTAAGAAGAACCAAACCCTAATTCGAAACTCCATGCATACATGTTCTTATGTCTGTTCAAATGAAAATTAGATCAGTTGTAATAGCAAAAGAACATAAATAGCAATGAAAACTAAAATATATGACGAATCAATTAAATAATAACAATAATAATACTACAATTTATTCTACATCCCACTTTTAAGGTCTAAAATTTGATTGTAATAAAGAACAACTATAAATAAAGAAAAATGAAAGCCATAAATAAAGAGCAAGTAAGAGAAGATTTATCATGTTATGATCCATTACTATAACCGATAACACCTCGTCATTAATTAAAAAGTAGAGTTATTCTTAATCTTATAAAATGATTTTCTAGGAAAAGGAAAAATATTGCTAGTGTTATTATGTAAAGTTAAAATAAGAAAGATGGAATAAAACCACTCTAATTTCCTAAAATTTAAATTTTGTTTAATCTTGTGTTTGATGTCATACGGTTGACCAAACTTAACTCTCCAACAAGAAGAACCCAACCCTATTTTATAATAATTATTATATTCAATTGCCTAATCTTGTTTCTTGACAATTGCTTGAAAGCAAATCTTATGACTTCGATTCTTAATAAAGTTTAGGTAGCGTTTGGTTGCCACAAAAATGTGGTACTGGATTGGACAAATTTTTTTGTCTTGTGTTTGGTTGGCAAAAATGATATAAGTACTAGACAAAAAAAGGAATATAGTACTGAACAAAATGGTTAAATTTTGTACCATGTGTAATTCGGTATAAAATTCATAGTACTAGATAAGAAGTTAATTTTTTCAAATTTCCCTAACTATCCTTCCATTTCTTTTTTCCTTGCATTAGACAAACAAAAAACCCTTTTAAGACCAGTACACAACATAGGTTCCATCCACGCCACTCCAGCTATGGACTTTGTCCTGTAATCAATCGCCTTCGATTATCGCCATTTGGTTGTCGTGTCTTCATGCCGCAGGTTGTTGTCAAGTTCATCTGCTTGCATTATTTCTCCCTTGCTTGCTTTTCTATCTTTCTTGCATGCTCTCCGTCCGGTTGTCATCGCTTTCCCTATTGCTTTGCTTTGTGTCGTAACCTTGTGTCGTCGGCTTACTCTGTGCCGTCGGTCGTTTATGCTTTTTTTCTTCTTTTTTTTCAATTTCTCTGTGCCGTAACCTTGTTGTTTCTTTGTAGACAGTAGGAAATCCTTGTCCTACAAATTATTTTATATAATTTATAGTATTACATAAATTAAATAATCTCTTCAAATAGTAATTTCTTATAATAATATCAAATATTTATAAATAACCATGATATCATTAAAAAGGGTATAATTGTCAAATTTACTATGTTCAGTGCAGTACTTCGCAATTACATACAATGGACAACACAAAAATCTTTGTCCAGTACTGAACATACCAAACATGGTACAAAAATTTGTTTTGTCTAATTTTTTTTGTTTTATATTGTCCAGTACTCCTTATAATGTTTAGTACCGATAACCAAACGCTACTTTAGGGTTGTATCAATTTAACTCAAGTTTACATATTAATATTATTTTAACTTAAAAAATATATATTTAAAAAAAATCAAGTTAGATAAGTTTAATCAATTTGAACCGATACTTGTTGATAACTATTTCAAGTCAAGCTAGAATTCATAATTCTAAGTTTAATTGTATTCGAGTCCAACTCGAGTTTGAGTTCAATACTGTATCATCTTGATTGGATTTTATTATATAAAGTGATTTGACTTCATCATCATTCTGGGTTAATTGAATACCAAGCCAAGTATTGATTTATTTTACTTGCTGCTCTTAATTTGTTTTCAACCGATCTAAGCACGCAAATTCTAACCCATTCCATGGTGTTCCCATTTCGAATACATGGCCAAATTCTGTTTAGTAAGTGGGAGGCCTTCTTTGTCTTCCAATGGGCCTACTTCAAAATACACAAGTTCCATGGACTGCCTTCCCTCGATACCAAATCAGATCAACAAAGAAAATATGATAACCAAATTGCACTTAATCTTCCATGAAAATGCCAGTCCACTTCACAGCAATGCGATTCAATCGATCTTTTGGGGGTTTGTTGATTCAGTTTCTTCTCATTGGATTCTTGCTAATTAATGCCTTCATTTTTTTCCCAATAAAAGAATTCAAAATACATAAGAATGGAGTATTCATTTAGGGTTAATTTATTTCAAAATTGCATGTTATTAGTAAGTTTCCAAAATTCATTCATGATTTTACATTCACAGCATTTAGTCATTGTTTGTTTCATCTTATTTTTATTTTTATTTTTTTGTAATTCTTATTTATGATTGGTTACAAATGTCTTCTAAAATACTCTTCCTATATTCTTGTTTTGAATTGGCTTGATTATTACCATTGTGTATTTAAAAAAAAAATCTATAATTGATTTTTTCCATTCAAATAAGATACTTTTTTACACGAATCCATCAAATATCTTGATAAGATTGCTCGATGTCTTTGGAGTTCGTAAAATTTTAAGCTCATTCTATCTAACCATGCAAAAACATTTTTCCAAATATGAATAATATCCTAAATTTGATCATCAATCAGTTTTACAATGTATTTGTTTGGGTGGAAAAAAAGGGAAACAAAAAAAAAAAGAAAGGAAAATGATGGAAATTTTATGTTTGGCAATTTAATATGAAAGTAAAATATGTGGGAATCAATGGAAATGGATGGAAAGTTTTTCATTTTTAAGCCATTTAAGTTTCTTTACAATTTTGGAAAGAAAATGGTGAAAATCGGTGGAAATAGGTTTTCAAATTACAAAAACACCCTTAATATTTAAACTTATAAAATAAAAGTAAGGGTATAATAGTTTATTTCATAATTTATTTTCTTTAATTTTCTTTATGTCATGTAAATAAAATATTTGAAATGGAAAAATTTCTCTCTATTTCCTTCCACTTCCTTCTTAATATCCAAACACAAAATAGAAACCAAACTTCTTCTTTTCTCCTTTCCTTTCTTTTGATCTCTGCTCATTTTCGCTTATTTCATCTCCTTAAGAAATTTCCATAGTATTAGTCTTTCTGAATTTTGAATTTAAATAATACTAGATCTAAATGAGGCAAATGCTATGATTGTTTCTAATCCAACATACACATTAGAGGTCTTCATGCAACTTAATTTAATCTTAATATATTTGATTAATAATCCTCAATTCACAAGCATTTTGATTTTTAACACTTAAAATAAACTCACCAATTGTATGCTCAACATTGTGATTCTTAACACATACTTAAAATAAAAATTTCAATAATATTTATAAAGATTTTTTCTTATCATCAAAATCTTAGGATTGAGTTAAAGTTTGGGATATCAATTGATAAGTATTTCTTAAAAGCTATAAAACAAACATTTATCAGTTAGAAGTAACATAACGAATTTGACAAACAAAAATTCAATTCAATATATTACTGAGTAGCTTCAAACTTTAGATATAAAATTAAAAATATAAATCCTAGGGGAGAAATTGGTTTTTAGAGAACTTTAAGATCAAATTTGAATTAACCTCTTTTAGATTATATAGTGAATGCACTCATAAAATTATCAAAGTTATATGCTACTATATGCCTTTGTATAACACTTGAATATGCAATTTATAGCACAGATATAAACAAGTGATGATATTAAGTAAAAATAAATAAGAGAGAAAAGTAAAGAGATAAAGCCTAAACGTAAAGAGGTTCAATCTCCTACTTATATCATTTCTATCAACATTATTTGCTTAATTGCTATGAATTCACTATAACTTTTGAAAAAATAGTACAAGTAGGTTTTACAACTTTGACAACTTCAACAACATTTAATAGAAGTTATTGTCCATGTATCCTTTATGGTTCTCTTAGGTAATTTCGACTCTCTACAAATCTAACCCTAACCAACTTTTCGTAATATGTTTCCACTTCTCTCACATTAAGCCACTGAGTTTCAAACAATAGTACAAGTGGTTTTACAACCTTGACAACCCCAACAACATTGAATAGAAGTTATTGTCCATATCCCCTTCATGGTTCTCCTAGGTTCTTCTAACTTTTAGCAAATCTAACCCTAACAAGCTTTTCATAATGTGTTTCCATGATAAGTGCTTAACTATATATATTAAGAGAGATTTAACATGTTTTTTCCTTAATTTTAGCATGTTTTGAAGGATTTAAATTTTAATTTAGTAATATTTTGATATTATGGATTTGATGGATGGTGGAATGAAAAAGGAAGAAAACTAATCCAATTTTACTCAATTTGAAGCTAAATTGAAGAAGTTATGAAGGTTTGAAGTTAGACATGACCTAGACACAATCGTGTTGTTGGTCGTGTTGCAATTAAAGAATCATAGAAAGTTACACAAGGTTTGACATGACCATGTCTAAGGCTGTGTTTACTGGAATGTCATATTTTATGCGATTTTGTGCTATGAAGTGAACATAACCTGAAGCACGACTGTGTTGGACAGTGTGTCGACCTAAAAACACAAAGTTTTAGATACAGATTATATAAATAGAGGAGGAATTTACACTTAAGAGATTATACCGTAGTTGTTTTAATTGTTCTAGGGTTTTAGAGGAAGAAGACAACTATCTTTTACACTTCAAGTATTTAAGGTTTTTATTTGTCTTTATTTATTTCCTTGATGATGCATGTCCATACATCGTTGATGAATTCGATTTCCAATATGTTTGGTGCTTAATTTTCTTTAGTATATAGACTTGTGAAACTTAGGTTTATTATGTGACTTAGAATTCTATTTTGATTTTCAATGAATTCTTATGTTTGTTGATTTATGCATGTGTTCTTGATTTGGATTAGTTTAAAATTTCTCAAAATTCACTTTTTGCGAGCATTACTTGGTTGCGTACATCATACGTGTCTTCTTTAATCTTCATGACCTTACATATATAACGGTTGAGCTTTGTCCAAATATAGCATAATCTTCATATTATAATAGTAAAAACATCATTTAAGGCTTTAGAATTTTTTTTTATTAAAAAATCTAACAACTAGAGAAAACATTTAAGGAATGATCTTTGAATTAATTCTTAACAAATTTGTAAGGAATTTTAGATGAGATGTAAAAAGAACCGTAAAAAAATATTTTAGATGATAATCAATACACTTACAAAAAAAAAAAAAAAAAAATCTCACATACCTTCTTACCATGTGTAAACTCTATCTTAAACTTCCTTGGATATCTACTATCGTTATGTAAATTTTTTTGACATGTAAAAGGTCAACGACACATTTAAAAATTTCCTCTACAATCGGAACGATTTTTATTGATGTGTCTTGTCTTAGTCATGGCAAACTTTCCTTCAAAACAACATTTAAGAACAACTTATAAAAATAAACTTATTTAATAAAGATATAGGTTTTATCCATTATAAATCATAGATTGATCATGGTCTATCTCTTATCCAAGCATATTATCTAATTACACTTAATTGGTATGTGTAAGGTTATTCGATTCTTCCAATCTGCTTATACTTTCTCTTACCATCACTTAAAAACATCTAGCTTTAACGATAAGATGTTTTATCAAAATTAGGGTTATTTACACACAAAAAAACCCCTCAAAGTTTAGCTAATGATTTTGATATTACACAATGTTTATTAAGAAACTACTTGAGCCATTTTAACAATATGAACTTGTTGTGTTACAATGTCCTTCCTTTCTTTAATTATTTATTGGATTAGCATGTTATCTTTGGAACTATTGAAAAACCGTTTTATTCAAGGTACCTTCAAAACTTTAAAATTTTCAAAATTACTATCTAAACTTTAAATATTTTTATAATGTTACGTCTAAAGTATGAAAATCCTAGATATAATACATTCAATCAAAATTTTACATGCTATATTTACTATCTTACCTATAATTGCATCCTTCAATCACTTATTATTTATCACGTATGTCTAAAAATAACAGAAATAATAAATTTGACAAATAAAAAATTAATTAATTATAATATTTAATAATTTTAAAATTTAAATATAAAATTTAATAAGTAAAATTTTAATTAAATATAATAATTAGTACCTTCAAACGTTACTTATAAAGTAAAAAAAAAAAGGAAAAAGAAAAACTTAATATTAAAGTAGTGATTGTGACAATATGCTTGAAACTTTGGGTTGCAGATCACTACTTTTGATTTTTCTTAGACGATCCTTAATCTGGGAGGTGTTCTCTTAGGATTCACACAAAACTTATCCAAGTATCATTATAGAAGGATTCTGATTTCACATCCTCTTTATTATCATGTTGAAAGTCCAAAAAGTCAGATTTATTTTTCTGGATTAATGTCTTCCATCTAATCCAACATGAGACTTCGTGGAACCTGTTTACACTGTCATCTTCCTAAACAGTATATCTATAATTTAGTTGGTCCCAATTTGGACAGAGTGAATATGTAGTTTAAGGATCATAACAAAAATTGGGCCCATGCACCTCCTGTAGAGCATTGATTCCTAGTTTCAAAGATGGTACGATAATTTGGTGAATATGGACAAGGACTGGTTGGGACCATTTAGAAAATATATATATATATATTTGGAGACAGCTATGTACAGTCCAATGAGAAATTAGGGCATTGATGATTAAACAGCTACTTATCCTATTTATGAGTGTAGTGTGATATATGTTTATTCATCCAGCTGTTCCTTTTCTCTCTTATATACGTCCCATGAATTCCTATTAGCAAAGGTGAATTTACAATTTAACAAAAATAGATTAATCACCAGCCATACGCCTTATGAAATAATACAAAAACCAAGTTGAAGTTATGTTGAATCTATTATTTGACATGACTTTAACTTGATCGGAAATATCGTTTGCTAATACATAGTTATCAACTTAATCAAAAGTATTCCGATTGATAAAATCGAAAATTATATTAGGTCATAAAAAATCCAAGAGATAAGTGAGTGATTTCAAAACTTAGATATTTAGTGGATGTTGCTGTACTTTATCTTATAAAATAATTTTCCAAACAATTAATGCATTTGAAGAAAAAAAAAAAAACTGAACCCAGCGACAAATATTTGCCCTCAGATTTGAATCTTCAAATGATTAGGAAAAGTAGTTTGAAATACATAAACCATACCTGTCACACTTAATTGCTAAACTATCATATCGTGTCTTATGCTGACAAATGACTGAGGTAAGTGACATGATTATGAATATATCGTACCGGTGTTAAGGGTGCTTATCCAGATGTTTGGGACTTTTTGAGGATGTAAGACTCCATAGGTATTAAATACAGTTGAGTAGATTTTAATTCTAAAATTTTAAAATTTACTTTGATAGGATAGAATATATATATATATAATCTTTAAAAGAATGAATAATGGATTTTACATATATAGTATTATATTATGAAGATAAATAAAAAAATTTATGAGTCCCATCTAATACTAATAACATGTAGATTTCACATGACATAGGTTTCAGTATGGTTAAAAAGATTAATGGTATGTTACTATTCCAAATCTTAAAATCTACATCTCTAAAGTAGAGTCTAGTTAGTACAAGGTAGGATCTCTTAACCCCGCTTACATCTAACCCATCATGTGCAACTATATATTCTATTAACATTATCATTACCCATTCTATTGAGACAATGCCACTTTATTTAGTCTTTACAAATTTTTATTACAATTTTCCATTAAGTATCCTTAAGGCTTTTTTCTTCCATTACTAATAATTATTGGATATTAATTCTCTCCTTAGGGTTAGTTCAATAAATTGCCTATTTAAATTACTACATCCCATCATCATATCCTACTAACACACTAACCTATTTTTTTTTTTACTCTCACGAATGTAGTAGCCCTCTTCTCTCCAACATTTTCTTCAAATGATCTCTACTCCTTCAAACAAGAGAAATCTTGCGGATCATATTTTTAGCAAATATAAATACACTTGTTATAATTTTTTTCTTTACTTTATGCATTTCAAGGCTATTTATTCATAATTTCTTTCTTGAATCATCCGTAGCATACATAGTTTGTTTTAATAGTTGTTTTATATTCTAAATTTGACTATACTATCGTATTTAATTTTCGTATATGCATCATTAGTATGTGTCTATTAGTTCAAAATAAATAGTTTAACTTCAATCCTTAAATTTGAGCATGGAAGGTTGATAGTTTTTCTACTACATCAATATTTTGAAAATAACTTCGAGGCTTAAGTTCATGAAAACCGTGTATATATTCTAATGAAGAAGAAATGACCGCTCTTGGTGTAATATGAAAATTTACTATATTAATCCTATGTTGTATGTTGATGGAATTACAATTATCACTCTTAACTCCACAGCCTTATGAACCGACACTACATCCAAACTTGCATGTCTCCATTCCTACACTGCATCTTAAGAAGTTTAGGTTTCATCTTTTTCCCCTCCTGGCTATATAAGAAGTCAGTGTTTTCTTTTCTTTCACTAGCAAATTGGAAATTTCACATAAAGTAAGATTATGCAATTTAATTATACCGTCTTTCATCAGTATGCTAATTTTTTTAACATATTAGTAATTATTATTATTTTTCTGTACTCATGTTGTTGTTAGAATCATTTGGATGTAAACTTTTGATGAAATTGTTAAAATTAGTAGAATTGCAAGTTTATAACTGATTCTAATGATTCCACATCTTGTCTTGATTTTGGTCTAATAAACTACAAAAACTAAGAAAAACAATTGGGATTCATTAAATTAATGTTATCAAAGATGAAATACGAATGAGGTGCTTGAAAAAATTTAGAATTAGAAGAAATTGATTTCATTAATAGTAGTACTAACACTAATGGTGATAACAACGATGACAATACTAACAATGATGATAGTGATGGGATAGCTTGTGGTAGTTTTGATGATAATAAGATAGTCGATGATTAATTATTTGTTTAATGTTGTATATTATCATAATGATTTACATTGCAATGTAATTTATATTGGTATTAATTTTCATATTTTGAATTTATACATTAGTATAATTTATACTTGATAATTTATACTATGATTTACATTATGACTAAAATTTGCATTGAATTTCTTTAATTTTATCATATATTTTAATTTTTTTATAACTATTGAAGTATATTTACAGTTCTAAAAATCAGTCTAGATAAGTTGTTTATGCTTCAATTCTATATTCCTTGTTCTATAGATTTTTTAGTATTTATGGGTGGAAGTGGAATCGTAAGTATAACAACATTGAATAGGCTTCGTGAACATCCAATTATGCCAAAATCCCTCATGAGTGGGTTTTGTGAGGTAAGGTCAACTACTCTCATGGCACAAGAAAGTAATAATTTCAAAGATTCTATCATACACATCTCTCCGTGTTACCATGAAGAAACTACTATTTCCATGATTTGGCCATTAATTTAGGTTATTTATTGTTGACAAGCTTTTAGACTAGGTCTACTTTTGTGGGTACAAGGAGACGTTCCATCTTAGGACTTATCAAGTTCATTCGGTTTGAATTATTTATATATATATATTATATCTTGTTTGTATTTAATATAAAATTTAGTATTCAGATTACTATCTTATTTGAATCTTATTTTAATAATTATAATAATTAAAAAAAATTAACATACTTTTAAGAGTAAATGATTTAAACATATATTTTATATATTAGAAAAAATAGTTGATATTTTTATAAAAATAAATAAAACAATGGATAAATAAGTCCAAAATTATAGAATATATTAAATATTTAATTTTTTAAGAGAGATATATATGTATTTTTATTTTCATCTTTTTAGCATCTTATTTTTATTAAATACGTATATTCGAATAGATACTCACAGATGCAAAATGATTTTTTTTTTAAAAAAAAAACAAGTTTGATACATCTTTAATTTCATTTCCCTACCACGAGGAGGAGAGCAAAGGATGACAACAACGTGAATTTATAATTTAAGTTAGTTTGTCGGGGTATTGATAGTAATGTGTTGGTAAATCGGAACGGATTTATGTATCATCATTATTGTTTTACGGTAGTAAAATATATTATTGTATTTGTTTCATAAAATACATCGTGTCTTATTGGTGTACTGCGGTGTGATATAGTACTTTTTTTTAACTTAAAATTCAAGAAAAAATTAATTTCAAAACTTAGACATTACTAAAAGTTTTTATAACTTTCCAAAAGATTTTTTTTTTCGTCTAAAACTCTAAATAATCATCTAAAATAAATGAAACAAAAAAAGAGAGAAAGGAAAATACGAAGCGTGATGGCTAGACTGTCATTCTCATTATCCCAACCATCATTATGACATCCATTTTTCTACACCCTTACGACAATAAATTCTAGTGCTGATTCTTGACCCTTGCAAAACGCATCCTGCCTTTTCCCTTGTCATCTTTTGTCCACGTATATGGAAATCACATATACGAATAAGAGAACTCACAATATGCATTGATGATGGAAACACAATGGCCGGAAAATGATAAGGAAAGATCGATTTGGATTCATGATGTGCATGTTTTATGATTGATATTTTCTACATTAATTTGTATGCTTAAAGTAAAAGCACATTTTGTATCTTGGATTATGGGAAAACACGGGCTTAAAACTATGATAAAGGAACAAACTCCATATTGGTGTGTAAGAAGACGGTTTTATAATTCTTTTTTGAATTAATTAATATTTTTGTTTATATTTATTCAAAGTCTAACTACACCGTAATATTGAGACAATATATTAATAAACTGTTAAATTTATCCATCGCTGAGATTGGACTTTTGCACATCTCAAACAAATGTAACATTGTTGATGTATTTATGGTTGTAAACGATTTAACTTGAGATGATATGATACCGAGCTCAACCATGAACTCGAACTCGAACTAAAGTTCAATTTGATGTTTCAAAGCTTAAGATGGCTTGAGCTTAAAATTTATTGCTCAAGATCTACTCAAAGTAGCATTGAATAAACTTAAATTCAACTTAATTAAGCTCATTTAAATTAGATTTATCTAATTAAAATAATATTTACATTTAAACTCAACCCAAACTTGCTTAATGTTTAAACTCAATTTGAGCTCAATTAGACTTATGAATTAGTTGAGTCAACATGATTCGATTAAATATATAGTTGAACTTGAGTAAATCACAAATGGTTTAACTCATCTACACCCTTAGCTATATTACTAAAGAAATAGGATGAAACTTGGATAAAGTTAAGCGGAGATCCAAATTGATTGATGTTGGACCAACAATGAGTTGTAAGTTGGAGTGAAATGCCACTCAAACCAAGAGATAGCTAATTCACCCAAAAATGTATTGAAGCATAATGGTTAGATAGACATTTAGGGATAGGACATTCTTTTGGTATAGGTCTCGAGAAGTAGAAAAGGGTAAGATATGAATGATAATATATTTGCTTAACTAAAAAAATTTAGTGATAAAACTATAAATTAGCAACAGTTTATAAGCCAATGGTTAATGCATGGAATTAAGGCCTTTAAGGCAATGGTTCAATCCCAACTTAACTAATTTTCTTACATTCAATTCTTACAAACTACTTTTCATTTTCCTTGTTGCATTCTTTATTTCTTTATTCTTTACTCTTTTTCCTTTTTGTTATTTCTTTCTCTATTTCACAAATTTTCAAACATAATTCTATCTCTATTTTTTTTAAAATATTTTTTCTAGCCGTATTGCTCTTAAGTTATAATTTAATTACTTGAATATTTTCTACACATTTTTTTAAATAGTTTTAGTAGGCAATATATACAATAAGTTTTCAGGAGAAATTTTTTATTAGAAAGTATTAATAATTAACTAAATAAAATTATTTAACTTGCTATTGATTAATCAATAACTATAACATAAATTATATCTATAAATCTTCTAGTTTACTTCTTGTCATTTTTCTTAGAAATTAACTTATTTATATTATATATTCAAAAATCAAACATTGGATTTCTTAATAAAATCCATTTATATATATATGGTGTACCTTAGTCATCAAGATTAGATGCATATTTTCTTATCAATGATTCTACATTGATTTAAATGTAAACTTGGCCCTCCAATTTGTTGTGCATCCATCCCCAACAAAAACTGCTACTTATTTATCATTTCTATATGTTAAAGATCAAATCCGGATTCAGTGGTATATTCAAGCTCACAATGCATTTAAATCCCATTATTTACACTTAAAGTGTTTGCGTTTCACATTAAAACTGAGAGTACATACATTCAAGGTAGATTCACATAAATTCACTTATGTGAAAATCGTACGTTAATCCAAAACTCTTTACCCCTTTACTTTTTGTATCTGTTATTTAATGTTATTTTCAAACTAACATAGCCACCTATGTTTCACATAATACCTTCAACACATCTGTCTTTTAAACCCAATTCTCAACTATATAAAATTTGTTTTTGGGAGGAAAATGTTAATAGGTCAAGTAACCTCATAACACTTCTTTAAAAATCAAATAAAAAACTTTTTATATTTTTATATATTTGCATTTTATGAAATGTTAGTTGATTTTTAAAAATTTGGAAAGCTTTTTTCCCCTTCCCTTTCCCTTTCCCTAGTCCATTAACAAGTGTTGGCACTTACTAATAAAACTTTATCTAAAAACTCATTAAGAATGTACTTACCTAACAAAGTAAGATTTGGAGCTCTTCATAATCCATCCTTCATAAATACCTGTATGTATCAACATCTATACTTTCTATGCTTCCAATGCCGAGTTTTCATATATAAAACCCTCAATGAGATTAATCAAGTTACCTAAAATTTTTAACTAGAATTGGAATCTTCATGACTACTATGTCCCTCCATAGCCCAATTCACAATAAAGTTGGTAAAGTAAGATGTCGAATGAAATAAAAATCCTATCTTCTTCTCTCCTCTCTCTCTCTTGATTTCTCTTTATGTTCTTCCTGTAGCTCCTTTTGCTATTATAAACGGTTGAACTGCTTTTTCCCATAGAGGAGAAGTGTTACCGCGGGGAAGTAGTGGTGTTGGGATTAAGATTAAATTTTACCCGTCTGTACTGTGTTTAACTCTCAACCTCTCTCTCTGCAATTTTCACTAGGGTCCATGAGTCACTTGTTCTTATTCCCATAAGTCCAATATCTTGTCTCCACCTAATACTTGCGGTGTAAGGCTTTGTTGTCATTACAAAATTAAAGACTCCTTATTTATTCTTCCCATCGTTAAAAATTCTACCTCCTTTTTTCCATAGTATATCTCGCTATAAGCTTATTTAATACCTTCTTATTTAGCTTATTAGTTTTCCAAAATTCAAATCTATTACTTATTTTTTAGCCAAATACGAGTGCAAATATTACAGAAGGGGGATATCAAATATGGTCATCTTATTGAAAAACCAATACTCATATTATAAAGACTTTGACGGTTTATTATTTATACAAATAATCCAAATTTTCTATCTTTTATGCTTTTTTAGAGAAAATTGAACATAATTTATATTTTAGCACTTTTGAAATTAACTAATTTATATTTTTCTCTTTTAGCAAACTATAATCTATATTTCATTACTATTTGCCACTTTTACCCATGGTGGCTGCCAGCCACCCCTCTTGGAGTGGTGGCTAAGGTGGCTGAAGTTTACAAAATATTTTTGCAATTCTCTCTCTCTCTCTCTCATGTTTTGAAAGTAAGATTTTGCTTCCTTCATCTTCTCCAAAACTCATGGAAGCATTGTGTAATGAACGCATTAATTTTGGGAAGATGGGTTATGGTATCACTAATTACCAAACCATTATGTCGTGTGTTTTGTTTGATTTACATTATCATTTTGACGCTAAGCTGTATTATCGCATTCACTTTGTGATATGTTCTCATTTTGACATCAAATTTTGAACTTTTGTTTCTTACGTGGTCGTAACCGACCGGTCTTGGGATATTGATCAAGGCAGCTAGGGTTTTATAAAAATTCCTACAATCCTTTTTCGTTTTTGTTTTACAATTTTTTGTAAATTTTATAATTTATTATTGTATCATTAATTAAATTAATTAATGTTGACTAATTATTTATTGAAACGTCTCCTCTGAGTAACAATGACAGATAATGGTGAAACAAAGGCCATCGGTTTGTTAAAGGAAAAAGAATATAGATTGCAAAAGCTCCAAAAAAGTCTATTATATTTTTGTAATTTTCCCCTTTCTATCTTAGTTGTTGAAACATGATAGTATAATTCATTTTTTTAAGCATTTAAACAAAACTTCAATATGCCTTTGCTTACGATACATGATATCTTAACAAAATCCTTCTGTTTTTAGTTTGAGCTTTTATATGGTTGTCCAAACGCAGATGTATAGTACTATGTGGATGCGCCATGCGTGGCAAATGAATAGAATAGTACTACAAACAATCGTAAACATATAAATATAACAATTGATAAAGGGAAAAAAAAAAATAGAGAAGTGAATTGAGATTTTACATGGTAAAAACCTTAATAAAAGGACCAAAAAAACCTTTGGAAAAAGAGGAAAAACCACTGTATGAGAATGAGACTATAAGATAAAATTACATGATACGGAAACTTTCTCGAATAATCTAAATTATGGTAACTCTATAGAGTTTCTAATTATACCTACAGGCTAAAAGGAAATAAGAAAAAGCTTGGTAAGTTTGTTGTTGTACTGTAATTTCATCTTGAATGAAATTAAATATATTCTTGGGTACATCGTGCGAGTTATGCCACCTTGAAAATGAGTGGTGATATTTATTGTGAGTACTCGTCACATTGAAAAAAAAGATTACCCAGTTTACGTTACATCTTTTTCAGATTCCGGTAGCCAATTCTGGTGGGGCAATGGATAAGGTTTTCAAGGCCTGAACTCAATCCTTTCTTTTACCTTTATATATATATAGATTACCGTAGTTTTATTTATTTTATCAGTTACATATAAGATAAAATGATTGTACAAGAATTCAAACTTAAAATCTCCTATTCTAATATTAAGTTATGACTAACACAATAATTATTTGATTTAAAAACTTATAATTATAGATATGGTGTAAATTTTATATTTATTATTTAATATCAAATATGACAAATAAATACTTAATTAAATATATTATTTAATAACTGGAGATCTCATATTTAAAATTAAAAATGCACAAAGTTTTCACATTATCCTTAGAATTTCAGTTAGAAAGGGTCTAGGGATTGCTAGACCCGTTGAGAGCATAACCAATTGTTCGATAAGATACCAAAAGAATGGCTGACTCATTGCATAAGAAAATCTTTAAGCATACCACCATTATTTTCTTGACATTAGAAATGATAACAATATTACACAAAAAAAGAATATTCAAATACATATGCGGTACATACAAATCCGTACATTATTCTTCCTGCCAATCTATATACCCACAGAAGTAAAAATCAGAACGATCATCACATATATAAATAATACATGTATATATATATATATATTACCATTTAAACGATTTAATATATGTATATAAACGCTATATATATTTACTTCCTTTATTTTTTTTCCCTATACCCCAGAATTCTTTTACCATCCACTATTTCTTCATTTTTTTAATTTTTTTTTTCCTTTCGCCAATTCCATCTGCTAGTTCACACCAATGTATAAGCACAGTATAATAATTTGACTGTCCTATACAATTATAATGTCCTGGAAAAAATAATAAATTTAGATAGCAGAGAAAGCTTCCTCACCCTGATCTTGATTTCCAAAACAAGGAACGGGACTAGGGCTACCGTTTCTATTGAGAAGTTCCTCAATCATTTGCAATGCAATTCTCTCTTCTTCATCCATTCTAGCTCTTGCACTCATTTCTTGATCGCCAATTCCTGAATGCTGTTCCATTACTGTTGAAGAAGAACTCATGGATGGAGGTGAAGTCACGCCTTGAGAAAGTTCAGCATTATTGTTGTTGCTTTTGTTGTTGACATTATTATTTCCAAATTGCACGGTCATGACCCAACTCGAGTTGTCCGAGCGTTGTCCGGCCCGTTTTTGCCACACACCGATATGCGAATTCTCGGTGTCGAGTCGAAGGCAGGTGAGGGAAGGGGAAGGAGATTTACTACACTTTCGGAGTTTTGCATGAAGAATTTCTGATAAGCCTTTAATGGATGGAAGGGATGAGGAGGCCGTAGGACTCTGATGTTCCTGCAAATTTGCGCCATCGTTTGAGCCTCCAATCGTGGTTGTTGACGTTGTTGGAGTTTGCAAGACTGGGAAATTTGTCTTTGCATTGCGACCACACATTAAAATGGCTGCTTGATCATAGGCTCGAGCTGCCTCCTCCGCCGTCTCGAATGTGCCTAGCCACACCCTTCTCTTCCTACAAAAGCTTATCATTAATTTATTTTCTATATGAGAAGGAAGAAGTCCAAAGAGTCTAAACATTGAGATAATTTACATTTCAATACACTTTAAAAACTTTTTCCTAAAGTGAAAACCTGTTTGGAAATACGGATATCTACTACTACACATAGTTCAAGTACGACATTATTATCATCAAAGAAGGTTTTTGTTCTTTACTAGCTACTGCCCATAACATCTTCTAAATGAAAGCAACGATTGAACCTGCTCTATATCGTTAATGCCACTAAACTATAAACATGTCAATCACTAGGGATCGCCAATTCTATAAGACAACATAAAACGGCACGCTTTACACATACATAATATTCATATTACGTGTACAGTAACTAATTAAAGTAATATACATTGGATTCGGATAGATTGCTTGATATTACAAGTTACGTTTACAGGTTTTTTCCACATATATATAGTAAGTTATAGCGGATCTTACAGTAAAGGGTGGCGGATTTCTGACACCCAAGAGCCCCAGTGTCGCTGCCTCACTCCTCTGAATTTCTTTGATTGCACCATATTTGGATGCTATTTTGGGGGGAGAGAAAAACGGATAGAAAGATATATATATATATATATATATAATAGAAGGAGAGAGAGAGAGAGAGAGAGAGAGAGAGAGAAAGGACTAGAAGGGGAACAGAACATGTGATGGCAAAAGTTCAGTGAACAGGGGAAATATAAAGAGGAGAGAAAAGCAAATAAGGTTTTGAGGCGATGGGTACACTGTCGGCGAAAAAAGTTGAACTTCACCATGCAATGACTTTGGAAATGTGTAATAAACGAAGTCACCTACACCCAGCTTCCATAACATAGTAACCAACCTTGATTTGAGTTGTATTTTGGGCTATCATATTATATCTATCATTTAACCCCAGTTTGTGTTCATATCTAACAAGAAAATTATGAGAAAGGCCCATGGATTAATAAATTCTTCTCAAGTGATTAATAAATATACCGTTTTGCTGATTTTTATTATCAATTATCTAAAGAAAACGGTTAATTATAGATAACATACCTATTTTTTTTTCTTTCATTTTATATAATTGTGTTTTGTATTTTATGCTTCATATATCTGTGCTTTCCTTGGTATTTTAACCGTTAGATCACAATTTGGCACAAAGCACGCGAGAGAACAAAAAAAAAAGAAAAAAACCCAAAAACCTTTTTTTCGAAACACCATTCTAGCAAGAGGATTATTGGATCCTTTTGAAAAATGGTGAAGAGAGTGGGTCTTTCATGTTCCAAATCTTAAAATTAAAGCAAAATTTGCAAGACGGGAAAAAAGTATAGGTATGCAAAGTGTAAAAAAATTAAAAGGCTGATTTATTGAGGATTTTATATATAAACTTATAATGAAATTTATGTGTAAAAAAGAATTTATAGTAGTATATGGAATTTGTTTTTCTTCCCTCTGTACTATAAATTTATTTGTATATTAACTTGCGTCCGTATCCAATACTTTTATTGTGTAATTAATTATTCTAGAACCAAAAGGAAAGTACATGAATATGGATTGGACGACTGTGAGGAGTGCAGAGAGGGAGAGGGGCCAATGCAATAACTTGACCCTAAAAATTAAGGCACCCCTGCGTGATCATTAAATAAGGCGAGAGGGAGAGAGATAGGAGCTTCTTTACTACAATCACTTGTGCCCTTTAAGATGTGTTTCAGAGTTGTTATAAAACTCTAGGCCCTTCTCTCAAATATCTTTTTCCAAGAAGTTGAGATGGCTTATTTAATCTTTTAACGACATGGGAAGACGAGCACCGAAAAGGGTTCTGTACATTGAGAGGGAACAGAGCTGATATGGTCACATTGTGGTCTGTCAAGTGCTCCGACATGTATCTACGTTAGTACGCATGTAAATTCTCTCATGAGACAGGCATTTGTATCGAAAGGGGAGAAGTATAGTGAAAGACTACAGCACGGTCGAGTGATCTTCAACATTATGATATGATGAATCCAAATATAGGTGTGTGGTACCCGAAACCGAAACGTTGCCGGTAGAAAAGATATGTAATCCTTATACGTGCAAATTCTAACTAAAATCTTTTGAGTGTTATAAGTTGAATGAAAGATATATTGAGTCTTGAAAGTTTATGTATATAAAAGAAAAAACTCTATTAATAGTTTAATTCGATCCATCTATTTAAATCAAACTGCAAACCAACTCATTAAGGACAAACTAAGTATCACCAAAGAGTAAAAAAATCAAATTTCCGATTTGATTTGTTCTGATGTGATCCGATTGAGTGTTTGTCTAGTCTATTTCCTTCGTTCACACCTAATCAAGGTTTTCTCGGACATGAAAGGTTTGTGAAAGGAACAAGTATCTACGTTATTACTCGTGTAAATTATATCGTAAGACAAACATTTGTATCGAAAGAGGACAAGTATCATGAGAGACTTCAGGAC
Organism: Laguncularia racemosa; assembly: GCA_037954665.1. Lineage (NCBI taxonomy): Eukaryota > Viridiplantae > Streptophyta > Magnoliopsida > Myrtales > Combretaceae > Laguncularia > Laguncularia racemosa. The sequence goes on along the minus strand of JBBMOL010000094.1, from coordinate 558,755 downwards.
AGCCAAGTGATCTTCAACATTATGATTTGATGAATCCAAATATAGGTGTGTGGTACCCGTAATTGAAACGTTGCTTCAAGAGCTGGCAGAGCACATAGTTTGGAGAAAAGATATTTGATCCAGTTACATGCAACTTCTACCTAAAATTGAGTGTCATAAGTGGAATGAAAGATATGTTGATGGAAACAGGTATATTTATACTTAACTATCTAAATTTCACATGTTTGAAATAATTATTTCGAATCATGTTTGGTTTTAAAAAATGGGATTCCAATTATTTACTAATGCAATTTCATTATTTTGAATTAAAAATAAAATAGAAATCTCATTTTTAAAGAATCATATTCCTTAAAATCTATGGAATCTCTTTTACCTTATCCTTATTAGGATTGTAATTCCTAAACCCTCTTTACCCATTGTGTATATCTATTTTGCTCTCTTATTTATAATTCTAATGTTTATTTCAATGCAATAAAAAAAATAATAGCATTCGATTTCATTTATCTATATATAACTTACCAAATAATTGGTTGGTAATAAATATTTCAAAAAATTAGAGTTTAGGAATTAGATTATAGAACCGGAAACAAGCATGTTTAATGGTTTTTAATATTCGAGTTCCACAAGCTAGGTTGAACCGTCGAAAAGACCTCAATAGATTAATTCGGTTACAAACAAGATTTAACCATGATGTTTTTTATAGAAAGATTTCACCATTAGTTATATGCTATACGGATTGTTATATATGGTAAGCAAAAGCAAAATAAGGATTGCTTGGTAAAATCATAAATAAAAAGAACTTTAAAACACTTAAAAGATACTAAAAGTTACCAATCCTTGAATATTGTAGATAATTAGTTAATGTCTCATCGTAAGCAGATTTCAATTTAATAGATTATAATTAACATCTTAATAATGTTCATTCATAAATTGTTTAAATATGGTGCAAATACTATTACATAATTGTATTAGTATATTTTGCTTATTCTAGTTTTATATTATTATTAATGGTTTTTCCATATTTATATGAAATAACATATTTTTACAAAAGAGTTAAAATCTCTCATACCATGGAAATTTATGTAGTAGAATTATATCATTTTACATTAAATAATGTAGTACTTACAACCCTCAAAAAGCACTAGCTTTATATGATGGACAGACTCTCCTACACATAAAAAGAATTGTTTAGAATTAATGGAAATAGTAGTAAAAATATATAAATTAATAAAAATGAAAAGAAAAAATATAATTGGTCAAAAGGTAATAATACTATTGAAAAGTTTTGAATCATAAATATTACTATTAATGGTGATTCAATATTTATATACAATAACACCATTATATATTAAAATTTACATCATTTTATATTAAATAATCCAAAGGTAATACCCTAAGAAACTAAACTTCCCGTCCAAACGTATATGACATTTTTTAGACACATAATAGTAAGAAGAAAAAGAAGAATTGTTAATGGGCATCGGTGATGTCCATCGTGATTCAAATAGCCTAGTTTCTTGGGGGGTGTTCTCCAAAAATATTGCCTTCGCATCCCCATTGGAGGCCGATCTTTGGAGTGTTGCTAGGGTTTTAGAAATGGCACATCGCTTGAGCCTAGATAATATTATTCTTAAATTAGACTTTATGGAAGCTATAAAATGGCTTAAGACCTCTGAGGTTGTTGACCATTGTGTTCTTTCGCCTATGGCTGTTTTATGTGAGGAAAAAATGAAGGGTTTCAATAACCTTAAAATTTGAACAATTCTTCATGGAGGAAACAAGGTGGCTAATTATCTTGCAAAGTAATCTGGGTAGGATTGGCAGTAAAAATTTCTGTTTTTCTCTAGTACGCCTATGCTTAGCTAGTATTCTGTCGAAAGACCTTATGGCTTGTAATATGGAGGATCCTCCTCCGTTTTCGAAACTAGATTAGAATCTAGGTTTTTGTTTGTGTTCAAGTTGTTTCTTCCTACGTTTTGGTTATGCCTTGTTATGATTTATGTTGAATAAATGAGATTTATGAGAAAAATTTGTTAACCATCCGAAGGTATCAGCATTGAAAAGTTAAAAAAAAAAAATTGATAAAATAACCATAAATGATTTTTTCTTTCTTTTCTTCTCTCTTTTTTTTTTTGCCCACAAAAACATGAATCTCATTCATTGAAGTATATTGGATACAAATGCATATAGTACAGAAGTACAAACCAAAAAAAAAAAAAAAAAAGTGGATTCAAAAATCCAATTTGTACACATTTTGGTAGAATTTAGTCAACCCATTTGACTTTGACAATAATTGGCGAGAAAAAAAAAAAAAAAAAAAAAACCCTTTACGTGGATCCATATCATCCATGTGTATTGAACTTTAAGCCCATCGTCCTCTGCTTTAATGCGATAACATGCTAGTTGTTCTTACTGGCTTTGACGACGCAAGTTGTCTCATTGATTGTTTTAAGAGGTAAGAAGTAACATCCAAGGACCAGACATTATGTTCCGTTATATTAAAATCCAACTAATTGATTTATGTCATAAAGCCCGTTGGGCCTTTGTTTTCGTTGGTGTAGGCCCAGTAAATTAATTTACATTGATTGATTTCTCGCTCCACCTGTTTTGGATTTTTAGGGCCTAATTTTAGTCCTTTTTTTTTTTATTTCTTCAATTTAACTTAAAATCTATGGTTAACTAAATTTTAGATATTTAAAAAAAAATTTGAAATCAAATACTTCTCTCAGTATTTCCACTTGCGTCCTTCAATTGCCTTCTTTTTTTCCCCCTTTTTATTGGCCATAATCCTCTGTTGTTATTAAGTAGGTATTCTTATATAAATTTTCTCAATAAATATTGTATCTACATAAAAAAAAAAAATTGATTGAAGTTACAACTTTGACTTTTCGTTATTATAAAGGTTTACAATTTTACTCAAATAATATAGTGTTTAGTATTCAATTTCACATTATGAGAATATTATGAGATTTTTATCACAAAAATTAAAAGATTTAAAACTCAATTGAAAAATACCAAAGTTTTAGGAATTAAAATTTCCCTTTCCATATGATACATTTTTTTTAAGCATGTTAGCAAAGTTTTTTGGTATATTAACGGAAGAGAAAGGATTAACCTATGTTACACATACAAATACAACTAGGATAAGTCGTAATAGGGTACCTAACCCAACCGGCCCAATAAAAACTCTATAGGGTTTAGAGTCGGATTTTGGGATATGAAATAAAACCCTACAAAGTTTAGGATCGAGTTATGAAATTTAGAAAAAACCTGGTGGTAAAAACCTGACTTTATATTTTTTTATATAATAAATTAATATTATAATTTATAATTAGTATAATTGATTTTATTATTTTTTTTATTTTAAGTTTTTTAGAATTTTCCCCATCCCAATTCCCATTTCTCGCATGCGTTCTTCCCTTCCTACTCCTGCTAAGGTCGAACCGAACTATTGAAGAAAACAAATTAGTTCCTAACTTTATAGGAGAATGAAAGAAATCATCAAAATCCAACTTCCACTTCTAAGGCTAGGTTTTTAATATTGGAAATAGTGTAAGTTAGTAATGTATAGTTCCAGCTTCTAGACTCCAAAGGTTGACTCTAGTCTAATATTCTCTCCTCTATCTGTTGACTCTATGCCACTGTGTTGTGCTGTTTTGCACCTTTTTGCTTTGCAATTGCATTTGGTTTTCACTATTCTGTTTTGTTCCTCCTCCACCTCCACAAACCACAGACCATGACTAACGACTCCACCCAGTGGCCCACCTCCATGCTACTTATACAACCTACCTCCATGTCTTGGACCTCTCTCGCTGTTGGTTGCATGAAAAGTGGAAAACCCCTTTTTCTCTTTCTATCCCTTAGTCTCTTTGTCGCGACTCACACCCGCACACGGCGGCTGGGTTTAGAGTTAGGTTTCAGGTTATCCCTTTTACAAATAGGGCGGGTTCAGGGCAAAGGAACAAAAGCATTATCGAGTTAGCTTGGGTTTTGGACATTTCTCTTCTCCCTTAGGTTGGTTTTGGGTTCCAATGAACCTTCCTAAACCTTGCCCATTTACATCACTAGGTACACAACCTAGGAATGCCAAAATATTATCTTTAATTTCTCATTGAGTTTCCGTGGTTCCAAATCAGAGAACGTGTAGTTTGATCCAAGCCTTTTCTAATTAAGAATCAGTCCATACTTGCCCTAAGTCAAGGTATGACACCTAGAATTCTAAATATATCATAGGGATATACAACCATTACTTATAAGCTCAAATTTACTCTACCCATTTGGAACACATTGTTGCAGCTATGAAACCATTGATCCAAACTCTTTATCTTTACTCTATTAGAGGTTAATCTAAGACAACTGAAAAAAAAATATTAAAAATTTAAAAAAGTTGTGATATCTCATATGTAATGTAATGTAATTCCATATGAATTGTGGGAGAAAAATGATATTAATTTATAAGGTTAAGTAATAAATAATATTTTAACATAAGTTATAAACTTTTTGTGCTAAGTGGTTGAAAAAGGTCCATTACTATTTATTGGTTTAGCTACAAGCTACTTTTAACTTAGGGCATTACAAATAGTATTAGAGTTAAGCCCCCATCAATAGGTGTCTAATTCGGGGATGATTGAAAAAGGAGAAGAACTAAATCCAATTGTAAGGTTTTGGGGAGAGATTGTGATACTTCAAGTAGTTAAAAAGAGTTCACTCGCCAAAATCTCCCACAATTCATGTGATACTTTATTCACATGGAGTATCACAATCTTCTCCTCTAAAACACATAAGGTATCACAATCTCCCCCTATTAAACACACGATGTCCTAATTGCAAGACCTTACAATTGAGCTCAAATCTTCTCCCTTTTTTATCATCCTTAAAATGAGTACCTACTGATAAAGGGTTGGTATTAATACATTTTATAACACTCCAAGTCAAAAGTAGTTGATAATGAAGTCACCAAATACTGAAGAACCTTTTTTAACCACTTGGCTCAAAAGTTTCTAACTAATATTGACATGTTATTAACTAATTAAACTTATATTCTACTACTTAACATTTTACACAATAAACATAGAACTTCATTCATATAGAGTATCAAAATCTCCCACCCCCTCTAAACACATAGGGTATCACACCACTAGACTCATCTGTCTGCTCTTAGCATTCTCAATTATCTTGCACACGAAGAAAAGCCTTTCAAATAGGCCTTTATTCTTTTAGAAGCCTTATAGGCTTCATTTATAAGCCAACTAGCTTCTTCTTAAGCCTTAGGATTCTTTATAAAGCATTGAACTTAACTAAGCCCATCTATCATCAAAAGCTTGTTAAAGTTACAAAAAGGATTAAGGGGGCTTCATCTAATTCATTTATCAATAAAAGTGATCCAATAAATGACATCAATAGCTTATCTCATCTATCCATCTTTGGAATAATCCTACAATTGAGATTAAGCAACAACATCTATAAATAAAGGCCTCATTCTTCTCATTTGCATAATTCAGATTATTGCAAAGAAACCAAGAAAAATCAACACTTTATCGAAATTAGACACATAAAACATCAAAAAAACTAATCAAGTAAGAACAAACAAAAAATGAGCAAGCATGCTCAATTTGATCCATTATCATACATGTGCTTTGCAAAATCAAGTTTGTTTGTTCATCCTCTCATGCTTCTCTCTAACAACATCCCTTTAAATATCATCAGTTTAAGACTTTTCTAGGTTGACCAGCATGCATCTTGCAAGTGATTAACCATGTACAACAACCCTACCCTACAATTAACAATTATGTGGACTTCAACAATATATTGGGATTTTTATGAACTACTATGCGTATTTATGAATGAAAGTAAAATTATGAATTTTATGGCTTATAATGAAAAAAGAGTACACTTTCTACTATTTTCAAGCGTTTTTATAAAATATTAAGGGTTCTAAGAGATTGAAGATGAATTATGCAATTAAAAAAAACAAAGTCACAAGCCTATGAGAAAAGTTACCTAATATCATGTGTTTTTCTAGAAATTATGTTTTAATATTTTTTAATAACATGTAGACATTGATGTAGATGTCAACAAAAATAGCTGTAAAATAAAATTATCAACTATTAACATCTAGCCATTTGATTTTAAGCTAAGGATCTATTTTCCTAAATTTTTTTCTTAAAAAAAAAAAGGAGAGGTAGTTGTTGGTGACCTATCTTTTTAGTTAGGGTGGGAAAAAAAAAAACACCTAATGGATGGTCAGTCCACTCACTAGTAAGTTATGACCCACTTTAAATTTGCAATTATTTTTTTCCCTTTAACCCATTATCAATTGGTTGTGTAACCCAATAGGGAGCCATCACAACTACTAGCCTTCTTCTTTTTTAATTTTTTAATTTTCTTATATTTTGGTATTTTACGTTAATTTATAATTTTGTTTTATAATTTCCTCAAGAAATAACATATATGATGCACATTTTCTATGACCAAAATGAAAAAGGTTTTATCAAAATGATGAATATTGTAGGATAATAAATGATCATGAAAGTCATTTATTGTTAAATGATCCTTGGATGGTGATTGAAGATCTTAACAAAATTGCTGTTAGATATGAGAAAAGTGGTGATAGAGATAAGCCTCAGCAGTAAATTTATAACTTTAATGCCATATGATCTCAAATTGTAATCTATAGAAATGTTGGTTTCTAAAGCCAAGTTTTCACTTGGTCAAATGGGAGATTGAATGGTGTATTTGTTAAAAAGTGTTTAGACAGGAACCTGATTAGCTTAAGCTGGTTAGAATGATTCCTAAGAGCACAAACTACCAATCTTCCTACTTATTTATCTTATTACTTTCCTCTAATCGTTGAAATAAACAAATGTAATGGGAGAGGGCAAAAGTTATTTAGATTTGAACAAAAGTGGCTTATTAATGAGGGATGTAATGTAGTGATAACACGAAAAAAAAAGATCTCAAACTATTATTAAGCTAGATTTGAGAGGGCTAATGAATAAGCTAAGTGCACATCAAATTACCTTGATTTAATATAGTAGGTTTCACTTGATAAATAGCCTAAAGGTTATTAAGGACCTGCATAACCAGTTAGTTATTTCACAAGATTTAGCAATTGATGATATGATCTATGAAGAAGAGATGCTTATTCAATAACAATTGGTTGTTGCATTGAAAGATGAGGAGTAATACTGGTTTCAACAATCTAGATTAAATTGGATAAAAAAATGGAGATAAGAATACTAAGTTTTTTCATCAATGTATGTTGAATTGTCATGCAAAGAACAAGATCTTCACAGTTAAAGAATGTAATGGTGTCTACCATGATAACGAAGTAGATATTAATGATGTGTTTCTGGAGTATTTTCCTCTCTTTATCAAGTAGGTGTGTTGATAGTAAGAGACATAGTGGATAGCAACTTGCAGTGAGTAATTAATAGTGAACAAAAATGCTTGGTTAATGTAGAAAGTAAATAATAAGAGGTTAAAGCAGTGGTATCTCAATTAGGTCGTTTTAAAGCTCTAGGACATGATGAATATGATGGATTGTTCTATTAATCACATTGGAATATTATCAACTCATGCACCCTAGAAGTAGTCAAGAATTTCATGGCATCATATATGTTTTCTCCTTCTTTTAATGTTACAGATACTATTTTAATTCCTAAGGTTAATCTTCCTAATGATATCTCCCTAATTTTATCCTATAAGTTTGTGCAATTTTACTTATAAAATCATTTCAAAGTCCCATTTTATAGTTTCAACATAATTTAAGGTAATAGGATATTTATGACGAAGATGATAAGTGGGCCATTAAATAACAATTTAATAAATTGGGAACATAAATCGCTATTTAATATTTTAGATAATAGAAATTCATTAGAAATGGCTATTCAGTAAACTAAATATTGTAATGGCAACTTCATATGAAATAAGAGGAGAATGGATTAACCATTCTTCCCAGGTGAACATGTAGTAATGGATTTGACTAGCCTCACAAATTTTGTCAATTTAGGCATTGATCCTTGCCTTACTTAAATATTTTGCTTCATTTGCTATTGTCAACCTTGAATTATACCTACAAGAGTTTGCAAAAAAAAAAAATCACCATTGCTTCATTATGTTCTCAAAATATTAGCCAGTTGAGGTTCTAGGGCCTCTAGCTCTTGCCTTTTACCAACATAGTAAGCAATAACTCTATCTATCCTAGACATTTTCTACATAGAAGCTATAAAAAGGGGAGAACTCATTTAACTAAATTCTCCAATTACAACACTTACACATGCATAGATATAATCACGTGTTTAGCCTTCAATTTTCAATTTAACATAATACAACTAAAACCATAAATCAAAATAAAGAAGATAATAAAGGATTATATCATATTTTTTTCATTACTGTCAATTTCATAATATGTCTTATTCCCAAAAAAGAAAAGAAATCCTATCATTTATTATTCATTGTCAATAATTTTTGGGACTTCTTTTCCTGGTAGAGATATTGATCTAATTTAGATTGTAGTATGCAATGTCCATACACTAATCACCAATAACCATATACAGTCATTTTTAAATATCCCATAAGTAAATAATTAAATAAATTGTGCATTTTAAATTCAAGACTTATCTCATTTTACTACCCATACTCATTTTTATTGTTTCATGGATTAATTTCCTAAGTTCCCTAAATATTATGAGCATAAGTTTTAATATTACCTAAAGCTATCATGCCTTAAGACCATTAAGATGTGATAATTTTGCCACATGCTCTTACAAATGGTAGGGTCATACAAGCATCTAGAATTCTACATACTCAAATACATATATAATCTCAAAAAAAAAAAAAAAATTACATCCATTTCATGATTTCTTAAAATTTCAATGATTTGTTAAGGGAAATCTATAAAACTAAATGATTTATAACTTGTTCCTAAAATAAAATAAAATAAAATACTACAAGTCTATCAATAACATGCTTTCTAGATTAAGTCATACTAAATGTCATAGTAAATTGATGGACTATAGTCACACCCACCACTACCAATCTATATGTTGTATCTTAGGCTATTACAACAATCCTCATCACCATAACTATTTGTACCTAAAATATTTAAACTTCCAAATGAGTACTATAATACTTGTAAGGGAAAATTGTCATAAAAACATATAGATGTCAAACCCATGCATCATGCCTGATTAATTATCTTATTCAAATGGGTGCGGGTCTCAGTTAAGAACGATGATGATCTACCTTTCACATGGCGCACAATTCCATGGATAGTTCCATTCGACATTGTGATAGAGGACATAGCTTACGATCATTGGCTTTGATTATGCCATTAGGAATTTGATTAAGACATTGCACAATGGTTCAGACACTTTGTCGCATCTCTTCAATATTGTAATACATGGTTAAATAAAAAATATATAGGCATATAAATATATAAATACATATGTTATTATTACAAAATAGAAAAATAAAATAAAATATAATAAGAGGTTAATCCGGTAAATAATTGTATTAGTCGGGGGTAAAATCAAATTTTATTGGCTATAGTATAAAAGCTATCCTAACCTAGGGTTTCTCCTTTTTGCTAATTTTACAATTTCTAACAGTAGCATATAGAGACACGAATAGAGAGAACCCCCTACAAAAAAGCCTAAGGCGATTTAAAAAGGAATCAAGCGGCAAATTCAACAGGTAAGAATCTTAGTTAGTAAAAAGGAAGTCTATTATAACAATTAAGGAGAAATCACAAAATTAATTTGGTTGTTCATAGGGATTGGATCGAAGGTTGGATTGAAACGAACGAAGGATCAACCAAATTCGACATTCCAAGTGTAAATTGCATCAAGTATTTTGGAACCCAAAGTTATATTAGATTTGATGAATACAATGATTTATTAGGTTTAAAATCATAGCAATTAAGATTGGAAATGAAATTTGAGAGCCAAATTGGGGTTTGTGACAAACAGGAGGGTACACGATCAAGTATACGATCATGTACCAGGGTATGCTGAACTGGGAAAATTGTACAATGAGGTATTTGTGATGGACAGGAGGGTACATGGTCAAGTACCTGACTATGTATCAAGGTGTGCTAAACTAGGACAATCGTACTTGGGTGTGTTGAAGTTTGAATGTACATGGTTACGAGCATGGTCGTGTACATGGGTGTGTTGAAGCTTAAAGTTTACAGAATGATACATGGTCTCTAGCATGATAGTGCTTCAAGCCGTGCTTCCCTACACGACTACTTTATTGATCGTGTTATGCAATAATTTGTCCTATTTAATTCTACTTTATTTTATTATCATTTCAAAACATGAATTTAAAAAGAAGATACTTTTGGAAAGGAAATTAAATGACTAGAACGAAGTAGAAAATTTAGTGAACTTAGAGTACTTGTAGAATTAAGCTAAGTGTAGTTCCTTGTAATTGAACATGACTACCTACTTGGTTAGAGACATACGAGATCATTGTAGAGACATCTGTTCAAGTACGTGTTTACCTTGTTTGTTGGTTATGATTGTTAGGTAGTTATCAAATGAATTGGTTATAAGAATTTTGTAATGTAGTGTAAAATGTGAATGAAATGTTGCATGTGGCTTATGCTTGGCTCGACTTAGGAGCCCGTAGTGGTATATCCCTATGGGGCATCTCAATGATTGGTATACCACGTTGTCCCTAGTGGAGCCATGAATTGAAATGATCTGAGATAGATTAAGATTATATGAGGTTCGCAGTGGTAGTTCTCACTAAGACAATATTGTGTATATTAAGGTTATGAGTACCCCCGTGTTATGAAATTGATTATAATTGAAGTGTAAGTTGATGTATGATTGTTTTATGGATTAATGTTACATTTATGCATGTGTTATTAATGTAGTGTGTCATCCGCATGTGAGTGTGTTACTCACATACTAAGCTTAGGCTCACCCCACTTCCTATATATATATATATATATATATATTTTAGCTACAAGTGAGAATGACGAGTAAGTAAAGTATGATGAGAATGAGAACTTGGTAAGACATTACATGGATGAAAACGAGAGAGATTATTATTATGTGAATGAGAAGTGAAGAAATTGGGAAGACTTGTAATTTGAAATTTTTTCAGTTGAATTGAAATTATGGAGAAAATAGCATACTCCTAGTTATGTTAAACAATACAGGAAAATATTTGTTTATTTTAGGATTATAGTCAATGTTGTCACAAGTCAAACCGTAGAATCGTTTGAGTTTACATTCTTACTTTACTATCTTTAGTTAACTAGGTCACAAACTCAGTTTAGAGAAAAATTGGATGGAATCATGAGATAATTCGGTAAACTCGATGAAATCGCGAGTTTGGAGACGTTTCTACTGATTTTGGTTTCATTTTAGTTTTGAATTACGTTCGTGTGCTGCTGCTCCTACTGTACCTACATGGTCATCAAGTGTGACCTTCTAATCATTTTAGAAATGATGATGCACCTTGCTGGAGTTAAAAACATGGAAAGTGACCAAAAAGAAAAAAGACTTATTGTAGTTATTTCTACTCTGGTCACATTGCTATCGGCTAGGAAAGAAGATGTTATAGATAAGAGAAGTTTTGTTCTGGCTAGTTAGATTTAGTACCGATAATGAACAAAGCTTGATAGCCCAAAAAAAAAAAAAAAACCGCAACTAATGGAGCTTGTTTTAGTCAATCAACTAGAGTCTTCTACAATGACAAGTAAGACGTGACAACATCGCATTCGGCTGATACGACTCAATTCAACTCTCGTGGTTACTCTTTCTTGAGTTAAACAAAGGCTCAATTAGCTGTGAAATTCATACATAAGCAGGAAATGGAAGATATGGCATTGTCAAATCTGTACAAACATGAGTGAAGAAAAGAATGAAAAGAAGAATGAATGATAGAAGAAGATGAAGCCATAAAAGTAGAGAAGAAATGGTATTAAGAGTAATGGAAATTGGTAAACTAAAATATATATACCTATTATACTCGAATATGAGCTAGGAAGAATAAGGTAATGATGTTTGCTATATTTTTTTTCTTTTTTTCCCTTCTAGACGTGTTCTTGAAATAAGCTTTAGGGGAATAAATATTCTCTTTTGGACGTATGATATGGTGAGTGGTGACATCTTACCTTGAAATCATATGTTTGTATAAGGAATGTATCGTTGTTTCATGTTTAGCTACTGTGTAAGCTGGCGATCAGCAAATGGTTAATCACAATTGTGCATGCAAAATATAAAGTTTACTAGGTGACAACGGTAGACTACATCGTATTCATTTTTTTGATCTTCTAAAGGGACCATATGTTGGTGGTCAAGTGGTAATTTGCATTAGGTATACTCTCAGATACTATACAAGGGGAGCTATAAAATTAGAGACTAAATTTGTTTCTTTTCATGAACACAATATAATGCTAGGTACATAATATTACATGTGAAGCAAGCTACTGATGCATGATGATGTGGAAGCATAGTGATTTCTAATGCTGTTAATTAAATTATGACTTTTAGTGCGACTTATAACCAAAATATATGCTAAATTTCTTTATTTTTATTATCTATTATATTTTTTTATGACTAATATAAGTAAATTTAAAATATTTATAAGCTATTTTAGAAAAGTTATAAAAACTTACGCTTCTACATTTCGATTTTACATTCCGATTCTATAGACCCCTTAGCCATTCTACGTAAAATCACAAGTTTGACAACCATGATTATAGTTTTTATTAAATAATGAGAATTGAAATGATTCATCTGATAGTCATTTATTTTATTGAAGTTATTGTAGTATGCTTGTTAATAGAGATGAACAAGTTTTTGAAATATTATGGAGTTTTTGAGCTTTAGCATATTGCTTTATGGTGGTGACATGTGGCAGGCTGTAATGCTCCAGGTTTTGGGGTGTTATAACTTAAGTGGTATCAAAGCTTAGGTCTTGATGATTTATGGAATTTAGGATATGATCAAATAAAGATTAAGTTAATGAATCAAAGAATTAAATAATGTTCAATAAGTATAGGATTCAATCAGTAGAAGGTAAGTTGGAATCATTAGAACACTAAACTATAGAAACATATGAAATGAAGAGAGTGGGTAAATTAAGGGATAACTATTATGTTATGTTACTTTCACTATTTTATATAGTTGTATTTTACTATATATTCTTGTTTATTTATATATAGGTATATAACTTGAGTATACATAGATGTATACTGTCACTAACTTCCCTTATAAATTCTAACTCTGGGATCATTCTATTGTCTCAATTTACATAGAATGCCTCCAAAAAGAAGTATCATGTGGGCTTCATTTAGTGCTGCATAGGGTAGAGATGCCTTAGAGGATAGGAACCCTCAAGACCACCTTAATAGGAAACCCTAGAGTAAGCTAATGTCACAGTTGCTCAACTTCTAGAGACTATAAATGCTCTAGTGGGAATGTTGATGCAACAACAATAACAACAACATGTTGTGAGACCTATCAGGCTTATAGAGGAACCTTGTGGGCTAGATAAATTTATAAGGTTGGCCAAGGAGTTCTACCTAAAGGTTAATGATCTAATAGAGGTTGAATATTATATCTCTGAGATTGAAAGGACTTTTGAAGCCTTCATGGTCGTTGAAGACAGGAAGGTTAGATATGCTGCTTTTATGCTGAAGGGAGCAGTTGTAGATTAGTGGACCAGTATGTCCAAATTGGCATGAGCTCTTAACCAATGGCAGAGGTTTAAGGAGCTCTTCTATGAAAAGTACTTTCCTAGCAACATTAGAGACAAAATAGAGGCAAATTATTATAACTATCAGTAGGGCGGTAGATATGTAGAAGCATATAAAGTGGAGCTAAACTGCTTAAGTAAGTTCTTGCTAAAAGTAATGAGAGGGGATGATACTTCTTGAGCAAGAAGATTTTTGAGGGGATTAGAGCCTACCTCGCAACATGAAGTGAGGGCTTTTCAATTAACTACTTATGCTAAGGTAGTTAATAAGGCTAAATATTTGGAGTAAAGCAAAAAGAGAATAGATGAACAACTATCGTGTAGATTAGGATTAGTTCTAGGGAAAAGACCCATTTTCAACATACCTTATGCAGATAAAGGAAAGAAGCCAATTGTATATCAAGCCAGACCTGTGGCTTATGTGCCTATACCTTTTCAAACTAGGCCTACACCTTTAGCACTGCCTCTACCACTACAGGCAGGATTGGGTGTGAGGTATCCTAGATGTTTTAGACCCCATGATTTGCAGCATTGTAAATGGCTAGAAGGGGTATGCTTCTCCTGTGGCAAAACAGGACACACCAGTAGGAGTTGTATAGAAATGACCATCCCTCAAATCTTCTGTTATACCTATAAGCAGAGAGGGCACAGATCATTCGAGTGTGGTGCTCATCATACTCCGATGGGTACACCCCCACAAACACAATAGCCTATAAGACCTATAACTAGAGGACCACTGGGTAGAAATTAGAATGTTAGACTAAGACAGAGGACACTTGGTAAGATGTTTGCATTGCAATAGCAGTAGCAGTAGGATGCCCATGATTAGGGTATAATAGCAGGTACATTTCTCATAAACTCAAATACTGCTTATGTGTTGTTTGACATAAGTGTAACACATTCTTGTATATCACCTATGTTTATGAATGTATGTAGAATGAAACCTATTGTATTGGGTGATGTTATGATTGTAAATACTCCTTTTAAAGTAAGAGGGAAATTAGATGAAATATGTAAAGATGTGGAAATTTTAATACATGGCAAGAAAATGCCAGCTGAATTGTTTGTATTATAGATGATAGGATTTGATCTAATTCTAGGAGTGAATTGGTTGTCTAAGTACTATACCACTATAGATTGTCACAATCTAGTGGTAAGGTTTAATTTTCTTGATGGGGAACAAGTTATATTCAAGTTAGATCTATAGAGGCCTATAATTCTTCCAACATACGAGTTATGAAATAAAGGAAGACTATCAGCCTTATCGGTAGAGATAAGATAGGTTAAAAATTGGGAAATGTGTATGTAGTGAATGAGTATGAAAACGTTTTTCCTGAGAATTTGTCGGGTTTACCGCCAGCCAAAGAGATAGAGTATTGATCTTGCATCGAAGAATGACACCTATATCTAAAGCACCATACATAATGGTACCTACTGAACTATTTGAATTGAAGACTCAGCTTTAAGAGCTTCAAGATAGTAGGTTAAGACCTACTGTTTCACCATGGGGTGCTCCAGTGCTGTTTGTCAAGAAGAAGGATGGGAGTATGAGGCTGTGTATAGATTATAAGGAGCTAAACTGAGTCATAATCAAGAACAAATACCCTCTCCCTATGATTGATGATCTATTTAATCAATTATAGGGAGCTAAAGTCTTCTTCAAAATTGACTTGAGATTAGGGTCCCATTAGTTAAGAATCAAGGAGGAAGACATATAGAAGACTGCTTTTAGGACTTGGTATGGGCACTGCGAGTTTCAGATAATGCCTTTTGGTTTGACAAACCCTTTAGCAACCTTCATTAAACTCATGAACAAAGTGCTTAGAGACTGGTTAGACAAGTTTGTAGTAGTTTTCATAAATGATATCCTCATCTATTCCAAGAGTGGAGAAGAACATGAAGCACATTTCAAAACTATATTGGAAAGACTCTGGGAAGAAAAGCTTTATGCTAAATTCAGTAAGTGCAAATTTTAGTTAGAACAAGTATCCTTTTTAGGACATGTGGTGAATAAGAATTAAATATCAGTAGACCCTCAGAAGGTAAAGGCAATAAGTGATTGGCCAAGACCGAGAACTATAACAGAAGTAAGGAGTTTTCTAGGATTAGCTGGGTACTACAGACACTTTGTAGAAGGATTCTGCTGGTTAGCAACTCCCTTAGCTCAACTGACAAAGAAGAAGGCCAAGTTCGTATGGAGTGATAAATGTGAAAGCAACTTCATGACATTAAAGGATAAATTGATGAAAGCTCCAGTGTTGGCCCTACCGAAGATGGAAGAAGAATTTGAAGTATTCTGTGACGCTTCAAATCAAGGTTTGGGTTGTGTACTTATGTAGAATAGGAAAGTCATTGCATATGCCTCTTGCCAGCTGAAACACTATAGAAGAATTACGCCACCCATGACCTGGAGTTAGTTGCTGTGATCTTAGTACTGAAATTATGGAGACACTATCTTTATGGGGAGAAGTGTAAAATATTTATAGACCATAAAAGTTTGAAGTATTTGCTTACTCAAAAAGAATTGAATATGAGGCAGAGGAGGTGGCTAGAATTGATGAATGATTACGATGTGGAAATTTATTATCACCCTAAAAAAGCAAATGTAGTTGCAGATGCTCTTAATAGGAAGAAATAGATAAATATTGCAATATTAATCACATCTCAAAGAAGAATACTAAAAGACATGAATAAATTGGAATTGGAAATGGTGACACAAGAAGTGGGAAATAGGTTAGCTACACTTAGTATCGAACCTAATATTATCTATCAGATTAAAACTACACAAAGGGGAGATTTTGGAATTCAGAAGATAAAAAAGCAAAATAAAATAGGGTAAAGCTACAAAATTTGAAGTAAACGCTGAAGCGGTAGTCAAGTATGGCACTAGATGGTGTGTGCTAGATAATACAAAGTTAAAGAAGAAGATCATAAAAGAAGCCCATTAGTTAGGGTATATAGTAGACCTAGGAAGCACCATGATGTACAAGGATTTCAAGAATAATTACTAATGGGAAAATATGAAATAAGAGATAATAGAATATGTGTCAAGGTATCTCACATGTCAATAAATAAGGATTGAGCACCAAAGGCCAGCTGGTGAGTTACAATCTCTTCCTATACCTGAATGGAAGTGGGAACATGCACAACACTTCTGAGAACCAAGGAGAAATATGATGCAATTTGAGTGATAGTAGACAGATTAACTAAGTCTGCCCATTTCTTACCAATTAAGGTGAACTATAGACTAGAAAAGTTTACTCAAATGTACATTAGAGAGATTATCATATTACAGGAGGTACCGGCCACTATTACCTCTAACAAAGATACTCAATTTGTGAGTAGATTCTAGAAAAGTCTACATCAAGCCTTAGGAACCAAACTCTAGTTTAATACTGCATTTCATCCCCAGATAGATGGGTAGTCTAAGAAGATTAACCAAATTCTAGAAGATCTACTGCAAGCTTGTACATTGGATCAAGGGAGTAATTGGAGTGATTACTTACCTTTAGTAGAATTTGCCTATAACAACAGTTACCGGGCTACTATATAGATGGCTTCTTATGAAGCATTGTGTAAACACCCCATTTTTGCCCTAAGAATTAATAATAATTAATAATAATCAATTTTCAATTTTTTTCAAAATTTTCCAATTTTTCTCTAATTTGGCAAAAATAATAAAAATAAATAGGAAAACACATCAATTTTGAAAAATGATTTCAGAAAGGGCAATAATAAGAAATAAATAATTTTTACAAATTTTTGAAATTTCAAAAAATACAAAAAAAAAATCGCATTGCATATATGCAATTTGCGAAATAAACAAAATCAGGAAAATGGACTAGCTAAGCTGGTCCGAGCCGTGGTCAAGTGGGTGCGTGCGGGTGCGAGGTCAGGGGTTCGAAACGCGGGGGAAGCAGTTTCCACGTTTTGCGATTTTTTTCATTTACCAAGGACACGTGGCAGCATCTGATTGGCTGGAGAGAACGCATGCGCCGGGCGCGTGATCGTCTTCAACCTCGGTCCCAGATCGCCGGCGAGAAGAAAAATTCGAATTTCGGTAGTTTCGATTCGATTTTTTGCACAAATCCAACAAATCTTCAACAGAATTGAGATAAACATCATCCAATTGGAATAAAATCTCAACAAATCGAAGGATTTACACGAATCGGAGTTGGTTCATTTAACCGCAAATCTGATTTACCTCGATCGGTGGAAATCCGAGCTTATCTAGCTCAATTTCGAGAGCCTATAAATAGAGGAGGAGGGGAGGAAGCCAAAACACAGATCAAAAGCGAGAGAAAGTGAGAGAAAAGAGTGAATCGGAGACCACCAGAGGAAATCGAAGCCGCGATCGCCGATCAGGAGCTAAGCAACCACTAGGAGGTGTTTCTGGAGCAAACAACCGCCACCATTGGATTCCTCACCCTCGATAACCTAGGATTTGATAACTCACCCGCTGCAAAAGGCCGCCGGAATGCCGTCAACGAGCACTCCCCGCCGCCGTGTTCGACCGATCCGACCCGACTCGCGCACCGACTCGGATCCAGGTAAGTCGGATTTTTCTATTTATTTTTATTTTTATTTTGTTTATTTATTTCGATTATTTCAATTTTGTTATTTATTTATTTATTTGTTTGTTAGTTATTTATTTATTTACTTATGTATTAGTTATATTTCAATAAATAGAAAAATGCTAGGAATTAGATTTTTTAGGATTTAATAATAAAAATAGAATAAAAAAAATATATGTAATCAAAATAATAAATAATAAAAATGTAGAAAAATATTAAAGATATTAAAAAATAATAATAATAATAATAAAACTTTAGATTTTAAAATAGGATAGATAAGAACCTAGGAGGAAAATTTTAAAATTATGAAAAAAATAATAAAAAATAATAAAAATCATAAAAATTACAAAAATTAATAAAAATTCAAAAATTATAAAAATAAAAAAAATGAGTTTTATCACTTAGAAAAATCATTTTCTCAAATAAATCCAAAATTGATGTTTTCCTTTAGAATTATTTGCAAAAAGTCAAATTAAAGCTTAGGCTTAGATTTTTTTAGAAAAACAAAAAAAAATGTTAAAAACATAAATCAAAAGAGATTTTCAAATTAAAATTCACAAACCCACTAAATCTTTTCAGGAAAAGCGAACTACGACTTGTTTGATCCTGAATAGCAGGTACGTAGGCACCCGTTTGGGTCAACCCATAAAATGAAATAAAAAATCATTTTTTTCAAATAACTCATTCAAAAACACAAAGCAACAAAAACAAAATAAAAGATATTTCTAGATAGAGATAATTTTAGGAGATTAGGTGGTAACCGTAAGGTTTTAATATGTTAGCCTCCGAACTTAGAAACTCTGGTTTTCCTTTTTCACTTTTCACCAAAAACGAGAAGAGGAAATCACGACGACTAGTGGTCCAAATTAAGACTAATCCGCTCCTTTACTCTTAATTCAATATTTCCCAACAATAGTTGGGTGGCGACTCCAAAATTAAACGAAGTTCCTAACTCAAGTCGATGGTCTATATTAGATGAGCATAGGGTCTAGTCTAGATCGGATTAGGAATGAGAAAATTCAAAATTAGACTCGACACATTGTATAGCAAGAAGTATAGATATCCCTTATATTGGATGAAGTAGGAGAAAGACGGATACTGAGACCAGAGATAATACAAGAAATAATAGACAATGTCAAAGTAATAAAGCAATGGATTTTATCAGCTCAGAGTCGCTAGAAAAGTTATGCAAACAAACAGTGATGCCCTCTAGAATTTCAAGTTGGAGATAAAGTCTTACTGAAAATATCTCTAACTAAAGGGATAATTAGGTTTGGACTGTGAGGCAAGCTAAATCTAAGATACGTGGGCCCGTTTGAAATTTTGGAAGGAGTTGGAATAGTTGCTTATAGGTTAGCCCTACCGCTAAGTTTAGCCAGGGTATATGATGTGTTTAATGTTTTGATGTTAAGAAAGTATGTACTAAACTCGGATCAAGTAGTAGCCTTGGAACTTTTGAAAATACAGCTAAACTTATCCATTATAGAAAGACCTGTGTGAATAGTGGACATAAAGGAATAAGTATTAAGAAGAAGAACTCCATATGTCAAAGTACAATTGATAAATCAAATAGAATGAGAGGTAACATGGGAATTAGAACAAGAAATGACGAAAAAGCATCTAGAAGTCTTTCCAACTCCAAGTAACTTTCGAGGGTGAAAGTTTTTAATAAAGGGAGGAGAATGTAATATATGGTTAAATAATATATATATAGGCATGTAAATATATAAATGCATATGTTATTACTATAAAACAATAAAATAAAATAAAATAAAATATAACAAGAGGTTAATTCAATAAATAATTGTATTAGTCGGGGGTAAAACCATATTTTATTAGCTGTAGTATAAAAGCTATCCCAACTTAGGGTTTCTCCTTTTTGCTCATTTTACAATTTCTAACAGTAGCCTAAAGAGACACAAATGAAGAGAACCCCCTACAGAAAAACCTAAGGTGATCCAAAAGGGAATCAAGCGGCGAATTCAATGGGTAAGAATCATAGTTAGTAAAAAGGAAGTCTATTATAACAATTAAGGAGAAATCACGAAATCAATTTGGTTGTTCATAGGGATTGGATCGAAGGTTGGATTGAAACAAATGAAGGATCAACCAAATTTAGCATTCCAAGTGTAATTTGAAACAAGTAAGTATTTTGGAACCCAAAGTTACATTAGATTTGATGAATACAATGACTTATTAGGTTTAAAATCATAGCAATTAGGATTGGAAATGAAATTCGAGAGAAAAATTGGGGTTAGTGACGAATAAGAGAATATACAGTCAAGTATATGACTGTGTACTAGGGCGTATTGAATTGGGAAAATTGTACAGTAAGGTATTTTTGACAAATAGGAGAGTACACAATCAAGTACATGACCGTGTACTAGGGCATGCTAAACTAGGACAATTGTAATTGGGTGTATTGAAGTTTGAATGTACACGGTCATGAGCACGGCCATGTACATGGGCATGTTGAAGCTTAAAGTTTATAGAATGATACATGGTCTCTAGCACGATCATGCTTTAAGTCGTACTTCCCTACACGATCACTTTCTTGACTGTGTTACACAATAATATACCATATTTAATTCTACTTTGTTTTATTATCATTTCAAAACATGAATTAAACAAGAAGATACTTCTGGGAAGGAAATTAAACGACTAGAACAAAGTAGAAAATTTAGCGAACTTAAGAGTACTTATAGAATTAAGCTAAGTGTAGTTCCTTGTAATTAAACAGGACTACTTACTTCGGTTAAAGATGTACAAGATCATTATAGAGACGTTTGCTTAGGTACATGTTTACTTTGTTTGTTGGTTATGATTGTTAGGTAGTTATTAAATGAATTGGTTATAAGAATTTTGTAATGTAATGTGAAATGTAAATGAAATGTTGCATATGGCTTGTGCTTGGCTCGGCCTAAAGGCTTGCAGTGGCAGATCCCTAGGGGGTACCTCAATGATCAGTATGACGTGTTGTCCCTAGTGGAGCCATGTATCGAAATGATATGAGATAAATTAGAGTTAGATGGGGCCTGTAGTAGTAGTTCCCATTAGGACAATATTATGTGTATTAGGGTTATAAGTACCCATGTGTCGTGAAATTGATTATAATTGAAGTGTAAGTTGATGTATGATTGTGTTGTGGATTAATGTTGCATTTATGCATGCGTTATTGATGTAGTGTGTCATGCGCATGTGGGTGTGGTACTCACGTATTGAGCTTAGGCTTGTCCCCCTTCTTATATATTTTTTAGTTGCAAGTGAGAATGACAAGTAAGTCGAGTATGATGAGAATGAGAACTTAAAAGGACATTATATGGATGAAAACGGGAGAGCATTATTACTATATAGATGAGGAGTGAAGAAATTGGGAAGACTTGTAATTTGAAATTTTATTAGTTGAATTGAAATTATGGAGATAATAGTGTACTCCTAGTTATGTTAAATAGTATAGGAAAATATTTGTTTATTTTGTGATTATCATTTTTATTAAGTAATGAAAATTGGAATGACTCATCTGAGAGTCATTTATTTTATCGAAGTTATTGTAGCATGATTGTTAATGGAGATGAACGAGTTTTGAAGTATTATGAAGTTTTAAAGCCTTAGCATGTTGCTTTGTGATAGTGACACGTAGCAAGCTGTGATGCTGTAGGTTGTGGGGCGTTACAAATATAGATACAGTAATGATCATAGCAATCTCCTCTAGTACCTACTAGTATGTTAGAACTTGATTAGTCATGAACATTGTAAGGTGTTGCTCTTCACGGATCTCAGCATACCCCCAGTTAGGATGGGTAAGCCCACCACTTCACTTTCACTTAGGTAGTAGCTAAGTTAATGGGGGGACATTGTTAGGATTCCCCTACCTAAAAAGAAAAAAAGAAAAAGAAAAAGGACATTGGTGGGTAATAAACACAAACCAAGCAAACAATATTCTCAGCACCTTAAGTTTAACACATAATATCTACAGATATTTCATATACAAAAAAAAAAAACCATCTTATGTTTGGTTTGTTAAATTGGTAGTTTGATCTACTGTCTTTATCTGCAACTGCATTCTATACTACAACTGTAATCTATTGACAACTTCTCTCAGAGTGTCCTAAACCATATTAGCTATAGGCTATATCAATAAGTTGCTAAGGTGGCATGGCAGCTAACTAAAAGTCGTATGCTTACAAGTATTTATCCTATAATAGGTGATCAAAATTTAGTCTATGACCTACTTATCTAAAAGGATAATTGGCATAGATTTAACACACAAATAGTATTTAATAATTATAATCCAATATAATTAATTCCATTATTTTTTCAAATCCGATAGGACAATCTTAAAAGATGTAACTTCCACTTATCTAAAGTAAGCATACATATTCTTCGCATATGACAAGATAATTAACACTTAGAAAATAGTATATAAAAGTTAGGCCTTAATCACACTTAGAGGCTATTTTTTCCAAGGGCCTTTTGTTGACCAATAAACATAAGTATTCTACTAAACTCAAAACGATCAACTATGGTTATATAGTGGAGTAGATGTTTAAAACAATGGTGTTTGTTTTAGATTTAAATGGTTGACTACTCATTTTGGGTGGTTGATTGCTTTGGCTAATAAGCCCTTAAATTTATTCGCCAATATGGAAGAGTCACCTAGGTACCTCAACAAAGTCCTCAACTATAAATCTATCCTAAAACTTTAATTTTTCACCAACTAGCCTAAGATAAAAAAAAAAGGTTAAAACATAAAAATTAAGCTCATAATCAACTCCTTTTCCTATTCATTCATTTGATTTCAAATCAAAGTTGACAAAAGTTATTGTTTTCTCAAATTGAAATCAATAGAGACTTTTCTAAGGAAAGAAAAAAAATGATTGGAAGTTCCTAATTTTAACACTTAGAACTCTACTTAACATGATATTATGCTTAATTTTATATTAAAACCCAAAATCTATGATATTCCCAATTTAGGTTTACAGTATACTAACTTTATGAATGTGTGTAATTAAATGAGAAAACACATACTTTGATTGCACAAAACACCATACCTAACTCATGCCTACAATCAAACACCATAGCCTTCTTTCCCTTTTCTTGAACCAAATCTATATAGACGCGATCTTGATTATAAGAAATGAAACCTTCAAAAAAAAAGTGAAAATAATCATTTCCTTACTTTTAATTCCCATAAAAAAATTGCATGTAGGAACTTTAGGATGTATGCAGTTATAATAGCATAAAAGAAGTGAGTTTTTCTCCTTTTTACTATGTTTTTGCAAAAATGATATGTGTAAAAAGCAAAAAAGTATAACACTAACATTTTTTTTAAGATAACTATAACATGCACTCAAAAAGAATGGTGGGACTCCTCCATTATTACAATTTTCAATTCATCTTTAGATGCCAAATAGGGTTTGAGGTTGAGTATGGTGATTATAAGTTAAGGTGTGAAAAAAAAAAGAAGCCCTTCTAATTTTGAAATTTGAACTTGAATTTCACTTAAATCACATTCCATGTAAGTATTGAAAAGCATTTGCTAATTATTTCCTATAAAAATTGCATGAGGCTCATCAAAATGAATTTGCATCTAACAAATGCCTTTTATTTTCTCTATTTTCTATAATTATTAAATAATACTCATAAGTTTCATTTGTTTTAGCCAACCAAAATGGAATTATATTAGTATACTATTGAACAAAGGACAAATCTCAATACTGTCGATCTCCGAATTGTAAGAAGAATCTTTTGAGAGGATAGATTCTAAAGTTAAAGGAAATGTAAATAACTAGTCTCATAGACAAGACTGTAGTTGAGTTTGTGTTGCCACTTAGTTTGCCACTTCATTGGCCTCTCGCCTGATTAAGCTAAACTATACCAACTTAAAACCGCGCATCATGGTTTCCATATCATGCATGAATGTGTTTAGTTACCATGAAGGGCCAGATGATGATGTTAGAGACTTAAAGATGATTTCACTATCCATTTTAAAAATGATTCCTATTTAACTTTTCATCCTGGCATTATATTCAGGTGCCAATATAGCTATTGAGTCAACAAAAATAGGTAAATTTGAAAGCATACCCTTGCTCCACTGTCATAAACCTATTCTTTAGAATTGCATGACATAAAAGTTATTACTGCATCACCTAAAGAAGGATCATATGATCTATCTGTGTTCAATTTTATAAAGTTACTTTATAAAGTTACTTTTTGGGTTGTTCCATTGTACATAAACAATGTTTGTACTTATATGGAGTTCCCTAATGTTGTGACTGTTGTGAGCATGGGTCAAGCTTCATGTTTATTACTTCTATTGTCTTTAACTCTAGATGAATGTCGTGGTTGTTGATGTTGCCGAACTTTCTTAGATCCTTCTATTGGTTAACTCATTTGTGGATGTTTGCCTATAGATGTAACATTTGACACTTTCTTGCTTAAAACCAGCTCAATTTTTTCTAATGCCTTATTGCAAATTATTACTACTAAGTTAACATATGGTCTTTTCATGTTGAAAGCAGCCAAACACCACATGATTGTGCACAACTTAGCAAATAGAACATCATTCTCCTGCTTAGTTCT
Source organism: Laguncularia racemosa (assembly GCA_037954665.1). Classification (NCBI taxonomy): domain Eukaryota; kingdom Viridiplantae; phylum Streptophyta; class Magnoliopsida; order Myrtales; family Combretaceae; genus Laguncularia; species Laguncularia racemosa. The sequence continues at coordinate 533,880 of JBBMOL010000094.1, read as the reverse complement.
AGCCACTCCATCTAAAAATGATATCAACCATTTGTCTAGGGAGTTGAATCTTTGTACATTGACTCTAATACCTAACACTGCAAACCATATTGGTGTGGTCCACAGGAAACAAAGCAATAAATGTTCTACTGTTTCATAATGTGAACAAAAGTGGCAAGCCTTTAAATCTATAGCATGTCTCTTTTCAAGATTACATTAGGTGGATAGAGTGTTATTCAAAGCCTACCACATGAAATGCTTTACGTTAGGGAGACAAGAAAAATGCCATACCTTTGTCTATGTTGCCTTATTTATTTGGTGAGATGAGAATGCACCCATTTTATGTTGATGAGCATTGCAACATATGAAATTGTATGTGGATCTCACATTACATTTTCCTGATTTCTCGTGTAGCCATATAAGTTGATCTATTGTTCTTGCAAGTGGTATAAAGATCTATTAGATAGCCTTGATAGTTAGGTGATCAAACCATCTTTGGAGTTCATTAAGCTTCCAAGACTTGGTTTCTTCCTGTATCAGATTTGCAACTTGAAGATTATGGCTGTCTATGTTTGATAACGGTGTAGGTTTGTAGCCTTTTAGTGATGGTATCTAAGGATCTTCCCTAGCATTGATTGACGTTCCATCGTCCACTTGCCATATGGCTCCTTTCTGGAGTTGTTCTTTACCATGCAATATGCTGGCCCATCCCCAAGAGTCACGAGATCCTCTGGATGCATACAAAAAGGATGAGCTCAGAAAATAGATACCTTTAAGGCTGCAAACCCAGAGAGCAGTAGGATTTGAATAGATTCTCTAAGTGAGCTTTGTTAGTAGGGTTGAGTTGAAGTCATCTAAGTCTTTGAATCCCAAACCTCTTTTTAATTTAGGTAAGGATATTTTATCCAAACTTTGCTAGTGAATCTTCCTTTCTTCATTTTTCTAGTCCCATTAATATTGAGCTATCAATATGCTGACCTCCCTACACCATTTTAATAGGGATTTAAAGCAACTCATGGAGTATAGAGGGATAGCTCCCACCACAACTTTGATGAGGACTTCTCTCCTTACATTAGAAAGAATACACCACTTCTAACTTTTTAGTTTTGTTTGAATTCGGTCATTTACAAAGCGTAATGCTTCCATTTATTTTTTCCCCAAATTGTGGGTAGTCTCAAATACTTACCTAGGTTATCTAATATTGGGACCTCTAGTGTTGAACTCATTTCCTCTATCCTTTCACTTGTAACATTCTTGCTAAAAAGTAGGCTTGATTTCTAAAGGTTGATTTTTTGTCCTAAGGAATTATAGTATTCCTAAAGAATGTTCTTCAATACTTGAACATTTGAAACATTAGCTTTTACGAAGAATAAAGACTCATCAACAAAAAATAGATGAGATAAAATGGGACATGATCATCTAATGCTTATTCTGCAAAGTCGTCTTGCATTGATTGCTTGCTCTACATTCCTAGATAACACATCTGCTACTAAAATGAAAAGATAGGGTAATAATGGGTCCTCTTGTTTAAGTCCTCTAGATGGATGTACATGACCTACTATCTTTCCATTAACTAGGATCTTATATGAGACTAACCTGACACACTCCATCACCCACTTTATCTAGGTGCCATAGAATCCGAACCTAGTAAGTGTTGCTTCAAGAAAGTCCCATTCTATACGGTCGTAGGCTTTATTCATATTAAGTTACAAGGCACAGTACATTTAGAGATAAGGCGTTGAAGGAAGGGCTTCATGTGATTGACCAGAATTCTAGATATAATTTTAAATATAAATTTACAAAAACTAATGCAATGGAAATGAACTAATTTTTTGGGGGATGCACATTCGGGAATAGAAACTATATCAATTAGATTCAAGTTTAAAGGGATCATACTTGTACTGAAAAAGGCTTTGACAGTTTCCACTGTGCTTTCTCCCACAATGTGCTAATAGCGTTGATAAAATATCCTTAGAAAGCCATTAGGCCCTAGTGCTTTTAGAGCCTTGAGCTAGAACGTGGCATTCTTTATTTCATCTTCAAACATTAGGTAACACGGAGTATCATTTACCTCCCTAGTGATAAGGTTTAGGATTTCATCAAAGACATTTCCCCACTCTCGTTCACTATTTGACTGGAAGAGGTTTACATAGTGACCTTGGAACATAGACATAATTGCCTCCTCATCCTCTATCCAGACATTCTCATTGTTCTTCAATCTTAAAATTTTATTGCTTTCCCTCCGCATTAGAGTAAAGTTATGGAAAATTTTTGTGTTCCTATCTCCTTGCTTAAACTAGCTTACCTTAGATTGTTGTTGTTAGAATAACTCCTCTCACTTCTAGTGAAGTTCAAGCTTTTCAATTAGATGCCTCTCCACCTCCTTATCCATTTGACTGCCTCTTTTTTGAATTTCAATTGATTCCTTTTTTATTCTCTTGATTTTAGTCTTGTTATTTTGAAAGGTAACTCGACTCCAATCACTTAACTTAACTTTACATTTCCTCGACTTAAAACGAAATGGAAAGGGGAGTTTACCTAGTGGATATTCATTCTAGGTTGTTTGGATAGTATTACCACACTCTTAAGAGATGGTCCACATATTTTCAAATCTGAATCTTTTCCTTCCCTTCTTATTTGTGAAGTTTGTGTCCACTACTAAAGCTACGTGATTTGAACCCTACCATTTCACTATGCAGTACTTAGGTTTTTAGGAATTTGTGTAGCCATTCAAGGGATCCAAAAGCTTTATCGATTCTCTTTAATACTATTATGTCCTCCTCCCTTTTATTTGACCATGTGAAAGAGGGCCCTTGAAAGCCTAAATCATTTAAGTTCGACTTGATGATCATTAAATTGAATTGCTCCATGAGATGACTACATCTAAGCATTCCACCTTTCTTTTTAAAATCATACATAATTTCATTAAAGTCCCTAATTCAAAACCACAAATCAGTTAAATTGGATCTAATTTGTTCTAGTTCTCTCCATAAACCTTAACAAGACTATGAGTCCAGATTGGTGTAAATCTAAGAATTATGGGCAAAGAGAGATCCATTCGCTAGATGCACTAAAGATTTGATGTGATTTTTGCTGGATCTTTGAACATTTATTGTAAAATTGTTTGTCCACTAAAGAGCCAATCTACCAGATAAACCTATAGGGAGTACATAAAATTTGTTTGTAAACCTTATTCTTCTTTTTAAAACCTAAAGCTTACTAGACGGGTTTTTGTTTCCATTGAGAAAATGATACTTGGATTATTCTTCTAAATGAGGTCCCAAAGGCATTGAACTATTAGGTAAGGCCTCACGCCATAACAATTCCAATTGATGATGATCATGGCTCTCGTATGGCTGATTTTGGCTAGCCATCACAATCATTTGAATTGTTTTCAATGGGAAGAATTGGGATATTTATTAGGTTCATTGATATTAAATCCATTGGACTTTCGTGTGAGTCTATTTTCTTCCTTCTAATTGCAGTCTTTCTTGTCTTTTTACCTTTCTTCTTTGGGAACTTTTTCTTAGATATGGACTTAATTTTATCAGACTCATCAAATTTCAATCTTTTGATTAAGCCCATTTGTAACTCCTCTACATGCTTTTTGATTGCTAATGCTTGAAGAGTGGGTATGAGGTGAAATGGGGAAGGTCTAAAGGGGTTTGGGGTTATGTATAGTTTGGGTGGTAAGTCAAGAAATTCGAGTATATATTCATTTTTTTATTTAAGGATTGTGGTAGGTTGTGTTTATGTGCATCTAGTGATATGGAAAATGGTTTTGTTTGGATGTGAGGAGTAGTCATGGTCTGAATTGGTTCATAGGGGATGGTTTTGGTCTTGATTAGGCTGGTTATTTTTGTTTGCTCTCCTTGTTTGGCATTGGATTGGTTAGAGTTTATTTTGGTGGGGGTTTGAAGGGGTGTTTTTAGGAGGTTTTGGGTCTAAAAGGGAAAGTTGGTAAGGTTATCTTGGGAAGAGTATTGTGATGAGGATCTAGTTTTCTTAAAAGGAGGAATGTATACTTTCTTTTGGTTGGAGTTTGGTGAAGTGAAATAGGGGGTCCCTTCCTCACTGTTGCATGCGAGAATCCTTACATTATAGGATAGAATAGCTAGACTAGATTCACTAGAAGCCGAATCCATGGAAAATGAATGAGTGGGCAAAGCATTACTAGAAGAGTCGTTGCCATCTGGAAAAGGTTTGGCTGCATTTGCACTCAAACTAGGGTTGAATTTCTAGTAATTGTTTTCCCCATTGTACGTTGTAGTAGAATGCCCAAAGCTTCTGCATATGAAGCAAATGTCTGATAACTTCCCATACTTGAAATGCACATAATACCTGTTTGATTTGTTCTTGCTTACTTAAGTACCAATTTAGAGGCTCTGATTTAAACCCGCATTCACACTTACCCTTAAAAAACCCCTCGCCGCTCTATCTCTGATGTTGACTGGCTCTATTTCTAAGACTTCTCCAACACTCTTTGCAATCATATTGGCATTGTTTTCTGTTATTTAGTCCAATTTCAATTCGTGGATTTGAACCCAAAATGGGGATCTATCCAGTCTTACATCCTCTATGCTTTAATGTGCTTCCCAGATATTAAGTGTTAATAACTTTCCTATGAATGCCCATGGACTATCCTTGATGATTTTGAGGACTTGGTGTTTTTCCCTAAAACTGCATGGGAATATATTTGGTTTTGAGGCTATGATCATGTAAATGCCATAGTTCTTCCAAGACCTCTTCAAGACGGAAATAACTGTTTCTCTGTTTTCAACTTTGTCTAATATCACTTTGCACACCATAATGATTTTGTCCTTTGATGGCTCCTCTTATTGTGTTTCCAATTCAATGATTGGTGGGGTACTAATTTTAGCATTACAGGTAGAATTTGGGATTTGACTCATAGTGGAAATTGTCTCCCTGTAGCAGTACAAAACACCTAAGAAGAGTTAAATAGAGATAAGAAAAGGACTATGTAGACTATATCTGACAAGACTAATCACTAGCTTAGGTCTTTATCGTTTACATACAACTGTAATGGAAATCTAACTTGAAACTAAAGTTGTAGGAACAATAAAATGGCAAGGAAAATAGAGAAATAGACACAAATACACTACTATAGCAATGGAATTTAAAGCAAGGCTGGAAGGTGTAAAAATGATACCCTGAAACAATAAGCCAATAGAGACACGGATGCACTACAATGCCTAAGGAGAATTCTAAAAACAATATTAAATATAGGGCTAGTTTAAGGTAAATAGCCTTAGCAATCTGTAATACTACATATGAAACACCTTACATGACTCTACTGTTTATAGTAGATCTAAGAGAAAAGCTTAAGGGATTTGGGAATAGTAACTTATCTTTACATTACTCATGAGGCCTTACCTTCATTCATAGATGTCCTTATGTCAATTGTGCTCCTATAATTGGGTTTGCGTCAGCCAGGGTAGAGTCAATTTTGAGCGATCATGCTTAATTTGAAAATTAAGGTTTTTTAGGTTTACGGGATTTGCAGAAATTAGGTTATGGGTTTGTGAGGTTGGCAAGTGATGTTGCAAGGTATAGGTGGGGTAATGTCTCTCGTGGGATAACTTGAAGAGGGTCAATGGTATTTGCCAAACTTTGAGGATGACGGTTTGGCAGCAAGTTCTTATGTTAGGGTTTGTAGCGGTGTGTAATGGGATGTTAGTGAGAAGGGTGGATGAAGGGCAATGCAGTTGGCTAGGTTTGTGGCAAGAAGGTATAGTGAAAGAGAAATAGCTTCTCATGATGGAGTGAGGACTCTTTACGATGGAGAGGAAGCTCTCTACGGTGGAGAGAAAAACAATCTTTCATACATGTGTTTAGTCATTCTCATTACTCATAAGTTCCATGATTAGCAAATTTTATAGCTTTTTTTTCCTTTTTCATAATAGTCTTCAAAATCTTCTTCTCATACACATAGATGATATTTTTATGTCATCATATAACACAATTTTTAAAAATATCTATATTTATACCATAAATATCACTCAACTTACTCTATTTTTATCATTAATCATTCTTAATAAAGGTGAGAGGATATAAGGTTGGTAGGGTATAGAGCCTTACCTATACCTTACCTTATAGGATATAAGTTTCCAATTTTTTGAATCAAATCCTATAATAACTTATAATTACCATATACCTTATAAAACCTATAGGGTTTTAACTTTATCTTCTTCTTTTTTTTTTCTATAAATTTTAAGTTTATACAATATTAAAAAAATAATTTGTATATGAATTATAAATTCTTAATATGTAAAATTTATGGAACTTGTAACAAAATATGTGAAATTAATAAAAGTAATTTTTCAGCATTAATTATTTCAAGTTCTACGATCTTACTACTTAGTAAATGGAAAAATAAAATAAAATAAAAGAATAGAAAACCTAAAGTTATAGAGGAAAATGAGGAAGAATAAGAAAAAGAAATAGTGGCAGCATTAAGTTTAACCATTTAGAGTTATTAATGCATAGATTTAGACTCTTTTTTTTTTCTTTTTTACTAAAATAGTTATTGCAAAAAATTATAATATTGTTATTTACTATTTGTTTATTAATATTATTTAATAATATTTTATAAAGTAAGTACAAGATATCATAGAACTTATATTTTGTATACTTTAGAGTATAAATTCTAATGTGGGTATATGGTAAGAAGACGTCGTATCCATAGTCTACTTTGTGAGAGTATGTTTCTAAAAATCTATACCCAAAATTTACTATATAATCCTAAATACCTACTCAAAACTTACCTTATCAAGTAGGATACGATAAGGTATCTTGTACAAAAAGGTTATCCACTCACTTATATTACTTAATAATTACTTTTCCACTCTTTAAGTTTTATTTTGTTAATTAATTCCTTTAAATCAATCAACTCTCCTTCATTCTTTCTCTCCTGCGTTTACAATTTTCATTTTGAATTTGTACATTAAAAGAATTAAATGACAATGGTGAAAAATATATATTAATTTTAAAATCTTTTTAATCGTTTCATTTGAAAAATATAAATTAGTGTGAAATGTCCAAACATTTCATATTAGGTCCCACCATATTTCTTCAAAATTAATCAATTTATTATTATTCCTTTCACTAGATTTCTTATTTATCTAAAAAATATAAACACTTGTTTGTATGCTCTTTAAATTTTATTATATAGCTATAGGTTTTTTTTTTTAATTTTTGCATTATATTCCTACATCTCCATTCTCCTTTTTTAACAAATGTGGGGCTAATTTTAAAAATTATTATTAAAAGGGCATTTTTCAAACTAATTATACGATAGGAGAGTGAAAACGCATTTTTTTATAAAAAAAAAAAAAAAAGGTTAAACGGAAGGCACATACACTATATGTGCCTTCATCATGGATACTTTAAAACACAAGAATTTGAACAAAATTTTACCTAAACAAAATAATCAAAACTCTAAACTCTCTCAAAACTTATATGCCCTTCTCTACGAAGTCCCACCACTACAAACTCTCAACCCCTCAAGATTGTTAAATTTTCGCCCAAAAAAGGTAAATTGATCATCCTACTACTTTTATTTACTTGGATTTACTTCAATTTATTCACAATTACATGAAAAATTCACATGAACCTTAATCGTTGCATACTATGTACATGTAGATAATTATTTAGTAAAATCATTGAATATGTTATGTAATAGCTAATTTGTGTGTATTGGTTGTTGTTACACATTAGATAAAACATTATATGTGTATAAGTTGATGTTACATACAATGTGTTTGTTAAAATGCCACAATCAAATATATTCTACGTTTGTAAGGCTTGAAAACATTGTGCATCTTGGTAGGCTTAGACTAACAAGTGACATCTTGACATCATTAGGTTGAAAATGGTTGAATTTGTTAAGTTTATTATTTACGCATTTGAAAATATTATAAGTGACACCTTAGAACCAAAGTATGATAGAGATGTGGTCAAGAAACTAAAAATGAAATAAAAAAAAGCCAAATATGTAGAATTTCTCCATAGTATATGTAGGGGTATTGATATTGATTCTAGTACAGTTGTAGTGGAGATATTACACAGGGGCCTATACTATCACAATACCCATGTATCGTATTACTTAATGACCATTAGGAATGATGATGATATCAAGAGCCATATTGAAATGGCTAAAGCTATAGGGGAGGAGCACATACAGCACTTACATGTCAAGATTAGTGAGGAAGCAAGGCCTCATCCTCATCATTGCACATTGGGAGCACACACTTCTATTTATACAACATTGCATGTGCAACAAGTGATTGTTGATCCATTGGTAATTGAAGAGTATGATGTAATGTTTGTTGAAGAGTATGATCAAATACTTGTGTTTGAGCAATTAAATGAAGTTGAAGAAGAAATTGGCTCAATCCTCCATGAGCCTATTTTAGACAATCCTAAGTAACATTGGCTTGCTTCTCTATTGTAATCTATGCCAACATCGGTAAATCTACTAAAAAATGAGATAACGAAAAGAAGTTAAAGAGGCTTTTTAGTATAACTAAATACAATGGACCTCACATAGGTGTAAATGCTATCATAAACCAAGATCATTCTTAACTTGATTACAATATGATGGCTACTTGCATTCTTAATGTAATTAGGAAAGAATTTGACACAAAGATTGCCACTCCCAAGACTATAATGGAATATCACTTTGGCTACATGGTATCTATAGGAAGGTTATGGGAAAGTAACCAATAGGTAATTAAGATTGTATATAGCAATTGGGAAAAATCCTACAACAAGATACTAAAACTTCTAAATGCAACTAAGATTAGTAATATTGAAACATGGGTTAAATGGGGGTGGTATGGATTGACAGTACTTAAGGAGTCATATTTGAAGTGGATGCTCTAGACATGTGGTCCATCCATAGAGGCCTTCAAGTATTATAGGCCAATGGTATGCATTGATGGTAATTTTTTATATGGGAAATACATGTATAAATTGCTCGTTGCTTGCAGCATTGATGAAAACAATCGTATAGTCCCCTTGGCATTTACCTTGGTTGATAAGGAAGCAATTGAGACATGAGGATGGTTTTAAGATACTTAAAGCAACATTTTGTTAGCAAACATGAAGGACGTGAAACCATCTACCTCACTTATCAAAGACTCTATAGGATAGAGTCCTTCATTTGTTGTATGGAGGTTTTACAAAAGCCACGTAGCAAGTAATTTTAACATGGTCCATAAGAATATACAGTGCAAGAACTTGGTAACATTTGTAAGGATGCAAGCACAAGTAAGAAAATTTGAACATATCATGGAGCACACGGGAGCACTATCCCGAAGAGACAATTTAATCCTCTCCCCCTTTCGTAGAGTCAAGAGATACATTTGGGCAACTAGGGTTTCATTTATCTACTTTCACATTGTAGAGTTATACTACCTCAACCATGTCATCCACCAATTTGGTGATTACTAGATGATTCCACCACCAATTAATACATAGTTAAGACTGCATGATATTGATTTACAGAGGAGGATATACATTAACAGGCATGACTTATATGACCCATACATTGCCATGTGGAATGAGTGCTATGTCTACCTAGTGTAGATAGGGGAGAGGTGCTTTTGGAGTTGATCTAGAGTACATTAGATGGTATAGACAGATCAGTAAGCACTATATGGGGTGTACTGGAGCCATTCTTAACTAACTGGTAAGTAAATTATCTAGGTCCGACTAGTAACTTAATGACCAAAATTATACTAACCCTCTTTTGTACATCTTTTTGTCTAGGTGGATACATTCAAAAGAATTCGACTATCTCTTAATCATGCGAGAACTATATCCATGGTTGAGAGTGATATGTCACTTTTAAAGGATCATGACGGGGTTTAGTTATTCTATAGACCTTACCATCAGCATCAATAAGAGGAACCTAATGTAGCAATTGATCATAAGCACATTTAGGAAGAGTTGATTGCACCACCTCAACGAGGGCATAGGACTAGAGTCAAAGGACTTAAGCAAATGCTTAATTAGGGTTAATAGCAAGTTGATGTATCCAATTTATTGAGGTATCTTGTACCACCGAGAGCATCTGTCAATGTTACACATGTCTCAACATAATACTCGGAGTTACATAGCAACACTTGCATGATTGAATATATAATTGGCAACTCAATGCTTGGCTTTAACTCATTTGAGACTCCTCTTCCCAATTATCATGGTTATCTTACCTCTACTTCACCAGCTCCGCAAAAGAGATGCTATAACTTACAATATGGTGAAAGTTCTAGCCAATAGAGTCTAATACCTTCTTGTGACTTTGAGGAGACACTTAGATTGCTATACCTAACACAAGAGTCACATGCTCCTAGTGGTGAAAATGGTTAAGGATGTAGATAGTGTACTACATCACAAATTACATGCTTTTTTTCAAGGAGAAGTAGTAAGTGATAAACTTTTTTTTTATAACTTTACAGGGATGAGAATTTATATGTATGTCCTCATTAGTATTTGCACTTTTGTACATTTTAGACAAACTTAATATATTAAAAGTTGTCAACATGTTTTTTTATGAAAGTTCTCTTAGTGTTCGTGTTGATACTTGTTTGAGTCAATGCAAGTTAGAGTTTAAGTACGTCTGGATACTCGTATGTTAGTTTGATGATAAAATTGTGCCACGCTTGTGTTATTTAAGTTGGTATTTTTGTATAGGGGGTGTTTGTGTTATTTCAGTTGGTATTTTTTGTATAAGGGGTTGCTATGTTTATTTATTTATTTATTTTTATGTGTAACAAGTATTGAATTGAAGGTGCATACAGTATGTGTGCCTTCCTAAACACTCCCCATGGATAAGAATTGATTTGGAACTAAACCAGAACCACCAGTTCACAAGTTAGTATTCATAAGAGTTGTACTCAAAATCACTTTTTTGGTTCATGGGGTGGAATTTTTTTTTCTCCTTCCTTTGTTTTCTTTTTGGTTTTCCTTGCAAACTTTAGTCAATCTTGTAATGATGTATTTTGTTTATTAATTTGCAAGCGTCTTCTATTTGTTCTCTAGTAAAATTCATAATTGTAAGTTTGACTAATTAATGAAATTAATTACCACGCCAATTAAATGTAAAAATGATAAAATTCAAACTTACATATTTTATAATAATGGTTAGCAAAAGCCCCATTAACAGGGGAGGGGAGCCACCCAATAAGTTTATTAATATTAAATCAAATGGTATAAATATCAAAGGGAGACATAAAACCTTACTTCTGTTATAAGCAAATCTTACTTGTAAATAACTGAAATAAACAAGGGAATACTACTCCTCTTACAAGTGGATTCTATTTCTAAATAATTGAAATAAATAAGAAAATATTACTTCTCTTACATTTTTTTTTGTATGAAGCTAATATAATAAGCAAATTTAAAAATAAAACACTAAGCTAAACCTTATACATATCTCATTCAAAGTGGCCGCAATTGAAGGTTGTTTGAGTCATGCTTCTACCGGATGAGTTGAAATTGCTAAAGTAGTCATCTAATTCATTGGAAGTGCCATGTGGTTGTTGTTCTCAAAATTATGCTCTTTGCCAATCATCCAAACATGTGAGTATTTTGACGCTAAGGGGTGACAAATTATGCCTCCAATCTTTCAATTGTAGACCCGCTAAGCTAAATGCATGCTCAACAGCAACCATGGAAGTTGGAGCTATTAACACTTATCATTTCATATGGAATAGAATTGGATAATTATTTGCATGCCTTCTCCACCAATCTAGTGTGTCAAACTCGTGAATACCTATATTGCCATTAAACTCAAATGTAGTTGTTAGATAATTGTCAAGCTCAATATAAGAATTGCTCGCTTAACTACCTCTATGTTTTCTATATCTTTTAGTTATATTATTGTCTGCAAGCAACAAGCTTGATTGTGTATTTGAGTATGAAAACCTAAATCTGGTGCTAGTATTATGGATTTGAGCTCAAGTTAGTTTCTATCAAATAATGAAGTTATATTTGTTCAATCAACTATTAATGGGATATCACTTCATTGTTATGTTATGAAGAATTCTGAATTCAATTTGATTAACTTGAATCGAATCAAGAGGAAAGTAAGTTAATTTTCACGTAATTGTTCCTTGTTCTCATTTGGCTTAAATCTCGATGATTTCATTCTTTGGTAACTTCTTTAGCCTGTATAAAGGTGGTATAAGTTTGAATGATTTCAAATTGTAGAGTACGAATCGATTAGCTATACAAAATTTATGTCACATCTTATTTACGAAAGGGCATAAAATCAATAATCATTGTTATAGGAAACAATTTAAAATCTAAAGCTATCATACCATCTTTGATGCATAAATTTAATATATGATATGTGCATCTAATGTGGACAAAGGTGCCACTAAAGTGGGGTTGGCAAAGATTTTGCAATTTTGGAATCGATATAGTATTAGTTGTAGTGTTATTAAAACTGATAGAATTTTTTTTTAGTCAAACAATACTCATTTAAAATAAGACTAATTATCTTAAAAATATTTTGAGTGGTATGGCGATCGTTAAATTTACATAGTGATAATAGTCCTTTTATGCAATACCCATGTTTCATCTATCTAGTGTGCTACTATTCCCATATATGAATTTTGTTGCGACTTATCTATCTATATATCAACATATATGGGCACTTGTGTATCTAAGGTGCTAAACTTAACTTTAAATTTTTGTTTATCGAAATGGTATTATTTAATAGTATCTTTACGTACGATTGATGAAGAAAATACTTGTGCACTATGATTTAGAGTTCCTTATTCATACCTTTTTAGATTGGATTGGCTGCCATCATTTGGACCAAACCTTGTTTTTGCTTCTCAACACTATACCAAAAGAGCGATGTTGGATCTAATATAAAGTGCCCGGTCAAGATTTGTTGCTGCGACTTATCTAACCCACACTCAGTCGAGTGTTTAGACCTCATTTATTTGGTGAACATGTCATATCCATACCATTTTTTCCATGCGTAACTTTGCATTGTAATAATTGCAAAACGCTTAGATTTTGCCATCTTCACCTATGACTTTATGAAAATGTTTAGTAAAATTTTCATATTTGTAAGGTCTAGGGGGTAAACCTATTTGATGACTTCCATCGATTTCTTGTTCTTTAGTTTCCTCTTTTGATGGTTGCATTTCTTCATCTTAAGAATCATGTACACCATATTTCATTTGCAGCGGTACTACATGCTCAAAATCGGCTAGTGGAGTAGGTTGATTTAATATTGTTTAATAACATGTAGACATTGATGCTGGTGTCACATTAACAAAAATAACTATAAAATAAAATTATCAAATATTAACATCTAACAATTTGATTTTAGGCTAAAGATCCATTTTTTAAAAAAAAAAAAAAATTTGAGGGGTGGTTGTTGGTGACCCATCTTTTTAGGTGGGGTAGGGAAAAAAAAAACACCTAATGGATGGTCATCCCAGTCACTAGTAACTTATGACCCCACTTTTAATTTTTATTGTTTCCCCTCTAACCCATTACCAATGGTTGCACAACCCAACAAGGAGCTATCATGATTGCTAGCCTTTAAAAAAAAAATTTCTTATATTTTGGTATTTTCTATTAATTATATATATTTATAATTTCCTAAAGAAATAACATATACAATGAACATTTTCTTTGACTAAAATGAAAAGGCTTCATCAGAATGGTGGATATTATAGGATAATAAATGATCATGAAAGCTGTTTATTATTTAGATATGCTTTGATTCATTTCTTATGAGATAAATGATCCTTGGATGGTGATTAGAGATCTTAATGAAATTGCCTTTAGATATGAGAAAAGTGGCGAAAAAGATAAGCCTCAATGGCAAATCTATAACTTTAATGCCGTATGATCTCAAATTGTAATCTACAATAATGTTAGTTTCCATGGTCAAGTTTTCAATTGGTCAAATGGGAGACTAAATAGGGCATTTGTTAAGAAGTGTTTGGACAAGGGCCTAATTGGCTCGAGCTAGTTAGAATGATTCCTAAGAACACAAATTACCAAGCTTTATGCACATGTATCTAATCATTAAAATAAAGAAATGTAACGAGAGAAGGAAAAAGTTATTTAGATTTGAACAAAAGTAGCTTATTGATGAGGATGTAAAGTAGTGATAACAAAAAAAAAAAGATCTCAAACTACTATTAAGCTAGATTTGAGAGGGTTGATTGATAAACTAAGTGCACATTGGATTACCCTAATTCACTAAAGTAGGTTGCACTCGATAAATAGTCGAAAGATTATTAATGACCCCCATGTTGATGACATGATCTATGAAGAAGAGATGCTTATTCAAGAACAATTGGCGGTTACATTTAAAGATCATGAGGAATATTGGTTTCAACAAACTATATTAAATTGGATAAAAAAAAAGAGATAAGAATACTAAGTTTTTTCATCAATCCATGTTGAATTTTCATGTACCGTGAAAGTAGTCAAGAGTTTCATGGCTTTAAGTATGTTTCCTCCTTCTTTTAATGTTACAAATACCATTTTAATTCATAAGGTTAATCTTCCTAATGAAATCTCCTAATTTTATGTTATAAGTTTGTGCAATTTTGCTTATAAAATCATTTCAAAGTCTAGTTTCATAATTTCAACACAACGTACAATAATAGGGTATTTGCGATGAAGATGATAAGTGGGCTATTGAATAGTAATTTATGAGTTGGGGACGTGAATCTTTATTCAATATTTTAGGTAATAGCAATTCAATGAAAATGCCTATTCAGTATAGTGAACATATAGCAACTTTATATGGAATAAAAGAGAATGTAATAGCCATTCCTCCCAAGTGAACATGTAGTAAAGGATTTGACTAGCCTCACAAATTTTGTCAATTTAGGCATTGATACTTGCCTAGTTTATGTTCTCTTATATTACCAAAATATTTTGCTTCATTTGCTATTGTTAACCTTGAATTATAGCTCTTGTCTTTTAGTAGCATAGTAAGTGTTAGCTCTACCTATCCTAGACAATTTCTACATAGAAGCTATAAAAAGAGGACAACTCAATCAACCAAATTCTCCAATTACAACACTTGCATATATACATATAGATGTAATCATGTGTTTGACCCTCAATTTCCTACATAACATAATATAAGTAATACCACAAACCAAAATAAGGAGTTGTAATAAAAGATTATATATATATATATATATTATCACTACCAATTTCATAATATGTCTTATTCCTAAAAGACAAAAAAGAAATCCTTTCATTTATTATCAATTGTTAATAAAGTTAATAACTAAAAATTATTTTCTTTTGGGACTTCCTTTCCCCATAGAGATATTGGATTTAATTTAAATTGTAGTATGTAGCATGCATACACTAATCACTAGTAAATATACACAATTATTTTTTAATATTTCATAAATAAATAAATTGTGCATTTTAAATTTAAGATTTAGTTTACTTTACTACCTATACTCATTCTTATCATTTTATGGATTAATTTTCTAAGTTCCCTAAAGATTATGAACATAAGTTTTAATAAGCTATTATGCCTTAAGACCATCAGGATCTGATAATTTTGCCACATACTCTTATAGATGGTAGGATCATGCCGACATCTAGAACTCTACTTACTCAAATCTACAAATACATATATAATCTTCAAAAACTTACATCCATTTCATGATTTCTTAAAATTTTGATGATTTGCTAAAGGAAATCTATAAAACTATCTAATTTATAAATTGTCCTGAAATAAAATAAAATAAGTACTACGAGTTTATCAATAACATACTTTCTAGACGAAGTCATAATAAAAGTCGGAGTCATTTGAAGGAGTATCGTCAGACCTACCATCATTAATCCATATGTTGTATCTTAGGCTATTAGAGTAATCCTCATCACCATAACTATTCTTTCTTAAAATATTTAAAATTCTAAATAAGTACCATAATGCTAGTAAGGGAAAATTGTCATAAAAATATATAGATGTCAAACCTATGCATCATGCCCCATTAATTATCTTATTCAAATGGGTTTTGAGGAAACATGAGTCAAGTAAACGATATCTTCAATGCCCTAAAGTTAACACATGATATCTATAAATATCCTATGTACCAAAAATATATTGTCTCATGTTAGGTTTATTGGATTGGTAGTTTAGTTTATTGTCTCTATCTGTAGTTGCATCCTATACTACAACTGCGATCCTTTAGCAGCTTCTCTCAAGTGTCTTACACCATATCAACTATAAGTCACATCAACGAGTTGCTAAGGTGGGATGGTAGCTAAGTAAAAGCTACATGCCTATACGTAGAGCTGGAAATGTGGGCTAAATGGGTTAGCCTACTTGGACTCATGTTGGCTCGTAGGTTGAAGTGGGTTGGTCTACTTTGGCCTACGCCAAATGTGGGTAAAAAAAAAACTAGCTTAACCTACCCTATAAGCCAACCCGCCAATCCACAAAACTGGGTAATTAATATTTTTTTAAGGAAGGGATCACCATACTCTATCATTCCCGTCGTCTTTCTCTCTGTCATCTCTATGATTGCTCATCATCTCTCCCCGTTCCCATCATCCTCCTTCTCTCTTGCTCATTCTCACATCATTTACCCTACAACACCACCACCAAACCTACCCAACCCCCCTCCCCCCTAAAACCTAAACTAGTAGAGGGAAAACAAGCATGGAATCAATGTTGTGACTATGGTCTGTGTGAAAGAAGAGGTGAAGACTCATGATTACGGGTCACGGGCATAGGCTGCAGTAGAGGGAAAATAGGCAGTAGTAGAAGATTTAGAAGAGGAGAGGACGAAGGAGGACTGAGGAAATTAGTAGATCGTATGTTGGTGTGGAGATGAGCGGAGAGGAGTAAAGGACTTAAGAAGAGGGTTTGACGGAGATGGAGTGATGAGTAGAGGAGGGTGAGGTTTTTTTGTTTTTGTTTTTTTATAAAGTGTAATAGTAAATTAAAATCTAGTTTCTTTCTTTCGAGAGGTCTTTGATGAGTGATGACTTTTACTCTCTATCACTCTCGCTCTTGCTCACTCGCACTCGCTCTCACTCACTTGCTCCTTTGTAGTTTGTTTAGTGTTTTGTAACTTTGTTTTGTTTTTGTCTCTTTGTCATTTTTTTTAAATCCAGCAAGTCAACATGGGTTAACTTGCCTTGCATTAGGTTAACTCGTAGATCATGCAAAGGAGGCCAAAAAGCTCGTAATTTATGTAGGCTTTATTTTTCTAGCTCAATTAAAAAAAAAAAAGGGTTGGGAGGGCTAGCCCACCTAACCCACTCCACATTCTTGGCTCTACCTACAAGTATTTGTCCCATAATAGGTGGCAAAAATCTAAGCCATGACCTACTTATCTAGAGTGATAAATAGTATCGATGTGATACATAAATAGTATTAAATAATTATAATCCAATATAATTAATTCCATTAGTTTTTCAAATCTTATAGGATAATCTTAAAAAATACAACTTCCACTTATTTAAAGTAAGCTTATATATTTTTTATGTATGACTAGTTAATTAACACTTAGAAAATAGTATGTAAAAGTTAGGAGTTAGGCCTTAATTGCACTTAAAGGTCACTTTTTCCAAGGAACTTTTATTGACCAATAAACATAAGTGTTTAACTAAACTTAAAATGGTCAACTAATAAAAACAATGGTGTTTGTTTTGGCTTCAAATGGTTGACTACCCATTATAAGTTGATTGCTTTGGTTAATAGGTCCTTAAATTTATTTGCTAGTATGGGACATAGGTGCCTTAACAAAGTCATTGACTATAAATCTGTCCTAAAACTTTAATTTTTTCACCAACTAGCCTAATAAAATGGATTAAAACATAAAAAACAAAAATTAAGCTCATAATCAACTCCTTTTCCCTTTTATTCATTTAATTTCAAATCAAAGTTAACAAAAGCTATTATTTTCTCAAATTGAAATTAATAGAGACTTTTTTGGGGAAAGAAAAAAATGATCAAAAGTTCCTACATTTAACATTTAGAACTCTAATTAGCAAGATATTATGCTTAATTTCATATTAAAACTCAAATTCTATGATACTCCCAATTTAGGGTTAAAGTATACTAACCTTATGAACGTATGTAATTAAACGAGGAAATACATGCTTTGATTGCACAAAATATCGTATCTACCTCATGCTTATAACCTTTCACCATAGCCTTCTTTCCCTTTTTTTGAACCAAATCCTTATATAAACACAACCATGATTATAAGAAGTGAAATCTTAAAAAAAAAAAAGTGGAAATAGTCATTTCCTTACTTTTAATTCCCTTAAAAAATAGTATGTAGGAACTTTAGGATGCAGGAAGTTGTAATAGCATAAAGGAAGAGTGAGAAAGACTGTATGTGTTTTTTTTTTTTTGTTTTTCATTTTTACTATGTTTTTGCAAAAATGATATGTGTAAAAAGGAAAGAGGTATATATATACGAATAACTATAACATGCACTACAAAAGAATGGTGGGACTCCTCCATTACTATAGTTTTTTATTCATCTTTAGATGCCAAATGGGGTTGGAGGTTGAGTATGGTGATCTTAAGTTAAGGTGTGACAAAAAAGAAGAAAAAAAATTGCCTTCTAATTTTTAAATTCAAACTTAAATTTTACTTAAATCACATTCCATGCAAGCATTGAAAATTATTCTATTTTGTAACATCTCGGAACCATCATATACCTTATAAAACTTATAGGTATCATTTGGTTGTAAAAAATTTATGGTATTGCATTAAACAAAGCATTTTGTTCCTTATTTGGTTTATATATTTTCTTGGCTACTAGACAAAAATGATCTTAAAGTACTTGACAAAATGTTTATATTTTGTATCATAAAAAATATGATACAAAAATTAAATTCATTAGATAAAAGCATAAAAATCTTTGTCCAGTACTTTGTATATCATATTTATTACATACTTTATTTATTTAAATAGTAGATAACACAAAAATCTTTGTCCATATAATGCACACCAAACATGGTACAAAAAAGTTGTACTGTCTAGTATGATAATTCAAATGCTATCATAGGGTACAAAGTGTCTTATAGAGTATCTAAATTTTATCTTTCTTCTTTTAAATTTTAAGTTTGTATAATATTAAAAAAGTAATATATATATGTGAATTATAAATTCTTAATATGCAAAATTTATGGAACTTTATAACAGAATATGTGAAATTAAAAAAAGTAAATTTTTAGCCTTAATAATTTCAAGTGTTATGATCTTACTACTTAGAAAATGGAAAAAAAAAGGGTAAAAGAATAGAAAACCTAAAGCTATAAAGGAAAATGGGAAGAATAAGGAAAAGAAAGAAGGGCAGCATTACATTTAATTGTTTGGGGTTATTAATTTATGGATTTAAACTTTTTTTTTACTAAAATATTTTTGCTAAAAAATTATAATATTGTCATTTACTATTTTTTATTAATATCATTTAATAATATTTTACAAGATAAGGACACGGTACTTTAGAACGTATCCTCTATATACTTTACAGAATAAGTTTTAAGATAAATACATGGTAAGAATATCTCATACCTATACCCTATCACTATGGGAGTAGGTTCTTAAAAATTTGTATGATGAATCTATCTTGTTAGCCTTAAAATCACTTGGATCCTACCTCATTAAGTAGGATATGAATGGACACTTTGTACAATAGGATTATCCGCTTATCCATATTATTTAATAATTACTTTTCCATTCTTTAAGTTTGATTTTGTTAATCAATCCCTTTAAATCAATCATTTCTAAGGATGTTAATGGGTCGGGGTTGGGATGGGTCAATTGAAACCCGCACTCGACTCGACCAGGAAGGAAAGTACTAGAACTTGACCTGACCCGATATGAGATTTTTACAGCAAACCTAAACCCACCCTGCATGGAAAAACCAATACCCAAACTCCACCCGACTCGACCCAAAAATCGATTAAATCTTTTTTTTTAATGCTTCTACTTATTTTCATGTGTCATTTCTTCAATTTATTATTAATCTACGCGTAATAGAAAGATTAAGAGATGAACATAATATACATTATATTAATTTATGTGAAATCATAAGAGACTAAATGAAAAAGAATATAAGACAAAATTAATTTACACCATATATTGAAAGTAAAAATGAAGAGAGGAACAAAAATATGGATGCAATGTGTCGAGTCTAATTTTTGAATTCCCATTCCTAATCCGATCTAAACTAGACCCTATGCTCATCTAATATAGATCATCGACTTGAGTTAGGAATTTCATTTGATTTTGGAGTCTCCACCCAACCGTTGTTGGGAAAAAGTGAATTAAGACTAAATGAGCGGATTAGTCTTAATTTGGACTACTAGTTGTCGTTATTTCCTCTTCTCGTTTTTGTGAGAAGAGAAAAAGGAAAAACCAGAGTTCCTAAGTCCGGGGGCTAACCTATTAAAACCTATACGGTTACCACCTAATCTCCTAAAGTCGTTCATCTTTAGAAATGTGTTTCATTATGTTTCTATTAATTTTTGTTATGTCTTTGAATTTATTTCAAGAAAAAGGATTTTTCATTTATTTTATGGGTTGACCCGAATGGGTGCCTACGTACCTGCTACTCAGGATCAAACAAGTCGTAGTTCGCTTTTCTGAAAATCTTTAGTGTATTGGTGAATTTTAATTTTGAAATTTCTTTCGATTTATGTTCTTTACCATTTTTTGGATTTTTCCTAAAACTCTAAGCCTAAGCTTGATTTTATTTTGAAAAAATGATTTTATAGGGAAAACATCAATTTTGATTTACTTGACGAAAATAATTTTTCTAAGTGCTAAAACTTATTTATTTATCTTTTTATGATTTTTTTATGACTTTTTATTATTTTTTGTTATTTCTGTGATTTCTGAGAATTTTTGAGGATTTTTGTGGTTTTTAAGAATTTTTGTTGATTTTCGTGATTTTTGGGAATTTTTGTGATTTTTGTGATTTTTTTGGGAATTTTGTTCACTGTTTATCCTATTTGACATCTAAAATTTTATGATTTCTTTTCTAATTTTTTTATTATTTTTCTATATTTTATTATTATTATTATTTATATTATTTTTTATTTATTACTATTTTTCTACATTATTAAATTCTAAAAAAATCTAATTTCTACATTTTCCTATTTATTAAAAATAACACATAAATATATAAATAAATAACTAAATAACAAATAATAAATTGCTTAATTAATTCGGAATAAATAAATAAACAAAATTAATTAAATAAAAATAAAAAAAATCCGGAAAATCCGACTTACCTGGATCCGGGTCGGTGCGCGAGTCGGGTCGGATCGGTCAGACACGGCAGTGGGGTTGGCTCATTCACGGCGTTCCGGCGGTCCTTTGCGGCGGGTGAAGTGTCGAATCCTAGCTTCTTGAGGGTGCTGAATCCAACGGTGGCGGTGGTTTACTCCTAGAACGCCTCCTTGCGGTGGCTCAACTCCGATCGGCGGTCGCAACTTTGGGTTTCCTCCGATCTACACTCTTTTCTCTCTCTCTCGCAATTCTGATCTGTGATCTTGCTTCCTCATCTCCTCCTCTATTTATAGGCGCTTGAAAACGAGCTGGATAAGCTCGGATTTCCTCCGATTGAAGCTGATCGGATTTTCGGTTGAAAAACCAACTCCGATTTGTGCCCATCCAACGATTTGTTGCGATTTGATTTTAATTAGATAATGTTTATCTTATTTTTGTTGAAGATCTGTTGGATTTGTGTAAAAAAATCGAATCAAAACGGCCGAAATACGAATTTTTTCTTCATCGGCGATCTCGGGCTCGAGGTAGGAGACGATCACGTGCCCTGCGCGTGCGTTTCTTCCAACCAATCAGATGCTGCCACGTGTCCTGGATAAGTCGAAAAATTGCAAAACGCGGAAACTGCTTCCCCCGCGATTCGAACGTCTGATCGAGCCCCCTCCCGCGCGTACTTAGCCATGGTCCGGACCAGCTGGGCTAGCCCACTTTCGCGATTTTATTTATTTCGCAAATTACATATATGCAATGCGATTTTTCTATTTTTTTGTATTTTTTGAAATTTCAAAAATTTGTAAAAATTGTTTATTATTCATTATTGCTATTTCCGAAATCATTTTTCAAAATTGAAGTGTTTTCCTATTTATTTTTATTTTTTGAACATTTTTATTATTTTATGCTAAATTAGGGAAAAAATGGAAAATTGTGGAAAAATTAAAAATTGATTATTATTGAAAATTATTGACTCCTAGGGCAAAAATGGGGTGTTTACAGCTGCCCCTCTTTGTGGTAAAGTTTGAAAAACTTAACTACAAAGACAAACAAAAGACGCCATTTTTGACCACTTGAATTAGGTTTTAGTAGGAAAATGCCCCAAGAGCTGATAATCCTACGGTTGAAGATGCTCCTAACAATTCAAGGTAATGTTCCCTCTCCAAAAAGTGCCCATATTGGGCTGACTAACCTTTGGGTTGATTTTTAGGAAAGTGCCCCAAGAGCTGACTAACCTAAAATAGAACTTTCTCAAAAGGTGCCCTTATGAGCTGACCCTGAGAACAGGTTTTTTCAGGAAAGTGCCCATATTGGGCTGACTAACCCTTGGATTGATTTTTAGGAAAGTGCCCCAAGAGCTGACTAACCTAAAATAGAACTGTCTCAAAAGGTGCCCTTATGAGCTGACCCTGAGAACAGATTTTTTCGGGAAAGTGCCCATATTGGGCTGACTAACCCTATTAAAGGAAATGTCTAGACACGTGCTTCATTATGAGCTGACTCATCTGGTACTCTTGAACATGCTTCTTACTAGGCTAGATGATGCGATGCCTTTCATGATGTGATGATAGTTACCTATTTTAATATGCTTGCTAGTTTATCTCGGATAGCAACCAAACAACTGAACCTTCGTGTTGGTTTGCTCCTGCTTCTTTTCTTCTTATCTTGACACTGAATTGAAAATCTTGATGTGCCTCCTTTCTTTATGCACAAAGCTCTTTCGACGGTAATGTTATCCTAATAATGCGCTCAGTTTTAATGCTTAGGAGTAGACAAAATTATATCACAAATTACATTAAGATTCATCATCATTTTAGTGTTTATCTTTCATTGACAAAGTGGTGGGTAATGTGTTTAAGTGTATTTATTGTGATGAGAATTGATTGGGATTGTTGACCATTCAGGGATATTAGCTTTGCTTGTAGAAAAGTAAAAACTCGACTCAACAAACTTTGTATCGAATATTGGCTTTCATAAACATTGGCAAAATTTCAATTCCCTTGCCTAAGGATAGTACATCTTTACAGCATCTGTGTTGACGGGGTCTCTCAATTCTAGACCATCCATCTGAGTTAATATTAGAGCACCACCTGACAGAACCTTTTTCACCACATACGGGCCTTCATAATTTGGAGTGAATTTTCCTCTGGAGTCTTGGGCGTTCGGGAGAACTTTTCTTAGCACTAGATCGCCCTCTTTGAAGTACCGCGGTCTCATCTTCTTGTTGAATGCTCGGGCTATCCTCTGTTGGTAACACTGACCATGACATAGCTCAGTAAGTCTTCTTTCATCAATCAGATTCAGCTGATCAAGCCTTTTCTTTACCCAATCCGATTCTGCTAATTGAGTTTCTGACAAGATTCTGAATGATGGTATCTCGACTTCCATTGGTAGCACTGCTTCTGTACCATATACCAATGAGTAAGGGGTAGCTCCCGTAGATGTTCTTATTGAAGTCCTATAAGCCATGAGAGCAAATGGTAACATTTCGTGCCAATCTTTGTAAGTTGTTGTCATTTTCTCGATGATCTTCTTGATATTTTTGTTAGCTGCTTCTACTGCCCCGTTCATTTGAGGTCGGTAGGGGGTTGAATTTCTATGGTTTATGTGGAATTGTTGACATAAACCTGTCATCGATTTATTGTTGAGATTGGTACCATTGTCGGTGATGATCGACTCAGGAACTCCATATCGGGCTATTATGTCCCTTTTTAAAAAGCGGACTATTACCCCTTTTGTGACATTGGTATATGATGACGCTTCTACCCATTTGGTGAAGTAATCAATCGCTACCAGTATAAATCTGTGGCCATTGGATGCCGTTGGAGTGATTGGGCCGATTATGTTGATTCCCCAGATGGAGAAAGGCCACGGCGCCGATAACAAATGTAGCTCGTTGGGTAGAGCATTGATCGGTTTGCGTATACTTGGCACAGATGGCAGTGCTTAACATACTTTATGCAATCCGACTCCATGGTTAACCAGTAATACCCTAACCTCATGATTTTTCGGGCCAACATGTAGCCGTTCATATGAGGTCCACATACCCCTTCATGTATTTCCTTCATGAGTTCGCATGCTTCATTTTTGCCCACACATCTCAACAGGGTGGTATCATATGATCTCTTGTAGAGTATAGACCCACTTAATAAGAAATGACTTGCCAACCTTCTGAGCGTTCTTTGGTCATTCTTGCTAGCCATTTCGGGGTATTTACCTTCTTGGAGGAAGGTCTTGATGTCATGATACCAGGGCTTATCATCTTGTATCTTTTCAATTGTCAAACAATAAGCGGGCCGACTTTCGATGTCTATTTTCATCGGTTGTACTTCGGCTCCTCCTGTTATTTGAATCACGGATGCTAGTGTGGCTAGGGCATCTGCGAACCGATTCTGAATTCTCGGGATGTACGTGAAGGTGATTGCCTTAAACTCCTCAATCAGCTCTGTCAAGTGCTGATGGTACGGTACCAGTTTAGGGTCTTTAGTTTTGTATTCCCCTCTTGTTTGTAGTATGATGAGCGACGAGTCTCTGTACACCTCTAATTCGCGGATTCCCATTTGGCAGGCCATCTTGAGGCCAAGAATACATGCTTCATATTCCGCGATATTATTGGTATAGGAAAATGTAAGTCTTGTCGCTGCCGAGAATTGAGTGCCGTCTAGGGATATCAATACCGCCCCAACCCCACAACCGAATACGTTGGCAGCCCCGTCGAAGAACAGTTTCCACCCACCATTCTGCTCTCTCCCAGAGTTTTCTACCGGCATATCTTCTACTGTTAATATGTTCTCGTCCGGAAATTGGACTTGTATTTCTTGGGTATCTGTCTCGACAGGGTGTTCGGCCAACTGATCGGCTAAGGCTTGCCCCTTTATCGAGTTTTGATTTACATACGTGATGTCAAACTCGAATAGAAGCATCTGCCATTTAGAGATTCTACCCATCAATGCTGGCTTCTCTGCCAAGTATTTCAAGGGATCATGTCTTGTCAACAGCTTAATATGATAGTAAAGGGTGTATTGCCTTAGTCGATGCATGACCCAAATTAACGCACAACACGTCTTCTCTACCTCTGAGTACCTTTGTTCCCCATCTGTGAACTTCTTGCTCAAATAATATATGGGACGTTCTCTTCCCTCTTCATCTTTCTGCCCCAACACACATCCCATGGATTCGGGGAGTATGGTGAGGTATAAGAATAAGGGTGTTCCTTGTTTCGGGACTATCAAGACCGGGGGTTTTATAAGATAGTCTTTGATTGTCCTGAACGCTTCTTCACATTCGTCGTCCCATTCTATTGCGGCGTTCTTCTTCAACAGACGGAATAGCGGCCGGCATTTGTCGGTGAGTTATGAGATAAACCGAGCTATATAATTTAATCTCCCTAGCAAGCTTCTTACTTCTTTAATGGAACGTGGGGAAGGTAACTCTAATATGGACTTTACCTTGTCAGGGTCAATCTTAATACCCTCCTGGCTGATGACGAACCCTAACAATTTCCCCGTTGTAACCCCGAAAGTACATTTTTCCGGGTTTAACTTAAGTTGGAACTTCCTCAGTCGTTTGAACAATTTCCTCAGGATATCTATATGGCTTTCTCCTTCTTTGGATTTAGCTATCATGTCGTCAACATATACTTCAACCTCTCGATGCATCATATCGTGAAGTATAGCGACCATGGCTCTCTGATACGTTCCCGGCGTTTTTCAGATCGAAGGGCATGACTTTGTAACAGAAAGTTCCCCATGTCGTGATGAAGGTTGTTTTGGTCTTGTCTTCCTCGGCCATTTTTATTTGATTGTATCCTGAGAAACCGTCCATGAATGAGAAGAGATGGTTTCCCGTGGTGTTATCTACTAGAACATCAATATGAGGTAGGGGGAAGTTATCCTTTGGCGTGGCTTGGTTTAAGTCTCGAAAGTCCACGCATACGTGCACTTTTCCGTTCTTTTTTATAACGGGGACTACATTTGCCACCCATTCTGGGTAGTCGGATACTTCGATGAACCCTACTTCTAGTAGTTTCTTGACTTCTTCTTTGATTTTTAGCAAGATGTCGGGCCTAAATCTTCTTAGTTTTTGTTTTTTAGGTTTGACATCTTCCCTTGTGGGAAGCCTGTGAACTACTATCGACTGTTCTAGCCCTGGCATGTCGCCATATGACCAGGCAAACACATATGCATATTCGATTAATAGCTCGGTTATCTCACATTTTTACTCGGCACTCAAACTGGTCCCGATTTTGAGGTTCTTAGGGTTTTCCATGCTGCCTAGATTTACTGTCTCCACAGGCTCGTCGATCGAGATTCCGCTTTGTTCATGTTTTAGCCAATTTTCTTGTATTATTTCGTGGTCTAAGATATCGTCTTCAACAACTGACCCAGCAACATTGGAAATGATATCAGCGTTTTTACGTTCTACTTGCGCGAAATATCCCTGATATTCGATGGTGGGAGATCTGAGTGACATAAAAAAAATGAAATCATATATAAAAAGAAACAAACTGTAATGGAATTTGATAAATAGTCTCAATAAAATTTGTTCAATGATTTTTTCTACTCTTGAGCTAACCTAGCGCTATTGATAGGACAACAAAACTAGTTGTTCAGAGCTGGATGTTGGTTGGACATGCGGGAGATTGATTCCCCTTTGTTGTTGTCCTCTTTGTTTATTCGAAGCTCTTGAATGGTATTTGCCCTTCGGAAAGATTGTTGGAGAGGTGGGATGCACATCTGGGTGTCAATCAGCTTCCCCTTTATTCTGCCTTTAACACTCCTCACTTGTGCTTCTTCCGCGGCCGTAGGAACATACCCCAGTCCGAAGGTCCCGTGCTGCCCCTCTTTAAACCGATGGCCCTCCTTGCTGGTCATCACATTCACTTCGTTGAAAATCTGCAACCCCAGGTCTTCTGAACCTTCATCCCCGATGTAAGGTATGGCAGTCTCCTTGTATATGGCGTAATCCTGCTCGCCCAGCACTGTAACTATCTGCCCATTTGTGATGAATTTGACCTTTTGGTGGAGACTAGAGGGAATGGCACCAGCAGCATGTATCCAGGGTCGTCCCAGGAGCAGGTTAAAAGACCTTGGGATGTCGAGGACCTGGAAGGAGATGTGGAATACTTGTGAACCGATTTCCACTGGTAGGTTCACTTCCCCCACAATGTCTCTCTTTGACCCGTCGAAGGCTCTGACCACTGTAAAGCTAGGTTTTATATTGCTTGGATCGACCCCCAATAAGTCGAGTGTTGCCAATGGGCAGACGTTGAGGGATGACCCGTTGTCAATAAGCACTCGGGAGACGATGGTGTCATTGCACCGGACCACTATGAATAGTGGCTTGGTATGTTGGTCTCCCTCTTCTCCTAGCTCCTCTGGAGAGAAAGATATTTGATCTATAGTAAAGATAGAGTTTGCCACGTGACCCATCTTGTCTGTAGCAATACCCTCCGGTACTTGAATCTGTTTTAGCACTTTAAAGAGTGCTTCCCTGTGGGGCTCAGATGTGGTAAGAAGGCCCATGAGAGATATATGCGCCGGAACTTTATTCAATTGTTCCATGATCTTGTACTCGCTGGCCTTTACCATCTTTGTAAATGCAGCAAGACCCTCTTCCACTTCCTCTGTTTTCTCTATATTGGGTTCTTCGGTCGGGCTCTTATACTTTGGATCGTATAATCTCCCAGAGCGGGTGATACCTCCCACTATAAGAGGTCGCTCTTATTCGAGGGCCCGATAGTCGAATGGTGCGGCCTTGTAATTCTCTGCTGGTACGGGAACATTGAATATATACCTTTTCCTCGGGATTTGCACCTCGACTGATTGTCCCTCATAGCATTGTATAACCCGGGGCTTCTGAGAATTGATCATGTTGATGGTCTTTCCCTCTTCCTTTGCTATATTGTCTTGCTTCTCAAATTCCGGCCCCCACCCACTAGGCGGCCCTTGCTCAGTCGGGGTGTAAGAATAGTTTACCAGGTACTGAAACTTCCCGTGTGATTCTCCCAAAGTGCCAACCGTGGGGTCCCCGGATAACCATCTTCCTTTAATGTGTGCCTTTGGAGTCTCTCCCGAAGCGGGTTGCTCAGTCCGATTCTGTTTAAGGGCTTCTCTGGGAGCTGACTCTTCTGACGTGATCATGTTGATGGTAGGCCTGTGATTGGGCAATGGGTTGGTGTTGACATTGGGTGCTGGGGTGTTCACAAAATCCAATTGTATGATCCCTGCGTTAATCAAGTCTTGGATTTTGTGCCGGAGCCTCCAGCACCTATCTGTGGAGTGCCCCTCTTGACCCATGTGATAGTCACACTTGAGGTTGGAGTCGAAGTTTTTGGGCCTGTATCGGTCGTTGGGGAGTTCGAAACTAATCAAGTTGTCTGCCCTCAACCGGGCGAAGACCTGACTGAGCGGTATGGGGATTGGAGTGAACTGCCTTGGGGGCCTGGCGACTTGTGTATGACCCGCCGTAGGTTGCTGGGCTGGGGTATTCGTGGTTTGGAAAGTTACCCGAGTCCCAGGTTTTTCTGCCTTACTAGAATGCACTGTACTGACTGTGGGTTCTTTAGCCTTGTTTCCTCCTAAGGGCCTTGGTGTGACCCTAGGAGGTTCCATTGATTGGAGCCTGCCAGTGGTGATGGCATTCTCGATCCTGCAACCTGCAGCCACGACTTCTGCAAAACTGGAAGAAGTCTGACCTACCAAATGTGAAAAGTAAGTTTTGTCCAAGGTATTGACAAATATGGATGTCAATTCCTTTTCAGACATCGGAGTGGCCACCCTGGCGGCTTGGGCCCTCCAGCGCTGAGCATATTCGTTGAACGGCTCAGTAAGTTTTTTTTCGGAGACTCCCCAGATCGATCACAGATGGGGCAACCTCGATGTTAAACTTGTACTGATCATAAAAGGCCCGGGCTAGCTTTTCCCAGGTGTTGACAATGTTGAAGTCGAGGTGGGCATACCAGACCAATGCGGGGCCTGTGAGGCTGTTCTGGAAGGTCTAGAGCATGAGTTGGTCGTATTGAGCATACTTGCTCATTTTCCGGGCATATAGCCTGGTATGCATCTTGGGGCAGCCGGCCCCATCATACTTTTCAAAATCTGGGGTCTTGAACTTGTCAGGGTATGCCTCTTCCCTATATGCTGGCAGGTTAGTGATTCCAGCCTATTCAAAACCATCAGGGCCTTCAATAGTTTTCATCTTGTCATTGAGCTGCTGGAAGAGTCGCTTCTCCATTTCCTTTTGTCTCTCTTCCATTTCCTTTTTCAGATCATCAGAGGTCGGCCCCTAGCTGACCTTCGGCTCATACTCGAAGGCTGGGTTAAGGTGGGAATTTATTTCTTCGTATTCCGGAGGCTGTCCCTCCACTGCTTTTCCCTTCCTGGCCCCTGAATACTCTTCTTGAGCCGGCTGGGTGTTGCGCAGGAGGCCGATGCTTTCAGTCAAGAGGTGAACCTGGGCAGCCAACTGTTGGACCGTTTGCTCTAGGGATATGATCCTAGAGTCTGAGGCAGTTTCAGCGTTGGTGTTGTGGCGGTTGTCACTGCTGTTGGCCATTTTTGCTCTTGAGCGCGTAAGGACTGGGCTTCTGGGTGGGTTCGGTTGCTTGGAAGCTATTTTGATACCTAGCGCGCATTTTTTTCTTTTTTAGTATGATGGATGCAAGAATGATATGCATGTGTCACGCGGATGCTAAAAGATAAAAGGGTTGACAACTGATTGACAATGTATTATTAAAACTTCACTTTTATTAATAATTCTGGAGTTCAATAAAAATGAAAGATTACAAATAATGCTCTATTTCCTAGCTCTTTTGGTCTTCTGTAGTGGAGGCTCAGGCTTCCCACTGATGATGGCTTCTAGTTCCTTGACCCTGGCTTGGCACTTCTCTAATTGCGCTTCTAAGGCCTTGTTTCTTTGGTCAGATTCCTTGAAGCGTCCCTTCCAGATGTTTTTCTTATAGTCTGCAGCTTCAAAATATACTTCCATCCGGGCCTTGACCTGCTCCAGGTAGATCTCTGTCTCTGGATTGATCTTATTTGGTCTTGGCTGGGTGACGTCTGGAACCCAGTATGCTCTTTCCCCTGTCTGGTATAGCTGACGGATTACAAACTCTCTGGTGGCTCGGTGTTTTCCCACTTCGCCATCTAGCTCGCCGAGGTCCACATTCGGGCTTTCGATTCTGGCCTCCCAAAGTGCTTTGACCTCTGCCAGCTTAGCAAATTTCCCGGCTACCAACAGGTTCGGATCCTGGTACTCAAAGGTGACTGCTTCGAGTGAAGGCCGATAAACTATGTCTTGGACGGTGCCGAATTGGCGGACTACGGAGTTGGGGTGATATCCGATACATCCGTTGATCCCGATTAATGGCACTGCTTGGAAATTACTGCAGGTTAAGATGATTTTATTGCAGCAACTCCACCTGGCTGTCCATAGAATATCTTTGGCGCTAAGGCTTCTAAGCAGATCTACCCAACTGTGGCTGGTAATGTTGTCGGGTATCTTCACCTTTTCTATACAAGAACCCACCAGATCCACTTGTTGGGCTAGGGTTTTCCTGACCATGTTCAGCCCGAAGCACTTGAGGTGGCTTACGAACCATATTAACAGAAGGTTGATGCTGGAGCGGAGGATCCCATGGCCCTTCTTCTTAAGGAAATTCAAATTCCGGATCTGTTCAGCCAGTAGAGCCGGGATGTAAGATCTTCCTTCCAAGAATTGGGTTACCAGCTCTGCAACCCGGTAGTGAATATAGAAGGTCCCGGTGGGGAACAGTATGGTGGCGAAGGCTGTCAAGATGAAAGCGTTCACCCTTCTCTGTCTGTAAGTCTTAGGGTGTCCACACAGGATGTCCTTTCTGTCCCCATTGTCTTCTCGGGCAATAAACCAGGCTTCTAAGTCATCCATTCGTATGCAATACCCATTACAGTCTGCCAGGGCTTTGTTGACCGCTATTTTGCGGATGCCTAACAGTCTACTGAAAGTGCCGGCTGGCCCGGCCTCGAGGTCTGGCGTGTAAATCTGATTAGTCAGTGCTGGAGCCTGTAGCAACTGGGTGTACTCCTCCAGGGTAAGGGTGATCTCATGCGGTCCGATGAAGAAAGCTGCGGGCACGATCTCCCATAACTGGAGCATGGCCCGGACCATAGGTAAATTCGCCTCTGACTTAGTCAGTGAGAGGATGGGGCCGATCTTCTGCTGGATGAAGGCCTGCTCCTCTGGGTTGTACAAGGTAAACCAGTGGTCCAGTACCAATTTTGGGTCCAAAGGTCTGTACACCCGAATCTCTTTGCGGAGGAGGCGGTTGACTGCACTGCTAGCCATCTATTACAATAGGAAACACCTAGTTACAAACAGAACTATGAAAATGTTACAAGGAAATAGTCTTGAACTCCAAGGACAAAATAACAAACCATTACATTGTCATCCAATTGTCAACCCCTCGTACGATGTTATGTATGCAAGTAGGTTGGTTCTAACTGGTTCCCGAGCTCTATGGCCTCCCGCATTCTCGAAGAAATGGATCTCAGGCCATATCGAAGCATAGGGTGGGGTAGCCTAATCAGTCCCGAACGGTGAATCAACTCACTTCGCCCGAAACCTACACAATGGCTCCCCGTCTCAGGTTTCTAGGACGGTCCGGGTTCGATCGCATCTACTCACATAAACATATGTATGCATGCAAAACCCCCATAGTAAAGAAACCAAAATCTAACTAAATGCTGCAAAGTTAGTGACAAAGTAATGATTGAAACACATTTTTAACGAGAACGGCTTGGAGAGATTCAGGTGGCTAGCCTGCTGGTATGGGTCCCCAGTGGAGTCGCCATCCTGTCGAGTCTAATTTTTGAATTCCCATTCCTAATCCGATCTAAACTAGACCCTATGCTCATCTAATATAGATCCTCGACTTGAGTTAGGAATTTCGTTTGATTTTTGGAGTCGCCACCCAACCGTTGTTGGGAAAAAGTGAATTAAGACTAAATGAGCGGATTAGTCTTAATTTGGACTACTAGTCGTCGTTATTTCCTCTTCTCGTTTTTGTGAGAAGAGAAAAAGGGAAAACCAGAGTTCCTAAGTCCGGGGGCTAACCTATTAAAACCTATATGGTTACCACCTAATCTCCTAAAATCGTTCATCTTTAGAAATGTGTTTCATTATGTTTCTATTAATTTTTGTTATGTCTTTGAATTTATTTCAAGAAAAAGGATTTTTCATTTATTTTATGGGTTGACCCGAATGAGTGCCTACGTACCTGCTACTCAGGATCAAACAAGCCGTAGTTCGCTTTTCTGAAAATCTTTAGTGTATTGGTGAATTTTAATTTTGAAATTTCTTTCGATTTATGTTCTTACCATTTTTTGGATTTTTCCTAAAACTCTAAGCCTAAGCTTGATTTTATTTTGAAAAAATGATTTTATAGGGAAAACATCAATTTTGATTTACTTGACGAAAATGATTTTTCTAAGTGCTAAAACTTATTTATTTATCTTTTTATGACTTTTTATGATTTTTTGTTATTTCTGTGATTTCTGAGAATTTTTTGGGATTTTTGTGGTTTTTAAGAATTTTTGTTGATTTTCGTGATTTTCGGGAATTTTTGTTATTTTTGTGATTTTTTGGGAATTTTGTTCACTGTCTATCCTATTTGACATCTAAAATTTTATGATTTATTTTCCTAATTTTTTTTTTATTTTTCTATATTTTTTTATTATTATTTATATTATTTTTTTATTTATTACTATTTTTCTACATTATTAAATTCTAAAAAAATCTAATTTCTACATTTTCCTATTTATTAAAAATAACACATAAATATATAAATAAATAACTAAATAACAAATAATAAATTACTTAATTAATTCGGAATAAATAAATAAACAAAATTAATTAAATAAAAATAAAAAAATCCGGAAAATCCGACTTACCTGGATCCGGGTCGGTGCGCGGGTCGGGTCAGATCGGTCGGACACGGCGGTGGGGTTGGCTCGTTCACGGCGTTCCGGCGGTCCTTTGCGGCGGGTGAAGTGTCGAATCCTAGCTTCTTGAGGGTGCTGAATCCAACGGTGGCGATGGTTTACTCCCAGAACGCCTCCTTGCGGTGGCTCAACTCCGATCGGCGGTCGCAACTTTGGGTTTCCTCCGATCTACACTCTTTTCTCTCTCTCTCGCAATTCTGATCTGTGATCTTGCTTCCTCATCTCTTCCTCTATTTATAGGCGCTTGAAAACGAGCTGGATAAGCTCGGATTTCCTCCGATTGAAGCTGATCGGATTTTCGGTTGAAAAACCAACTCCGATTTGTGCCAATCCAACGATTTGTTGCGATTTGATTTTAATTAGATAATGTTTATCTTATTTTTGTTGAAGATCTGTTGGATTTGTGCAAAAAAATCGAATCAAAACGGCCGAAATACGAATTTTTTCTTCACCGGCGATCTCGGGCTCGAGGTAGGAGACGATCACGCGCCCGGCGCGTGCGTTTCTTCCAGCCAATCAGATGCTGCCACGTGTCCTGGATAAGTCGAAAAATTGCAAAACGCGGAAACTGCTTCCCCCGCGATTCGAACGTCTGACCGAGCCCCCTCCCGCACGTACTTAGCCATGGTCCGAACCAGCTGGGCTAGCCCATTTTCGTGATTTTATTTATTTCGCAAATTACATATACGCAATGCGATTTTTCTATTTTTTTGTATTTTTTGAAATTTCAAAAATTTGTAAAAATTGTTTATTATTCATTATTGCTATTTCCGAAATCATTTTTCAAAATTGAAGTGTTTTCCTATTTATTTTTATTTTTTGAACATTTTTATTATTTTATGCTAAATTAGGGAAAAAATGGAAAAATTTGGAAAAATTGAAAATTGATTATTATTGAAAATTATTGACTCCTAGGGCAATAATGGGGTGTTTACACAATGCAAACACCAAACAACAAGTCCAACAATCCATAGATGAAATTTTTTCAAGTCCTACAATTCTTTAATTGCTCAGCATAATCACAAAATCCCTTAACTAAATTTAGCACAATTCTCTAAAAAGCTCTACCCGCATCTTGCAACGAAATGTAATATAAGTATGTAACATATATTAACAATTGAAATTTTGCTTGAAAAAAAACTTTATAATGACATATTTTTACTTACTTACTCTTAAATCTACATACTTTTGGAATTCACTCCCAATCCTCTTCATCAATTATCTTTATATTCACGATGAGAAAAAAAATTATGTTAAATGAATCAAATAATGGGCAATATAAACTTTATTAATAACTAAATAAATGCAAATATTATATAATATAAGCTCTTACCTCTTGTTTCATATGATAACCAATTTTGAGTACACATCAATGCCTCAATTGTATCTGAATTGAGTCAACTTCTATGTGAGCTAATTGCTCGTCCACCAGTGCTAAAAGAAGATTTTAAAGCAACTATGGATACAGGAACAACTAATATATCCCTAGCTATTTCTTACAATGTAGGATACTTAATTCCATTTGATTTCCACCAGCTAAGGATATCAAAATTATCTATCCAAGGCAACACAAGCTCTTTTAAGTAATGCTTCAACTCTAACTTTACTTGGCCATCAGTATTGATGGTGTGCAAATATTGCACAAATCTTGATTTTCTTGTAAAATCAATAAAAACACTATCATTACTTGCTGGAGAATTGAAAGAACTACTGCCACTACTTGTGCAAGTGCTCTTATTATGGCAAGATTTGGCATTACACCGATATTCTTGAAGCAATTCAAAACAAGTGTTTTTAACATTTTGTATTTCCTTTGAAGCATTCACCCCATAAACATTACCAACCACAAAGTCCACAGCCTTCATTTTAAAGCGAGGATCTAAAATAGTACAAATAGCCATAATAATATGCATATCACCTCAATATTTTTGAAACTTCTCAAGTATTTTATAGGTTGTAGTACTAATAATGACATTAGTAGAGTCCTTCCATTCAATTAAAGCTTCCATAATTTCATATACCTTTTTAAAGTAATAATTTGCCATTAGATATTGAGTACCAGAAAAAGTTACCTCATAAAATATTGCTAACTTGTTGCAAATTTCTTTTGCTAACTCCCATTCATCATCTATTGGAAGACATTTGTAGTGTCTATCCTTATGCTAAACTCTATAGAAAACTTCTTTACATCTAATTGTTGTGACAAGCATGTCATATGTTGAGTTCCATCTGGTTTTGCAATCTAAAGAAAGTTTACTACAATACAAAATATCCAATTGCTTGCATCCCTCTCCAAACTTCTCCATTCATGATGGTGTTACAGACTAAAATGTGACACTTTCATGAATCTTCTCAATTGCTTTTTCTATTACACTCACACCTTCTTTCACAATCAAGTTTAGTATATGTGCACAACAACACATATGAATTATCTTCCCATAAAGAATTAGATTATCTCTTCATAGCTTTAACAATAAAGTTGTAATCATGGCATCATTCGTGGAGCAATTATTTACAGTAATTGTAGATAATTTTCTATCCAAACTCCATGACATTAGTGACTTGAAGAGATAATCAGCAAGTACTCCATTTGTATGTGGAGTTGGAACATATACAAAACTGCATAAATACATAAATAAGGTTAACAGAAATATGTAAATGTACTTTTTCAATAGATAAAATAAGAAAGACATGATAACAAAGAAGCTTCCTTTAACAATTGACTTTGAAGTTTCCAATTGTTGTCAATGAAGTGCGTTGTCACGATCATGTATCCCCTTTTTTGATTATATGTCCACATATCTGTTGTTATAGCAACTTGGGAATTTAGGCCTTTCAACATCACTCCCAATTTTCTTTCTCCCCATTATAAATACTCATAATTTCTTTCCTCGTGGTGCTACGAGTGATATGATTTACCAATGGTTGAATGCTATTGATATACTTTCTAAACCACTTATGTTCAACTATGGAAATGGGATAATCATGAACAATGGTTATCTTTGCAAGTTTTTGTCTTGATATTTCTTGATTGAATGACCAATTTGCAATCCTCAACCAACTCTCACTATCAATTTCTCTTTTTTCATTATATAGAAGACATTGCTTTATGTCTGTCTGTTTTTTTCTCTACAAGCACCTATTCAAATGATTATGCAAATGCTTTGTTTATGTGAGCTATTTGCTTTTAGTTTTCTACTACAATGATTGCTCACCACAAAATCCTCCCTATCAATTATGGTTTTCACCATCTCATGCCACACACTCGAGGTCAACTTACGTTTGCTAGCATGTTCACTAGTATCGGTATTGCTTGCAACTTTTGAACTTTATGTAGCTGTTGATTTTGTTCGTGCACCTTCCTTTTCAAATATAGATGTTGGAAATGAAATTTCCTCAACTTCATTTGCATCCATGTTCTCCTCAATTTCATGTTTATCCATTTTTCCTACATTGGATAATAAATTTTGTAAATATTTTAGTACCATAAATACCATTAGTCATAGTTATTTTATCATAAACTCTAACATAAAAATAACAGGATATAAGATACTACAAGCTAAGAAATCATGCTTTCAATAGCCTCCATTTACTGCCGCAACCATTGCATGGTTGCTAATACTAATGGCTCCAACTTTGCAATCTGTTGCCCTGGCTTGAAGGTGCCAAATCCAAGCTTTAAATCAGTTTTTCGTACTTCGTGCGAATGATGAAACATCAATGAAAGTAGGAGAATACATTTCATTGGAACCTTAACAACTTAAGAAGTACCGGCCTACTAGTAATTTCATCTCCACTCATTGTTTCTTTTTCCAAGAGGACTTCTACAATCATAGGGGAATGCAATACACATCAAAATCAAATCACACATGGCATATACACCTCACATGAGTGTGGGCAATCCTCTAATTAATTCTAGCTCCAAAAACCCTATTCTATTAATTCATTTTGAGCACTTAATTTTTCAATAAACTGTAATCCTAAATCAATTTGTTGTTGTCTCCCATTACACCAATCCAACCACCAAATAACATAACACAACTGCATCATTAACACAATATAATAGACAATAAAAACATTAAATGTTGTACAAAAACACTAACATAATACACAATAGACACAAGTCAATAGAAGAAATGTATACCTTAGAAAACAAACCGTACGCTAGTAACCAATAAAGACAAGTCCTAGGACAATAGACTTGTAGCCGTTAATAGGAGATTTACACAACCCAAATTGAGTGAGTGCCAAAGAGAGACTAAGTTGAGATCAAGACACACTGAGTCACTATCACAGACATAATACATAGGTAAATCGAGATAGAAAGAGAGAATGAGGTGAGGGTGGGTAAGTTAAAGCAAAGCAACTGTAGGGCTTGAAGGTGGAGGATGAGAAACAAGGAAACACAATCGCAAAGTAAAGCCTATGGCGAGTTAATGACATAAGCAGGAGCAGGACCAAGAGTGGGACGAAATGAGTGGATGACCGACGACTAGACAAGGAGTCGAGTGACTTCAGTCAACGATGCGATGAGTGGAAGACTGGAAGTTTGGAATTGCAACTGGATGAGGAATTGAGGATTGAGGGTCAAATGGTCGATGCCTTGTCTCGAGGAGTGGAGATGAGTGAAGACTGCACTGGAGTTAGAGCTGGACAAGAGTCACACCCTCACCTTCACGGGACCTGCACTTGTGATTTGTCAACTATGACCTGCGCACTTGTTTAGCTAGTGGCTACCTTTAGGCTCTGCTTTGCTCGAACTGGAGATGACAAGACATTGATGTTGTTGATAGTGATAGACATAGTTGACAACTTAGACTTCTTTTCTTGTTAACATAGTATGTATAAGTATATGTAATATGTTATTGTTAGTTTGTTACATTTTGTAATTATAATTACTAATTAGCTTGCCATCTCCTTTTTTTTCATTTATGTTTCAAGAATGAAGAATTAGGCTTCTAGGTCTAGCGGTTTGGGTTTAGGTCAGCTTTTGCAAGAAAAATTGAAAAAAAATTAAAAATTAAAAAAAATAATAAAATCAAACATATAAATTATAAAATTTAATTTAAATTTATTATTAAAAAATTAATAGGTCGGGTCAGGTATCCCATCGGATTTTTTCTAAATTTCGTAATTTGACCCTAAACCCATAAGATTTGATCCTATAGGGTTTTTATTGGGTCGGTCGAGCTAAATACCCTATTATGACTTACTCCAGTTACATCCCTAATCATTTCTCCTTCATCCTTTCTCTTTTATAGTAATTTTAACATAGACATAATTGAATGAAAATGGTGAAATATATATATTAATTTTAAAATCATTTTCATTGTTTCATTTGAAAAATAGACCTTATTGCAAAATATCCAAGCTTTTCATATTAGGTCCACTATATTTCTTCAAAATTAATCAATTTATTATTATGCCTTTCATTGGATTTCTTATTTATCTAAAAAATATAAATATTTATTTGTATGATGTTAAGATTTTATTATATAAATATAGATTTTTTTTTAATAATTTCTGCATAACATTGCTACATTTCCCCGATTGGAATCGAGATACCCGTACCCGAACGCTCAAACGCATCGTTTTCACTTGTCTTTAACGTTGAGAAAACGCACCGTTTCCACTTCGTCGTCTCCTTCTTCCTCTTCGGCTTCTTCACTCCATAAGAATCAAGAACCAGGTCCGAACGAACTTATATTACTGATTCATGTAGGTGACTGATCCCTCCATTTGCGCATTGCTTCGTTAATGGCTATGAAGGCCAGCTCTGCCCCACCTCCACTTCCCAAATCCGGCGGTGCTATCTCCAAAGGTTACAATTTCGCTTCCACTTGGGAACAGGTTCTCCTCTCTCTCTTTCTCTCGATCTCCATCTCAAATGCCTTGCAGTTTCTACTGTTGCAATCCTGTTTTCGCTTCGAATCAGAATTACCGTTGTTTCTCTACGTAATTGAGTATGAAAACCTAGATCTGGTGCTAGTATTGTGGATTTGAGCTCAAGTTAGTTTCTATTGAATTGGGAAATTAGATTCGCTCGATCTGTTATGAATGGGGATATTAATTCCGAATTCAGTTTGATTAAGTTGAATCAGATCAAGAGGAAAGTAAGTTAATTGTCACGTAATTGTTCCTCGTTCTCGTTCGGCTTAAATCTCGGTGATTTCATTGTTTGGTAACTCCTTTAGCCTGTGTAGAGTTGGTGTGAGTTTGAATGATTTCAAATTGTAGAGTGCGTGTTGGGTAAGTATGTAGTTTTGAGTACAGAAATGAAAACAGAAACTGTAAATTTGGAGCATTTTTGCTGTAATTATAGTATTTTGAATTTTGATGGTTTTTGTCGTTTTTCGAATGAAGAATGCACCTTTGTCAGAGCAGCAACAATCTGCGATTGTTTCGCTGTCTCATGCAGTTGCGGAGCGGCCATTTCCTGTAAATCTGGTGGTGAGTTGCTGCATTATGAATACATAGTACTTGCTCAGTATAATTGGTAGGTAATTTAGGTATGTCACATGAATGAATAGGCTCAAGAGAATGTGACTGGTCTGGAGAATGGCATGTCTTTATCAAAAGACAGTAGCTTTGATGAAGCAGAGGCGGTTGAAGCAGTGTTGGTCAATACAAATCAAGTAAGTTGTTGCCCCATGGTGTTAAGTAGTGCATCAAATCCTATGACCATTTTATTTTAAGTGATTCAAGTATATTATTTTATCCTTTGTAACAATTTTTTAAAGCTTTATGATATATGTTCCATTGCATTAGTGAAACTTGGTGTGCATGTCTTAACCTTGTATTTCCTTTTGTTTTTGTGTAGTTTTACAAATGGTTCACGGATCTTGAATCTGCAATGAAATCAGAGGTTGGTACTGTTATGGGGTTTCTTTTTATGGAATGCTTGAATTGTCGGAAAACTGCTAATTCCATGTATTGCTTCATTTCCTTAGACAGAGGAAAAATATCAACAATATGTTAATACGTTAACTGAGCGCGTGCAGACATGTGATGATATCCTCCGCCAGGTTAATTTATCTCCTCTGTTCCACTTTACGACTTAAAATTGTGATCCGCTTTTCGTCTTGTTCTTTATGGATTTGCCTCTCTTGCAATCATATGGTGCTCATTGTTTGAAGTCACTTTTGATAGGTGGATGAAACGTTGGACTTGTTCAATGAACTACAATTACAGCATCAAGCTGTGGCAACCAAAACTAAAACACTTCATGACGCATGTGATCGACTGGTATGATTTAATTCTTTTCCTTCTCTATTTCTTTTGTTTCTATCATGCAACTGTTGTAAATATTGAGGAAGGTTGTACATATTCTCTATCATATTTTATTTATCTTCAAATCTTGATCCAAAACTGTCAAAAGGGCATCTGTAAAAGATCTGCTATGATTATTAATCCTTTCAAAATGATGAAAAAAACATGTGCAACTTTCAAATTCTATGTCATGTCTGGAACTCACTATGATCTTCATTTGTGACCGGTACATCATTTTGGCCATTTTGTTCTCTGGGTGCAGTTAATAGAAAAGCAGAGGCTGATAGAATTTGCAGATGCACTTCGGAGCAAGCTCAACTACTTTGATGAATTGGAGAATGTAAGGTTTGACTGCTCTTACCTAGTAAAAGTCAAGCATTCATTCATTTTACAGTGGTACTGCAGTCCTTTCTTAAGGTCTTTATCCTTGAGTTTTTTTTGAGGAAATGAATGATTTGCAGTTATTTGAAACACTAAACCTTACAGATGTCAGTCTAAATCCATGATCTTTGCATATGAAAGATTGATAGCCTCTATACAATAGTTTTGCTGCTGAAAAACAATACATAGGAAACCTGTCTTTTTGAAGTAATCTGGTAATTGATTGTGCATGACTTAGAGCTCCTTGCTTCCTCTACATGAAAAACTTATATTACTAGCTCAACGTTCACTTGCAGATTGCAACCAATTTTCATTCTCCAAACATGAATGTTGGAAATGAGAACTTCCTTCCGCTGCTCAAACGGCTTGATGAGTGCATATCGTGAGTGAAGGACTTTCTAGCAGTTATTTTCTTTTACACTTGCCTGTTTTCACCTTCTCACATTGCAATAACATCATTATTTGTCAACATTGCCTGTCTTTGTTTCTTATCAGGATATATCTATCCATCTTAACACTACATAATTTTCCTCCACTCTCAGGTATGTTGAGAGCAATCTGCAGTATGCTGAATCTGGTGTTTACTTGGTTAAATTTCGTCAACTCCAGGTACAGAGATGACAAATTTGATGTGCTTTGATTTATTGAATAGCATCCATGAAGTTTTGCAAATTGTATTTGATGAGACTTTTTCGCCACCTCTGGCTTTTACTTTTAATAATTTGGTGTTATAAAATTGAC
This sequence comes from Laguncularia racemosa, assembly GCA_037954665.1. Taxonomy (NCBI): domain Eukaryota; kingdom Viridiplantae; phylum Streptophyta; class Magnoliopsida; order Myrtales; family Combretaceae; genus Laguncularia; species Laguncularia racemosa. Next base: position 492,249 of record JBBMOL010000094.1, on the reverse strand, counting down.
AGTCCAGAGCCCTTGGTATGATCCGTTCTCATGTCCTTACTGTTCTCAGGGGGGCTTCTTCCCAGGTGAAGTACAGTTTGTAAGTTGTCTGAGTAAACATTAGAAACAAATATGTAAACTAGCTACTTAAAATGGTCTTGTGAGCCTCATTTGAATCCACTAGGTCCAAGCAGCCATGCGTGGAAGCAGCAGTGGAAGTGGCAAGGCATCTTTATCAGAAGGTGTGGAGGCATCTGTCATATATGTGCGCTTTAAGGCTGCAGCAACAGAGGTGACTCCTTTTACCTTTTGAAGTAAACTTATTATAAAAGTAGTAATATAATCCATTTAAAAAGTTGTATCAATTGAAAAACCTTAGTAATGAGTAGGCCTGTAGAGAGAGAAAATGCTCTCCTTTCTCTCTAACACTACTCCCCAACCCTCCTAAAAGACCACTTCTTTTAGGCTAAAATAAACACACTATCTGCCTGCCCTTCCTTTTCCTCTTATTCTGGTTCAGTTAATTCATCCCTCTAGCACCCATTCCTGATGACAGGAGTGTCTAGCAAGCGCTCAATGACAACCTCTAGGAGCCCTTCCAGTCATTGGAGCACCTTGGGGGACCATTTTCCCCCTCTTTTCTTTGGAAATTCAGAACTTGATACACAAGGCACACCTCCAAAGATGGGTTCCCAGGGAAGCCAAAAGTGGGAAAAAGCTAAGTCAACTTTTTATCCTTTAGAAAGCAACCCAAAGAACTTAGCCAAAAACAGCAACCTAGAGCTTTGTGCACCTAAAGCAAAAGTCACTTCTGTCACACACCAGAAAGGAAAAGTCAATGAAAGCTTTATCCCCCCTAATGCTAACATTGCCAGCTCACCTACTCCTAGCCTTTCCTCACTTGGAAAAACCACATTGGAAGTAGTAAACGAACTTTTGGACGAAGTGGAGGGGGAAAACTGCCTCGAAAAACCACCTACCCCTAACGCAGCCAAGGCCAAGACATATGCCAAAGCTTGTACTTTCCCATGAACCAAAATTCAAGCTCTGATTCATTCCTCTGGCGAAGAAGAGTGCCATACCCAAGTCAAAATTCCAAAATCGGTGGAGGACGACGGTGCGGTTTACTAGAACTCGACACCAGTAGGATATTTTCTAGGCTAGAAAATACTCTTCTCCTTGGTACAAGCAATTGCATTCAGGCTCTAAAAGGATCATGGCTTAATTAGCATTTTGGGCAAGAAGGAAGGCTTCTTTTACTTCCACTTCGCCAAGGACAAAGATTTATCATCCATATTAGAGAAAACATGGTACTTCTCCTAGTGTTTCTTGATCCTACAAAGATGGAGAAGGGGAATGTTGCTTGATAGACCTCAACCAACCCCATGTTCCCATGTAGGTGAACCTAAGTGACATCCCTTGGGAGTATCTAAACGCTGATGGCATCGGTTACATAGCTAGTGGAGTGGGTTCCCCGATCAAAGCTGACACGCTCACTACCTTCAGGCAAAGCGCTAATCAGGCCCGAGTTTTGATTGAGATTGACACTAGGGGAGAACTTATCACCTAAGTTGAAGTCGAAAAACCTTATGGTCTCCCGGCTACAATTCTTATTGAGTATCAATGGCTCTCTACTAGATGCAAAACGTGCAAGGTCTCTGGCCATTCTTTTAACCTAACGCCAAGACTGAAATTGCAAGCCACCATTGAAACCTCCAAGGCTAACGATGACCAATGGCTACCTATCCATTGCGGTGGCAAGGGCAAACGGAAGCTGAACGGGAATGTCGTCAGAGTGTCATCCACACCTACCTCACCCTCTCATTAGGTTTGAGTGGAAGTTAGTGAAGAAGAAATGTAATCCCCTTTGAAATGTAGGCCACTTGTACAGGAAGAGAGTAATAAATAGGTAGGCACGATGGATGGAAGCCGTAGTTGAGGGTGAGGAAGTTGAAATTGGGGCTAAGGACAAAAAGGGTTCCATTCTTCCTGAGCAAGGTCCTAATGTAGCAAGAGGGTGTGAGAGTGTTGCTGGTGAGATGGAAGTTGATGCCAATGCTAAGACCATCCCTAATACTTTGTTGAATCATTAGAAGCCTAGCATTTCCCATGATGCCCTAGACCCCACCCATGTTTCCGAATCATCCATTCAGCTAGCAGACACCTAGGTGGATGTGGATGGCCGCCAAGACTACTCTAGCAGTGGGAATGTGGATATAAATGAGGAGTTCGAAAACACCTCGTTGAACAAATTGATGTTATAGATCAACAAGACTTTAGTCAGCAACCTCAAGAGTAGCAAGAGCTCAAGCTCTTTGAGGCATCGCAAGAAGAAACAACGGAAAAGACCTTCACTTAGGTGCTATTGGTCCTAGCCTTATATTTCATCATGAATGTAGTGGATTGGAATATAAGAGGGTTTAACGACCCTATCAAAGTTACGGAGGTTAGAAGGGTGTGTGACACCAATAAGATTTCATTTATGGGGTTACTCGAAACTAAGGTAAACTCCTCTAATGAAGCAACCATCCAAAACATCCTGGGTCTGAGATGGCAGGTCATGATAAATCACACAGAAGTGTATGTGGTTGGTTTAGAATCCGAGAGAATGGGATGTCTAAGTTGAGGAGGAACATGCGCAATACATGCATTGTGAAGTAAAACACCTAAGAACAAACATCCCCCTCTTTATCACACTCATCTATGGGTCCGATAATGATAGGGAAAGAAGGTTGTTATGGGAAATATTGTGGCCCTCACCCCACTTCTGACTACGAGCCTATGGTTGTTGCTTAGAGATTTCAACATAGTGAGATACCCTTCGAAAAAACTAGGGGGAAGAGTTTGGATGACGATGGCAATGGAAGAATTCCAAAATTGTCTAACCACTTATGAGTTGGAGGATTTAAGATATTCTAGGGATTTCTTTACGTAGACTAATAGACAAGAACAGAACTCGATCCAGAGAAAATCGAGTTTTGGTCAACTGTCACTAGTTGAATGTGTTTTCGAATACACAAGCCAAATTTTTACCTCCCATACTCTTGGATCACTCCATAGCCATCACTTGTATGGACTTTTGCTCTGGGTCAAGGAAGGCACCTTTTAAGTTTTTTCAACTTTTGGATTGAGCACCAAACTTTAAAGACATAGTCATTAACACATGGAACACTGAGATTGAGGGCTCAAAAATGTTCCAAGTGGTTAGGAAGCTCAAATTGTTGAAAGTGGAGCTTAAACGATTAAATCGCGCCGAGTACTCCCATATATCTAATAGAGTGAAATTGGCTAAGAACATTGTCTTACAATTGCAATCTACCATATAAAGCAATCTATACATCTTGTATAGATGAAGCATTTAAGAAGTACTACTTGCTTAGAGGAGCTTAAGAGTGTTTCTTTAAATAGAAATCCAGGATAAAGTGGTTGAAACTAGGGGACAAAACACCTCATTCTTCCATAAAGCAATGAGGAATCTACACAATAGAAACTCCTTGTATAGGCTCTTAAAGGAGGATGGAAGCAAGGTGGAAGGGGAAGCAAAGGTCAAGGAGTTAGTCGTATCACACTTCCAACAATTATATGACAACTCTTACCCTCCCATTAACCTTGAGCTAGTCCACAACCTAGTGACTTGGAAGTTGATTGAGCAACAGAAAGAAGATTTGAATGCTCCATTCTCGGATAAAGAGATAAAGTGGGGTTTCTTTTCACAAGCAAATGAGAAAGCCCCAAGGTCGGATGGGTACTCAGCCAAATTCTTCAAGGAGACTTGGGAGATCATAGGCAATGATGTGTTTGTAGTAGTTAGGGAATTCTTAGCCATAAGGCACTTACTCAAACGGATAAATACCACCTTTATCTCCTTAGTCCCGAAGATAGCTAACCCTTTGAGATTAGGAGACTTCTGTTCAAGCGTGCTGTAATGTTCTATATAAAGTCATTTCTAAAGTTCTTGCAGTGCGCTTAAAGAATGTCCTACATTCTTTAGTTTGAAGAGAACAGGCCGCTTTCATCCCTGGGCGAAGAATTACTGATAATATCTTTATAGCACAAGAACTGATGGCTAGTTACCATTCACAAAAAGGTGCCCCCCTCGTGGTACCTTAAAAGTGGATTTACAGAAGGCTTATGACTCTACGTTGAGATTTCTTATTGGAGATTCTTAAAGCTATGCAAGAAGGGCCTAAGGCAGGGGGACACCATATCCTTTTACCTATTCGTAATTGGCATGGAAGTATTCTCTACCCTATTGTGGAGGCTCTCTTTGAACCCCAACTTCTCCTTCCATTGGAGATGTAAATCTGTAAGGCTAACCCATCTTTATTTTGTAGATGATTTTCTTATCTTCACAAAATGCAATGTTGAATCAACTTCTTTGATCAAGGACACCTTACAACACTTTTATTCCCTCTCTAGTCTAGTCACCAACAATAGTAAGAGCAACATCTTCTTCTCCCACATCCTTACTAGGGTCAAAGAGAACATATTATGGATCACTCAATTCTAGGAAAGCGAACTCCTAGTCTGCTACTTGGGAGTTCCACTACTATCCACAAAACTTAAGAAGGATGACTGTGATGCTCTGTTAGAAAGAATCCTAGCATGCATTAACTCTTGGACCTCCAAATATCTCTCCTATGCGAGTAGACTACAACTAATGAAGTCAGTCCCCTCCTTGATGCAGATTTGCTGGAGCTCCGTTTTCTTACTCCTTAAGGTCATCATTACAAAAATCAAACAACTACTCAGGAACTTTTTATGGAGTGGAAGATCGAACGTTTACTGTAGGTCAAATGGACTGAGGTTTGTAAGCCAATGAAATGTGAGTTTAGGGATCCCAAATCTTCACCTTTGGAATAAAGCCATTCAAACCAAACACATATGGTATTTGTGCTAGAGTTGGGAAAGCGGGCCTAATAGGCCGACTTGCCCCGACCCGCACCAGCCTGCGGGTTGAAGTGGGCCAGCTCGCGTTGGTCCGCATATGTTGCGGGTCCAAAAATTCGGCCTGCCCTGCATAGAGTTTTTTTTTTACAAAATAAAAAAATCATTTTCATCATTGACTCTTTTTATTTTTCATTTTCTTTTCGCAACCATTTAATTTGTTTAACTCTAAGGCAATGTCAAACTTTTTTTTTCCTTCCATATTCTAATGGTGGTGATTGAGTACGAAATCGCAGTTTAGGTATAGAAGTTTTGTGTTGTGTTTGTGTGTTGTATTTCTTTTTTAGTTGTTATTTTTGCTTTTTAGTTAATGACCTGTTGCTTTTGCGGGCCAAAATTTTCGGTCCGCCTCGCATTCCCGGCTCCAATTTGTGCAAAGATGGCCTTAGAAGTTTATAGCCGGATTGAGTATATTCTACCCTTCTAAAAGGAAAAAGCTTCTGGTCATCTCGAGCACTAGTCATATGCTCTTGATTTTGGAAGAAGCTCTTAAAATTAGGGCATATGTTCCGCAACCATTTTTAATGGGAACTCAATGATGTCTTATCTATCTCTTTGTAGATAGACTACTGGCTTCCAATAGGCCTATTGGACACAATATATAATATACAAGAGATAAGGAGCTTGTACCTCCCTCTGACTACAAAGTTTTGTTCTTTGATGGAAAATAACACATGGCAGCTACCTCTTAATCCATTTTGGTTAAACATCTAGATTCCACCCTACCTTCAACCGAATGCCTCACTTTTTGATTGGCTTTGCTGGATCAACTCCACTTCAAGTAATTATACCATCAAGAGTGGATACGACTTCTTCAACTCTCCAGGCATCATCATGCCTTGGCACAAGGTTATTTGGAACAAGACTTCCCTACCTAGTCATTCATTCATCCTATGGCTAGCCTTACTAGCTAAATTATCCACCCCTGACAAATTAGTCTCCTAGGGAATCAATTCATCCGCAACTTGCTATCTCTGTCAAGAAGGAGCGGAAGATCACCCTCACCATTCTTTAACTGCAGATACACCTCCCAAATATGGGGACTAGTTTGTAATCACTTACAGTGCCCACCATCCTTTGGAGATTGGCAGAGTGTCATAGCCTCATTAATCACAACAGCTGATTCCTCCATCCCTATTTTCCAAGCTTAGAGGGTGGGTTTAGCTGCTGCAATCTATTATATATGTAGAGTTCGCAACAAAGTACGCTTAGAAAGTAGTCTCCCTAGCATGGTTTCTGTAGCTAACTAGATTAGTGCTTACATCACTCTTTTATAATTGTATTAGAGTTTACCTTGCTTTACACTAAGCTGTATTTTTCTTAATGTATTTATACTTGTGATGTACCCCTTCCCGTTCTATTGACGGTTGTATACTTTTCTTGGATTAATAAAATTTGAATCATCCAAAAAAAATATATATATAATCCATTTAAATGGCCAAAGTAGTTTGATTAGGCATTTTAAACTGGTTGAACCTTTAGTAACAATACATGGGAATCTCTTAGGTATGAAAATGTAAAAAGTGCTATTTCCTTATTGTTTACTCCATCCTTCTTTCTAGAGGAAACTTATCATCACATCAATTTGCAGCTAAAGCCCATGCTTGAAGAAATTGAAAGTAGATCTTCAAGGAAAGAATACTCTCAAATTCTTGCAGAATGCCATAGATTATATTGTGAACAGCGGCTTTCATTGGTGAGCAATCAGCAAGATACTTTTTATGCTATTGCTGTTACATTCTCACTAACTAGGTAGTATTTTTGTCATCCAGATAAGAGGTATTGTCCAGCAGCGTATATCTGATTTTTCCAAAAAAGAGGCTTTGCCATCGTTGACAAGATCTGGATGTGCATATCTAGTACAGGTAAGTTTGCTGGTCAAGTGGGATGTAGCTATTACTGTTATAGATCTTTAGAAGATGAAGCCATTTGGATTTTCATTCAAAGTCTACATTATTTTCTTTCTCATTCTAAAAAGAAGCCAGATAATTGGATTCATGACTAATATGAGAAATCTTAACGACTTCTAGGATGAGCTTTTGTTCAAGTTTTCATGTATTGACCAAACTCTGTTGTCCAGATGATATCTTGATTGTTATTGCATACATACATGCACTGATGCTTGAGGCCTTCCAATACCCTTCAAACTTAGGATCTATCTGGTAACTCCAATAGAGGTGGAAAGTCGAATGCTTTATGAAATAGTTGAAAGAACTGTTTCTATAAGGTGGAACTCATAGTTGAATTGAATGGTGAAGTAAAGTATACTAACAGTTAAGTAAGTTCACACTGATTTCAAGTATCGGTAGACTACATAAACTCATCTGAATACTATTGTGACAAGCATAATGATTTGGTGGTATTTATGATCATAGCTTAATATTGCATATAAACATAGATCCTATGAAATAATCAAATTTCAGTTGTAAAATTTTCTTATTTGTTTTTCTGTTTTATCAGATGAACTATTGATATTTAAAACAAATGTTCCCAACAAACCATAGAAAAAACTAAAGATAGAATTATGTAACTGATTTTGGGGTTGTAGAAACCGGGAGACTTACCTTAAATAATTCTACAGGAAAAAGAGTTATGGAATGGCATGTGATATCTTTAACCCCAGATTATCCTAGATACTCTTTAAATGATTTAGAACTTTGAGACCCAATCTTCAACACTCAAGTGAAAGCCATACATCTGCTTTCTGATTTTTTGAAGTCCACCATAGTATATGATTCAGATTACACATAGAAGCTCATAAGATGCGATCAGAATCATTAACGAGATTATATTATCATATCCAATAAAAAAGAAAGAAGAAACATATTGACCAAAATACTTGTTCTTCATGTTAAATACTCCTGCTTAAATTTGTAGATTCTGCAATAAAAGCTTTGGTAGTTTCTAGTTTCAACATGTATTTTTGGATCCATTTCTCTTTGTGCATACTTCCAAACCTTAGTAATTTGAGTGTGAATTTATGAAAGCATACATTTAGCATATCTAACTGAAATTCTTTGCTATGCAAAGTGGAATTCGGATGCATAAGGGCGATCTTTGATCCAAGCTAGTGGTTATGCAGGTCTGTCAACTTGAGCACCAGCTGTTTGATCACTTTTTTCCTTCTTCTTCTGAGGATGTCTCTAGCTTGGCACCTTTAATAGATCCACTGTAAGTTTTTTTAATTGTTTATTCTTATTGTAACTCATTGATAATTGCAAAACCTTGAGTTCTAGTAATTATGCCAACCTTTCATTTTGATGGAGTTTTTTATGATAATTAGACTTAAAGATACAAAGAGGCAATCCACAAAAACTTGACCAGCTATTTGGTCATTTCTTTCCAATTTTGTCAGACGATATTTCTTATTTGGCGTTTTAAAAATAAATTTGATGTGTAAATTGTTCACTCTGGAAGAGTTTATTGCAACATCACCTTTTCACAGGTCTACATATTTGTATGATACACTTCGACCAAAACTGATCCATCAAACCAGTATTGATCTTCTATGTGAACTTGTTGACATCCTTAAAGTTGAAGTTTTGGGGGAACAAATCAACAGGCGTGGTGAGACATTAGCTGGGCTTCGTCCTACAGTACAAAGAATCTTAGCAGATGTTCATGAGAGATTGACTTTCCGTGCTCGAACACATATTCGTGATGAGGTACTTCTGTGTCCTTTTAATAGCAAAGCTTATTGTTTGCATCTACTGTGTCCTATGGCTCTTTCTCCACTTCTTTCTAGTTGTGTGAAATGTTTGATCCCATTGTTTTAACCAATAAAGGGAAATATGTTAAAGATAGATTTTTTTCATTTCTGGAAAAACTTCTTGTAATTAAAGTTATCTCTCAAACTTATCATTTCCTTGTATTGGTATTTCACTTGCAATTTTTTTTTAATGATTGACAAGGGAGTGCCGACTTAATTTTGTCCTATTTACTAGAGCTCTTGATGGGTTCATGAACAATTCAGCTGAGTTTGGTTACTGCAAAATTTTCTAGACCTCTTTATACTATTATCCAGTATTGATCTTCTGAGATGACAGTACTAAATTTTTTTTTTGGAGATTTACAAGTACAGGAATGTAATTTTAACTATATTGCATCAGTGTCTCTGACAGGGTCAGAGAAGCAGTATGCAAAGTCATATATCTGGAGAGTTTGCTTTTCCAGGCTTTGCTGGTTTATGAAACATGGTCTAATTCGTTTGAATTACTCTATTGCCAGTGAAGTCCTCTGCTGAATTATTATTATTATTATATACTCTCTCTCTCTCTGTGTGGGTACTGGGGGTTCTGCCACCAGCAATTTTTGGCTGTTATTTTTGAGTAGTCATGGCAAACTCTTAAAGGAGGCCTATTCTCCTGTTTATATTATGTTGATTTTGTTCAAACTTTTCACTGATTTGTAGATAGCAAACTATTTGCCTTTGGATGAGGACTTGGATTACCCTGCAAAGCTGGCACAATCTGCTGAGAAGAACACAGAAACCACTAATGTAATTATTGAAAACTTCAACTTTTGATTTGCTCTCTAGAGCTCACAACTAATGATTATGTTAAATTTGTTTTGATTCAGTAGCATTGCACTTCTATTGTTAGGATACTTTTCTATTTTTTAATAATTGAAAAGATGAGATAAGTTTGGCAAACACATTATCTATTTCTCGAATATTAGGCTGAGGAAAATTCAGATATGTACAAGGCTTGGTACCCACCCCTAGAGAAGACAGTATCATGCCTTTCAAAGCTGTATAGTTGTTTAGAGCCAGCAGTCTTCACCGGTTTAGCACAGGTACAGAATCCTCAGATATATTTCTGAACTTTGCTTTGATAAATGTTATTTTATACTTAATGATATCGATGTTGATTTTTGCTTTTCCCCTTCCAGGAAGCAGTTGAATTTTGCTCCATTTCTATCCAGGTAATTGAGCAATGTTGCAATTGTTCCCACAACTGAATTATTAGCATTCTCTTGGTTGAAAATTTGTATATACAATGATCCACCCTTTTCTGTCACTTTCTTGTCTCATCATGGAAACTTCTATTCTATTCATAAATTGCTGCATGTAATTTCAACTTCAGTTTAGTATGACATAGTATATTGAACAATAACTTTCCCTTGTTTGATCTTCTATAGAAAGCAAGCAAACTAGTTGCAAAGAGATCATCGGCAATGGATGGGCAACTCTTCCTTATAAAATACCTCCTCATCCTAAGGGAGCAGGTTAATCTCCTTTTTCTGTTTTGCCTTTCCTTGTGTTTTTTATTATTCCCAAGGAGATGACTAGAATACGTATTTTACTTGTTTCAGATTGCTCCATTTGATATTGAGTTTTCAGTTACACACAAGGAGCTTGATTTCTCTCATATGCTGGTTAGTAGCTCCAAATGCAAACTCTTACTTGGTTTACTGATTTATCTGTTGTGTGGCCACTGACTTACCAAATGGTCAGAAAGTTGCCACTATCTCTAAGTCATACTCATGCTTGTTTTAGTGTTTTTTCCCCTTCTATCACTATACCTTCCATAACTCTGCCAATTCTGTCAATTAACGACTTTTAAGGCAAGATAGCATGGCACAAAATTAGAAGGCTTTGTGTTTTTTCAGTGGCTTGTCTTTCACCCATCATGAAGGACTTCACTTTGTATTGTCTCATCTAAAATGAATAAACATGTTTAGTCAGTCCCATATGTTGATGTCTTGGATCAGCAAAATTTGTGGGTTGATTGATGTCTTGGTTCTTATGAGATTTGTGCTGCAGTTGCACTGTTTTTAATAGAATAAAAAGATTTCTTTTTGGATAAGTATTTCTAATTTATTATTTAAAAGAAAAAAAAAATTGTGCTTGATGATGTGCTGAATAGAGACACAAAGTTAACCTAATTAAGTTTCGTCTTGATAATTTGGCCCATGGCTTTTCAGTTATTTTAAGGAAGCATAGCACTTGATGTCTGTCACTGATAATTCTATAGTTATTTAAAGCGCATCCTGTGGTGGAATTATGTTACCTTGCTTTTATCTTATGTCAGCATTATTGCTTTTGTATTGCACAATTTGTCTAATGTTTCCTCTGTTTGGAAGGAAACTTAAATATTATATCTTCTTGTGATCTCTTTTTCTTTTGTTGGCATTAGGATCATGTGAGACGGCTTCTTAGAGGTCAAGCATCTTTATTTGACTGGTCAAGATCAACTTCATTGGCTAGGACCTTATCACCAAGAGTTTTGGAGAGCCAGATAGATGCAAAGAAGGTTTGCATGTTTCTTTACTTTGACTTTTGGTTGCATATCGTCCTCATTACTCAGTAGATCTTCTAGGAATTTGCAAACTGCATTTGTGATGGCTCAACAGACTAGAGATGGTCACCCTATTTTTTAAGCATAAGGATATCTTCTGTTGCTTAGAATAACAAATGATGATGATATACTGCACTATTATTGCTATTAAGTCTGAAAGAAAAATCTACCATATATTTTCTTAATGGAAAAAAGATAAAAATATCTTACTAATTTTTCTAGATGGGGCTTATCTTGGATGATATTATCCTAGTTGAAGAATATTTTGTGCCTTTTAAACCTTTCTAATTAAAGTAACACTGATAACCTTGATTTCACTGTTTGAACTTGGTAGAATTTTTATTCTGGTCTCATTTTTTCTCCATTACAAAGCATATGCCAGGATGATATTTTGGCATTTAAAATTTATATTGGCTAGAATCTCAATATTAGTATCAAAACATGAATCAAATGTCGTAAGTGAAAGCAGAAAAGATAAGGAAGGATATTTTTTTGTTAGGTAATAGCATGTATATTGTCCAACTTACTGCCAGAAATTTAAAATCTGAATTAGAATTAAGTAATAGACTTAGGGCTGCAAATGGCTCAGTCTTTAGTCATAGTTCTCTATGGAAAGGCGACAGCAAAGAAATAAGAGGTAGGCAAGTTCTTGATAGAGGCAAACAACCTATGACATGATTACTTATAATTTTTGACATCCTGAGGTATCATTTAGAGCTTTAAACAACAACTAAACTCAACCAAGCAGTTTTTTTCAGACATGCGATTGATTTGTTGGCTACCTTTTTGTTTTTATTTTTTTTGGGTTTCAACGTTCTGGAGCTGTTCTGTGCTATCTGCTTTCTGAAATTACTCTTTAAGTCTTTTACTGGCCACTGCTGATACGTGTTCACAATAACTTACATGCAGGAGTTGGAGAAAAGCCTAAAAGCCACTTGTGAGGAGTTTATTTTGTCTGTTACTAAGCTAGTAGTTGATCCCATGCTTTCATTTGTTACCAAGGTTTATCTTCTGTGTCCTCACCCTCTTATACATTTCTAATGATCAGAGTCTTATGATGATTTTACCCCAGAAAAGGAATCTTGATAATGATGAAGAGAAATTTGCATGAGCTAGTGTTAATAGTTGTACAACTGTAGTTAATGGATCATGGTTCTATTGATGCCAGCCATGCCGATAGAGGACTTTAATCAGGCTAAAGATTGCAAATAGTTGTTCTTCTGCACCAAAACTATTTTGTCTTGTAGTCAATTTCTTAATATTGAAACAACAATATGTAGGAAGCTAAAAAGTAGTAATGTTTGAAGTTGACCTCAGTCAGTAACAAATAAAAATGGCCTATGGCTCTGCCCTGGAACTGAATTTCATCCACATGGTTTTCTGCAAAATTATACCAATAATTTGTGCCTTGGGAGCACCATGAAACCATAACTATTTTATGATTTTGAAAAGTTGTTTGTGTAGGTCACTGCTGTGAAAGTTGCATTATCATCTGGTGCACAGAACCAACAGATGGAGTCTGTTAAGGCAAAGCCACTTAAAGAGCAGGCTTTTGCTTCTCCTGATAAGGTGGCTGAACTGGTTCAAAAGGTACGCCATTCAGTTTGTAATTTTCAACTAATTTGTTGACTCCATTGTTCTTTCTTCATATGTTTCAGGGAGAGACTAGCTAATATAGTGGACTGATTGCAAAAAAAGAACTAACTCAAAATGATAGGCCCATATTTCTAAATGTAATGGATTGATTGTGAACAGGGAACTAACTTTAATGATTGGCCCTTATTCCCTTTTTTCCCTCACTTTAGATGAGGTGTAGACTAATATCTATAGATTTGCATCACCTGTACTGTCATGCCCTGGAAGTCTCCATAACCTCCCTACACATTTGACACAATCAACTGTTACAGGGTTGGCCTAGTGATATGTGACAATTCGCGTGAGTTTTTGAGTTTAAATCCCTTTAGGGACACTTCTTGTGCTCCCTACATGGTGCAAGCAAAACTTAACCAGCACATGAGTCCTGTAGACTGGTTAATTTGTCTGAAGGTAATTGGTTTAATTGCAGAAAGCCCCTCCATTAAAAGAAAAAAACCAAGAAAGAAAAACCTTTTATGATGTCATGATTTTGTTTATAATGTCTGAAATTTGTTATTTTAACCTATCTAAGTTGCCTTTTATATATATAGATAGATAGATTGATATATAGATATAGATATATTTTTTAAGCTAAGGGATCAAATAGCAATTTTTCCTGACTGCCTCTGTCCACCTCTGTATACAAATATGCTCATCGCTATATTGAGCAATAGTATAAAAATCTTGTTTATAAAAGTCATTTTCACTCCTTTCATAATTGCCTTGACATATGTATCCTGACTGCAGCTGTATAGGATATTGAAAAGAAAAGGATTAAGGAAGGCTTGCTGCTTGCAGTCCTAAATTAACTCCTTTTCTACAGTTACTGCACTGATAATATGGTTGTGTAAATGATTATATTTTGCTTCTGCAGCACATGATATCATTTTCTGCAAATACAAAAGTTAAACTTCATTTATTACTCCATCTTAATGAGTATTACTGCTGGAAGCATCTTAAAAATTTTATGATTAGAGAGCTTTTGTTCACTTAAATTCACAGTTGAAGTACTTAACTAGAGGACAGCCATAGGACTGACTTGATGCCCTTGAATGATAGGAACACAATCACTGAATCTGGACTTCTGATTTATTCTTGTCTAAATAAAATACGATGAGTCTTATCTTCTTCTATTACTTGCACATAGATGTTAATTTTGAATAACCCAAGGTCTGAAAAATGATGTATGCTTACTCTATCATTAAAGTACTTATGTAGAGGCTCACTGTGAAATGACTTGGTCGAAGTTGATATCTTGAAATTTCTGGAAACAGGTCAGTGCTGCAATCAAGGAGGAGTTGCCTAAGGTGATGGCTAAGATGAAGCTCTATCTGCAGAATCCATCTACAAGAACTATACTCTTTAAACCAATAAAGTAAGTTTCTCAGCTTTTGAAAGGTAGACTTACCAAATGCTTAATGGTGCTTTTTTCTGGGTTTGATTTTTTTTTTAATTATTATTATTATAATGCTGAAACTTTTGAAGCCACTGATTGAATTGTGCATATATCCTGAGTCATTTCCCATGCTAGAATCCTCCCATTCAAGAGGCGGAAATTTCAGCTGGTTTTCAACTTAATGTGAACTTTTCTGGTTTTGTTACCCGTTATGGAATTAAATTATTGAATTTCAGAGTCACTATTCAGTTTACTCTAAATTAGGTAACTAAAGAAAACACAGCAAATATTGAGAGAAGTACAAAATTATTGCCCGGTGGATAGCTGAAATTCTTTTCCCAAAGCAGTTGTTTTGAAATGTCATTGGATACTTTTTCTCTGTCTGATAGTTTAATTCATTGTTGGCACGCACTTCTATCTTTTCAAGTCGGGACTTGACATGAAGATTTGTCCACCACTTATTCTGGTCTTAACTACTCTGACTTGGTATATGCAGGACAAATATTATTGAGGCTCATGTACAGATAGAGACTTTGATGCGAGTGGAATATTCCCCTGAAGAGATACAAAGTATTAACATCGTTTCCATACAGGATCTGCAAAGAGAACTTGACAATCTTTTGTAGTGTCATCTTGAATCTTATGCAATACGTTGCAAACAATTTTTTTTTTCCCAATTCCTTTTAGAGTTTTATGAGTTTATTTTAACGTATTGCTGAGATCATTGTAGCAATAGCTTAGGATTTCCATTGTAGAGAAATTGGTGTTTACTCATATGTATTATGAAAGCTACTGCACAGGTCAATTTTGGCGTCATTCTTTTAAAGTATAGAGTTTTCGGACTAAGGTGTCCATCAGCTTTAGTTTGCATGAATTAGTCAAACGTTATTATTCCTCGTTTGTGGGACAACGAATTTCCTTTGTCTTGACTCAGTGGATAATCCCCATTAGCTATATAGTTCCTTTATTTGCAAGTAATGTAATGGTTTTTCCTATTACCCCATGACTAGGACGTTAATGCACAAGATCGAGTCAAATAGTTGTGCTGAGCTAGGGTTTTATTTGGAAAATCAGTCTTGTACTCACTGGAGCTTAGATTTTGAGTTTGGGTTCTGTCAGTCACTGATTTTGAGTGTAGCCCGATTAAGTTGGTTTAAGGGTTGATCATTTTAAGAAAAATTATATTCTGTTTAATTAAATTAATATTAAAGATGAAATGCAATTCAAATGTGATATAGTGCTTGATTTATATTTAAGTTTGAGCTGACTAACTAAGCTTGCAAGATCATCGCGTACAATAGTTTTGTCTTTGAGCTCGAGCTCGACCATCCCACTGTAATCAGATTAAATTGGAATAAATATCGAACCCCTCCTCCATTTATTATTATTTTTAGTAACTTGTTAACTTTCTATTAAATTCTAGTTTGGAATCGACAAATTTAAGTCAAAATATACAGTATGAAAAATTTTATTTCCATATGTATTCCTCATCACTAAATCTAATCGCCTAAATATAACAAATAATAATTCATACGCTTTTTTCACCATTCAAATAATCTAAAGTTTCCAATTAAGTGGTTACTGAATCACTTCGAATGAGTGTTGCACTTTCGGGTTATTATTAAATCCATAGGACACTAAGTATATAATAATTTCATTAATAAATTAGACTTATAATGCCATTGAAAATTTTAATTATAAATAAGTTAGTCAAATCATCCATCCTTCTTTACATATAACGAGTTCATATAAATTATTTTGGATTTATAGAATATATATATATATATATATATAATTATATAATTAGGAGAAATGTATGAGTTTACCTTTTGGAGTAAACTTAAAAAAAAAAATAATTTTGAGAATTTTTTTTTTAAAAATATAATTAAAATTACAATTTTCAAATATAACAATACAATTTAAAAAATATATAAATTTCATAAAAAAATCACATATACAATATATAATTTTTGTTATATTTAAAAAACTGCCCTTTTTTCACAACAAACTCGTAACTCTAAAATTAGTTGGTCTCGATGTGAGGGCACATACAATTTCCTAAATGATCCAAATGCGATCATGATTTACTTGCCGACCTAATTGGAAAAGGTTCAAACACAACGTTCGCAAGGTGATTGATTGATTTAGGAACACTCTGTTGTGTCTTCATGTGGGGGGCCACCTACCATTCAACTGTAATAACTACCAGTCCTTCCAACACCAACAAAGTTCCTTCGCAGAGGAAAGAGGAAGAACTCCAAAACTAAACATGTCAAGAAAAACCAAAACCCTCTTCTTCTCTTGAAAGCTATTTCACCACTTTCAAATGCAAAAAGCTCCTCCTCATACCCTTCACTTAAAGCCTATACCATTCTCAACTTCCTCACTACCATGATCAAGGGAAAGCTGAAGATTCCCAACCCAAATGACAAGCCCAAGAAAAAGCTCCCCGATGTCCTCGGCAGCCTTGTCGCCAGTTTCGATGACAGGGATGTGGAAATCGGAGGGTCTGACTCTGTTTTCGAACCCGGGGAAGAGTTGGAGACGTTTCAGCCCAATGGGTTTGGTCAGGAGAGGGAGTGTGATGCCGGGGAGAGTGAAATTGAGGGTGATGAGGAGAAACAAATGGTTGCGGAATCGGAACTTAGGACTAGGATGAAAGGGTTTAAAGATGGGCAAGGGCCGGTTTCTGCGGTGGAAGTTATCGTGGCGGACGAGAAGAGATCTAATCTTGAGTATGAGGTAAGGGGTTTTAGAAATACTTTATCTTGAAGTGGCTTAGATGTTATGTTGGGTTTTTAGCTTGATGCGGGGCATTTCAATTGATTTTCTGGCTTGATTCACATAATTATGATTTCGGTTTTTAGATCGAGTTGAAATCGTTTATAGACTGTTGTGGTTGTAAATAGTAAATATAGCAATGTAATATTCAGAGAGAGTCGCCAAGGTTTACCGTTCTTCAGTAGAATGAAAGGCGTTTCATTCTTCCTTTTGTGTTCCTGTCAAATGCATGGTTGGAGGGGGTAAAAAAAAAAAAAAAATTGGAGTCGTCTAGGTAATTAGAGAAAATGAAAAATGTAAATACATTTAAGGATACAAGAAGATTACTATAAGATTATCTTAATTGTTCAGAATAGTATGCAGCTTGCAATTACTCTTCTATTTCCACAAACCTACTTGAAGATGAATTTCTCCATTGCAATCTCCACAACATTCTTTGTTTGCGTAACTCTAAATGTTCTCTCCTGAAGCTTGTATTTTCATGTAGGGAACAGGATCAATTATTCCCTAAATTACAATGCACAAACATAGTTTTAAGAGTAGAAGTCTGTCAATATTGTTCATTCAATCTTAATCACGCAAAGCGTAGGAATCTCATATCTCTTGGGGTGTTATGGTTTACTGAGCTCAGAAAGTGTACAGTCTTTTATGCAAAGCCATTCACTTTTTCCTTTCTTTGTTAGACATAAATATCATTGTAATCTTCTTGTTTATATTGACATGAAAGAATTGGAAATCCGTCTTAGCAAAAGCATACTGAGTACAACATATTACTGATAATTATTTGCTAGTACTGCACATTCTCAATTAACATATGCCCGTTAATTATCTCTACCGTTGGCAATACTCAAATCTGCAGGCTTTGTTTTTATGAATCTTATCCTGCTTTGGCTGGTGATCATTGGTGTCGCATTAACAATAAAAGATGATCTTCACTAAGCGATTATTTGTTTGTGCTTTCTATTACCATACTAATGCAGCACTAGATTTTTTACTCTTGTTGGAAAATTCTTTTAATCTGCTGTTGATCTGATTTTGCTATCTGGATTCCCTTTTTCCTTCCCTTTTGTAGCTTTCCCAAGATGAAATCAATTTGGAAAAGCTTCAGAGAATTGCTAGTAAGGGGCTTCCTGATGAAGGAGGTTTACGTGCTACAACATGGAAGGTTAGAATCACTTGTCTTTTTAAGCCCTATGCACACAACTAAGAACACAGAATTAGATGCAAATATTTTCAATACCATTCTTGGTCCAAGCTTACTTTAGAATGTGCTTTTTATTGATACTGTATTATTTGCAAGACCCACTGTAACCAAAGGTTGGGTTGTATAACGTAACTGGCTTATTTATCTCTACTTCTTGTTGAAGTGAAATCAATTCATGCATTGAAGTATTAGTTCTAGTTGTGCAAAACAAGCTTCAATAATTCAGTGCCTTAAGCTTATCATTTAGGATTAACACCCATTTCTCATTCTTTTCCTTTGCTTTTAAATCTTTTGCAAATTTCTCTTAGTATCATCATCTGGGTGGAATATCCAAATGATAAAAAAGCCATTAGGAAATACCAGCTCTATGAAATGTATTTTTGAAGTGACAAAAGTTAAAATGATCTTTTTTTTTTTTCCAAGGCTTCATATTGTAAACAATTCATATATTAAGTTGTCATGGCAAAGAGGCCCCTGTACAACTAAGCAGCCAGAGGAGTATTGAAGCTTGGGTTATCTCAGTTATGGCAGTGAATTTACTTGTGATTTGTTTCATCATTTTCATATCAGGAAATGAAGAAAATTATGTTTTTCTTATTTCAAAAACGTATATACATTCTAATATATATATTCTAAAATGGCTGGCATACTAGTCCACAAAAAAAGGAAACCAGATTTTTTTTTTGGATAAGGTGAGTTTTATTGATATCCAAATATATACAATCGTAAGCCAGGAAAATTTACAACATAATCATAAGGACATAGTAAAGCAAAAGCGAAGATAAAGAGCTACATGAAAGTGTTACAAGACAGAGGAATAAGCTCTAATTTGGTTTACAACAGAACCCTAGCTGGGGATGTGATTCCCTAGGCGTGCATTGTTACGCACTCTCCAAATATAATACACCGAAGCAGCTAATGCAGCACATCTTCTATTGAAGTCGGGAGAGTTGGAGCCAGTTGAGGCCAATAGTAGCGAAGTAGCCCCTTGCCAGCTTTGGAAGTGTGTCGGGCAGTGAAGGTGGTCACAAACTGTTGTCCATATCAAGCGAGAATAGCTGCAGTTGAAGAAGAGGTGGGTGTGATCTTCCGAGCCCTGCTGGCATAAGAAGCACGTGGTAGAAGTAGTCATGCCCCATGATTCCAATTTGTCAAGGGTGGTTAGCTTGTTTAGCCAGGCTAGCCATAAGATAAACGAGTGTCTAGGGATTGAGTATTTATTCCATATCACCTTCGCCCAAGGGACTTCCCTTGGTGAGGGGAAGAGGAATGCATACCCACTCTTAGTTGTGTAGTCACCCGTGCCAGAGTGGATCCATCGGAGGTGGTCATTAGCTGATGCATTGGGAAGAAGGGAGGCAGGTATCTGGAAACCAGATTTCCTTTTAATTGGAAATCTCAACAAAATGAGAAATTATACAATATCTGAAAAAATATCTAATCTAAATAAAGAAACAATAATTAATTCTCTAAATAAAAAAAGCTGGAATCTTTTCTACACTTCCCCTTAAGCTGGGTTATATATATTATATAAGCCTAGCTTGGAATTCAATTTATCAAAACTAACTCTTGGTAGTGCTTTAGTAAGAATATCAGCAATCTGAAGTTTTGTTGGAACATAACTTAGCTGAACAATCCCATTGTTGACCTTCTCTGATATAAAATGTTGATCAATTTCAATGTGTTTTGTTTTGTCTTGTCGTGGTACATAGGATTTTTGGCTATACTAATGGCTGATTGACTGTCGCTAAACACCTTGATAGAGTCTTTTATCTTCGCATTAAGTTCCCTTAATAGTCTTTGAAGCCACATTCCTTCACATATTCCTAGTGCAAGAGCACGATACTTTGAGTCTACACTACTTCGTGAAACAACAGTTTGCTTTTTGCTTCTCCAAGTTACAAGGTTGCCCCAGACATATGAACAGTAACTAGTAGTTGACCTCCTATCAGTTAACTCTCCTGCCCAGCTAGCATCTGTGTAGATCTCTATTTCACGGTTTTCAGATTTTTTAAACAGTAGTCCATACCCTGGAGTCATCTTCAAATATCTCAAGGTTCTATTTACTGCTTCCAAATGATCCTCACTTGGATTATTCATGTGCTGACTCACTACACTTACTGAGTATGCAATATCTGGTCTTGTGTGTGATAGATAAATAAGTTTGTCAACAAGTCTGATATCTTCCCTTGTCAACCGGAATGCTTCCTTCACTTCTATTCGGTCCTTTATTGGAATCCATTAGTGTGTCAGTAGGTTTGCACCCAAGTAGGTTAGTTCCATCTAACAGATCCAAGACATACTTTCTTTGAGATATGACAATTCCTTCCTTAGACCGAGCCACCTCCATTCCTAAAAAATACCTGAGAGTCCCGAGATCCTTAATCTCAAATTCTGTTGCCAGTATCCTTTTGAGATTGATAATTTCCTTTGAATCATCACTTGTCAAGATGGTTTGGTCTTGACAAATAGTGTATGGTCAGCTTAACACTGATGGTACCCATTTGCAATCACAGTTTTAGTGAATCTATCAAACCATGCGCAAGGGGATTGCTTCAAGCCATATAAGGATTTTTTTTAACTTGCAAACTAACCTGCTGTTTGAACTGTTTTCATATCCAAGTGGTATTGTCATATAGACCTCTTCTTGAAGATCCCCATTCAAGAAGGCATTTTTAACATCAAGTTGGTATAGAGGCCAATCTTGATTCATTGCAAGAGAGAGTAGAACCCAAACAGTATTAAGTTTGGCAACTGGTGCAAAAATCTCTTGGTAGTCAATCCCATATAACTGTATGAAACCCTTTGCTACAAGCCTGGCTTTGAATCTCTCAACACTTCCATCTGCTTTATATTTGATAGTGAATAACTACTTGCAACCTACAGGGTTTTTGTTGTGAGGGACTTTAGTAAGTGTCCATGTATCATTACTTTCTAGAGCCCGAATTTCTTGCTCAACTGTTTGTTTCCATGCTGGAATCTTTAGCGCCTCTTGAATAGAATTGGGAATCTGCACACTATCAAGATTTGAAACAAAAGCCTTGTAAGAAGGTAGCAATTTCCCATATGCTACATATCATTCGATTGGATGATCAGTACACCCTTAGACACCTTTCCCGTGTGCAATTGGTTAATTGGAGTCATCAACCATCGGTACCAAAGAGTCATGAGTTGAGAAATCCATACCATTATGATTATTAGATGCAGGAGGACTTGGTTCCGATTCTTGAGAGTCCTAGGTCTGCATAGTAGCCTCTATATGCTCAGTTAGTCTTCTCCTTCTATAGACATGAAGTTCAGGATTATTAGTATCAGGTTGAGGTTAATTTGAGACTATTAGGACAACTTTAGTAGTAGGAACTGAAGTGATAGCATTTGGTTCAAATGAAATTGGGGCAGAGTTTGGTTGAGTGTCTTGAATGAGATCCCAAATCTGATATTCCCTCAAATTCTCCCGTTGAATGTCGGATTTGGGAAAGTAAGATTGGCCTTCAAAGAAGGTGACATCCATGGAGTTATATATTTTTCGAGTGATTGGAGAGTAACACTGGTATCCTTTTTTATTAGAAGAATAACCAAGGAAGATGCATTTGAGGGATTTGGGATCAAGTTTGGTGCGGTGCTGTTGGTGGATGTGAACAAGGAAGAGCAACCAAAAATCTTAAATGGTAGATCAGAAGAAAAACACCGGATATGTGGGTATGCTTGCATGAGGACATGATGAGGATTTTGGAATTTTAGGACACGACTAGGCATCCTATTGATGAGATATGTGGCTGTGAGAATGACTTCCCCCCAAAAGTGTTTAGGCACATTATTAGAGAACATATAGCACGGGCCATCTCAAGTAAATGTCTGTTTTTTCTTTCGGCGACACCATTTTGTTGAGGTGTGTCAACACATGAGCTTATATGAATGATCTCATGTTTTGAAAGATAAGAACTAAGGACAAAATTAAAATATTCCTTGGCATTATCTATTTTAAGAACTTGAATGTTGCTTTGGAATTAAGTAGAGACCATGGAATGTAAGGATTGAAATATGGTTGCTGTTTTAGATTTTTCCTTCATAAAAAATGTCTAAGTAGTTCTTGTATGATCATCTATAAATGTTACAAACCACCGAGACCCATTTATATTTTTTACTTGTGAGGGTCCCCAAATGTCACTATGTATCACAGAAAAAAGATGTGAAGGATTGTATTTCAGACCAGAATATACATGTCTAGTATGTTTTGCAAGTTGGCAAATTTCACATTGATAAGAATTGGAGTTTTTATTGAAAAACAAATGAGGAAACAACTTTTCCATGTATCTAAAGTTTGGATGACCAAGATGATAATGCCATAACATAACTTGACTCTCGAATAGATTGGACTTTGTAATAAACATAAAATTACAATCAAACTTAGCGGACTTTGAACTAGACTCAAAAACACAACTTGATGGATGAACTTATCTATTGAGGAGATCATTATCTTTGAGTAAATATAGGCCACCACGCATCTCAGCACTACCAATCACCTTCCTTGAATCCATTGCCTGAAAATCACAAAGATTTGAATAGAACTTAGTTACACATTTCAAGTCACGAGTAATTTTACTAATTGAGAGTAAATTGCAATTTAGTTTAGGAACATAAAGGACAGAGAAAAGGTGAAGATCCTCTGTCAATTGGACTGATCCGATCCTTGCCACCGGTGAGAAAGAGCCATAAGCTATTTGTACAGTAGAGTGACTAGTGCATGGGCGGTAGTTTTTGAGGATGTTGATGTCTCTAGTCATGTGATCCGAAGCTCCAGAGTCAATTATCCAAGGTTTCAAAGTGCTATTTTGGGCAATATGAGTGTAGGATAGAATACTTGGGTGTGTTAATAGGCTGGTATGTTGCTCAACCGAAGATTGAGATGCTTGACCAGAACTGGAGATGCCACTAAACATTTTCTGAAGTGCTTTAATTTGCTCCTTGGCGAATGGAATGGCTTTAGCATTATCATCAGTTGTAACGGTAGTATTTGCACGAATTTTCTTGTCATATTGACTATTGGACGACTTCCAATCTGCAAGTTTTCTTTGTAATTTCTAGCATGTTTCCTTCATATGACCAAGCTTCTTACAATGGTCGCACCATGGTTGTCCTTTCCTAGGTTTATTATTCTGAGATGAATTGTGAGTGTACAATGCTGATCCTTCAATAGCAGGTGTGTTGGCTATCATCATCAATTTCCTTCTGCTCTCTTCTCTCCGTACTTCTACAAAGGCTTCCCATAGAGTAGGAAGGGGTTTAATTCCCATGATTCTCCCCCTTACCTCATCTAGATCTTTATTTAGACCGAAAAGAAAAATGATTGTCCTTTGTTGCTCAACAATTTTCCTATATAATGCAAAATCTTCAGTACAATTCCAAGAATGAGTCTCATACATATCCAATTACAACCAACAATGAGTGAGAGTGTTAAAGTATTGAGTGACACTCAAGTCTCCTTGACGTAGATCATATAATTTGGTCTCAATCTCAAACAATTCTAAGGAGTTTTCGGTGCTAGAATATGTTTCACGTGCTACCTCCCATATTTCCTTAGCTGTCCTAAAGAGTAGAAAGTTTTCTCCAACTTCTGTGGTCATTGAATTGATTAACCACGACATGATCAGGTGATCATCAGTTTTTCACACTGTATTTAGGATTTGTAGCTTCTGGAACCGAGATTTCGCCGGTGAGATGTCCATCTTTTCCTCTACCGCAGATATACATGAAGACTGCTTGTGACCATTGAAGAAAATTATGGCCGTGGAGTTTATGATTTGTGACAAGATGAGAGGAAGTATCGGGAACAATGGTGGTTTTTGAGGAGGAAGATTGTGAGGCCATGCCATATTTGGTCATAATTAGAGAGGCAAGAATGATCTTTCTCCAAAGAAGACAGTAGAAAGGCAGGAGAGCAGACGGCGGTGCAGCAGAAGGGAGTGTAGTGATTAGGGTTTAGAGACTAAGCTCTGATACCATGAAGAAAACTATGTTTTTTCTTATTTCAAAAACGTATATACATTTTAATAAATATATCTTAAGATGACTGGCATACCAATCCATAAAAAGGGAAACTAGATTTCCTTTTAATTGGAAATCTCAACAAAATGGGAAACTATACAATATCTGAAAAAATATTTAATCTAAATAAAGAAACAGTAACTAATTCTCTAAATAAATAAAAGTTGAAAACTTTTCTACAGGAAACAAGCAAAAGTTAGATGGTCCTGACACTACCCAACTCTAGCAATCCCCTTCAATGGATTTTTGACACATATGTAATAGGGGCCCTCACATGGGAAAATGGGGCTTGGATGTAGGTCCATTTTTTTTTTGTTTGATGAAAAATGTAATGGTGAGTTTACAAGAATTGGATGGTCCCAGGAGTTTCCAACTATTTTCCTGGGTAATTCTCTATTCTTGATTGACCACCCACCCAACATCTACCCTTGTGAAATGTCATAAGTTGTTTGAAGCATGAAGTTCTCTGAATCTCATTTGAAGGAATGAAGGATGTTTATTGAGTGACATTTAAGATGGGGAATGCATAAAAGAAGAAATATTGAAATATGGAGTGATTGCAAAAGGTTCTAATCATGAGCAAAGGCAAAGCCTCATATTATTGCGCAAAATTGAGCAGTCTCATGTAGCAATATTGATTATCAGTCATATCTACAGCTTTCCGTTAGTCTTGAATATAAGGAGAGTAAGAACTATGGCAACCTAAGGAGAGCAAACAATGGTGGTGACATGAGTCAATGAAAAACTTTCATAGAAGGTAGATGAAAGTCCTTAAGGAGGAATATATGAAGCTTGGCTAAATGGTTTATAGCCCTAAGTAAGCTTCAAAAAACATTTTTCCAACATTAATGTGAATGATGTTTAGAATTGTGTGTTTAAATAGTTTTCTAGGAAAACATTTCCCATTCTTCACATTTACACTAACCAAAGATCCATTTCAATTAAGTCATCCAATCCTATTTTAGAAACAAGAGGAAGAAGGTGAATCTTGTGTGAAAATAGGGGAAGCATTGATAGCAAGGTGGATGAAATGAGAGGTTTGTCAGCTTTTTATGTGTTTGTCATGTGCCTATAAAACTTGAGGTAATTACTGGGATACGTCTATAAGCCTGGCAATGCTTTTTGAATCTGAACACTTGATGGTGAATTATAGACATGCATAGATGAGGGTAAATGAGATGAGAATGCTACCATGGATATGCAGTCACATGGTAATGGATAAGATGAGAAATGAAAGTATTGGAGGGAAAGAAAGTTGGAGTGGCACCTGTAGATAAGAAGATAAGAGGAGCACTATTAAGATCGTTTCACTATACATAGAAACATAATTTATGGGCACACTTCAGATTTTGTAATATTTTAGAAACAATTAATATAAAATGAGGGTGAGGGACACAAAAAACGATGTGGAAAGAAGCAATAACAAATGAAGAAACATGATCATATAGTTGGCCTCATAAAGTGAGAATGAGGTTGTTGTTGTTCCAGTTGCTGTTATTGTTGCTAAAAATCTATGCACGAGTTTTGCATTCCACAACTTCATATGCTTCTTTGCCTATACCAACTTGCATAGTTATTATAACTTTATTGGAAAAATGAACAGTAATCCTATACATGCTCTCATAGTGCTCTAATGAATGATGATTCATTAACTATCCTTGATGGTAAGTCTTTTCTCATTGTTTTTCAATTTTGGTTTGTCATTTTAAGTACTGATGTTCTACTAGCTTGGTTTTCACTAATTGGAAGACTTGCTCATTCACTTTACTGATCAAACAGCTCCTCTTGGGCTATCTTCCCCCTTCTCGTAGCTTGTGGGAAAACGAATTGACTGAGAACCGACTCAAATATGTCAAGCTGAAAGAAGAACTTCTCCTAAGTCCTGTAAGATGCTCTCTTCATACTTCCCAAATATTGCTGAATTTCTTTCTACATAATTTTTCTGTCTCATTCTAGTGTTTCTGTGTTAGCAATGCACTAACCAAAATCTTGGCTCTAGACAGTCAGAGTTCTCTTGGAGACACAACGAAAGTCCAAGTTCTTCTGAGAAGGAATCACAAAACGATGGTGACGGGCTACTGCAACGTCGTAAAATCTCACAGGAAGATCACCCATTGAGTGTGGGCAAAGCTAGTGTTTGGCATCAGTACTTTCAGGTAGATGCATTCCTGGTTCAATGTGTTACAGCTGGCCTTAAAATATGCGCTTGAGCTGATGTTTATCACACTAGATACATACATTTCTAGCATACAGAGATTGCCGAACAGATTGACCGTGATTTGCAGCGTACACATCCCGACATGAAATTCTTTTCAGGAGAAACACCTTTGAGTAGAAAACACAGGGTAACCTTTTCAACTCTGATGCTTCTGTATACTGTATCATAGTTATATTCTACTACAATATGTTGACAAAATTAATGTTTTTCTTGTGTTATAGCTAATTGTATCATATTTGGTATATCATTTACAGGAATCAATGAGAAATATTCTTCTCTTATTTTCGAAACTCAATCCTGCTATTCGCTATGTGCAAGGCATGAATGAGGTCTTGGCACCAATATATTATGTGTTTAGTACCGACCTAAATGAACAGAATGCTGTAAGTATATTTAGAGAAAATTTTCCTGTACTTTGTTGTTCTTTGCCTTGTTAAGGAAGTTTCAGATTTTATCTATGTGAAGCATGACGCCAATGAAACTGTATTGCACCATTGTGATTCATTCTATAGCAGGAACAGACTCTAAATCTGAAGATCATACTTAAATAGAGATTTTCTTGAGTCAAATGTTTTTGTATTTAATTTGTGTGCAAACATCTCAGCCTTCTATTTCATGAGACAGTGAGAATAAATCCAGCTTCATTCCAATGGAAGAACAGTGATCGCACCATTGGGTTGTGGAGACTGCCTTATGGAGATACTTTTTCATATTATGGAAATATCTGAGTTTCCCCATACAGTCATACATTTAGTTGAAAGCATCAATATGATCTTTAAGGTTACCAAATACATTTCCCTTTGTCAGGAAATGGTGAAGAGGCAAGTATGTAATATGGAACATTGGCCAACAATTATTAATTTTAACTCTAACCGATTCTACAAGTTCATATTGTTCTGAAATTCAAAATTATTGTAGGCAGTTATTTTCATCGCCTTCCATTTTCTACCATGAAATATGATGCACTTGTATTGGCGTGTCTTGTCTTAATCAAAGTCCTTTTTCCCTCTCTTCTTTCTTTGGATTCAACATGAAATCTCTTTATTTTTTCCTTTACATTGGAACTCTTCCTTGTTTAATTTTGTCCACTTTAAGATGCAGGCAGGAAGATGGAAATTGGTGCATCAAATTACTTTGAGCAACTCCACCTACTGCTTATATGATCAATTTGATTCTCTGTGATATTCTTGTTGATCCATTGATTGGTTATCTTATGCAGCAAAATGCAGAGGCAGATATTTTCTCTTGCTTTGTTCGCCTTTTGGGTGACTCTGTAGACCACTTCTGTCAACATTTGGACAATAGTGCAGTTGGAATACTTGCCACTCTTTCCCACTTGTCAGATTTGCTGAAAGCCAATGACAAGGAGCTATGGCGGCATCTTGAGTTCACCACAAAGGTATATTGACAAGTAAATCTTCATTCTCAGTACTTTCTAGCTGCAACAATTTTTTTGGGTGCTGTTATAGACCTCTTAATTGCATACATGATTCCCACAGTTTTTCATTTTCAGTACTACCAAGAGAACTCAATGTCAATGCTCATCGAAAATTTTTGGCTAAACCATCTTACTTTTCAACAGGTTAAACCGCAATTCTATGCCTTCAGATGGATCACGTTGCTCCTTACTCAAGAATTTAGCTTCCGGTCCATCTTGAGAATTTGGGATACTCTCCTCGGTAACCCATTTGGTGTGCAGGTCTTCTATTCTTCCTCCCATCATTCCCAACTTTTTTCCTGTACCAAATACCACAAAAGTAGCATCAAAACATGCACATATTGTTAGCTGCTAATAGAAGTACATAATACTAACCAACAAATATGAAATTATACGAGATCTAGTAGGTTTAAGTTTTTAAATCAATTATTTGTGCATCTAAAATTATAATGATATCGGAGAAAGAGGTCTTAAGTTTGAACCCCTACACTCATTTTACCACTATTTAATTAAGTGGTACACTTGATGAGCTTCAATCAAAACCTCAACTAGTAGGTACGGAGTGTGTTAACTTAACATCCTGACAATAGATTCCTTTAATATCTTGGATCATCTTGGTGATTTGGCTTCCATTTTACTAGTGCATCTGCCGATGACTGATAAATGATGATACAATTGATTTGATGCAGGATATGCTTTTGAGAATCTGTTGTGCGATGTTGTTATGTGTGAAGAGCCAGCTATTAAGTGGTGACTTCATAGCCAACTTAAAGCTTTTACAGCATTATCCAGATAACAACATAGAGTACTTACTTCAGGTAGCCATGGATTTAAGTCCCGATACGTCTTTCTATCACTTATCGCATGTAAACCCATGACTCCTGCAGATGCTTTATTTGTGTAAATGATTTCCGTGCCATGGTTCAAGCTGATCAAACGTCTCGGCTATTGATCTTGGTAAATTTTGCTGGAGCTTTTGTTCTTTCTGTTCTGTTGAGGGGTCATAATGGAAATTGCCGATATTCAGCTTGATCTTTGTCCGTTGGTTTCATCATACTTCCCATTTTTTCCTCACTAGGTTGCTTAAATGATGATTATAGTCTATAGTTTGCCAATGTATTTCCGTGTCGTCCTTCCTGGTGTGCTTGTTGTCCACCACAACACGGGTGAATGAATGTCCCTTGTAACGAACTTGAATGGAAGGCTGGATTTTTTAAATGGTTTAAGGACCATAATGTACATATGCACAATGAGATAATGAAATGTTATTCGATTACATCAGTTGCAATTATCCCACACAAAAGCCTTGAATCAGCATTTTCACTATCCATTCATTTCATTGTAATAATAATTCTATTACAGCTTTATTCCTTATGGAATAGTTTAGTTATATTATAAGTCCGTAATAGTAATTTCATAAAAATCCTATCATGATTGAAAACTTGCTAGACAATCTCATCACACTTACTAACTAATTATGATGGTTATTGTGGTGACAATCTTCACAAATAGTTAGTAGATATAAGGCTTATATTTGTAAAATAATAGTTACTTGATAAATAATGAACTAACCATTGGAAATAAATCAACTTATTTGTATTCAGTCTTACTTGGTCCTGTTCACTTACTACATTAGTTGGTGACATCTTTGTTATTAATCCGGGTTTACCTATAGCACAAATTCTATAAGGGTATGAGTAAAAGCCAAAGCTTGGTAAGTGTCAAAGGATAAGCATTACATGTGTCAATTGAGGCTTGTCCTTTAGAGTGAATACAATAACTAATAGTGCTATTCACACAATGTTGATTGGTACATTGTGAGACTAGAGAAATTAACCTCACTTTAGCTTGGGTTTTGAGAATTTGATTGATATGTGAAAGCACTGTCTTACCAAACCCTAGCTTGTGCAATGGACCTTCATGTGGATCTTCTCAAAACCTGTTAGGACTATTCATGTAATAGATTTTGTCCTACATGGTATATCGCTTAGTTCGGTAGAGGTTTAAAGAAAGACATTAATCATAGTCCTCACCCAATGGGCAGTGTTTGTTGATCAAGAATAATGCAAGAAGATGCAATGCATGCCAGGTTATTAGGTTGAATATAATATTAATCCAATTTAGAGAATAGTCAAACAACATTATCCTTAGGCCACAATATAATTGATATTCATAAGCAACATTCAAACACACAAAAGTTGGTAAACTCAGCTATCACAATCATTACAATCACATTCATTGCATGTGCACATAGAACCTATACTACAAGTATAAGTAGGTATAATGACTTATAATTCCTTATTAATAAAATAAAGATTGCCATGAGGTATGTTGCTTACTTCTTTGGAATTTAAGCATAACACCCCTTCTTTCTACTGGTGATTTAGAAAGTTTATAAAAATAATTAAATAAGAGAATTAAGATAATTTGGAAAAGTATTATTCATTTTGCTTATGTTGTATACTTGCTATATAGTGAATCATCTTCTTTAGGAAAAAAATGGATAGAACTATAGTTTGTTTAATTGAAATACTATATAATTTGAGTTTGAAAAGTTGGATATTGTAAATATGTGATTCTTACGATAAAAAGTGAACCATATTTGATCATAAAATAAAATGTTTGTTATTGAGATTAATTTTAAGTGAGTATCTTTGTCTTTAGATGTTGATAGAGATTTATTATTGGGACCATGTTAAGAAATTATCAAACTTGACCATTTGAATGCATTATATCATTATAACATAGTGTAAATAACTTATATTTGAAGGAAAATGAAAACTGGAATTTTTAATAAAATTATTAAAATATTGTTATTTTATTTATTTTATTGCAAAAATATGCCTAAAATACAGAATAATTAGAAAATATCATATCAAGTGGTCAAAAAAGTTCTAAAATACTTTAAATAATATAGAATATCATATGTAAAAGTATAGAAGTAAAAAAATAAGCCATGTCATATGTAATTTTATGTTAAACTAATGAATTATTGAATATAGTAATTGACAAAATTTATAAAAAAATACTAAACATGGAAAATTAAATCTAAGAAAATTACCATAAATAAGTGAAAGTATAAGGGACTTACAATTGCAAGGATGTGAAGAAAAGAGACAAAAATATCAAGATATAAAAATAGAATAAAAAACCACTTTAAGCTTTGAACCACCACTACGATGGTCGCTACCACCGTAAAGAGGATGTCAGCCACCACCAAGGAAAGGAGAAAGCTCCTTCTATCAACCCCTTGTTATATTTGGAGGCCAACAATTGCAATTTGAGAAGAGAGAGGGGGTTGTGGCAGTATATATAATCATCTCACTGCCTAAAAAAAATAATTTTCAAATGGTATGGTGTGTGAAAAATTCTGAAAATTTATACACGTATTTCAAGAATTTTAATAGGTGTCTAGTTAATTTTTCATGATTTTTGGACACTTGGTTAATTTTTGGTGAATTATTTGGATTGTTTTGATACTATTTTGAATTTTTCTAATTTTCCTACGAGTTTTTCAGACTTTGTTTCCTATTTTAGTGATTTTTTTATATATTTTTATTGTCCGTTTACATGCAAGGTGACATCTAATAAGTTGATTAATTAAGTTTTGGTGACTTTATAGCGTTTTTCTAGGGTATTTTGTCAAATTTATGTATTATATTATTTGATTTTATTATTTTCTTTAATTTTCGGAAATGATGTGAGGTTATTAAGTGTAGACAATTTCCCTTTCATTTCTTGTATTGTAGGGATGAGGTATAGGTATGTATTGATATCTTAAACTTACCTTTTTTTACTTTCTATTTATCAAGATTTATAATTTACTAATTATTATTTTATTTTTTATTATAGATTTTACTTTTACTATAATTTTTACTTTTACTGTACTTTTTTACTTTTAGGATAAATTTTAGCTTCTAGGCTTTTTGATCATTTTTTACTATTTTCTTCAATTATGGTAAATTTTCTAATTCCTATCTAACATTTTAAGGTTTATCTCTATTTAAACTTTCCAACAATATTACATGGTTGAGTAATATTCAATTCTTTGAGTTAAGGTTCAGTTATCCTAATGGTGTGAGTAATCTTTTCTCTTTACTTGACTTTTACTTGACTTTTGGTGATTTATCAAATAAAGATCTATAGTTTAAGGTGTATTGTTACTGTTTTAGGGTGAATTTAGTTGTTACTAAGCTAAGTTCCAACTTAGGCTTTGAGTTAGGCTCTAAGTCGTGTTCTAAGTCTTGGCTTCTATATTAGAGGCTCTTACAAATCCTTACCATGAAAAATATTGAATAGCTATCTATTACTCAAACCTATAAATAGCAATGCAATGCTATAGTTGATTTTTTCCTCAAAATAATCTCATTGAAATCTAAATCAATAGATGATAATCTTACTACAATTCTATTTCATTTCTTACTAATAGCTATTGTATTACAACTTTAATACATTTAGACTCAATGAAGTGAATAGGTAATCAAAGATTATCTTTTGAGACAAACATGAACTACATGTATGAATCACCATAGTTGAGTAGTATTGGTTATTTAAATATCATGCCTTGAATTGAGAGATTGAGCATATGAAAGCACTACATGCTCACGCATCTTAACTCAAAGCATGTTAGGCTAGCCAAATTTACATCCCCAATCTAAACTTTGCTGATTATTTGGGTTACATTCCTACTTCTCTCTCAAACCTTAAGCTAAGTCCACTATGAAAGATCAAATTATTACAAACACAAGAAATTTACATTTTGGGCATTCACCTATAATTAGAATTTATATGTAATTTCTTTGAGTTACACCAAACTTTATGACAAAACACCAAAAGTCAATAGAAACATACATGTGAAATTTAATTTAAAAAATTAATAATGTACATAGTATTTTGTGTATGAACTTAAGTTTACACACTTCAGTCTAATTGCCTCAAAATCTTGGATACAAGAACCAATTAACATCAAAATATACCAATGTTTCTAAAATTGTTTATGAAACCCTAGCAATTAACAAAATAAGGGTATCTAAAGAATTTCTTCAAACCCGGCCTAGCCAACCTAGAATAGTCAAACCTTTATATAGGTACCCCATATTCACATTTTCCTTCTCTTTTAGATTCGGAGCTACAAATCACTCATCTAAAACTCTTCCAAGTTGGGGAATACCTCAAGCATCGGTGACTAGTGTTCATCTCCTTCTTGGGTAAACTATGGAGCTTTAATGACGCTCCAATCAACCCAAATCGTGCAATTAAGCTCTATTGCAACTAGTTCGCGACCAAGCCTACATGCAAAAATTCTCAAATTTCACAAATAAAATCATACCCAATTTCATGATTATAAGCTCAATTTGGGAATCTGACCAATAGGCCTTTCCAATTTTGCAATCCCCAAATTACTTGGAAATTTAGTTGAATTTGAACCCTTCATGTCGAGTCTAAACCACTTCTTTTGATCCGAAATTCTCGTATAGCCCCTATTTAACACTTTAATTTCATAATTGTCAAGTTAGGTTTCCTAAGAAACTCCTGTTACATTTCTAATTAATTCTATTAACAAAAATTTGCATGAATATTAACATGACCTTCGTATTACATGCAATTGGTTAACTAGTGTTATTTCGGTCTTAATTATATAACCATGCATGAAGTTTGATTTTGAAATATATATATATATATATATATATATATATATATATATTATATATATTAGGGGTATTTTGCAATTTACAAGGACTAGCCAGGCTACAAAATGCAATTTTCGATAATATGGACGGAATGAATGAAATTCCCGAAATCTCCACATTGATCTATATATTTATAAATGTTTAGATATTTGTATCTTGAAATTTGGAGTTGAATTTATCTTTCTTCCTTTAAAATCCGAGGTTATGAGGCAATGAAGTCATTTTGTCGTTGTTAAATTTTTGTTACGAGTCCGTATTTGTGATTTGCATATTTTAGATACTTTTGCCCACATAGTTTTTGGACACTCAGGCTTTTCCATTTAAATACGATTGTAAAGGAAAAATATATACATAGGATTTAGCTCTCTAAGGGCAATTTCGTCGGTTATCAAGATATGATATCTCTCAGATAGAACTTAACAAATTTCTAATGATCAAAACAACTTTTGGCATAAGGTTCTGAAGTCCATTAGAGTTCTAAGGTTAAGTACATTTAGTTAGAACACTCTTAGGATAGATGGCCTTTTTAAGAGTAGCTACAATGATAAAATTATGTTATGCATCATGTCAAAATAGATAATACCCTAGTATATAGAGTTACAATCGTTACAAGTAGTACCAGAATATTTCACTAGTCGAGAGAGTGAGAGCTAAGCAACATATAAGGTATAGTGGCACATAATAGGGAAATTTCTTAAGCTTATGAGGGAGCAACGTTAAAGTCGTCCTTGCTTGATGTAGTCCTAACATTTGTTACAATACTAAAGTGCTTAGTATAGAGCACTCTTAGGATGAATGACTTTCTAGAAAGTGGTTACACCAAATAACAAAATCATAATATGTATTATGTCAAAGAAAATAATACTTTAATGCATAGAGTCTTGATCATTACACAAAATCCAAGCATAGCTTGTTAATTACAATTATGTAACTTACTTGTAACAATAATTTCAAAATATTTAGGAAATGTTTGCTTACATTCACTTAATAATTTAAAACACAAACTCTATATTATAAGGTAAATAATAATTACATATCTTTATATTTACTTGATATATGTCTAACTTTCTTATCTTTAAAATTAAACATTTAGACCTTGAAATTTTTTATGAAATGTACTTTTCAACTCTATTTTATTGATTTTCCTTGAATGAATGACTATACAATAATCAAACTAAAAAATATTACAAAAGATTAATTTTTTTATAATTTTTTAAAGAAAAAGGTTATGGAGAGGTGTAAAAGCACTTTTTTAAAATATTTTAATCAACTTATAGTATTTTATTCAAAAGAACAATTTATATAATTTTATTTAATTAAAATGATATTATTATACTAACTTTACTATTAAATAATCCTAAAAATATTAAAATATTTTAGAAAATGTCCTAAAATAAATAAATTATAATTTAATTTCTAAGTACTATATTGCTTAGGAAGCCCTAAAAGCCCTACACAGGGAAGGGAAATTAGTAGAAATTGACTTTACCTTTTGTTAGGATTTGATACTTAATGTGTCTTAGTCGATTTTTTAATCGAGTTCTTAACCTTAAAAACCAAAAAATGTAGCAAAGGGGTTGATGAGTCTTCCCTCGGTTGCTTTGGTTATTAGTGGGTGTGGCTTAACACTTTAGTGGCCTAACCTCAAATTAATCCCTAATGTCGAGGATTTGATTAAGGATGTCCCCAATCAAGTCCTTAGTTCCAAACTTACCCTCAAATACAAAAATGACACCTTTTACTTAAATTAGAAATGACATCAACATTTGCAAAATGTTCATCCAACTCTAACAAAACTCTAAGTTTTACTAAAATCGTTTAACAACAATAAAAAACTAACAGTAACTAATTAAGAAAACCAATTATTAAAAAGCCATACATCTGATTTGTATAGAAAAAAAAATATACTTTTAGTTTTTAATATTTACCTACTTTTCTATTTGACTTATCAACTTTTTTTTTCCCTCTATTTGAGTTCTTAACATTTTCAAAACTTTACAAAAAAAAAAAAGAACTTTTGTTAAGTCTATTAAGTTTTCCATCAGTACGTAACATGTATTAACTTCAAGGTAATCTATAATAATTAAATTAACAAAATGACAATATTCAATATATTTATTTACATAATATAATAAAAAATAACATTAAATATAATTAATTATATAATATGATAAAAAATAATAATTAAAATTAAGAAAATGAGTTAAAAAATTTGTGTGTATTCTTACCACCTTAGGCATCTAGCTCAAGACTAATTGAAAATCAATACATGCTCAAGATGAATTGGAAAATTTAATGTATTCAATGAAAATCCCATTTTTGTAAGATTTAAAAACCGTTAAGAATTGAAATAAAAGAAGAGAAAGAAAAAAAAAAAAGGTTGGAGATTTAAATAGAAAAGTGGGCAAATATTAAGAATTAAAAATATATTTTTCCTATTTAAATATATGAAAGTGTGAGGAGGTTTAGCAAAAGTCATATTATTTGATCTTAAGAAAATAAAGATAACTTCAAAAACTTCTTATTATATATATTTGGTATGGCAACAATTGTGCTACATATAGATTCCTTCTTTTGTAAAAGGATGGATTAGAATACCAAAAAAATACCAAAATTTTCAAATATGTTTTTTATTTTGTACTTTTAAATAAAATATCTTTTACATCAAGATTAAGTACCAAAGAGAATGGGAATGATAATTTGTGAAGAATGAAACGATCACAAAAAAGAATTATCATTTAGAGATCATCTTTACATTTATTCAGTTCACACAGATTCTTAAACATACTTGAAGCAATTTCATATTCGCCCACATCAAGATTCATCCCCATCATCTTCTTTTTTGTTTTTTTTTTAGCACCAATTAGGGAATTTAATCCCTTTTTTTTTCTTATTTTTTTAATGCTTGTAGTGATTTATTCATCCCTTATAAAAAGGCATCAAACCCTTAACCATATAGTTCCCCAGGCATGCTCCACACCACTAAGCTAAGCCCAGTTTCACATCTCTTCTTGGCCTTAACTTGTATTTGAAATAAACTGTCCTGGAACTAAAATGAGAAGAGTAATTCCCAAGGAGCCTACAACTTCAACTCTCTTTAGTCCATGTTCTTAATACCGAGCCAGTAGCCAACCCAATTTTAAGCCTCGCAAATATAATATATATATATATATATATATATTTAAATTCTATCTTACGAAATGAATAATTTGGGTTTTTATGAGTGGTTCTCATATCGAAGGATGTTTTTGCAAATAATAAAAGTCCTCTTTCCTTATTTTTCATTTCTTTTTTCAAAATGCTTAATTCTTTGTTTTTTTTTTTTTTTTCATAATTTTTAGTTCTTTTCACTTTGTAGTTTTTTTTTTTTAATTTCTGACAGAAAAACTAACCTAAGCTAAAAAAGGTGAAAAAAAAAAAACAGATGTCTAGACATATGAATTTTTTAACGCATAAAGTTGTGTCATTAAAATTTCTCTTTGATGTTTTGTTTTGAAATGGTAGTTATAAGGTCCAATCTTGCTTCTGTTTTGTTGGTGATAATTTAATTACATTTTTTCTGTTCTAACAAAATCCATTTTCATTTGTATAGTTTTTAATGCACTTCTATTAATCACATATAACGATAATCAAATCTCTTATTACACAAAATTATTTTTACTCACATTTTAAATCATTACAATGAACGGTAATCATATCTCATATTGAATAAAATCAATCATTTTTTTTTCACCAATATTTGTTACAGTTGATTTGCTTATTCTTGAAGGATATTCTACTGCTTATAAATATGTCATTTCTTATCACTCCAAAACACAGTTGAAATCATTACTCTCCTTCCCCATTATTCCTCTCTTATGTGCTTGCACACTTTCTAAGTTTGAGATTCCATTTCCTTTTTATTCTTTAATTTTCCACTTTGTAAGTAAGGACAAAGTAGAGGTGCTTGCAGCTGTTTAGTGAATACCAAGGAAAAAGGGATGGAATATTCTTTAAATAAAATGTTCACATATGGGACATTATCGACTAATAACATTATTTTTGTTTTGGACATATCCACAGCAATCCTGAATAGTAGGCAGAAAACATCATTTTCCAAATTTAAACTAATAATCATTACGAAACATTGTTGGGGGTGGGCTGCTTGGCTGGTTGTGATTGAGAAATTTCCTATATTAGGCGTGATAAAGTTAGGCCATATATCATATATATATATATGTGTGTGTGTGGCAAAGAAATTTGTAAATCACATTTATCAGTAATAAATCATTTTTAAGATTGGACCACTTAAATTATGCATGAACAATGACATTGTTTCTGTTTATGTATGCCGAAAGTAGCTATAGAAGGTTAAAGCAAACAAAATAATTTAAAGAGATGCATGCACCAAAACAAAATAGTGATTTGTAGAGACACATTATATGGCCAAACAAGCATTATTATCCTGAATTGTGTGGTTAACTAATTATCTATCGGTATATCATATGGAAAGTGCATAAATAATCCAAGCAATGACAAATTGCATATCAATTATTCCTTTTTATTTTATTTTATTTATTCATTTTTAATGTGGGAAAACATTTTGTTACCATTATAACCAAATATAGGCCGATAACATGTTTTGTTATCTTCCTTACTCAGACAAAAGAAGAAAAAAAAAATGATTATATATATATATATTACATATTATCTGTAGCACTAGAATTCGTTTATAGGTGATCTCAATGATGAAATCTAGTGAGCACAAAAGTTATAGTTATCTTTTTTAATTCTTAGGTATGAATATGATTGCACCAAAGGGGGGAAAAATCTTAGGTGCAAATGCTTAGATTATTCAGTTACATTTCCTGTTTGGTGAAAGTACCTAAGCTTCCTATATATTTGTATCAAAAGTCGATTAATGGAATCATTTCAGTATCTTAATTCTATACCAAAATCCAATCAACTCATTAAAGTTTCAAGTGAATCATCTAAATTATTTATATTTATTGTTACACAACTAAATCCCCTTTTTAGTACTCCTTATGACGTATGATTAAATAACCCACTTAAAATATATAGAATTTGATTTAATTCTAGCAAAGTATAAATAACTCAATTAAAACATAAAGATTTTTAACTTTTTATCAGTTTGGTATTTTATACATATCACATAAAAGTCAACATTTATTTATAATTGCCTCAGCTTTTAGTCTAAGCAAGTGTAACGATGGCAATGACTCTACCAAATTTCGAAGAAAATGACTTTTCATAACTAAACCAAACGTTGGTTTCTCCTTTTTCAAGGAACAATTTATTTTCGTCAAGAAAAAAGTCTCTTTTATCCTGGACGTCATGAATGATGTAGTCTCTTACGGATAAGTTGCATTCTCATTGAAAATGGTGGATTGCTAACCTAACCCAACCACAGGACACATCTTCCACTTGGAGTTTCTAACAACCTTATTTATGATCTTTCCGAATCATTTCACACATGGAACACACAAGAGTTGACTCCAAATCCTTTTTCTTGATGAGCTTCATGAACCAGAGGAGCAACTTGCCATGAAAATTATGACAATTTCAACATGTCCAAGGAATAATTGGAACTCCAAATGTTGCCCCTTCGCCAAGTCGCAAGCTTCTAGGTGTATTTGATTTTCGCTTGCTGACTCTATATTTTTACGGGACGTGGATGAAAGGGATTCGAAGCTATTCCATAAGTTACTAAAATCCATGTTAAAATCTATACATTCATGCATGATACTGTAGTTTTTTTTGGGATGTGAGGAGTTTGAATCAACAACTAAAAATATTTTTCACGCACTTTGATGGGCAGAATTTGAAAATAATTAATATGGATGAATCGTGAGTGCACTTAAAAAATATGGGGAAATCAGTAAGTTGCATCGAATGTAGACTATTTCCTACCATCGTTGTCAATTTGAATTTTTAAATCTAGGAAGAGTAAAATTCAACTATGGGTAAGATTATAAAAATATATAATGACTGCTTGCCTAGTCAGTTAAGCATCGTCAAAGTTTTGCCTCGTAGCTCTCCATTGACCACAAATTTTCCTTTAGTCAGTCAAGAGAGTTATTTCCTTCTACGAAAATACAAAAGGATCGGGAAAAGGAAAAATATACTAGAAATACTTTAGTTTTTATGTTTATATAGAAAGTCAAGTTAAATTCTTTATATTTTCAATAAGTCTATTAAATCTCTTATGTTTGAGTCAAAATTCAATCAAGTATTTAATATTTTAGGTAAATTATACAAATCTTTTATATTTATATTATCACACCAATTAAGTCATTTTATCGTTGTTTTATATGATACATGACTATATATATATAAAACCTATATAACGTGACAATATAA
Source organism: Laguncularia racemosa (assembly GCA_037954665.1). Taxonomy (NCBI): domain Eukaryota; kingdom Viridiplantae; phylum Streptophyta; class Magnoliopsida; order Myrtales; family Combretaceae; genus Laguncularia; species Laguncularia racemosa. The sequence continues at coordinate 452,257 of JBBMOL010000094.1, read as the reverse complement.
ATATTAAAAAAAATAATTCATCTAAAATATAAAGGATTTAAACATATTTTACTATAAACATAGAAGATTAAAATGATTCATTAGGATAACAATTAATAATAGAGGACTTTTAATATAGTTATCTCAAATATAAAGAGGTTGTCCTTAAGATTTTTAAAAATGATGCATCAACAAATCCCAACAACATTATCAACAGAATTCGAGAATGTTAATCGATTGTCTGAGCGAACAAATGCTATGATAATATGGACTATTTCTATCAAAATCCATAAATCATTTTTGCCTTAGTAATTCCGTTTTTTTTTTTCTTGATAAATTATATGGGAGCTTATATTAATCAACAAAAGTTGATATAAGATAATTACATGGGAAGATTTACTTTCCTAAGAGGCATATACACAAGCTTTTAAGCAACATATTGAAGAAACATTCTAATGGGAACGAGCAAAAATGAATCTTGATCCTGTTTTGCAACCGGCTAAAATGAGCTAAGCGTATCAGTTTCGCTATTTGCATTGCTTCCCTACAACAATGCTGGATCATGACCTAATCAAACCCTAGAATTACTAGCTGTAGCATACATAAAGTTAAAATATTAGATTCATAATTAAGTGTACTATCATTTAACATCACTGTACTAGTTTAGTCGAGTCAATTTTATTTTATTTTTTTAAGTTCAGTTTTATAAAATAATATATACTCTTGTAGCTAAACCTATTTTTCGACTAGGAAAGGGTTTTTCCTAGTTTTTTGGTGTATCTCGCAATCCAAAATTTATTTCACGATCAACAATGATTATTCCCACACCAAAATTCATGGTGTAGGCCTGGCTAACGATTCTCTTTCTCCACCCTATCACTTGTCTCCTACAGAAATTCACAGCATCCTTATAAAATTATAATAATTTTATCCTTATAAAAATATCAAATGGTAATACAATTTAGTCTTAATTATAGTACACTCAAATAAATAATATCAGATATAATTAATGATATAATATGATAAAAAATAATAATTAAAATTAAGAAAATGAGTTAAAAAAATTTATATGTATTCTAACCACCTTAGGCAACTAGCTCTAGACTAATTGAAAATCAATATATGCTCAAGATGAATTGAAAAATTTAATGTATTCAATGAAAATCCTATTTTTGTAAGATTTAAAAAACTTTAAGAATTGAAATAAAAGAAGAGAAAAAAAAAGGTTGGAGATTTAAATAGAAAAGTGGGCAAATATTAAGAATTAAAAATATATTTTTCCTATTTAAATATATGAAAGTGTGAGGAGGTTTAGCAAAAGTCATATTATTTGATCTTAAGAAAATAATTATATATTCTGTGACTTTAAATGGGTAAAAAATTATCACTCTTTAAAGTTAAAAAAAAAAGATCGTATAGTTTCAATTTTTTTTCACAACTTTAAAATATCATAACTTTTTGCTTATTTGGAGTTATCGAGCCTATAATCTATTAAGAAAGACTGCTTTGAGTATATTGTAGTTAACACTAAACAACATTTTGTATTTTTATAAAGATCAAATTGCAACAGTGTTTTATATTTTCATAAATATCAAATTGCTATGTTTCCATTTATCAAAGTATTTTTTTTTTAAAAAAAAACAAAGTTACACTAAAGGCGCAAACAACGTTTGTGCATTTAAGCAATATGCTTAAGGGTGCTAATAAAGCTCGTGCTATCAGTTTTGCAAATTTTTGAAAAAAAAAAAAAAGTCGCAAGCTAAGTCTGCATCTAAGAAACCTATTTTTCAAATATTTTTTTGCGAGTATAATATTTGCTAAATATTTTTAAAAAGTACAATATTTATCAATATTACCCTCCAAATCCTCACCATGGCATTGCTTTGTTGTGCAATGTAGACCAAAAGTTAGCTTAGCATATTGTAAAATTACAATAAAAATTAGTATTGCATGTTTCAAAAGTCCCTTACTAAGTTACCACGAGTGTATGAGTCCGAGTGTAAGGGTCATGTTTGTATTGCGTAAAAACACATTATACGTGGTCTAATGAAAGAAGCGACACATATGAGAATTATTATGGGTAAATGAGATGGGGAGGAGGAGTAGGTGACTTCGAATAAGGTTCAAGTATTTTGATAAGAGGTGTGTATTCTTTGATATATTGTGATTTTGATCTTTTGAGAGAAAAATCCGGTAGAATAATGATGTTTATTCAAAAAGTCCATCCCTTTTCTTGAATGAGGAAGCAATGAATATTTATAGGATTTAGCTATAAATTTCATCCATTAAATGGTATTAGTGATCAATGGTTATGAGTGAATAAGTTTTCATATAAACCTCTCATAAATTCAAGCTCATTAAAAGTTTTTAATTTACAAGTCTTATAAAAAAAAAGTTAGATCGAACCGATCAAATTCAATAGATCGTATCTCAAGTTCATTATGCTAAATTTTCCTCGATTATCCTAGATTATAGACTTGATTATCTAAATCTTATTATCTTAACTTAAAGAGTAACCTATAAATCAAATTTAGTCCTTCATAGTTATTAAATATAAAAATTCATATTTTTCTATTTAACTTTAATAAAATGTTAAAAAACATAAAAGACTAATATTTATAAACCCTTAACAGGTGTTGGAAAGTTGGTTTTTCTGACGTCGGGGCCAAAACTACGGTACTCCTCAAAAAGCCAAAAAGCACATGCATACATGTCCCATAGGTATACAACCACATTAACCATTTTTTTTTTTGAAAATCGTAGTCACATTCATTCACACATTCAATACTATACTGCCCACCAATCATACAATTTACCCAATTTTATATTGACCATTTGATCACTAAAATATTTACAATTTTTCCAATGCAACCACCTTACTCCATACACACAGAAATAATATAAATATTATCGGTTCCTCTGAGTCTTTCTTGCCCCCAAATCATAAACTCTAAACTTTTCATAAAAAACTTACTTCTTCTCCATAAATTTTTCCAACACATACACAGTAACATGTCTTCAAACTTGACATCACAAGGTATGGTACTAGCAACAGCCATGGCAGTTTCCGGCACATTCATCCTCCTAACCCTTCGTTTACAAAAGTCAATACCAGCTAGCTTTCAATACCCAGTTGATCAAATTTCTCCTTCGTCCTCACCACAAATCCTAAGACCTTGTTTATCTTCCGGTAACCCCCTCTCTCTCTCTCTCTCTCTCTCTATATATATATATATATATAAAGAAATATATTTATTTAGATAATTTTTTTAGTAAACCTTTATTTTATTTATTTATTTATGTTATGGTTAGATGGGAAGAGGAGAGAGAAGAAGAAGAAAAGGGTTCGTTTTGCAAAAGATGTGGTGGATCCAATTGGATATAGTGAAGAGTTCCGAAGACAACATGGGATTAATACAAGTTGCCGTTCCAAGTTTAAAAAGAGCAGTGGTCATCATGTCGATGTTATTAATAATAACAATAACGATAATAATACTCATAGGAACGGCGGTGAGGTTGAAGTGGGAACAATGCCTGCAAATAGATTGGCTCTGTATAATGGAATTATCAGAGATCGGGGTGTGCAAAGAATGGCCTATCCCTATTGATAAAATCATGGTGATTATGGCCTCGCTGTGTCCATACTTTTAAGGCTTTTTTTTTTCCTTTTTGTTTAATCTCCCTAATTGTAGTATATTCTTGTAAATATTCCTTACTTTCCCCTTTTAATGTCCTTCTACTATTTTGCTTGACCCCAATTTTTCATTTTGGAGAAATTGCACTTTCATCATGATTGACTCTTTTGGGTTTCTCAATTTGCCCTCAACAAATTTTAATTTCGTCCATATATTTATGGTTTCTTGTGTAAGTATTTGTTAAAAAGTACTTATCTAGTGGTAATTTTTTTTTTTTCCTTTTAATCATTGACTGTTATGTTGGTGAAGAAAACCCATATAAAGATTTTTGAGGAAAAATTTTAAAAATTGTGGGTGCACTTATTGTGCAAGTAATTTTTTTTTTCTTTCTTTTTATTTTAAGTCAGTACATATTAACATATAATGATTACAATAATCAAAATTTACTATAAACTTTGACAATTTGTTATGGTAAATAATTGATAAAGTCCAGCTGCAGCCAGTACAAGACGACGGTGACAGTTTAGCTACCAGCGACGGCGAAATTAGAATATTTTCCGGGAAGGGGGGGTAAAATTCCAAAAAATTATTGTTATTATTTTCTCCAAAATATTTCAAGCAAAATATGAAGGGCATTTCCCAAAATAAAGAGAAAATGTCGTTGACGGTTTTGTTGTTGTATTTGAAAAGAATAAAAAACAAAGGGCCAAAAGCAAAAGGAATCAAACGAATGGGCAATGGGTCCAAGTAGACGAGATCACTAAATCTTGAGTTAATCATTTTCTTTAAAATAAGGTTAATATAAATTTTTACTTTAAAAACTATATTGAATTTATATTTCCGAAATGTATTATTATTTGATTCGATACATCGCAGAAAATAATATTAATAAGTTAGTAGGAGATGCTTAAAGATTTGAACCCGATTATTATAATTGTATAGAAAATCCCTTTTTTAACTTCTGGAATCTATGTTTGAATTTACAGTGATATTAATCTCTAGTCTTATTATGTTGGTTTCTTTTTCATTTTTTTTTTTTTGGGGTGCCGTGAGATGAGAACCATTGAAATACCACCGACTCTTACAAACTTCATTTCGGATGTTGACGTTCCATGATTTGGTTCCCTCTTCCATGTTATTGGTTCAGCCGTTCATCAATTATTGTGGATAACAACAATACGTATCCTCATTTTCAATGAATAATTAAATTCCTTTTTATGTTTTATTTATTTATTTATTTTTGCTTCTAAGCATGATGTTGAGTACATGCTTGATGATTTCATCGTTGAACTCTTTTCGATTGAAGTAGATATGGAACTTAATTAGAGCATAAGCAATGATGGTCCACATCGTGTAACACTCATGTAAATATATATAAATTGCGCAGAAGCCTTTGTTTATAATATATTACAATTTGAAACATTGTTTCTTTTCCTTATAATTAATATCAACTGCATGTTTGATATCGAAAATTATGGATCCACACAACGTTCAGTAAATTAACCTCTTTTTCTTTTTCTTTTTTCTTTTTTCTTTTTTTTATCTAGAAAGAGTTATAGAGTACAAGAATAATTTAGAAAGGTGCTATATAATAGATTGCACTATTTCTTGTTTTAAGAAAAATATGTTTGAACAACATCTTTAGCATATCAAATATTTCTAGTCTTTTTCGTTGAAATCATAGTAGTTTTAGAACTAAAGATGTTGAAAGATATAATAACATAAAAAATGAATATTTTAGTAAAATTTCAAACTATGCTAAAGCGTTGAATTCTTTTTCTAATGCATATTGTTGACAATACCTGTGATTGTCAATATTGCTAAAAGAAACTTTTCAAAATCAAAATTACTCTAATGTTATTTGACCTCGATTATGTTACTAAAGAAATTAAACTAATCATTAGCCATATCTTCTATTGGGCATATAGAAATATCCTAAATTCTTAATTATAGAAGTTTAGCAAATGATTTACACCTTATAAAGTTATAAGAAAGAGATAAAAGAGTCACATAAATTTTTAGATACCGCAATCAATTTCTAGATAAAGATAGTACTTGTTTCACATTTCATTTCTTTTTCCTCTCACACTAGTGTTTCCTTTAAAGATGCCATCTTCAATCATGGACACGTTGGAACATAGATAATCTCACTTCTTTAGGTGGTTACATCCTGCTTTATTTTACCCTTTGGGAACCCAACAGCTCAATGTCATGTGCATGTTCTTGGAAGCTTCCTCCATGACCTCACACTTTTTCAGCCACCAAAATAAATTAAGTAAAAAATTTCAATAAAAGGACTTGGCCCCATCGACTTCCCATTTGATCAGAATACACGAGACTTCTAGCAAGCAACCAAGAGGGCAGATACTAGATCTATTTGAGAATTCAATTATTGAGCCACTTATCCTTAGGAAGGTCACCAAAAGCCTTTTTGAATACCCTACCTATGTCATAATACTACCATTACACGTCTACTTTCAACTATGGGGAAAATAAATGGGAAAGAGTGAACAAGAAGTGCCGCCCCATTATTAGTTTTTCTTTTTTTCTATAAATAGATAAATACATTCTATTGTATATATTTTTTTATTTCGGTATAAATATAAATTAATGTGTTTATATGGACGATGCGACTTCCATTAACGAACGGTTAGTATGAACAAGATAATATTAGTAATATTCAAGCAAAATAAAAAATAGAGAGTTGAAACTAAAACCTTCCTTTGGAGAAGAATAAAGAAAAAAAAAAGAGAGAGAGAAAAATAAATAAATAACGGGTGTTTGAAATATTGCCCACAAGTTGTTGGGGACAAGTAAAATGGCTGAGACCTCTAGAAAACTGAAAAGCAACATGGGCAGCTGCGAGTTAAAAATTGCTATTTTTCATGTTTGCATCGGAGCAAAACAGAATCTCATATACTTTAGCTCTCTTTGCCTTCTTTATACCCTTTTTTATTCCGAATAAAGTTTGATGCAAGTAAATGCATATAAAAATTATGTATATTTCATTAATCATTTTATACTTCGAATATTGAACACCAAGAAATGGGATTGCATCTAGCCTATATATAAAAAATCAATAAACAATACATCTATTTTTACACAAAATGTGGCCTACCTCCTACCCCTACTTTATTCTTCCATAAGAATCGTGGCTTGTGTGGGCTTCCCAGTTGTCCGTTTGTCTCGTTGTTTCAGAAACGCAATTACTCAATCCTATAGTTGATGTTGCCTTTATTTATTTATATATATATATATATATATATATATTTTGTTTGTCCATATTGTATTTATATGGATTTGCACGAATAGGTATTATGAATTTCCAAAAGTTTGGTAGCCCAAAAATAAAGTGAAATGACGTGTTTTTTTTTGGACCAGGCCATCCCAGAACCCCAGCCAATAGAATTTAAATCATTGCTACAATGTATATAGAATATTTAATTACCTTCTTACCCTACATGCAACCAACCATCGACTATATATCTTTTGAGTTCTTTGACATTATTGGACAAGCCATATGAAATGCCAAATCCTAGGCTTCCCTGCCTAACCCCTTAAGGATCAGTCCCCGACAGCCAATCAACATTGCTCTGTCTTTGTGGGATCAGTCCCCAATTTTTGAACTTTGTGGTAAATATAATATATAAGCATTATGAATCATGTGTCATACCAAAAAAAAAACCCACACCAATTAAAAAAAAAATCAAATCAAAACCATATTTAAGATTAAAGAGAAACTTTAAAAAAGTTCTTATAGGTAAAGGGACCTAGTTAATAGTATCACGTGTGTGTGTAGTATCAATCTTGTGTTTTACATAGCTTTAAAAAAAATGACATATGGATGATAAATAAAGGAATGACTCAATGAGAAGATAGAGAAGATGAACAAATAGTCTTAGAGGCTAAAATGCATATATGATAGAAGGAAAATTTAAAGCATCAATTTTACTATTATCGAATAAAAAAAGTTTTGTTTTTCATTTAAACTTTGCTTGACCCTTTAGAGAAGTAGCTTGACTATGCAAATGGAGAGGAGCTCTTGAGTATTTATGTAAGTACCCGAAATTACTACAGTTATATAAATTTATCAAAATATAATGACAAGGGTAAACATGTGATTTTTACAAAGGCAAGGGGTAATTTGATGATTACTTCAATAGGTATATAAACCCAAATTGACCTAACGCTCCTCCCTCTTACCATTTGCGCAATAACAACCTAAAGGAACACTCTTTGGAATATAAAGGCAACCTAGCAACCCATAAGAAGGACCAACTCAATTCCATCAAGTAAGAATTTCAATGGTTAAATTATATATTTGATGTTAGAATTGAGGAATTTAACAAACTCCATTCAGTGGTTCATCAGAGTTCGAATCGAGGAAAAGGGTAGAATGAGTGTAGAAGAAAGCGATTAAGGGTTTAATTCATGAATTTTGACAAATAATGTTACTAATCCACTTAATGCATTAGGAAATTACAAATTTTAAGGTCCAATTAAAATTAGGAATACAAACATCAAATTTAGGAATGAATTGAAAAAGAGAAAATCAGGTTCGTGAAGAACAACGTGATACACGGTAAAGTACACGCCTATATACTTGCTTATGTAGAAACATATATTGTGTACAAAAAGGTACACTTATGAATGATACTCTCGTGTACTTGGTCGTGTCAAAATATGGAAACCTATAAAAAGATACTCGGCCATCTATACAACCATGTACCTGGGCATGCCAAAATCCATAAAAAGGCACACGACTAACTACATGACCATATACTTGAGTGTATCAAAAATTCAAAACACACAGAAAGATACTCAACCACTACACACGACCGTATATCCCAACTGTACCAAAATACATGGCCTAAAACATGACTATATATTTAGAAATATTTTGTTTATCAATTTAATTTACATTCATTCGAAATTCCATGTAACCTAAAAACCTAGTAAAACCTTAGAAACTCCAATAGAGTAAAAGAAGGAATCATATAACGATTAAGCGAAGAGAATTAAAAAACTTAGATTATTATTATATTAGTACTAAAAACAAATTACTGCTGTTTGATAGATTTTAGACTAACTTTAAGCTCAAGATCAGGCGCGCTTAAGACTAAGACTCTAGATACGTGTAACTTTGACTATTTCTTGTGTTTGTTAAGTTAGTATTAAATTAAATTAAGTTTGATGGACTCGTTTAAGTGGTTAAGTTGCTTATTGATTGTGCTTGGCTTAACTTAAAGACCTGTAGTGGTAAATCCTTAGAGGGCACCCTAATGATCCTTGTGTGATGTTGTCCTTAATGGAGTCGTGGTTAGAAATGATTTGAGTGGTTTAAGATTTAAGGACTCATAGGCATTGGGGCCCATAGTGACAATTCCCAACACCATATTAAGTTTTAAATATGGTTAAGATTTAAGGACTCATGGGTATTGAGCTCATAGTGGCAATTTTCAACACCATTTAAATATTAAGTATTTTCTTATATGTGTTTGACAGGGTCATAAGTACCCCATTAGTGTTTTGCAGACTTAAGTAAAACAAAAATTTATTATGTGATGTATAATGTCTGCATAAATATATGTGATTTAAGTTCTTACCTATTTATGTGCATGTGTTTACTAGTTATATGTACTAACTATTAGCTCACCTCTCGGAGATCATTTTTTTAAATGTAGATACAGAGGGAAACATTACTCATGAAGAGGAGTTAGGTTTGAATATACAGAAGAGGGAGGAGGAAGGTTTCCAATATTATTATGAAGATTGATTGAGGATTGATTAGCTAAAGCATAAGAATGTATTGAAACTTATTATTGAATTTGAGAATTTTGAAAGTTAGAATTGATGCGGGCATTATAGCTGACACGGGCTGATTGGGCGTGTCTTTTACAAGGCACGACCATGTAAAGTGTTTGGCATCTCCAGAAACATATACGCCACATACACGGCCATGAGGCACGGTCGTGTGTTGTGTCAGGATGACTCCTAGAAACATACACGGTCTGATACATGGCCAGGAGGCACGACCATGTGTTGTGTCAAGATGGTTCCCAGAAACCTACACGGCCGTATACACGGTTCAAAGGAACGATCATGTAATGAGCTTGGAAGATCCCTTAGAAACATACACGGTCTGATACACGACCGTGTATAAGGCAGATGATGGACGTGTATACATATATTTATTTCCATGTGTACATCTTTATTTCCTTGTTAATTATTTCCCTAAGGACTATATATAGCTGCTAGGTCATTTTAGGGTTAGTTTTTTAATCTTTGTCAAAATATACACATTTAGAGAAGAGTTTTCTCTGCTTCCTCGATTGTACGCAATTGAGATTTTCAAGGAATAAACTCAGATTATTCTTTGTTTATTCGTAAGGTCCAATCCTAGAATTGGTCTCGTGTTTGTACGCTTTCCACACTGCGTTAGTTGGTATCAGAGCAAGGGAATTTCCTGCGGAGATGTCAACTCATTAAGGCGATGATGGCGGTCATGTTCTTGACGGTGTTCAGGATGCGAGATCACAAGGAGCCCATCAATGGGTTCCAAGGGCAGAGTTTGACGCTATGCATCAGAAGGTCGGGCGTATGGAATGGCGCCTTGATGAATTGATTGAGCGTTTCAACGCCATAACAGTAGACCTTAATAGGGTTGGGGGTGTTGGTAGGAATCAGCCGTAGGCAGCTGATGTCTACGGTGGACAGTTGGTTCAACCTGTTGTCGAGAACAGGTGAGGACGAGTAGAGGATGAAGACTCTGGCGATGAATACGAGGGCCCGTATGGAGGTAGACCACAGCAAGGGCACAGTGGTAATGGTGGTGGCTATCGCCCGATTCAGTATGGGAACAACCAAAGGGATAGTGGTTATCGGAGGAACCGTGGCGGGTATGATTAAGGAGATGGGGGAGATTACCGCTTGAAGGTCGACATCACGTGGTTTGATGGAAGCCTTAACATCGAAGGTTTCTTGGATTGGATTGCCGAAGTGGATGGTTTTTCGATTACATGGAAATTCTTGAAGACCGCTGGGTTAGATTGGTGGCATGTAGGCTGAAGAGTGGAGCCTCGGCATGGTGGGAGAGGCTGCAGAGCAGGAGACTAAGAGAGGGTAGGCATCCGGTGAGGACGTGGTATTGCATGAAACAGTTGTTGCAACACGACTTCCTCTCTCCAAACTATGAGTAGATATTGTTCCAACAATATCAGCGGTGTCGTCAGGGGCAGCGGTCCGTGCACGAATATACTGCAGAGTTCATGAGATTGGCCGAACAGAACGACTTGAGGGAGAGTGAAAGCCAGCAAGTAGCACGATACGTAGAAGGACTGAAGCTCCAGATCAAGGATAAAATAGGGGTCACAATGGTGAGGAACTTGGTTGAAGCAAAGAACTTAGCCCTCCGAGCTGAATTGATGTTGTAGGAGCAGAGTAGTAGGTACGGAGGTGGAAGAAAAGGGTATGTCAGTGATGCTATTGGTAGTAGTAGTAAGTTGGGACTTGAGAAGAGCAAAGGCATTGTACAAAAGCCTAGTGAGGAAAACACCAAGAAAGAAGAAAAGAGTGAGGGAAAGAGACCTATCGAGCCTAGGGGGACCCAAAGACAGAACAACCCATATGCCAAGCTGATCTTGGGTAAGTGTTTCCGTTGTAATCAACTTGGCCATAAATCAAATGAGTGCCCTGCTAGGAGAAGTGTTAACATTCTTGATAGAGGGGATGAAGATGAGGTATGCTGTGAACCTAATGGAGAGGATGATTACTATGAGGAGGAGGAAGAAGTGACAGAACCGACCTATGTGATTAGGCGGATGATGCTAACACCGAAGCGGGAGGAGATTACCCAATGACACCAGTTGTTTTGCACGAGGTGTACCATTGGTGGGAAGGTGTTCGAACTGATAGTAGATAGTGGAAGCTGTGAAAATATCATCAGAAGTGAAGTTGTGAAGCAGTTGCAGCTACCTGTCGAAAAACACCCAAATCTATACACCATAGGATGGATCAAAGCGGCAGAGAGGATCGAGGTGAAGGAAAGGTGTAGGGTACCATTCTTAATAGGGAAGTACCGTGATGAGGTCTTTTGTGACATTGTGGATATGGGTGCCATCATGTCTTATTTGGCATGCCATGGCAATTTGATGTGAACGCACAACACGCGGGGAAGGAGAATGTGTACAGGTTGGAGAAAGGGGGTGTGAGGTATACGTTGTTGCCGTTGAAGAAGGAGGGACGCTCGAAGGAGAAGAGAGCAGAAAGTCGTTCTTTCTTAACTGTCACTCAGTCGGAGAAGGACTTGGTTGAAGATTTAAAGGAATCACGGGTGGTTCATGCCTTAATAGTAAAAGATGTGTTAGCTGGAGAAGATGAAGTTAGTGTGGAGATCCTTGAAGCAGTGAAGAGTTTACTGGAAGAATATAAAGAGGTGGCTCCTAATGACCTACCTGAGGGTCTACCGCCTTTGAGGGATATCCAGCATTAGAAAAACTTGGTGCCGGGAGCAAGTCTCCTAAATTTACCACACTATAGGATGAGCCCCAAGGAAACTGAAATTCTTCAAGACAAGGTCCAAGAGCTATTGGACAAGGGGTTTATCCGGGACAACTTGAGCCCGTGTGCGGTCCCAGCGTTGTTGACCCCCAAGAAAGATGGGAGCTGGAGGATGTGTGTTGATAGCAGGGCTATCAACAAGATCACAATAGGATACAAATTTCCCATACCACACCTGGAGGACATGTTGGATAGGTTGAGCGGAGCTACTATCTTCTCCAAGATAGATCTAAGGAGTGGATACCACTAAATTCGAATCCGCCCTGGAGATGAATGGAAGACGGTGTTCAAAACCAAGGAGGGACTATATGAATGGTTGGTGATGTCGTTTGGTCTCAGTAACGCGCCAAGCACCTTCATGCGTGTGATGAACCAGGTACTGAAACCCTTTAATGGTCGCTTCATTGTAGTGTATTTCGATGACATCTTGGTGTTCAGTAAATCTGAGGAAGAACACCTTGAACATTTGAGGTGTGTTATGTTTGTGTTGAAAGAGAATAAATTGTATGCCAATTTAAAGAAATGCACATTTTTGTCGAGGCGACTATTGTTCCTTGGGTTCATAGTCAGCAGTGAGGGAGTGATGGTGAATGACGAGAAAGTGAAGGTGATCAGAGAGTGGCCTACCCCAAAAGCTGTCATTGAGTTGAGAAGTTTTTTGGGCTTGGCTAGTTTTTGCAGGAGGTTTATTAAACACTTCAGTACAATCGCTGCTTCCCTAACTGAATGTTTGAAGAAAGGGAAATTTCGATGGGGTGAAGAGGCTAAAGCGAGTTTTGTAGACCTGAAAAGACGATTATGTAGTGCCCCTGTATTAATGCTACCTGATTTTGACAGGTTGTTTAAGGTGGATTGTGACGCCAGTGGAGTTGGGGTTGGTGCGGTGTTGTCACAGGAGAAAAGGCCAATAGCTTTCTACAGCGAGAAATTGTGTGAAGCTAGGAGGAGTTGGTCTACATATGATAAGGAGTTCTATGCCGTGGTAAGAGCTCTAAAAGTATAAGAACATTACTTGGTTGGAAAGGAGTTCATCTTATACTCGGATTGTGGAGCTTTAAAACACCTGAGCAGCCAGACTCGAATAAGTAAAGACATGCATGCAAGGTGGATTGAGTTCTTACAAAGATTCCCTTTTAGATTGATGCACAAGTCTGGTGTGCAAAACAAAGTGGCTGACGCCCTGAGTAGAAGAGCCGATGTACTACTCACTCTAAGTGTAGAAATTGTCGGTTTCGAAAGGCTAAAGGAGTTATACGAGAGGGATGGAGATTTTAAAGAGACATGGAGTAAATGCGCCAACAGGGAGTCTTGTAATGACTACCATGTTCACAATGGATACTTGATGAAAGGCAACCGACTGTGTATTCCTGAGTCTTCCTTACGGGAGAAACTTATTCGAGACCTGCATGGTGGTGGATTGGCAGGACATCTGGGCAGAGACAAGACCTTAGCTGCAGTTGCCAAGAGGTACTTTTGGCCTTAACTAAGGAGGGATGTTTATAGAATTGTGGAAAGGTATTATATCTGCCAAGTGTCGAAGGGACAGTCCCAAAACACTGGCCTATATACTCCCCTCCCCGTGCCTGCGAACATTTGGGAGGACCTGTCGATGGATTTTGTACTTGGTTTGCCTCGTACCCAACGAGGTGCTGACTCTGTTTTTGTTATAGTTGACAGGTTTTCCAAGATGGCACACTTTATTCCCTACAGGAAGACCGTTGATGCACGGGCCATCGCATGACTATTCTTTAAGGAAGTGGTGTGTCTACATGGTGTTCCAAAGTCCATCACCTCCGACAGAGATAGCAAGTTCCTCAGCCACTTTTGGAGGACTCTTTGGTACATGTTTGACTCATCCTTGAATTACAGCAGTACAACTTACCCTAAACTGATGGTCAGACAGAAGTAACCAACCGGACCCTCGGGAATCTCATTAGAAGCATTTGCCGTGAGAAACCAAGACAGTGGGATCAAGCGTTGGCTCAAGCTGAGTTCGCCTACAATAGTTCTGTCCATAGAACTATTAGAAGATCACCGTTCTCAGTAGTGTACACCAAAACGCCACAACATGCGCTGGACCTGATCAAGTTACCTAAGGGTGTGGTGGGTGACGTCGCTGCTAAGCATATGGCTGAACAATGCCAAGCCACCACAGCGGAAGTCAGACGAAAGATTGAAGAAGCTAATACCCGATATAAAGGGGCTGCTGATAAACATAGGTGGAAGAAACTGTTTGACGTGGGCGATCAGGTGATGGTTTATCTTCGGAAAGAGCGTTTTCCTGTGGGTAGATATGGGAAACTCCAACCAAAGAAATATGGTCCTTATGAAGTAGTGCGCAAGATCAATGACAACGCGTATATTGTAAAGCTCCCCGATGAAATGAACATCTCGTGCACTTTCAATGTAGCGGATTTATCTCTTTTCCGTCTCGATGACACACCATTATATCCTGAAGAAAACTCGGGGTCGAGTTCTTCATTGGCGGGAGAGAATGATGCTGGCATTGTAGTTGACACGGGCTGATTGGGCATGTCTTTTACAAGGCATGGCCGTGTAAAGTGTCTGGCAGCTCTTAGAAATATATACGGCCGCATACACGATCATGAGGCACGGTTGTGTGTTGTGTCAAGATGGTTCCTAGAAACCTATACGGCCGTATACACGGTTCAAAGGAACGATCGTGTAATGAGCTTGGAAGATCCCTCAAAAACATACACAGTCTGATACACGACCGTGTATAAGGCAGATGACGGACGTGTATACATATATTTATTTCCACGTGTACATCTTTATTTCCTTGTTAATTATTTCCCTAAGGACTATATATAGCTGCTAGGTCATTTTAGGGTTAGTTTTTTAATCTTTGTTAAAATATACACATTTAGAGAAGAGTTTTCTTTGCTTCCTCGATTGTGCGCAATTGAGATTTTCAAGGAATAAACTCATATTATTCTTTGTTTATTAGTGAGGTCCAATCCTAGAATTGGTCTCGTGTTTGTACGCTTTCCACGTTGCGTCAAGAATAGCTAAGTATTTTAAGTGATTTGGATTGATGTATTAAGAGTGTTTTCTTTAAGAGTTGAAAGTTTATGCATGATGTATTTGTATCATGTTGGAAGTATTGGATGTATCTAATTGTGATTTATAGGAATTACAAGATTAAATGGTATCCGAGTGGGGTTAAGAGCCTTAACGTATCCTTATCTGATAAGGACATGTAGCGAGCCATAGTGCTCCGGGTTTCAAGGCGTTACAATTTATATAATCTAACCATCAATAATATTTGTCATTCTTTTATAGGCTTCTCTAAATACATTAGTCTACTTGAGAAAAATTAAGCGATGATAGACCGGTCTAAAGATTCTTGCTCTAAGCATATAATGTCAAACATGCTTAAGTCATTTCAAGATTTAGACCAAACACTTTAGGCTTGTCACTAGTCCAAAGAGTTAAGCCTAAGTTGCTATGAAGCTTAACCCAAATCCCTTTAAATCCATTTATCCCCCTATATTTTGCCCCCTAATTGAAGTCCTTCAAATGAAGAAAGTGTTTGGGCATCGATTGTAGTATTTGAAGAAAGAATGCAATTATATTACCATCCCCCACCACTTTCTTTAGAATGCAATTTCACTAATTATCTGGTGCTTGATTCCTTCCCTATTTTTTAAATACATTTGCCATTTTCCTTTCTTTCTTAATTTCCTTCATTATATGTGTAATTGAATCATAGTTTCTCATATTTAGTTTCCAATATTGCACTTTCATTTCTCTTTTTACAACTTATGTATTAGACTAAACAAGAAACCTTGTGATTGGGAAGTGTCCTAAATGAATGCGATGATAGGCATAGGTTATGAGTGGTTTGGTGGTAAAGGTGAGAGGAGGGGAGGGGTTAGCTAAATATAGTTTTATCACTAGAAGATAAGGTAAAGGCAGTGATGTTGTCATTATCATGATGCTTAAGCCATTGTTCTTGACTAATGAGTTGGACGTGCACTTGTTTAAATGTGAGATTGTCACACCCCACTTTAAGTATTCCACGTGACAACTCGCCACGATTGCCTAATCCCCCGTTAAGCAATCGCAAAACATCTCATCTCAAGCATTGTGCCTGTTAATCACAATAATAACATTCTCTACTCAACGAAAGCATTCAACAACTATATTATCACAAGGCCTCTAATGGGTCCCATTACGCAACCATAGGTACACCCAAGATCCTATTAGATTACTTACAAGCATTTACAATTATTACAGAATTAAGTCTAGCAATAACTACATCATTCTACTCCTTACATTCCTTCCCATGAACTTTGCCCTTAGTTATGCGACAAGTACTTACCTTGGTTCACCGTTTCATAAGGAAATTTTGGTAGTCATGACCTGCAAGATAAAATCTATAGGAGGGTAAGCTAAAAGCTTAGTGAGATAAGAGTGTAATATCTCAGTGTAGCAACAAACACAAACAATTTCAAGTAAGTTATAAAAACAAATGCTATGTATGAACAATCATATAAATGTAACATCTCACATAGTCTTCCAATAATCAAAGTGAAGTATAGGGTTTATGCCCTCTTGACCTTGGGTTAGGAATTTTAGAGCCACCATCAGAGCCTGGGTCTTACACCTAATTTAATTACTCTTATCACTTTATTATAACCATGTCTTAGCTTTAGTGATCTAAGCTCAGGTGTCTTTTATACATCGAGCATTTACACACCCTCAAGAGACAAGTCGGACTTGGAACTGTCAAGGCACGATAATCCCCTAGTCACTTAGTTCGCACTTAGTGGAACAGTAATCCTCTGTGTATTTCCGACGTGCTCTGTAGCTATGATGGCTTTGAACAATGCAATGTTCATGCAGTACATGTCAGATTTTTAATTAGGTCCAAAGATTAGGTACAATTTTAAGGTGATCATCCAAGGTCAAGCACATATGCAAGCAACAACCATGTCAACATACATTCCATTCATAATGCATTCAATCATTCCACAAATAAGGCACATCCGCAACATCCATAAGGGAACAACATCCATAGAATCAAGCAAGGGACTTCTACTTCAACTACATTCGTTACAAATCCCTTCCCTCTCTCATTCATATAACTTGCATTCATAATTATAATTATATGTCTTATACTTGGATATATACATATATACCTATAGCATATGGAGGCTGAGTTAAATTCCCAATCTCTTTTAGCCATATACACAACATATGTATATGTATGTATTGTTTATGGTCATGCAAGAATACCTTCCTCCCCTACTCCTATATAACCTATATAACTATGGCTTATACCATTGGCAACATCTTATTCTTTCCTCTCACTTACATATAACATATGTATATATATGTGTAAGGACTTAGGTTATTGGAGACTTAATTCCTCCCCCTCAATTTGTAATGTATATTTATACATATGGTTTGGATCGGCTTATTGGATTTCTCTTTTTCTAGCCTTCACTTTGAGCCTCCTCCATGTCGTCATATGTCTATGTTCTCCACATCAACCTCCACAACCAGCGACAACACACATGCCATGATATATTCCTTTCCTCCTACTAGCAAAATCATGCACCCTCACATTAAGGAAAAGAGATCCAGCACCTACACATATATATAGGTGTATATATTATGTCATTTGATCATGTTTTCCATTGTCAAGACTCCAATTCAACGGTCCAACTCCCCTCCCAATTCCACGTCCAGCACTAAACTCCCTGTATACATGTATATATATATTTTTCTCATGGCAGCAATTTGAGATCCTAGCCTTTTCATCTTACACGTTCAGCCCTCCTCCACATCCAGCCATCCAACCTGTAATAGATATATATTCTCCTACGTTCTCGGCGAACATCTATTTACATATAGGTGTATAAATATATGTCTTTCCCTGTAAAGCCCTGCTCTTGGAATCCCATCCCCTTAAGCTTCCACATTTATGGAGTTTCATGGCCACACATACAGAGACTTGGGAAAGGAAATCCATAGCCACATTCACGTATAAACATATATATATATATATATATATATATACACATGGCAGTATCAACCGATTCCAATTTCTTCACCGCCCAACATTCCACTTTTCATCACACACCGACATACACTAAAAGAAAACCAGCATACACGCATAATTATGAATATGTATATACTCCCAGCAACCATTCGGCTCAGCTCTCCACGCACATGTACATTTATATATATTTGTTTCATCACGACAGAATAACAATACCATCCCGGTGGTTTTACTTCCAACCTCCAAACATGATATACATATACATATACGATCATCCCCGACAACCAGTAAACATATATATATATATATATATATTGATACAGCAGCCAAGAAAAACTTCACACACATACATGTAAAACAGAAGAACTGCCTAGCACGTTCCAGTGAGTTAATTTCGTATATCCATATATATGTATAGTTATATGACCACATACACAATTTCACAACAAGACACACGTAAACGTAAAGTAATAATATACACACAATACAACACCTCATAGAGTCATATTCACTAGTTTCTCATTTTTTTTTTCACTTCAATCGAAATAGTCTTTAGATACTTTCGAGTTAATATTTTTTTCACCTAAAAATTTGGAAAAAATATATTATTACATATGATTTATCTAGTGTTTTTCTAGCTATTATAATTTTTATATATATTTGATATTTGTATCTAATTTTTAAGAATTAACTTCGTTTCACGAAAAATTAGTCTAATTGAGTTGTACTCATCTCGAGAAACATGTTGGTAGTCTCGAATCATCGATCCGACATCGTATGTGTAAGATATGAATTTTTTTGTTTGTTTGTTTTTCTTTTTCCTTTTTCCTTCCGTGTCGTCTTCTCCATCGTGGGTCCATTGTGCGTCCTATTCTCTTCGCTTGTGTCTCCTCTCCTTTTCTCTTTTTCTTTTGCTTTTGTGGTCGTGGGTCCTCCACAGCTTGTATATATATGTGTATATTATTATTATTGTTGATGTTGTTGTTATTTTATATTTTATTATGGTTAAGGTTTAGATTCTTTGTTGCATAATGATATTTATAGATTTTGAAATGTTAGTAATTTATTATCAAATTTTATGTTTAAACTAATTTGATTATTTCGAGTGTAATATTTATTATAAATTTTTATTTGATGACCTTACGTCTAAAATTTAATTTATCTTATCTTTTAGCCTAATATCGTTTACGATTTATTTTTTAAAGAATTTACTCTCTTAATTTAGTTTTTTTTTTTTTTGTAATCAATATTTGACTCTTTTAGTAATTTCTTTTTATTTATTCCAATGTTAAACACTATGGGTTTTGTGGGTTTTACGGAGAGAGTTTAGCTCATAGAGGTAATTGAATAAAAATTTATTTTGAATTAGAGAAAAAGAAGATGCTATTTAAGTTCCATTTCTTATGCCACGGAATTATTAAGAAAGTTTTAATGGAGGGCAATCTAGATCTCATAAACTACCTCATGTGATGAATCTCCATAAGAATGCTGGTGGAGATTATGGCAAGTAGTGATGCTCGAACTTAGTGATCTATGCATGACCAAGTTGTATAAATCATATCAGGAAGTATGGTACTTTAAGGGGTAAGTGTGACTTCACAAGGTAGAGCTTGGACAATGCTATCAATATAGCAATCAAGATAAGCAAAAGTAAGAAAGAGGTCATGAGAGACAACCATTATTGGTAGTTATCCATTAATAATTTAAAGGGAACTACATTAGGAACGTTTATGGGTGAGGTGATGAGCGAATAAGAGAGTTTGAAATGTGTATGCAAGGGAGAAATGTGTGTGGTTGATGGTGATTGTAGGGAGAAAAAGATTTGTAAGTGGTAAGATTCATGTTGGTAGAGTGGATAAGAGGAGTGTTGCTGGTTGTTGAGGTATATGTAAGAGAGGAGATGGTAGTGAAGTGTATCATTAAGGTCATAAGGATGGAATAGATAAATGGCACATGGTGAAGAGCGGTGATGTAAGCCAAAGGAGCCAACTCTAGTGGTGTATAGGTTGGGTTGATAATGATGGGCTAAGGGTCATTGTATGTAGACAATGACGATCACATGGGTTAAGCAAGGTTAGGTTAGCGATGGTGGTTTGAGTTGGTGACACCATCTGATGTGTGTATTGGTAATAGGTGAGTTCACCACCTTCATAAATCATTATGAAGCTCTATTAGTATACAAACACCATATTAGACCATAAATAAGGTTCTTACTTCCTTTAAAAGACATAAACTTCTATAATAATTTATGATTTCAAAAACTTTCACTTTCTAATAAATTATCTTTTCATTTAATATATATATTTATGGTATCATCATGTATATCCATTATATCTACCATTAACTAATTTTATATATTTTTAATTAAATATCAAAATAATATATTTAATCTTCCCATGAAGTGATATTGATAAGTACTAATAAGTAATTAGTTGTAAAATATTCCATTTCTTAATTTGTATTGTCAAAAATACAACCCTTTCAAATTCCAAATTTTCTTTATAGATAGCATATGAAAAGAGATACAAACTTTATATCCATCATTATTGTTGCTGCTTATTTCTATTTCAAACATTTCATATAATCATACTTATACTCACATAAAGAGATTGTGTGTGTGTGTTTTTTTTATAATATCTTTTTAATTATTATCCCATCCATCGATTTGTGCATATGAAGTCCCTTTCATTATCATCAAACAATACTACCATATTGATGATGTCTATATTTAATTTACCCCGATGGAACCCATTATCTTAGGGATATGGTCGATCATGTTGCACATTTATTATATGATGTATTTTTCTCTTGGTCATAAAGCCCTATCCGACACAATAAAACTAAGTTTTCAATTATTCTTTCTTCTTCTTATCTTCTTTAAATAGTATTATCTGGTGATGTTAAATGTAGATGATACCATAATAAAAGGTATATTCCCTTTCAGGTTTGAGTTATCTATGGCGTGCGAGCTAACATATTTTATTTAGTTTTTTACATTTTAGAACTTTACAAAACAGTTTCCTAAGTTACACAACTTGTACGTATCAAAATAAAAATGGAGAATGATGACACATTCATTCACATTTTTTTTAACGTAAGTATACCAGGTATTTTTATTTTTTTGATTTGAATAATTTAATATGTAAAGTTTTATTTTTTTTAAATTTAATATCTAATAGAAATATTATATCATATATTATTTTAAAATAAAAATGTTAATGTTTTAATAAATAAAACTTAAAATAATAAATTACCTAAATCCAAAAATAAAAACATTTTATATTCTTTAATCTCCAATTTTTCTAATGAATAATCTCCGCACGTTAAAGCATAGCGTCATGCTCTAGGATTTCACGGCTAGATGTTTCCTAGTTCTACTTCGAGTTTCCGAATGATATCATCAAACACTGGGAGTCAATTTTATATTAAATTAAGAGAAACTTTCAAAAACTTGGTGTTGACAAAGCTGCATGATCCAGGACTCTTTAACTATTTCGTGAACGCACGCCCAGTACTTTTGTCTAAATATTAATATATCCCCAACTAACATATATGTTGAAATTAAAGAAAGTTACCCAATTATTTACCCATGTTAAGACATCTTATTTTATTTTATTTATTTATTTATATGTTTATATAAAGGTTTACTTTTGTGCGCGTCTTTAAAAAAAAAAAAAAAAAGCTCTAAAATATTGTGTATATTAATAACGTGGGGAATCACAATTTCCTGTAATACATAATTTTACTAATAAAATAGTTCATAACCTTTCTATATAACCACTAAGATATCTTTGCATTTTTTTTTTCTTTTATGGTTGATCTCTTTTATTTTTATTAAATGTGTCGTTTATCTTTTTTCTTTTCATTTATTTTTTTGTCCATAGTCATTTCTTCTTATTTTTTAGCGCTTGTATTTTGAACCACATCATTGTGTGTGTCTATATAATATATATATGGCGTTTTCCCATGGATTTTTTTTGGGGCTGATGCATTATTTATATAATAGTAAAATCGCCAAGATAAAAAAATAAAAATAAAAATAAAAAATAAGTAAAATATAAGTATATATTTTTAACATCTGAACTCTTGCCTAATTGTATGTACCATCCAATCATCGTATCGAACTAGTTGCTGTCTATTTTCACTAAAATAACAATATCAATTTGCTATTTATTCCTTAAAAAGGAAGTTGTCTATTATTTAAACATTTTAAAGATGACCTCACGTGGTTTTTGTCTGGTGGGAAGGTGGTGGTGGTAGAAAAAGACACTTTTGTCTTTCTATTAAGCTAATTTTTATCTGTCATTGAATCACATGAGAGAAAGTGAATCAAGATAAGGATTACTGACGTTTAAATTTGATTAATAAATAAATTGTATTTATAATCATTCCTTAGATGATGTAATGACATAGATGGATGCGTCTTGATGTATGTTGGAACATACGTGACAAAGGTATTCACGGAAGGTAAGTCAAATACAAGTAACCCTTTGCAATTTGCCAGCAGCCAGTATGGACATAAGAGATGGCCAGGTTGAATCGGCAATTCAGTCCGAATTAACCTATTAGAATTGATATGAGATGGTTGGTTCATACATTGAATTAGTCAAATTTATGCAAAAAAAAAAAAAGTCAATTCACAAGCTTAATTAATCCATGAATTGACCTCAAATTCAAGAATATCAAGTCAATCTCGAGTCTTTTTTTTTTTTTACTCAAGAACCAGTAGATTCAAGCTAATTCTAGGCTGATTCGGCTTAATTCTTATGATTAAGCCAGTATATGTATATTTATTTGATGTCTCAAACTTTCACATTGCATTATCTCTTATCAATTTTATTTAAGAGTAAACACAATCGTAAAGTGGATTAAATGGATCATGTGAAGTATCTTATAAGTGGAACTTGTTAAAGTTCTTTTATTTCTTATAACTTAGAAGTCTTAATACACACATACGTCAATATTTAAATATTATGGTGTCATTTTCTTTAAATGCTATTATATTATCATAAGCATGGAAAACATGATTATTCATTTATTTGATTTTTATGAATATGCTTCGGATTTTTTATAGACGAAAGTTCATAAACCTCACATGACATAAAAATAAAGTGATGCGGACATCGCAGCTAACACGGGTTGATTAGGCATGTCTTTTACAAGGCACGGCCGTGTAATGTGTCTGGAAGCTCCCAGAAACATACACGGCCGTGTGTTGTGTCAGAATGATTTTCAGAAGCATACACGGCCTTATATACGGCAAGAAGGCACGGCCGTGTGTTGTGTTAGAAATACCCATAGAGACATACACGACCTTATACACGGCATGAAGGCACGACCGTGTGTTGAGTCTGGAAGATCCACAGAAACATACACGGTCTTATACACGGTCGTGTATAAACCAGATTACGGACGTGTATACATATATTTATTTCCACGTGTACATATATATTTTCTTTTTAATTGTTTTTCGGGGGACTATAAATAGTTTCCTAAGTCATTTTTAGGGTTAGCTTTTAATCTTTCATAAAATTACAGACGCTTAGAGACGAGCTTTCTCTATTTCCTCAATTGTGCGCAATTGAGATTTTTTTGTTTATTCGTGAGGTTCAATCCGAGAATTGACCTCGTGTTTTACGCTTTCTACGCTGCGTCAGTTGATATTAGAGCGAGGCGAATTCCTGTGGAGATGTTAACTAATCAGGGTGATGACGGTGGTCGTGTTCTTGACGGTGTTCAGGATGTGAGATCATAAGGAGCCAATCAGTGGGTTCCAAGAGCGGAGTTTGACACTATGAGTCAAAAGGTCGGGTGTATGGAACGGTGCCTTGAGGAATTGATCGAGCGTTTCGACGCCATGGCAGTAGACCCCAATAGGGTTAGGGGTGTTAGTAGAAATCAGCCGCAGGCAGCTGATGTCTATGGTGGCCAGTTGGTTTAACCTGTTGTCGAAAATAGGTGGGGAAGGGTAGAATATGATGACTCTGGTGATGAATACGAGGTCCTATATGGAGGTAGACCACAACGAGGACAAGGTGGTAACGGTGGTGGTTATCGTCCAATTCAATATGGGAACAACCAGAGGGATAGTGGTTATCGGAGAAATCATTACGGGTATGACCAAGGAGATGGGGGAGATTACCGCCTGAAGGTCGACATCCCATGGTTTGATGATAGTCTTAATATTGAGGGTTTTTTGGATTGGATTACCGAAGTGGATCGATTCTTCGATTATATGGAAATTCCTGAAGACCGCCGGGTTAGATTAGTGGCATTTAAGCTAAAGAGTGGAGCCTCGGCATGGTAGGAGAGGCTGCAGAACAGGAGACAGAGAAAGGGTAGGCATCCAGTGAGGACGTGGTATCACATGAAACAACTGTTGCAACACGATTTCCTTCCTCTAGACTATGAGCAGATATTGTTCCAACAATATCAGCGGTGTTGTCAAGGACAGCGATCCGTGCACGAATATACCGCAGAATTCATGAGATTAGCCGAACGAAACGACTTGAGGGAGAGTGAAGGCCAACAAGTAGCATGATACGTAGAAGGACTAAAGCTCCAGATCAAGGATAAAATAGGGGTCACAATGGTGAGGAACTTAGTCGAAGCGAAGAACATGGCCTTACGGGCTGAATTGATGTTGCAGGAGCAGAGTAGTAGGTACGGAGGTGGAAGAAAGGGGTATGTTAATGATGTCGTTGGCAGTAGTAGTAGGTTGGGGATTGAGAAGAACAAAAGTGTTGTACACAAGCCTAGTGAAGAAAACACCAAGAAAGAAGACAAGAGTGAGGGGAAGAGACCTATTGAGCCTAGGGGTACTCAGAGACAAAACAACCCATATGCCAAGCTGATTTTGGGTAAGTGTTTTCGTTGTTATCAACCTAGTCATAAGTCAAATGAGTGCCCTGTTAGGAGAAGTGTTAATATTCTTGATAGAGGAGACGAAGATGAGGTATGCTGTGAGCTTGATGGAGAGGATAATTACTATGAGGAGGAGGAAAAAGTGGCAGAACTAACCTATGTGATTAGGCAAATGATGCTAACACCGAAGTAGGAGGAGATTACCTAACGACACCAGTTGTTTTGCACTAGGTGTACCATTGGTGGGAAAGTGTTCGATTTGATAGTAGATAGTGGAAGCTGCAAAAATATCATTGGGAGTGAGGTTGTTAAGAAGTTGTAGCTACCTGTCGAAAAACACCTAAATCCATACACCATAGGGTGGATTAAAGCTGCAGAGAAGATCGAGGTGAATGAAAGGTGTAGGGTACCGTTCTCAATAGGAAAGTACCGTGATGCGGCCTTTTGCGACGTTGTGGACATGGATGCATGTCATGTCTTATTTGGCAGACCATAGTAGTTCGATGTGAACGCACAACACGCTGGAAAGGAGAACGTGTACAGGCTGGAGAAAGGGGGTGTGAGGTATACATTGTTACCACTAAAGAAGGAGGGACGTTCGAGGGAGAAGAGAGTGGAAAGTCGTTCTTTCTTAACTGTCACCCAGTCAGAGAAGGACTTGGTTGATGATTTAAAGGAATCACGGGTGGTTCATGCTTTAATAGTGAAGGATGTGATGGTTGGAGGAGATGAGGTTAGTGTGGAAGTTCCTGAAGCAGTGAAGGGTTTGCTGGAGGAATATAGGGAGGTGGCTCCTGATGACCTACCTGGGGGTCTACCGCCTTTGAAGGATATCCAGCATCAGATAGATTTGATGCCTGGGGCAAGTCTCCCCAATTTGCCACACTATAGAATGAGCCTCAAGGAAACCGAAATCCTTCAAGAGAAGGTCCAAGAGCTATTGGACAAGGGATTTATCTAAGATAGCCTGAGCCCGTGCGCAATACCTGCGTTATTG
This sequence comes from Laguncularia racemosa, assembly GCA_037954665.1. Lineage (NCBI taxonomy): Eukaryota > Viridiplantae > Streptophyta > Magnoliopsida > Myrtales > Combretaceae > Laguncularia > Laguncularia racemosa. Next base: position 426,192 of record JBBMOL010000094.1, on the reverse strand, counting down.
ACCCCCAAGAAAGATGGGAGCTGGAGAATGTGTGTTGATAGTAGGGCTATCAACAAGATCACTATAGGTTACAAATTCCCCATACTACGCTTGGAGGACATGTTGGACAGTTGAGCGGAGCCACTATCTTCTCCAAGATAGATCTGAGGAGCGGATACCATCAAATTCGAATCCGCCCTAGAGATGAATGGAAGACGGCGTTCAAAACCAAGGAGGGGTTATATGAATGGTTGGTGATGCCGTTTGGTCTCAATAACACGCCAAGCACCTTCATGCGTATAATGAACCAGGTACTGAAACCTTTTAATGGTCACTTCGTTGTAGTGTATTTTGATGATATCCTGGTGTACAGTAAGTCTGAGGAAGAACACCTTGAACATTTGAAGTGTGTTATGTTTGTGTTGAAAGAAAATAAATTGTATGCTAATTTAAAGAAATGCATATTTTTGTCGAGGCGACTATTGTTCCTTGGTTTCATAGTTAGCAGTGAGGGGGTGATGGTGGATGATGAGAAAGTGAAGGTGATCAAAGAGTGGCCTACTCCAAAATCCGTCACTAAGCTGAGAAGTTTTCCGGGCTTGGCCAGTTTTTACAGGAGGTTTATTAAACATTTCAGTATAGTTGCTGCTCCACTAACTGAATGTTTAAAGAAAGGGAAATTTCGATGGGGTGAAGAGGCTGAAGCGAGTTTTGTAGACCTGAAAAGACGATTATGTAGTGCCCCTGTATTGGCGCTACCTGATTTTGACAGGTTGTTTGAAGTGGATTGTAACGCCAGTGGAGTTGGGGTTGGTGCAGTGTTGTCTCAAGAGAAGAGGCCAATAGTGTTTTATAGTGAGAAATTGTGTGAGGCTAGGAGGAGTTGGTCGACATATGATAAGGAGTTCTATGCCGTTATAAGAGCTCTAAAAGTGTGGGAACATTACTTGGTCAGAAAGGAGTTCATACTATATTCGGATTGTGGGGCTTTAAAGCACTTGAGCAGTCAGACTCGGATAAGTAAAGATATGCATGCGAGGTGGATTGAGTTCCTACAGAGATTCTCCTTTAGATTGATGCACAAGTCTAGTGTGCAAAATAAAGTGGCTGATGCCCTAAGTAGAAGAGCCGATGTACTACTCACTCTGAGTGTGGAGGTTGTCGGTTTTGAAAGGTTGAAGGAGTTATACAAGGGGGATGGAGATTTTAAAGAGACATGGAGTAAATGTGCCAACAGGGAGTCTTGTGATGATTATCATGTTCACAATGGATATTTAATGAAAGGGAATCAGTTATGTATTCTTGAATCTTCCTTAAGGGAGAAACTTATTCGAGACCTGCATGGTGGTGGGTTGGCAGGACATCTGGGCAGAAACAAGACCTTAGCTGCAGTTGCCGAGAGATACTTTTGGCCTCGGCTAAGGAGGGATGTTTATAGAATTGTGAAAAGGTGCTATATCTACCAAGTGTCAAAGGGACAGTCTCAAAACACTGGCCTATATACTTCCCTACCAGTGCCTGAGAACATTTGAGAGGATCTGTCGATGGATTTTGTACTTGGTTTACCTCGTACCCAGCGAGGTGCTGACTCTGTTTTTGTTGTAGTTGACTGGTTCTCCAAGATGGCGCACTTTATTCCTTGCAGGAAGACCGCTGGCGCACGGGCCATTACACAACTATTCTTTAAGGAAGTGGTGTGTCTACATGGTGTTCCAAAGTCTATCACCTCCAATAGAGATAGCAAGTTCCTCAGTTACTTTTGGAGGACTCTTCGGTACATGTTTGACTCATCCCTGAATTACAGTAGTACAACTCACCCTCAAACCAACGGTCAGACAAAAGTGACCAACCGGACCCCCGGGAATTTAATTAGTAGCATTTGCCAAGAGAAGCCAGGGCAGTGGGATCAAGCATTGGCTCAAGCTGAGTTCGCCTACAATAATTCTATCCATAGAACTATTGGAAGATCACCGTTCTCGGTAGTGTATACCAAAACACCACAACATGCACTAGACTTGATCAAGTTACCCAAGGGAATGGTGGGTGACATCGCTGCTAAGAATATGGTTGAACAATGCCAAGCCACCACAGCAGGCGTCAGACGGAAGATTGAAGAAGCTAATACTAGGTATAAAGGGGCTGCTGATAAACACAAGCGGAAGAAGCTGTTTGAAGTGGGCGATCAGGTAATGGTATATCTTCGAAAAGAACGTTTCCCTGTGGGTAGATATGGAAAATTACAACCAAAGAAGTATGGCCCTTATGAAGTAGTACGCAAGATCAATGATAATGCGTATATCGCAAAGCTCCCAAATGATATGAACATCTCGTGCACTTTCAATGTAGCGGATTTATCTCTCTTCCATCCAGATGACACACCATTGTATCCTGAAGAGAACTCGGGGTCGAGTTCTTCATTGGCGGGAGAGAATGATGCGGACATCGCAGCTGACACGGGTTGATTGGGCATGTCTTTTACAAGGCACGACCGTGTAATGTGTCTAGAAGCTCCCAGAAACATACACGGCCGTATACACGGCCTTGTGTTGTGTCAGGATGACTCCCAAAAGCATACACGACCTTATATACGGCAAGAAGGCACGGCCGTGTGTTGTGTTAGAAATACCCATAGAGACATACACGGCCTTATACACGGCATGAAGGCACGACCGTGTGTTGAGTCTGAAAGATCCACAGAAACATACACGGTCTTATACACGACCGTGTATAAACCAGATTACGGACGTGTATACATATATTTATTTCCACGTGTACATATATATTTTCTTTTTAATTATTTTCCGGAGGACTATAAATAGTTTCCTAAGTCATTTTTAGGGTTAGCTTTTAATCTTTCATAAAATTACAGACGCTTAGAGATGAGCTTTCTCTATTTCTTCAATTGTGCGCAATTGAGAATTTCTTTGTTTATTCGTGAGGTTCAATCCGAGAATTGACCTCATGTTTTACGCTTTCTACGCTGCGTCATAAAGGAATACCCTTTTAGAAAAACCAAATATGGTATTGACATGTTTATAGAAGCATAAGAAAGTGACATGCATATCTAAGTTGGATCAATGTTGAGAGTAAACATGTAAAAACAACAATGATGATTTTGATATTTTTACTTCATAATAAGTTAATAGTTTAAATTTAGAGTTTTTCCTCGAATAGCAATAAATAGTTTGCCTACTCTTGTGTTGACACTTGTATTAGAGCTTCATTTAGCACTCCAAGTTGTGTTCATGATGAATTTTGAAAATTTTTTGACACTAAGAGTTATCAAATGCCTAGTTTGTATACAAAACTAGTTGATAAATTGTTGAGAACCAATTTTTATGGCAAAATGCTAAGAAAATACCGAGAGACATAAAATGGTAAGCTTCTTATATTTATATTAAGTTTTTTCTTTCTTTCTTATCATCTTCATTATATTATTTTATATTCCATACTTATTAACTTTTTATATAAATATTTTTCTTATTTTATTGAGATAAGTTCCATTGTTGGAAACATTTTGGATATTAAGAAGAGAAAGTTGCACTATTGTGAAGACGTGAATGTTCATTGAGTCAAAATTATTTGAAACTTTTTATATTTTGTTGTATTTTATTTTATTTTTCATATTTCAACAAGTGGACCTAATTCTTATAACAAATTGTAATTTTGTGATAGTATTGCATGATAAATTGATGACAAGTTTGTGGAAACATTGACAAGTTATCAAGAAATTTACCTAAAAAATTTAATAGAAAATTTTACAGATTCCACAAATATTCTATATCTTATAAGTTTTACAGAGTACAAGTTTTAAAATGGTTCTCATATGATACAGGGTAGGTTCCAAAATATGAGAATCAATATTTAGAAAGTAAATTATGGATAGGGTCTCATATCCTATTTATCCTATATAAGCTTGCCCTTAAAATATTATAGTCATTTTTAAACAAAAATATAATATTCTAATTAGAAGTTTGATACTAAAAACAAATTATAAGTTTAATTATAAAAAATACAAATAAAGTAGATAAGAAAGTACAAACCAAAACAAAGTGCAGGTAATTTATTTCTTTGAGCAATTGACTGAGTGTAATAGCCTTGAAATTAAATCAAAGACAGTGCTAATATTACTAACATAATTTTTTAGCTTGGAAACAAGAAAACCATTATTTATTTATTTATTTTTTAGAAGCCTAAATTATCATACCCATCAACTTCAACTTTCTTCTTTCTCAATCTCATTCTTTACAGCATTTCTCAACTTGGCCCAATCGGTAGCACAACACAAGTGACGGCGGCCCAATTGAGAACTCGCTGCAAGAAGCCATTACCTCTTATTTAAAACATCCAGATGAAAATCCATTAATTAAATATTATCATCCGGTTGGACTTGGGCTTGTAGGACTGAATCGTGCCACACGCCCCGGATGCTTCTTATTTGTAATTGCTGCTCGTGGACGTCATATTGTCATATTAGTTAGTCATTCAACTACAACCACAGCTATGACACATATGAGGCATCTATCGACTAAATTATCCTTATGTGCATCGATACGAGGAAATAGTAATATAGTGGATATATATACACATACATATATACACGTATATACCCTCTAAAGGACCTAAACAACTGAAGAAAGGGTAAAGGTCAACATTTTAAATTTCATTCTAATCAAGAAAGCATTGTATCAAGATCCAAAACTTAGTACTGACTTTTTGATCAAATAAAACTAATTATCTACCAACGGAGTTTAATCTAAATGACCCAGATATACATATATATTTTCTTTGATTGAGATTTAATTCATTATAGAATCTGTTTGCCTATGTTCCTCGGAAATGACCTACCAAGCACAAAAGTAAAAGATGTTAGACTTTAGCTAATAAATTATATGATGTGTAACCACTCTATACCAACATGAATACTAGAAACCAAGATCATGTCAATGGCATACATCAATATAAAAAGGTCATATGACCCTTTTGCTCGTATGAATTTGAAAAAAAAGGTAATTCAAATTATATTCATAATTATCATGCACTTATATTACTCACTATGAATCTATTAGAGGTAACCGATCTCAGCATTCTAGTGACATTATCCTATAAAAGACATTATAATGGATGAGCACTAAAAAAGGGGCATGATGGTGGGAGACTCGCATTATACTATAGTAGAATGTAGAATAAGGGTGTTAGTAGATAATTTTGGTGTAAATGTAATGCATGCACAAGCATATAGGGGCCTTGCACAGTGCATGGTATTGACCAGTAAAGCCGGATCGTGCAATGGGAAACAATTGGTTGATGTTGTAAAATTAATTTTCTACATGGGAGAGTGCATGGCTACGCTCATTAATGTGTTGTGTTTGTCTAAAAGGTTTACATTATTCACCAGGCTTCATTGCTTATCCTTCATGAGAGTTGAGATTGTACATTTTAAGTGATAATTTTTAGGGTAATTCTACTAAGATAGTGAACTAAGTGCATATTAATAAAATATAATCATACCCTCATTTTTATTTTTGAGACTACGATAACGAGTTTAACCATAGTGAATGACATGAATACTTGTGAGATGGTGAAGGGATATGCCCCAGAAATCTTATAAGATGACCTGATTTTAGTTTTTGTTGTTGTTTATAAGAACTGAAGGATGAATTTTACATTTCTAAATTATTTCTTTATTATTGGTAATTTAAAAGTTGGAGAATCGAATTTCAATTGATGTGAAAATTGAGGTATTTTATTAAAAAAAGACCGCAGTTTTAGATGATGCTTGTAATATATTAACCTTACATATCTTTTTCCAGTGCAAGGAAAGATAAATTGCCACGTCTTATATGGTCTGGATTATGACAAAGGGTATTGGCTTAAAAAAATAAAACTATGTGCATTTAAAGCTAATCTTATATTATTGGTTTCTTATATTTTTCATCTTATTTCAATATTTATAAATTAGATATTCCACCATATGATACCATTTGGTTACTGGTACTGGACAGAACAAGAATACTGGACGATACTAAAAAAGAATGACTGGACAAAAAAAAATTATGTACCACGTTTGGTTTGTTCAGTACTTGATAAGGATTTTTGTGTTGTTCAGTGTTTGGATTGCAAAGTACTGGATTGGACATAGTAAATTTGACAGTTTTGCCCTGGAGAAGGCTTTTGTGCTGTCCAGTGTTTGAAATTGCAAAGTACTGAACTGGATAGAGTAAAATTGGCAATTTTGCCCTTTTATTTATATCATAGTTATTTATATATATTTGATATTATTATAAGAAAAAATGATTTGAAGGTTTAATATATAATATTAAATATTATAGGAAAAAGAGTTATGTTATATTTAATGAAATAATACATTATTTATTATTTTGAATATGTCACTGAAGACATGAAACACTTTTATACTAAAACATTCACATATCTATCAACTACTTTAAACAAGTTATTGAAGGACCTAAAAATTACAAAATCCATCCACAAATTAGATCGATTAGATTAGAATATCAATCACTTTTATATTTCATAAGGACAAGGCATAAATGACATAGATAAGATAATAATCATACGTTTCAATAGTCAAAGTAGTTTCTATGATTATGACATGCCAACTGCATCTAATAGAAAACCTGCCAACTTTGTTGCAGGAGATACATGAGGTTACAACTTCTACAAAATATGAAAACCGGTTTAACCATACAAGGTACTAAACCAGGGTAGAGAGGTTCGATAATACAAAGCCAATGAAAGAAGTCTCAATTACATAAATACTACAAACATTCCTTACATCAACCAATAATTCGCCTAACAAATGCTAAGCGTTGTTCTCCTTGGAGCCTCCAAAAAAACTTCTCATACTGTGGATTTGTCGCCATTTGCATAAGAACATCCAACTCTTCATTTTCCGACAATTCTAACGTTTTCAACTCTGCAACAATATCGTCCCTAGGAGGATTAGCAATTTTTCCTACAAGTAAAGCAAAATCACTCCTAACATCATTAATGCTCTTTTGAAATGTAGATATAAATTCTGCAGTATATTCTGCCATCGGACGCTTACGAGTTGGTCGCACTGATGGATCACGTGAGGCATAGCTTGAGGCTTCAGTAGACTGTGGCACTTGTTCTGACTCCATGTCTTCATCAAAAGTATCCTCACCCTCATTTTGCAAGTCCTGTATCACATCTGCTGGTGTCTCAGCCCTTTTGCCATTTGCTCTATCCTTTCCAAATATCCCTTGAAGTTTTTCAAACTCTTTAAATTCCTTGTTGGCATGATTAGCAAACTTCGGATGTTTCTACAAAACAATAAAAATAGTTATTATAACAATAAAGAATTAACGTTCAGAAAATGAGCTTATTTCAAAATAAACATAATGTTGATTTTACCTCTATATATTCAACAAGGACTGCATCATTATCAGCAATAACACATTTTTTTGCATCATCCCACCCAAAACCATTAGTATTTATCATGTCAACAACCTCTGCCAGTTTCATTGACCACCTCTTCATTTTGTTAATAATTTGCCTAACATTGAGATTGATTTCTGGCATGTGGATTTTCATCATTTTTAAAGCTTCTTCATGAGCCCCATTCTTAAAACTGCCATTTTCTCCTTTGTATCCTTCAACGACTAACTCATCCAGCACCATCAATAACGTATCTTCCTCAACTTGGCTCCAAGAACGTCTAGTTTTTTTATCTCTACTATCCATGACTGTAAACGAATCCATAGTGTAAGGCAAAAACCAAACAAATATAATGTAATTCATGCATACAAACAGTGGATAGAATATTTCAATTTACATTACAACATAAAATTGAAAATTCGACAACCAAATAATTTCAACAATATAAAATTAACGAAAAATCAGTACCGATACTGATCCAAGATACATAATAAAAAAAAGTACAACAATTAGTCACATTCTAGTTCCTATGACGGGCCCTCCATTCATCATACATCTCTTGTGCTAAGGTATTCCTCATCTCAGTCCATGCCTCAGTAGGTTCTACTGTTTCAATTGCATCAATTCCATTTTCTCCAATTGGAACTTCATCTCCTTCAATTACTGCGTGCTCCAATGGGTCCAGTGGCATGTACATTCAAATGAAGTTGTGTAATAGACAACAAGTTAGAATCATTCGACATTATATTTTGATGGGATAAAATGATGGACTCCTTAGAATACCCCATCGTTTCTTCAAAATTCCAAAACATCTCTCAACAACATTTCTTGCCCTTGCGTGTCTATAGTTAAATAATTCCTCATGATTTTGAGGCCTACGTTGACTTGTAGCCCACTCTTGAATGTGATAGCGCCTCCCTCTAAAAGGGGAAAGGAATCCTGGTGCATTGGAATATCCACCATCCACTAGATAATATGAACCTACAACGAAATGTGACCACATAAATTTATATGAAAATTTTCAAGTGGATAGATAAAATGAAAACAATTTTCTTTTTTAAAATGCTTACCAGGTGCAACTCTCAATCCATTAGATCGAATAACTGCATCACGTAATACTCTAGAATCTGATGCAGACCCTTCCCAACCAGCCAATATGTAGATAAATTTCATGTCACGATCACATACACCCATGACATTCGTTGCAAGATGCCCTTTCCTTGTTCGATACCTAGGTCTATCTACAACTAGTGTCGTAACTGAAATGTATGTACCATCTAATGCTCAAACGCAATCCTAAAATGTTCCCAAAGAAACAAAAAAAAAATGTATTGTAATTTAAGTAATCATGACCTTCGTCGATTAACTGACGGTACCTAAAAGATTTTTTGTATTACCTTAAACCATTTCCACCGTTCATCAATGCAATCTTCTTGTACTGGATTGGGTTTTGCAAGTAAAATATCTTGTAACCTTAACACAGCTGCTAACACTTGATGGCAATTTCAACTAACAGTCTCACCTGATCTACGAAATCTGACTTGAATACTCCTATTTTTTGTGTGATGTGCAAGGATGTTAAGAAAAATCGCAACTTGTTCTTCAACCATTGCTCTTCCATTACAATGCATTCCCCCTCATACCTTAATGAGTTCACAAAGATGTGCAAAACTATTCCTACACATCCTTAAATCCCATAAACAATTGGTATCACTCCCATTAATGAGTGAATCAATCACTTCTCGACGCGTTTCATATCTAGCCATTGCTCGCTCGTTCAATACACTCCTCTCTACTATCCTATTCAAAACAAAGTTTATATAATAGAAACTAGTTACCGCCATTGTAAGCACATTGATATAGACTCTCCATCCAAGAAGACAAATCAGAAATCCATGATGATCCATGATCTATATGACATATCAAAGGAAAGACTCATAAGTGTAACGTTGGGGATTCCAAGATTATTTTCATAATACAAAACATAATGGATAAAATGATATGCTACATAATCTAAATTCAACTAGGGAGTAGGCAATAAGACAACTTGTGTAAGGAGCCGTTTTTCTTCCTTAAGAAGCTCTCCTACACAAATATCCAAGCACACGGTCTCGACACACGACATATACACGCCCGTGCCTTCAACCGTGTACTCAACCGTGTGTGCTTCTGCGGATTTTCCAAGCTTAACACACCCTCGTGCCTTCAACCGTGTACTCAACCATGTGTGCTTCTGCAGATTTTCCAAGCTTAACACACGCCCGTGCCTTCAACCGTGTACTCAACCGTGTGTGCTTCTGCGGATTTTCCAAGCTTAACACACGCCTGTGCCTTCAACCGTATACTCAACCGTGTGTGCTTCTGTGGATTTTCCAACGTTAACACACGGTCGTGCCTTCAATTGTGTACTTCAACCTTGTGTGCTTATGTGGATTTTCCAAGCTTAACACATGGTCGTGCCTTCAACCGTGTACTGAGCATGCTTTCGAACCCTAACCAATAAACCCCCTAAAGCGAACCATGTAATCGAACCCTAACCAACTCTTCTCCATTATAGAGCATGCATTCGAACCCTAAAACCAAAAAACCCCCTAAAGCGCACCATGCATTCGAACAAGCATGCGAGGAACATTCAAAAGGAAGCAACAATGTGAGAAGAAATGGAACCATACGTACCTGATGGCGACTTCGGGCTTCACAATGGCGATGGGTGAACTTGCGGCTGATTCCACGGTGGGCAGCAGTGAAGGAGCGGAGGAAAACACGACTGGCTGAAGCTCGTGCGGCGCTGGAGGGAAAACACGACCGGCTGCGAACGAAAGGAGCGGAGGAAAACACGGGCGTCTGTGCAGCAGGGATTCAAGGTAAGTATGAAGGGCATATTCGGAATTTCAAAAAAAATTACATTTAGTCCAGTATCGTATTTTTAGTACCGAATTACACGCAGTACTAAAATTTCTGATTTTGTCCAGTACGTAATTGGTGTTTAGTCCAGTACTTCTTTCATGTATGGCAACCAAACGAGGGACAAAAAATATTGTCCAGTCCAGTGCCGAATTTCAATGCCAACCAAATGCTACCTATATGTAATGATAAAATATAAAATTTTTACTATGAAGTCTATTATATACAAGGTGCAGCTTTTAAAATGGTTCTAGAATGGATAATAAACCTACATATCTAATTAAAAGAATTGTCCATCATATAATATGGTAAAACATGGTTAGAGAATATTGCATTTCAATCATGAAAAAAAAAAAGAAAAAAAAAGAAAAAGGGATCAACATGAGAGAAAGACTTCTCAAAGATTTTTTTTTAAAGAAGAAATGTAAATTAGAATTACTACATAAATTATATGCACCAAGTTAAAAACACAATTGTGGAGTTAATGTGCATTTACATATAAGATTGCACTTAGTTATGCAAGTACAAGTAAATAACAAGCAATAAAAATAACGTAAATAAAGAGAGAAGGGTAAGAGAGATTAGGCTTATATATGTACATTTCAAACCTACGTCATCTCTATATGTCTTTTCTACATCAAGTACAAGTAACCTTTGTAATTAAGATAACTCTAGAAACACCTAGCAGATGCTATAGTCCCTACATTATTCATGTTTCTCTTGAGTTCTAACAATTTTTTGGTCTTACTTCAAGCCCACTTCTCTTAGAACTCCTTCACTTTTCGAACTAGTGCTAAAGTCTAAATCTCCAATTACAATAGAAAATCTCATTATTACAAACTCTCAACTTGAGAAACTTAGAATTGAAAAGATTACAACACAAAACTAATAGTAAAAAGTTCCATAAAAGCTTTGTTATCAGATTTTCGAAAGTCTCAAAATCTCTCAATAAGTTTGCTAGCAAATCTTAATCACATGCATTACTCTTCTTCTTCAGCTCAATCTTCAATTTATAGAGGTTGGGCTTTGTTTAAAATATACTTGGTCAGTAAATATTAGGTCTTCTAATACGGATATATTGGATTCTCCTAGCCTCACTTCTTGTTTCTCTTGCCAACACTTGAAAACATATGTTAACACAATAATATGCTTAGATTACTTACACAAGGAGATCTCTCATATTGTGTTCTCTTTCTTTGTATAAAAAAAGCATTGAAATCTAGTTTTTAGAAGACAAAATCAACTTGACATTCCACTTTTGAATAGAAGACGAGATTGAATTTTCAAGTATATACAAGTAAGATAAATAAATTTCAAGACCCACCTCTATTGGTTGATTATATCTAGATAACATATTTGACTCATTTTACTAAAGTTGGTTTTTAATATCTCAGAGATTACTTATTTTACAAAAGAGTTGTCAAAAGCTTGAGTGTGAATTAAAAGGGAAAGCCAACCATTATAACAAGAATATGAAAGACGAGATTGCAAGACATTGCAAAGTGATTATCAACATCTAATAAAACGATTTTAATCATAGTCAAATATTTCCATTCACATAATAAAGCAAGGAATACACATTGTCAAAGCATTTTTTGGATAAAAATTGAAGAATTAAAACTAGATATAAAGATTATTATGAAGTTATAATAAAAAAAGACAAGATAAATTTCAAATATAACCATTGCAATTCAACTATAAATACAAGTCCAACAAGAATGAGACAACAATAGAAGAGAACACAAGATAGCAAGAAGAACAAGTTACAAAGCATTCAAAACAATCTAGTTTCTTTTCTATTGTATTCTATTAAAACACTAATCTTATAGAGCAATCATTATTTATTTTCCTTATAGTTGAAACATTTTTTCAAAAATTGTAGTTGTAATGAGAGGTTATATTTTATATTTTTTTTTTCACTATAGTTTTGTAAGGATAGCTTTAGGAGAAACTATAAGAGACAAAGTGATGTGCTTAAATCCTCAAAAAGATTAGAAGCAACATCTCAAAATCACACAGCCTATCAAAGATATGATTTTTATGCTTCAAACCAATAATTTGATGTGTTTAGGAAAAATAATCACTAGATTAATTAAGAACTTGGAGCAATGGTATTAAAATCTAGAGAGAATTTAAGCACTAGATTTGGAACAAAAATGAAACACATATTTTTATGGTTTTTTATGATTTGTGTAACAAAGAAATGAATGGATATGAACTCGTTGCATTAACTTGTCATAAAACTAAACATTACACCATCCTATAGCGTACTTAGGTGACTAATATCTTGTGTAAGCTAGGTTAAGCATTCAATGAACATAATAGCATTTCCATAATAGAGTTAAATAGATAATCGGTTGGCTTAGCAAGTGTAGATAATTATAGAATTATAGTTTAAAAAATGGCAAATACAATAAAAAATCAAATAAGAGACATCCATTAATTATAGATAATACTTAGTTATAGTTTTGGTTTTTCACCCACAATTGATTCTGAATACCTAAAGTATTAAATTCATTTTAGTCTTTGGCACATTATAACTCTATTTAATATACTTTTTGAAGGGTTTCTATCAACATATCTTAGGTTTTGATGAAATAAACTCATTAGATTTCTAATGTTTCCTTTCCATTCTCAATTATTTTGACCATACTTAGGCTAACAAACCTTTTCCACTTCGATCTATCATTCCTTGAGTTTGGTCGACCATTTTGTTCATTTATGATTCTTTTCCATTTTTGATTCATTTTGGTCAACCCATCCTCACTTGGGGTTAATCCTTTTGTAACCATCACATTTTTTCTTAGCCTCAAATCGTGTCTTCCAATTTCAACACCAAACATTTATAATGACAAGCTTGAATCATGTAACTCTTAAGATTTCAATTCCAACAATATAAACACTTAAATAGTAGTTGAATTTCTCATTTTAACCAAGGAAATGCCTAATTCACTCAATTATACAACTATATATCTAGTTCTAATTTTGTTTTATGTTAATATATGATAAATCTTAACAGACCATAATTTTATTTTTTTTTTATGAATAAGAGACCATAAATTTGGAATAGAATATTTATTGGATTACAATAATATTATGAATCTATTATGCCTATTCCAATAATTCACTCCTACAATATGTTGAATGGATTATTAATAAAGGTGATTTTCGAGCTTTGACTAAATGTCAAAGATGTTTAGAACATGCTAATGATATTGCATCAAATGTTACCAAGTTCATATGATAGAAGTTTGAATGTTTAAGTTTCTCGAATCAAATCACTTTGTTTGAATAAGTTTATTTCTTTTGAATAAAGTATATGGATCTATCTTTTTTAATATCAAAGTTAATATATATATATATATACATTACATTGATTACATCTAAGTGCACTTCGTTCCAATAAAGTGAGAGAGACATGACACTTCATTTAAATAAAATCCATTTTATTCACATAAAGTGATGTTTGAAGAACTTACGAATTGAGGTTATTTTTAAAGGATTTTTTTAGTAGTCTTTTTTATTGTGGCCAATTTCATTAGAACTAGTGGATGTTTGTCATTTCAATGATGAAGTAATGCTATTTGTATAGAAACAACATGAACTAAAAACATTGTATCTTGTAAAAATCTTTGTTTTCGGATATCCATCATTCATTCCATAATTAAGATAAGAAAACACCATGTACTCCTTTCCAAGAGGGCTCTGAGAATCTTTTGAAACTACATCAAATAATTAAAAATGCACTGTATCCTATAAGAAATTTGCGATACACTCTTAGCAATAATGCCTGGATTAAGTATTCTAAAAAATAAATAAAATTTGTACTTTCAATATATCCAATCATATATATTTTAATATTATTTCAAAGTTTAGAACAAAAGCTAATGGTATACAGCCATTACAAAGACGCGCTACCAATAACTTATCAGCACCAATTTACTTTTCATAATAAATTTAATTTAAGCATATCACAAAGCACATTTTAGTCCCTAATAATAGCAGACAAGAACAAGATTTAGGATTGCGGGAGGGAATGAGCCGAAAGTACTTGAACATGAACCTATTGCTATAGCCTGTGCCTGTGTGTTGACCGAGCCAAGAGAGTCGAGAGCCAAGAGTAACAACTTTTGAGAAAATTTGGCTGAATGCCTTTCATAATTCATGTTCAAGTATATATATACATTAGGAGGATATCTTTCCAAGCAAATATATCTTACAAACTAGGAAAATAAATCTTCCTCTACCAAAATATACAATACAAAATATACATGCCATATTTATAAACTAAGTCACAAAACAAATATCTAAGTATTCACGGCCGTGGCCGTGTATCAAGCCGTGTATGCTTCTGATAGCTACCTAACACAATACATAGCCGTGCCTTCTGTTTGTGTATCCGGCCGTGTATGTTTCTGGGAAGTACCTGACACAACACACGGCCGTGCCTTCTGTCCGTGTATCCGACCATGTATGTTTCTAGGAGGTTCCTGACACAACACACGGCCGTGCCTTCTGACCGTGTATCCAGTCGTGTATGTTTCTGGAAGTTATCTGATACAATACACGGTCGTGCCTTTTGACCGTGTATCCGACCGTGTATGTTTTTGTGCTTCCAGACCTTCTTGATTGATATCCCCCCCTCAAATTGATGCAGACTGATCAAGAAGCATCAATTTGCCAACAAGAAACTGATGATGCTGCCGAGAAAGAGCCTTAGTAAATATATCAACCGTTTGAAGATCTGAAGATATATGCGGAAGAGAAATAACACCATTATCATAAGCTTCTCGAATAGAATGACAGTCCACTTCAATATGTTTCGTACGCTCATGAAAAACAGGATTAGCAGTAATCTGAACAGCACTAGTATTATCGACATGAAGAGAAGTAGACCCAAGTTGAGGAAAACCAATCTCAGCCAACAAACCTCGAAGCCAAATAATCTCAGAGCAAGCAGACGACATAGCACAATATTCGGACTCAGTAGAAGACTTAGACACACGATCTTGTTTCTTACTCTTCCAAGAAATTAAAGAGTTACCAAGAAACATACACCAACTAGTAATAGAGCGACGTATATCAGAACAACCAGCCCAATTAACATCACTATATGTGGTTAAGTGAATGGGAAACTCTGCAGAAAAGAATAAACCCGATGAAAAGTCCCTTTTAAATACCGAACAATACGAAGAACTGTTGCTAAATGAAGATGTGTAAGTGCCTGCATAAATTGACTAACTTGTTGTACAGCAAATGAAATATCAGGACGTGTAATAGTCAGATAATTGAGACTTCCAACAAGTTGTCGATATAGAGATGGATCAGATAGAAAGTCACCATCATGTCGTTGATATTTAACATTCACTTCCAAAGGAGTATCGACAGAACATCCCTCTTGGAGACCAGCTAAAGCAATAAGTTCCTCAGTATATTTATGTTGATGATGAAAAATACCAGCAGAAGAAGAATAAACCTCAAGACCTAAGAAATAAGTTAACGAGCCCAATTCCTTCATATGAAACGAACCTTGAAGGCGTTTTTGTAACTGAGACATTAATTGAGTATCAGATCTTGTGATAACAATATCATTAACATAGACTAACAACAAGACAATTCCCTTGTCAGTCTTGCACAGGAATAATGAAGAATCATACTGACTTTGAATAAAAGAGAAGCTAAGAAGAGTATTACAAAACTTCTCAAACCAGGCCCGTGGAGCCTGTTTCAAACCTTATAGAGACCGTTTGAGCTTACAAACATCATGTGAGGGTGTGGAAAACAATCCTGGAGGAGGAGTCATATAGATATCTTCCTTAAGGTCGCCATGCAAAAATGCATTCTTAACATCCATCTGTCATAAGAACCATCCTTTAGATGTAGCAATAGATAGAATAAGCCGGACAGTTGTCATCTTAGCCACATGTGCAAAGGTCTCTTCATAATCAATGCCATATTCCTGTCGATTGCCAAAAGCTACCAACCTTGCCTTATATCTGTCGAGAGAACCATCATATCGAATCTTAAGAGAATAAACCCATTTACAACCAATGGGTTTAACACTAGCAGGACAAGAAACAATATCCCAAGTGTGATTATCTTGAAGTGCTTGAAGTTCCTCTTGCATGGCTTTTATCCAGCAAGGCTGTTTAGCAGCCTGAGAATAAGAAGTAGGAATGGTAGTATTAGTTACAATTGCAAAATAGCCATATCTATCTGGAGGACGAGTGTGCCGAGTTGATCGTCGAAGAATCATTGAAGCATTTTCAGGAGCAGGGTCGGAAAGGAGAAGTCCAGGCTTGAACCGTTTATCAAAATAAGAGTTATCAAAGTGAGGAAGCACAAAAGTATCAGATGTCAAAAAATGTTGCTGAAAATAGTTTTCATGTTCAAAGAAAATCACATCCCGAGAGATATGCCATCTATTATTAATCGAATCATAACATACAAAACCTTTATGATTAGGACTGTAACCCATAAATCCACATCGAATAGACTGGGCTGACAACTTATAACGTTCATGGGTAGGTAAATGAACAAAACAAACACATCCAAAAGTATGTAGCATATGATAATTAGGATGTTTACCAAACACTCGTTGATAGGGAGAATCAAACTTCAATTATTGAGATGGTAAGCGATTAATCAAATAAACGGCAGTAGATAAAGCTTTGGTCCAAAACTTAGCTGGAATAGAAGATTCTAACAACAATGTGCGCACCACATCTAACAAATGTCGATTTTTCCGTTTGGCAACTCCATTCTGCTGAGGTGTATAAGGACATGAGCGTTGTGAAACAATACCCTTGGTATGAAGAAATGCTTGAAACTCATGAGAAATATATTCACCACCATTATCAGACCGTAAGATTTTAATACAAGTGGAAAACTGAGTCTCAATATATGTCACAAAGGTTTGAAATACAGTAAACACGTCTACTTTGGAATGCAAAAAATAAATCCATGTAAATCGACTATAATCGTCAATAAATGTCACAAAATATTTATACTGATCATGTGAAATAATTGGTGTAATTCCCCAAACATCACTATGAATAGTGTCAAAACATTTATTGGCACGACTACCCAAAACAGGAAAAGGCAATGTCTTACTTTTGCCCAGTTTACAAGAAGAACAATCAACTAATAAATTCTTATCTATGGAACCGAGGACACCTCTTTGCAACAAATGATTCAAAACAACATTATTTAGATGACCTAAGCGTCTATGCCAGATGCCAGCCTTATTGTCAACAACTGAAGAAGCTAATGACAAAGTCCGAGGAACGGTAAATTGTAATGGAAATAACCTGCTTGCTTTAGGCCCCTTCGCTATCACCTTCCCCGACACTTGATCCTGCACAGTACAACCATCACGAGAAAAGTGGACATCACAGTTATTATCCACCATTTGCCCAACAGAAAGTAAGTTAGTTGATAATTTAGGAGAAACCAAGACATGTCGAAAGGAGGAGCTAATATCACCAACTGTCGTAATAGGAATATTATTTCCATCAGCAACCTAAATGTGTTGAGTACCAGTATATGGATGTTAATTATGCAATAAATCAGATGTGCCAGTCATATGATTTGTGGCGCCAGAATCAACAAACCAAGGAATAGAATTAGTAGTCTTACCTTTCCCTTGAAGACCAAGAGCAGAGAAGGCAGAGAGGATCATCTGTTGAACCATATTTGGTGTGAGAACAGATTGCTTGTTGCTAGCAATTGTGGATGTCGAACCAGGATTGCAAGAGTCGGATACCGCAGCATGAAAAGCTTGTAGCCTTCTATTTTGACGCCTTGTAGGACACTCCTTAATAATATGTCCTTTTTGCTTGCAATAATTACAGAACTTCTTACTACAATGCCGGGCAATATGACCAAATTCTTTGCAGCTGTAACACTGCATTGTTCCCTTTCCTCGGGTCTGAGCAGCATATGCAACATTAACTATTCTAGATGATCCACCAGTTGCACCAATAGCGGCTTGTGTCGCCAATCTTTGTTCCCAGCGCAGTAATTCCCCGAAGCATACATCCAAACAAGGCACTGGATCTCTATTCAGCAACCCAGCCCGAGCGGTTTCAAATTCAGGTCTGAGCTTCATCAAAAACTGATCACGACGACTCACTTCATGAACAGCCTGAAGACTAGCCAAACTCTCCTTTGACACCTTAGCATAGATAATACCAGAATATTCGCTCCATAAATTAAGGAATCCAGAATAATATTGTTCAATTGAGAGATTACCTTGACTATAATTACTCATATCAAGTTCTAATGGGAAACGTCTTGCTGTATTATCTTGATTGTAGACGCGCTTCAAGTATTCCCACATTTCTTTTGCTGTGCCAAAGGATCATAAGTTGTTCACCATGTGAGCCTCAATAGATCCCAAAATCCAAGAAACAATCCGTGCATCTTTTGCCTCCCATTGACCACGATCTTTTGACTCTGTAGGAGCTGAAGAAGACCCGTCAATATGACCCCAAAGCTCCTTCCCTTTCAAAAGCATCTTGAACTGAAATTCTCATGCAACATAATTCTTTCCCGTAAATCTAATAGCTAAGATGTCATGTGTTTTCTCAGAAGACATTCTAAACCGAATTGTCACTCACAACTTGATTATCAAAAAATTGTTGATTGGAATGAATCAACCTAAAGCTAAAAACAACCAAGAACAAACCGGCAATTCCAAGACTAAAAAGAGAACTATGGATTCAGCGCAATACTCAATTGTGTGGCTCTGATACCATAACAACTTTTGAGAAACTTTGGCTGAATGCCTTTCATAATTCATGTCCAAGTATATATATACATTAGGAGGATATCTTTCTAAGCAACTATATCTTACAAACTAGGAAAATAAATCTTCCTCTACCAAAATATACAATACAAAATATACATGCCATATTTACAAACTAAGTCACGAAACAAATATCTAAGTATTCACGGCCATGTTACACGGCCGTGCCTTCTAGCCGTGTATCAGGCCGTGTATGCTTCTGATAGCTACCTGACACAATACACGGTCGTGCCTTCTGTTTGTGTATCCGGCCGTGTATGTTTCTGGGAAGTACCTGACACAACACAAGGCCGTGCCTTTTGTCCGTGTATCCGGCCGTGTATGTTTCTGGGAGGTTCTTGACACAACATACGGCCGTGCCTTTTGACCGTGTATCCAACCGTGTATGTTTCTGGAAGTTATTTGATACAATACATGGTCGTGCCTTTTGACCGTGTATCCGGCCGTGTATGTTTCTGTGCTTCCAGACCTTCTTGATTGATAAAGAGGGGAGGGACTACCAATTGCAGGAGGCAATGTGGAGAGACGAAGATCCTTGTTCCACCTTCCACTAGAGTGTCGTCTATCGAGACAGGTCGATGGAGATTAGAGTAACTAAATAAGGAGGATGTCTATCCTTTGTCGATGTCGGTTGCGACTGTGAAGCTCCTCACGACGACTCACCTATGGTTCAGTCCTATTTGGAGAGAAGAGATGGTGTGACAGTGTTTGGACTTTGGAGTTACTGAGCCGAGTTGTTGTACTGACAATGAGGAGTTGTCGAGTTGAGTGAGATTTGAGATGAGGACAGTAGACAGGATAGATCTCAAGTGATGACGGACATGGGACAATGGCCGATGACGATGAGCTTGAGTCTTGACAGTCAATACTTGATAGAGAGAGATGAGGGTTTATATATATATATTTAGTTTTCACATTGCTTGTTTTGCTTAGCTATAGATGTAAGCGGGACGAGTATTGTCGGGTTCTCGACCCACTTGTTCCACTAAAATCCCTATAGGGTTTGAGACTGGTTATAAGTTTTTTTTTAAAAAAAACCCTATAAGGTTTGAGACGAATAATAGAACAAATATTAAATCCATTGGAAACCCGAATCCATTAATATATATATATATATATATATATATATATATATATACATATATTATTTTATAATTTTGTTAATAAATATTACTATATATTTAATAAAAAAATTTGAAAAAATAAATAAATCAAACATTCTAATTTCTATATAACTCACACATTTCACTTTCACTTTTAGAAGTCTCTAGTCAAACTAGACTTAAGCAACTGAAAAAAAAAAATCACAAGAAACCACAAACAGTAAAACCCTCGATCTCGTCCTCCTCCTCCTGTGCAAGCTGTCGTCGGTCACTCATTGTCTCGATCTCATCTTCCTCCTCCTGTGCAAGTTGTCGTTGGTCACTCATCGTCTTAATCTCGTCCTCCTCCTCCTGTGCAAGTAATCGTCAGTCACTCATTGTCTTGATCTCATCATTTGTACTTAGCATTAACACTTTGTCTCCATCACGTCTCAGGTATCATCTCTCGTCGTCGTTGCCTCATTGGCAGTTTAGGTCTCGCAGCTCTCATTTGTCATTAGTCGGCTCGTCTATTGTCTCGTGGTCATTATCTTGATCATCTCAGTTCTTGTCTCCGTTATCTCAATCGGTCATCTCCGTTGCCTCCGTTCTCCATCGTCTCCATCGTCTCCATCATTGTCTGGTGCTCTCATCTCTTGATGGTGGTAAGGTTAAATCTCACTCTCACTCTACCAGTTCAGTTTAAAGATTTTTTTTTTCAGTTCTTTGTTCTAATTAGGTTTGCATTGATAGTTAAATTGATCACTTATTGCTCTCTATTTTAAGTTGCTATGTGTGTTGCTTTATAAGAGTTAAGGCTACTAAGAAATCCCTAAGCAATTTAGCTGTTAACTTGGGGATTTAGTGTATAGCAATGGAAAATGCAATTATTTCTACAAATCTAAATTTGCCAAAAGGTTTTTGCTATCTTCTCCAATAGATCTTTGACAAAGGATGATGTTTAACTTCTATTTTGTATCATACCATCTAACCACTTGATAACATTAGAAGTATCGTACTCATGTATTCTGATTAAGTACATTGTGAATTAAATTGAGCAAATCCAATAGCATGAGAATGACATTTACTCAACTATTTCAACTTGCATACAAAATGGGCAAAGAGGCCTTTGTGGTTTTTCCTACAAAATAAATCAGCACTAGTAGCCAAAGAATTATTAGAAAGTCTCCATAACTTATGCTTTTTGTTTAAAGGCACACCGCAAGCTCTAAATTAACTTTCACACTCTATCATCCACTGCATAACATAAGGAGGTATCGCTAGCATTTGAAATACTATTAGCTTCCATTAGTTTATGGTAACCTAATTTAATAGCATAATAACCATCTTTTGTGTAAGGCTAAATGAGATTATTCTCTTTGAAGCTCTTTCTAATTGGAATACTCTTTATAGCTTTACATTCATAGTTGAACAAAAGGTGTTTAATAGGAGCAAGGTTCCAAGAGAGGGCCTCCTTTTCAATAACATCATCGACTTAAGATCTAGATGATTGGTATTCTTAAAAGAATGATTTGTTAACCCCAACAATCTTGAACCACCATTTCCATCACTTATAAAAGCTGAGTTATGAAAATAAATGCTTTTATGAAGTTTACTTAGAGAGCATTTAGGTTTTAAGAATTCCCCAAGTTAACTTTCCTAAAAGGCCTCTATTAAGATTTTAGTCAAACTTTTACTTATTAAATTTATTATCTCTATTATCTTTAAAGATAAGTTGATGAATTTTGTTTTTGTTTCCTTTTATATAATGTAGAAATGGACGAATTCGATATGCCCATTGATGTACATCCCATTGATGTTGAGGAAGAGGAAGGTCCATTATCATTACTCGGATCTAAAACGAAAGCACCATCAACAAATCCCACAACCACAATAAGTTCTCAAGTAGGAAGTGATGCCGATTAATGTGATAATCCCAATAAATGTAAGTTGACTTCTCTTATATGGAATGATATGGTAAGAAAAACGGTTAATGGGGAGGATATTGTTATTTGCAATCATTATTCTAAAACACTAAAAGTAGGTAGTAAACATGGAACTAAACACTTACGCAATCATTTGGAGAAGTGCACACAAAGAAAGAAGCAGAAAGATATAAAGCAATGTCTACTATCCATTAAGAAACGTCAAAATGAGAATAAGAGTTGTTTGAATAGAGGAAATTAGACTTTCAATCAAGATATTTGTAAGCAAAGACTTACAAAGGTAATAATTGTTCATGAATACCCCATTTTAATACTTAAGCATGAGTATTTCAGGGACTTTCCTAAAAGTATGCAACCACTTTTTAAGCATGTCGGTCGGAACACCATAAAGAAGGAAATCATGAATATTTACTATGGGAAGAAGGAAAAATTGAGAGTGCTATTGAAAGCACTAAATTCTTGAATTGCAGTAACAATAAATTTATGAACATTAAATCAGAAAAGAGGTATATGACATCACAACACACTTCATTGATCATAATTGAAGGCTTCAAAATCGACTCATGGAGTAAGATTCTTTACTTATATTATCTTTTCATAATAAACAATGGAAAATTATATTATATTAACGTTTTTTATATTTTCATGCAATTTTTTGTATGTTCCAACGCTATACACAAATGAGGTGCTCGCCAATTATTTGTTTAACTCGTTGATGAGATAAGAACTAGATAGAAAATTATCTACAATTACTGTAAATAATTGTTCTACAAGTGATGCAATGATTACAACTTTGACCATGAAGCTAAGAAGAGATGAGTTAATTGTTTGGGGAAAGGTTCTACACATGCATTGTTGTGCGCATATTTTAAACTTAATTGTGAAGGAAGGTGTGGCCGTGATAGAAAGCGCAATTGAGAAGATTCATGATAGTGTTACATTTTGGTCGGTGACACCATCAAGAGTCCAGAAATTTGGAGAGGCATGTAAGCAATTGGATATTCCATATGATAGAAAGCTTGGCTTAGATTGCAAAACTCGGTGAAACTTTACATATGACATGTTGGTGACAATTGTTGGATACAAAGCAATTTTTTATAGAGTTCAATTTATGGATAGACATTATAAATGTCTTCCCATCGATGACAATTGGAGGTAGCAAAAGCAATTCGCATGAAGTTGGCAATCCTTTATTAAGTAACCAATATTTTTTCTAGTACCTAATATCCAACTGTAAATTATTATTTTGAAAAGGTTTTTGAAATTAGGGAATCATTGATTGAGTGGAAAGGCTCTTCAGATGTGAATATTAGAATGATGATGGGGAAAACGTTTGATAAGTTTGAAAAATATTAGGGTGATGTATACATCATTATGGCTGTTTGTATTGTTTTAGATCCATATTTTAAAATGAAGGTCGTGGATTTTATGTTTCCTTCTATTTATGGACTAAATGCATCTATAAATATTCAAAATGTTAGAAATATTTGTTATAAGTTAATTCAAGAATATCAATCAAGAGATAAATCTTAGCTTTTAAAAGGTTTGAATAGTAGCAGCAGTTTTTTTTGTGAATACTTCAGCAACTGCTCAAACTGTTCCTTTTGAATCTTTAAGAAAATCAAGGTTGGTATAATTCTTGAGCACTATTAATATTGATGGTCAAGTCAAGTCAAAATCGGATCACTATTTAAAAGAACTTGTGTTACTTTGGATTGATAATTTTGATATTCTTAACTGGTGGAAAGTAAATGGAATTAAATATTCTATATTACAAGAACTAGCTAAAGAGATGTTAACTATTCCTATGTCTATGGTTGCTTTTGTGTTTGCATTTAGTGCTAGTGGGCAAGTAATTAACTCGCATAAAAGCAGCCAAAATCCTGATATAATAAAAGCATTGCTATATAGTCAAAGTTGGTTATCAAATGAGAGGAGAGGTAAAAATTTTGATTATATAATAATGAGTTCTTTTATACATGAAATAACTATTATTTGCTTAATTCCTAATGTGTTTTATGGGTTTTTTCCCCTTTCGATAGGTTCAAGGATAGATAATGAAAAAGATGAGATTTGAAGACTATAAGAGTCAATTGTCAAGTAAGAATTCTAAAAAATATAAGATTAATGCCCTTGTTATCATGGTTGTTAAAACCATGAGTCAATTATATAATTCTACAAGTTTTCAATTTTTATGAAGTTTTTCATAATTAAAATAGAAGAAAAATCATTTAGATACAGACTTTTGATATAATTATGAGTTTAGATACACAGTTTTATAAGTTACCGATTCTATGTAATTTTATACAATTCTACCAATTCTATACCATTCAATTTTAGGTAAAATTGTGATTTTGACAACTATGTTTGTTATATGTTTTAGAATTTTTCTATTTTTTTTAAGACTTGTTAACTATATTTTATTTTTTTTGTTATTTATTAAGTTGTATGATTAGTTTAATAATGTTATTTTATTATAATTAAAAATATTTTTATATGGCAATTTTATTTACTAATATATAGATTTTTGAATAATATTAAAATAAATATTATTAAATATGTTAAAAATATAAATATTATTTATTTTCAAGAATATAAGTTATATTTTATAAAAATAATTATAATGAATAAATAAAATTTTTAAACTAATAAATAAACGGATTACATGGATCAGCAACCTCAAAGTGATCCACGTGGTTATATTCCTAATTGCACACCCTTTTCTCGAGTTTACCCTCCCAATCGTGTCCCATAAGAGTTGCTTTTGCATGGCCCTTCTCATTTTGGTATGTGGACCGAGTATAATAATTCCGAAATTATTAGGCATTGCATGATTAGTAAACGACTTTGGGCTCAAGCCCAATTTCATGAGGCCTGAATTCCCATAATTGCATGTAGGGAGCAACACAACATGAGACCAAAACCCCAAAGAGCAATGTCAGTTCACTAGTTTAGTCTACGAGACTTGAGAGCAGCCTTTTTCAAAATAAATATAGAACACACCGTTACCGTAACTTGAGAGCGGTTTTTTCACTTACTGGGACTTGACCCTTTTCATATGGTATTTTGGGGGAATAAAGGTTAAAAAAAAAAAGGGAAGAAAAAAAGAAATTTCCCTCTATTTATGGTTACTCTCAATAGTAGCTCAATTGTCAGTTCGATCCGTCAATTACTAGCTTGTATGGGGTAAGTAATTGATTCAATTTTAGCAGTTTATTTTTTACTCTATATGTTAAAGTTGCTTGCTTTTTTGCTTGATATGGAAAGAAGTAATGTTCCTTGTTGTTATGTTACGATTATTGGGTTGCATACAGTTAGTTTGATTTTGGGTTCTTTTTTTTTTTTTTTTTTGGGTGGTAGTAAAAGTAGAAACTTTACTTTTTAGAAGGAGGCCAATGGAAAATTCCATGTTATTGTTAATGTTTTATGAGTTTGGGATATTTCATGTGGGTTTAGAGAAAGGATTAATTTGCAGAAAGATGTGTTCTTGGGATGTTTCATGTCTGGAAAAATTTAATCTTGTTCTTCATTGAAGGGGATATTTTGAAAGTAAATGGCAAGATGCCGCACTCATGATAGCGATGAAGATTGCATTCATAAAATCAAGCCTATGCTTTAGTTGGATCTGGCTATATTAGTTTTTTTTTTTTTTTTAATTGATTTATATATATATATATATATATCATTTTGTTTAATTCAACACCATATGTTTTTGCTGACATTGTATCATCGTTTCTTGGATGTTATTGATGAATTTCAGGTTGGAAGTGAAGGTCATAATGACCATAAAATAAACCTTTATTTGCAATTTCCTTGCATTTTCATTCATGATTATCATGAATGAGATGAAGAACGGGCAGCTAGTTTTTTTTTATTATTATTATTAATAATGCTTTTATTTGTGTTAAAAACAGAAGTTTTTCTGCACAGTAGTTAATAAAGAACTCATAATGATTAATTTTAAGTGAATTATTTGCTAAAACATGATAATATAAGTATGGTTTCATGCAATACCTGCATCCCTCTTTTATTTGGATTTGCAACGGGGTTGTGTCGCTTTTCTCTCTTAGTCTGAGCATTTCTCAGCAATATACACTTCAAGGTATATTCATGAGACAACTGCATTGGTTTGCTGAATGTTATTAATTATCTGAGGTGGAGGAGGTTATATATGTCGATTCCTCTCTCTGTCAAGTGCATTTTTCTGGGCATGCTTTGATTTGGTTCGTAACAGAGTAGTGGTTGTTTTGGTTGCTGTGTGAAACGCACACCAATTATTGCTGTGGATGAACCTGCAAAAGGACTGAGGATTCAAGGGCGTTCTGTCCGAAAACAGAGCTTGTCTAATGATGATGATTTTTGGAGCAGCACCACATTTGATGTGGAAAATAGCACTTTTCAGTCTCAAAGAAGCATCTCATCAGTCAGCACTGCAACTCTTGAACACAGCAATACTGTTGGAAGCACAAGCAGCAATACTGAATTTGTAAACCATGGCAAGTATTTGGAGTTGGTTTGTGTGTGGGGATGGGTGCATATTCATGTTTATCAGTTTCATTTACTAAGACTTCTTGCCTTTGAGTAATACTGGCCATTTATTCATTTCAGGCCTTCTTCTTTGGAACGAGAACAGGGCTCAATGGATTAGACGTGCCAGTTCCAATAGAAAAACTAAGGAAAAGCCTGAACATCGGTTAAGGTCTGTTTCTTTATGTTGCCTTTGCATTTGGATTTTAGAATGCTAGAGCAATTATTGGCTAAAAATGTCAACATAGTGTGTAGATGTAGTATAACTCATGATGTTTCTCCTCATACATTATGATCATATCGACACACAAACATCTTCTTCAGGTTCCTTAAAACACATGAAATGCTGACTTTTGTTGAAATTTGTGTTGTATCTCTCTATTTTGTTAGTGATAGTCTGGTTAGTAGTCTAAACAGTAAGACACAAGATAGTTCATCTCTTAGCAATCCAAAAAGATGTAAAACCTTGTGTATAGATATCATCATCCTACTGATGTTAGATTTACCATGTCCCTCTAGTTGGAATACAAAGTACGAAACCGTTCTTGGGGGCAGAAGTCGTTTCCCTCAGCCCATCCCCCTTTCTGTAAGTTTACCTGTGAATCAGATAATTCTGCTCCTCTTCTTCCTTTACCTTTCCATTAATCTCGTTTTCTATGCTGGGCACATATTTGACAGGAAATCATTGAGTTTTTGGTGGAAGCATGGGAACAAGAGGCGATATATGGGCAAAATTGAGCTGAAGGAAAATGAAGCTCCGGTTGATAATTGTAAATGAAAAATGTTTTGCTTTAATCTTTTTCTTGTTTTGAACTTAATCTTATTAGTGCCATTAATATGGTTAGAAAAGAAGTGAAAATCTGCTTTTCCAAAGAAAAAAAAGGAAAAGGAAAAGGAAAAGGAAAAGAAGTGAAAACAAAGTAGAGTTTGATATCCAATTGTAACATAAATTGTCGATGTTTGGTTGTATGTTCTTATGTTGTTTTACTTTTCTCTGTCTCCGTTGTAAGAATACATATGTTTAATGTAAAGCTGGACCTGTTCATTATGGGTGGTAGCATCGTGCGCCAGATGGTCATGGGTCATCACATTCGATTGGAGTGGCAAAATCTGATTGCGGATGCCATCCCAACAAGCTGGATCTTCCTTGGATGATCCAAAATAAATCTAGATTTGTAGATGCAATTATATAAGTTCAAATTCATACGTGATTTCAGTTTACATGTCTAAAACATGTAGCTAAATGGCACGCCCCCATTGTCTCATTAGTCGACCCTTTTATGTTTTTTGGGTGACTCAGCCCATCATCTTGACCCCTATTATTTTGAGATTATATCTAATATTCAGAGTCTCTTGATTTGGTCTGCACTCATGGGTCCGCATCGAAACGGTTATTGAAAGCTGAGATGCGATTCAAGAATGTGTACTCTTTATCCTCCTTTTATTGGGCTTCGAATCCTTGGCATTTGAGTAGAAAAATTCAGAGCATTTTGAATGACACATTTTTTTTTGGGAGTTTTAGCCAAGGTTGGCAATTTCCTTTGTGAGATGATGACTTGAAGCGAAATCGACACCAATAGGAACACAATTATGGAGGCACATGATGCTAAAATGATGCATGATATCAAAGCATGATTACGATAATGAATAGAAAGTTCGTAACTTTATTCAATTTCACTCACCTTTTGCACGATACGGATTCAACATGAAATAAAAGATGATCTTGGCTCAACAACATGAAATGCCATCCCAAGTTTCAACTAGAATGCATCAAGCTGGCTTCAAAATTAATTTTATTTTGTGCTTTTTATTTATTTATTTATTCTTTTGGGTAAAAGATTTTGCTCAAATTTGACTTGAGTATGGTTGAACTAAACGAAAGCTCAAACTACTTGTAGGTTAAGTTTGAGCTTAAATCTATTTAGCTTGTTGAGCTTGCTCGAATTCAACTTAAGTACATCAAGAAGCTATATTGAACTCAAGTTAGCTTCGGGCTTGAATACAAATTTGATTAAAAAGAATATAAATTTTTTTAAACAATCTAAAGCCCAAATATTGATCCGATTTTAAACTTGTCAAATGGCACTAAGTTCCACAAGTTAAAGCTTCATCAAGATTAAGTGGATCTTTTTGTCCAATTCGAGCATGTGATCTAATCTGGTGATTTAGAAAATTTTTGGGAGGGCATACGTTCACATTTTTTGGTTGAAGATTGAATTTGGGCCAGGCCCAAATCAAATGATCCACGAAACATTCGGCCCAAAAAAGAGGCACAGTTAGAGGAGGGTTTTCAGCATGGCCCAAGAAGGAAAGATAGATGAAGGTATCCAAGATTAGGTTGTGTTGCTGGTTTAATTACTGATATGAGGAGAAAATGGGCTTTTTATTAACAAAAGCCCAATGACGTAAATGAAATGCTCTTAATTTATGGAATTATATTAAAATGGGAAAACTTTGTATATTTATAATTTGGTTAAGAGGGATAACATAATAAAATATTTTTCTGATGTCACCCTAGGAATCAGAATCAAGTTTTCTTTTCCTAAATTATGTTTTTATTTGAGTTTCCACTAATTACATACTACTATACATAAAAATTATTGAGTAAATATCCTTTTCCTTCCTTTTCTTTTTTCTCCTCATATATGAGAATATTTGATTGAAATAAAACACAAACAGGATACCATTTAAACGTAGGGAAAATTTCTTATTATCAAACTTAGATATTTTCCAATCTATTGTCCACTAAATGTACTTCTAGACCTTTTTCTTTTCGGATCTTTCAAAAATCCTTCATTGACCATCTGTCTTTGTTGTAAGTTATTGGGGGCCTATGTCCATCAATATAATAGATCCAATGAAGGTAATTGTGACTATATTACGCCATAACTCAACCTTTATAAACAACATCGAAGATTAATGATTAATATTGTTTCCTTAGAGTTATATATATTAACAAAAAAAAAAAATGGATACAAAATATTTTATAGTTTCCATCATTTTTACACTAATGCACAAAGATGAAAAATTAAGTAAATAGCACAACTGATGGGTTTTTAAATCAAATTAAAGTTTTATGATTCTAATATATATATAAATTTTCTTAAATTATAGATTATAATTTTCAAATCAAACTAAAGTTTTATGGTAAAAAAATATTCCTTAATGGAGTATGCGGTTTGTTTCAAAATGATAAAAAATAAAATAAAATCATACTTTATGTTTCATTATAGTTTTGAAAAAGAAAATTTAACTTATTAACAAATAATCTTGGACACCTATTATCATGTTCTATTTTAAAACTCTACGCAATGTTTTTAAGATATCACGTTTTTAGTATTATATGTAATCCACTAGAAGTAGTTGAGAAAGAGAGAACAATAATTAGGTTTTCGTGTAGGTTTCTTCTTCCATGACAATATGATGAGTTCAACAAATGAAATGATGACTACTGACCTGTATGAGATAGATTCAAGGTTTCTATTCTAGGCTACTTTCCTGGATAATCAGAAGTACAAAGGAGGGGTGTCTGGTGTCCGGTCTGCAAAAGCAAAAACAAAACTCTTTTCAGAATTTTCTTACTCTTGGACCCCATTCAGCATTTTGTTATCTTCTTAAAAGAAGCAAATGGATACCGACTAAAAGTGGAGGTCACTATACATACATTGAACATTATGAGTCAAATTTAGAAGCCCATTAGATTACATGCGATGTGCAGGTTCTTTATCTTAACAGTAAGAAGGGAGATGTCAAAGGTGAGAGTGAGACAACTCATCATGTTTCCATTAAAATAGAATCCACATTAAAAAAAAAGAAAAGAAAAACAAAGAAATCATTGGCTTTTGGACCATCTATCCTTGAAAATAATTTCATATGATCTTGTTGGGTTAATCATGCTATGTTTATTCTTTGGATTCTAGGAGTGCTTTACCCAAAATTTATTCACAATTTCTTCAATTCTTGTCGTCCTTTAGCCTTACTTGTCGTGGAAAAACCATATAAAGTAGGTTTGATAATGGTTCAAACTTAACATTTTACATGTCTAAATGCATACAGATTGACCAATCATCACGCCTCTAACGTGGAATATGTTATTTGCTGTTGTAGTTTAGCAGAGATTTTGTATATATGGTGTTGATGGCATATGGGCGGCAGCGTTGTCAAAACCAGCCGTTCATCTAAAATAATATGTATTGATCCTTCTAATAATATTTTACCCATGTGTCATTCATAGAAGGCATAATATGTATTGAAAATCACGTTTATGCTACTTGGCCGTAAGAGTCTTGACATCCTTTTTAAAGATTTAAGGTTCTAAATATATAATTTCAAAGATAAGAGATGAAACACAAGTAAAATAAATATAATAATGTGTATTTACAATTCTCCTAAACAATAAAGGAGGATTATACCGTTGATGTGTCACAACCTATGACATCAAAGCGGATATGAAGGATCAACTTGGGCTTAATGTGTTATGAGTAGCATTAGCAAGATAGTTTATTTTAACAATAAGGATACTTTGAATGCAAGTTTAGTTACCAATGGATAAACTAGTTGGGAGTTGATGCTATTCTTTTGATGATGGTCATGGCAAGATAAGAACTGGTTGAGAAGTTTGGCTCCTTAAAACATAAGAGGGACTGTGACAAAGTCAGTAAGGGCACTCCTGATGAAGGTTAAACTCAAAATTGTCTAAGGAAGATAGGAAGAGAAAATTGGCTAGTCATCCAAAAATGAGTAAAAAGTATGAAGTAATGGATGGTTGAGCACTGAAAGGGAGCTCAAAGGAGGGAAGAACCTCCCATTTCATGACAAGTGGTATTAAAGTAAACATTCTAGCCACATTGAGTTGCCTAAATGCTACTTAAGTGAAATCAATATGTAGGTAGTGTTATTGACAGGAAGGCTCTATAGGTAAAGGTCGAGAGGAGGAGTAGCCATTAGGTGAAGGGCACCGTTGCAAAAGAGATAAGCAATTATGTCACGAGTTAGAACTTTGTAAGAAAATCTACTTAAATCCTTGTAAAAGAAAAAGTTTCATAATGGGCTACCTTACCATTAGATAACTTAGCAAGAGGCAATCTTAGACAATAGAGATAGGGGTGAGGGCAAGAGGAGAGCCCATGAAAAACTAGAGTCCTAGCCGAAGATGATCTTAGGTGGAATTTAACAATGAGTGGAGGAGGATGGCAATCTATTAGGAAAGTGCAAAAGGTGAGAGATTAGCTTTATGATGAGGTCTTCACAAATTTAGGTAGGGGAGAATGTCGTTGTTTGTAAAATTAGATCAGATGTAAGGAATCTATTAAAGCTTAATGTGTTCTAAATGGTATTAGTAGGGTAATTTGTTGTAGAGGTAAGGATACTCTGAAGATAGGTTTGACCACTCGTGAGCAAACTGGTTAGGAGTTAATGCCACTCTCCTAACGATGGTCAAAACAAGCCGAAAATAATTGAGAGGGTTAGTCCCCTAAAATATAAGAGGGACCATGGTAAAGCTAGTGAGGTTACTCTTGATGAAGGATTAGCTCAAAACAATCCAGGAAAAATAGGAAGAGAAGGCTAGCTTGCTATTAAAAAATGTGTAAAAAGTATAAAGCAATGAATGGTTGAGCACCATATGGGAATTCTAGGGAGGGGAAGAATCTCTCATCCCATGACAAAAAATGTCACAATCCATGACATCAAAGCAAACATGAGGGGTTAACTCGAGTTTACAATATTGTAAGTGGTATCGATATGATGGTTTGTTCTAGGAGTAAGGGTATTGTAAAGGCGGGTTCAATCGATTGTGAACAAACTGGTCGAGAGTTGATATCACTCTCCTAAAAATAATCATGGTAGACCAAAACTAGTTGAGAAGGTTAGTCCTCTCAAATATAAAAGGAATTGTGGTAAAGTTGGTAAGGGCACTCTTGATAAAGGATGAGCTCACAATAGTCCTTGGTAAAAATAGGAAGAGGAGATTAGCTTGCTATGTGAAAATGTGAAAAAAAAAATGTATAAGATAAAGAATAGTTGAGCTTTGCACAAGAACTTTAGGAGGGGAGAACCTCTTGTCTCATGACATTACTAAACTCACTTAGTGCTTTCTTCAAATCTACTTATAGTATTTTTTTTATCCATAGCCTTAAACTGTTTTTTGGGCATTAGTTGAATTACACCTTCATGGTAACTTTTTCATTTTGAACTTTAGTAAAATGTTTTGCAGAAGTTTCAATTTTGAATGAGTCAAGGAAGGATTTGCATGTTAGCTCTTGCTACTAAAGAGGAGCCTACATGTAAATGTAGGCATCCAGAGTTGAATCCTTGATAAAATTAAACTTAACATAGTTATCGAGGTTAACTGTCTGGTGCTCTTGCATTATATTGTTATGGTAAAAGAAATGGATAAGATTATGTATAAAGAAATATGAATGTTAATTATAAATAAAGAAGTTACTATAAGGAAGAAATTTTAAATGCTATGTATGAAATTTTGAAAGAGAAGTGGTATGGGACATAGGAGAGTTGAAGTGAAAAAAAAAAAAGATTATGAAATTGTAAAGAAAATGTCACCCCCAAATAGCCTCATGGTCATTGTCTTCAATTGACTTATTATAGGCATGAAAGAATAAACTCTTAACCTTCTAGAGAGTATGAAATTGTGAAGAAAATGTCACCCCCAATAGCCTCATGATCATTGTCTTCAATTAACTTATTATGGGCATGAAAGAACAAACTCTTAACCTTTTAGAGAGTATGAAATTGTGAGAAAAAAAATGTCACCCCCAATGACCTAATGGCCGTTGTCTTCAATTGACCTATAATGGACATGAAAGAACAAACTTTTAACCTTCTTTGTTGGCATTGTTTTATTTAGTTTAATTTTCTTAAAACATGGGAATTCTTGTTCTTGGAATTAGTAGGTCCAATTTGGGATTGATTTCAAGTTAAAATTGAATCATAAGTATGTTTAGATAGATGAAGCAAGCGCTATAAAGAGTTTTTGTCACCTCTCATATCACTTGAACTGATATATTTTATCATATGCAAGTTATCAAATAATACTTATAAATTTAGTACAAAGCACCGGAAAACAATAACTAGTCTCTAGTTAAAAAAATAAAAAAGAAAAAAAAAAGAACACAAGAATCTTTGGTAGCATTATATAGTTTATTATTTAAGTATGTCATAATGTCATTCATATATAAATTGACTTCTAATGCTAGTGACTAAAACCCACTCATGGAGAGGTTTACCCCACTGGAGGTGGAGGGGTTATGTGAATGATTATGGAATAATCACTATACATTGCTCTAAAAAGAGGAGGTTGAATTCATATAACTAAGTAGTTTGCAAACAGGAAAAATGATTATAGAATTTATAAACGGTAGTTAGGTTGCCACTACAATCGATGTTAGCTATTTTGGTGTTTAATAATGTCAATCTACCATTTAAAGTTTATGGTAAACTATGTGACCATAACTATAGATATATTGGATTAAGATAGTAATATGTGAGATATTTAATATGAGTAGAAATCATATGATTGTAATATATACTTAAACAAATAGTAATTTAGTGGACCACTAAATGAAGATTTGTTAAGAGATATAGATAAGTAGGCTTCCACTAAAATGGGTGTAATACCTTTATGGTTTGTTGGAATAAGTTAGTCTTATTAGTTAAGGGTATTTTTGAACTTTCACATTAATCCCATATAATATAATATTGTATTAAAGTTTGTTTACCATAGCACTTTTTTGATCCAAAACAACATGATATTAGAGTATGGTTTTCTAACAAATCACCTACCACTAGAATCCTACACCACTACTACCATACCTACCAAAAACCACTACCACCACCAAATAAAGCACCAACCACATTGCATATCTCTAATAACCAACAAAAGACCTTAACTCCATCACCACAAACATTGAAATGTCTAGCTCCTCCTTTACAATGTCACTACCATAAAACCTCTTTTGTTTATATCAATTCGACCCTTGCTCAATTAGATTAATTCGAAAACAAACTTAGCATAATATTATATTATATATTATGAATGTGAAAATACAAAAATACCCTTAACTAATAGGACTGACTTATTCTAGCACTCTCCTTCAAGTTGGGGCAAATATATCAAACACTTCTAGCTTATTACATATATAGATCATTCAAACACCTTAAAGTGACTTAAATAAATTGGTAAGTTGGTCTTCTGATCTCATGAGTATTAATTTCCTTGTCCATTAGTTTTTTCAAAAATAAAGTGTAAGTCAATTTCAATGTGCTTTGTGCATAAATGAAATACTTGATTTGATATTATGCACAATTTAGTTTGGTTATCACTTATAAATTTCATTGGTTGTGATTATGGAAACCCAAAATCTTTTAGTAAATGCTAAAACCAAAGTAGTTCATAAGTTGTGGATGCCATTGTTCTGTACTTGTACTCTATACATGATCTTGCTGCTTAGTTTGCTTATTACTCTTCCATGATGAGAGATTACATCATTTCATCAATCTCTTGTCTTATGGTGAATTTACCTAACCTGCATATGTGTATCTAACAACATACATATGCCCATGATCTTCATACTAAATACCCTAAAATGGAGACCCTTTAAGATAATTTAGAATATGAATCATATCATTCTAATGGCTAATATAAGGTAAGCCCATGAAATGACTCACTATACTAACTATAAACAATACATTAGGACAAGCCATAGTAAGATTGATAAGTGTTATAAAATACTTATTACTTTTTAATTTTTAAATAGTTTCTATTTAATTTTAAAAGTATTTTGAATGGATAATACATTTAATTAGCCTCTATTTTGATTTTAGGTCTTTAAAATGTAACTTTTGATAAAATGAAGTAAAATCGCATCTTAATATAGTTTTGGTTTAATTTTGAATAGACAATACACTTAATTAGCCTCTATTTTGAATTCAAGTATTTGAATTGTACCTTTTAATAAAATGAAGCAAAGTCACATAATTTGCATGTAAATCAGAGCAAAAATGACAAAGTTACATAGTCGGAAATGTTAACATGGTTTCTAACCTAACCATGTGTGGAGCCATGTAAAATAGATGAAGAAAAAAAGGCTTAAAGGAGACCCATGCTAGAGGCTAAGCAAATCTACATAGGAAGTGACGCGCCCGTGTCAGAGGCTGTCTTGAGGCTAATTTTTGAGAATTTTCGAGCAATTTCAAGATATGAGCTACACGAGTACTTACACAACTTTGCTATGATTGTATCAAGTAAAGATTCCACTTTCCAAATCAATTGCATATGCTGAAGATTACTTTCATGAAGAGTAGTTTTTCCAAAAGATTTAATATTCTTCTTGTGAAGACAAGTTTCCTATTTCTTTAGAGATGTAATTTCCTACCTACTGAAGTTTTATTTTCTCATCTATGGAGATTCCATTCTAATTTAAGAAACAATACTTTCTTATATAGGAGACATCTAACTAGTATAAAAGAGAGTAGAGTTCATGCTTGGAGATGTAGAGTTTTAGTGTTAGAATTAGAATTGTCATAAAATTTTACTATTGTTATTAAATTGTTGATACTTTTTTTTATGCATTATTTTTATATTTCTGATTTCAATTTCAATGTGATGTTAGTTTAATTTTCTTTTATACTTAGATATGATAAACCTTAGAATAAACATGTAATATCTGATTACTTATTAAATGAAGTTATTGATATTCTTGTGATCTAATTATGTATACTTTATTGTTTTCAAATTAATATTTGTAGCATATCGATTTGATGTTTGATTTCACTCGTGGAGATCAAGAGATCTTATATTTGAATAGATATAATATAATTGAAAAATGTTGCACACAATCCCAGAGATGTGATGACATAAATCTTTTAAATTAGAGTCAAACCTGATGTGGAATTCATAGACCGAAAGTAATGCAATTGTAAAGGTTTTAATTAGAAAGCGATTCCAATTATTCAACCTAAAGTTAAAAGTTAGTAGACTTGAAAGAGTTATTAATTTAAATTAGGAATTCCTATAGTTCAATGATACAATAATTAGTAATTTTATGAGGATAAAATATCTGGATATGTTCTCATAGATTTTTATTTTTTTTAATTTACTTACTAACTTTCTTATTTGGTTTTGACGATTAAATAATAGGAGAAAAGGTTAATATTAGTAATCATAGTCCCTATGGGACCAATACTCGATATTAATGTTCATTACACTATAAAATTGATAACTACACTTCCCTATAAGTCTTAGGATAGTAGAATAAACCAGTATAAAAAAATAATTGAGTTAACCAACTAACCTACCAATTCTCTAAGTCATCTTAAACATCGCCTTCATTAGGTAAGATTTAACATTAGGGTTTATAGGCAAATCAATTGGTTTTGCTTCAGTTAAACCAATTTCAAACAATAAGTCAAGCACATGTTTCTACTAGAGAGACAGATACCTTGTTTAAGTCAAGCAACTTCTATTCTAAGGAAATATTTCAAATTGCCCATGCCCTTAGTCTAGATAAGTTTATGATGACTCGAATATGTTGCATGGTGGGGAAAAAAAGAAAGTCCTTGTTTTTGTTGCTTATATGTTTTTTGTTCAAACTATGCAACCAAATTTAACATTCTTAAGTTATACAAAAGTATTTATCGTCAAACAACCATTTGCATATCAAATCTTAATTTCAAAATCAACAAGGAAACTATCCAATTGAAAACAATACCAACATGAAAAAACACATTAAAGAAACATTTCACTTAAAAGTGGTTTCAATAACTTATCCTGAAAATGGTTTCTTCAAGGCATAATTTCCCTAATACATTTACATCATCCATGCATCTCATCCAAAGTTCCTTCTTTCATTCATCATTAGCCATCTTTTTAATTCCTCTTTAAGATTGTTAAGAAAGAAAACGAATATGCAAAGTAAAGAAAAATAACGTTAGGCTAAGGGGAACTTATGGGAATGACTAAGTCACTATCCTTCAAAGTATTATACCCCTAACAATCAAATTGTTTGGGGGTTATAATTTGGTGTTTCTCTTTCAGGGTACAATTAATCCCACAAAATGGGATAGCAATTCTCCTAATTTCTAAACCACTTTATATTGTATGCGAGAAAATGGTATTTTGTTTAGGAAAGTTTGGATGATTGAGAGAAAAAGGTAGAATGATATAATTTTAGATAATTTGTAATAATCCACTTGCTTTCAAAACATGTTATTTATTTACAATTCATTCTAAAAAAACACCAAGTAATCCAACTCATCTTAGGTCATCATCATTGAAACTTCTCATCAAGCTTGTTTCTTGCTATTATATTGTGTTTAGGATAGTTACCAATTAATCTAAACCTTTTATTATAAAGAGTCACACTTTAATTTCTTGAAGTAACACATTAGTCTGAGCAAAAGTCACAAGTATTAAGCTAACACAAAGTTCTATATAATGACACTTCTTTTTAATGTCTTTCTCTTTGTTATAAAGTGTTTGCTACTTATTCTCTTTAGCTCTCAACACAACTTCATTCAAATATCATGTATTGAGATTTGAATGATATCCTTTTGAGGACATTATTTTCAAATCTTACAAATGAGATTCAAACTTCTCCCATCATATGTCTTATTGTATGGCCTTATGACCATTGTCTTGTATTGACCTATAATGGGCAAAAAAGAAACTCTTAACCTTCTTTGTTGGCTTTATTTTATTTATTTCAATTTTCTTATAACATGGGAATCTCGTTCCTTGAATTAGTAGGTCCAATTTGGATTTGATTCCGAGTTAGAGATGACTCATAAGTATGTCTATTTAGATGAAGTAAGCGCTATAAGGAGTTTTGATGTGACCTCTCATATCACTTGGTATGTTATAACTTATCATATGCAAGTTGTCAAACAATACTTATAAATTTAGCACAAAGCATTGGAAAACAATAACTAGTATCTAGTTATTAAAAAAATTAAAAAAGAAGAAAAGAACACCAAAATCTTTGGGAGCATTCTATAGTTGATTAATCAAGTGTTTCATAATACCATTCATATATAAGTCGATTTACTAGTGCTAGTGACTAAAACCCACTCATGAAAAGATTAATCAAGTGTTTCATAAAACCCTTGTTCAATTAGAGCAACTCAAAACACTACCTCTTCTAATCCGAATCAACAAACTTATCACAATATTATATTATATAATATGAATGTGAAAGTACAAAAATACCCTTAACTAATAGGACTAACTTATTCTAACAGTCTACTTCAAGTTGGAGCAAGTATATCAAACACTTCTAGCTTAGTACATATATAGATCATTCAAACACCTTAAAGTGACTTAAATAGATTGGTAAGTTGGTCTTCTGATCCCCTGAGTATTAATTTCCTTTTTCATTAGGTTTTTTCACGAATAAAGTGTAAGTTAATTTCAATGTGCTTTGTGCATATATGAAACATTTGATTTGATGTTATGTACAATGTAGTTTGGTTATCACTTATAAATTTCATTGGTTATGATTATGGAAACCTAAGATCTTTTAGTAAATGCTAAAACCAAAGTAGTTCATTAGTTGTGGATGCCATTGTTATGTACTTATACTTTATACATGATCTTACTACTTAGTTTAAATTTGCTTATAACTTTTCCATGATGCGAGATTACATCATTTCGTCAATCTCTTGTCTAATGGGGAATTTACCTAATTAGCATATGTGTAGCCAATAGCATACATATGCCCATGATCTTCATACTAAATACCCTAAAATGGAAACCCTTTAAGATAATGTAGAACATGAATCATATCATTCCAAATGGTTGGTATAAGGTGAGCGTATGAATTAACTCACTACACTAACTACAAGCAATACATTTGGACATGCCACTATAAGATAATTGAGTTAATCAACTAACATACCATTTCTCTAGGTCGTCTTAAACATCACCTTCAACAGGTAAGATTTAACATTAGGGTTCATAGGCAAATCAATTGGTTTTGCTTCAATTAAACCAATTTCAAACAATAAGTAAAACACATGCTTCCGCTGGAGAGATAGATAACTTGCTTAGGTCGAGGCAACTTCTATTCTAAGGAAATATTTAAAATTGCCCATGTCCTTAGTCTAGATAAGTTTATAATGACTCGAATATGTTGCATGGTGGGCAAAAAAAAAAAAAATTCATGTTTTAGTTGTTTATATGTTTTTTTA
The DNA here is from genome assembly GCA_037954665.1 of Laguncularia racemosa. Taxonomy (NCBI): domain Eukaryota; kingdom Viridiplantae; phylum Streptophyta; class Magnoliopsida; order Myrtales; family Combretaceae; genus Laguncularia; species Laguncularia racemosa. Next base: position 386,320 of record JBBMOL010000094.1, on the reverse strand, counting down.
TTCAAGCTATGCAACCAAATTCAACATTCTTAAACTATACAAAAGTATTTATTGTTAAACAACCATTGGCATATCAAATGTTAATTTCAAATATCAATAAGGAAACTACCCAATTGAAAACAATACCAACATGAAAAAAACACATTAAAGAAATATTTCACTTAAAAGTAGTTATAATAACACATCTTGAAAAAAAAAATTCTTTTTTTTTTTTAAGTCAGAATTTCCCCAATACATTTACATCATCCATGCATCTCATCTCAAGTTCCTTCTTTAATTCATCATTAGCCATCTTTTTAAATCCTCCTTAAGATTGTAAAGAAAGAAAACAGATACACAATGTACAGAAAAATATAGTTGGGTTGGAGGGAACTTATTGGAGCAACTAAGTTACTACCTTTCAAAGTATTTTACCCCCTACACTCAAATTGGTAAAGGGTTATAATTTGGCATTTCTCTTTCAAAGTACAATTAATCTAAAAAATTTGGATAGCAATTCTCTAATTTCTAAACCACTTTATAATGTATGAGAGAAAATGGTATTTTGTTTAGGAAAGTTTGACAATTGAGAGAGAAAGATAGAATGATATAATTCAAGAAAAATCATAATAATCCACTTGCTTTTAAAACATTATATATATTTATAATTCATTTTCAAGAAACACCAAGCGATGTGATCAATCTTAGGTCTTGATCATTGAAACTTCTCCTCAAACAAGTTTCTTGCTGTTAGACTGTCTTTAAGACAATTACCAATTGACCTAGACCATCTATTATAAAGAGTCACACTTTAATTTCTTAAAGTAACACATTAGTTTGAGCAAAAGTCACAAGTATTAAGCAAAGATACAATAATCGAATTAAATAACAATAAGTAAATTGTATTAGTAAGTCTAGGAGATTCAATATCTGAGTGATTTTCCATAGATTGTCATTTTCTTAATTTACTTGTTAATTTTCTCATTTGGTTTTGACAATAAGATAATAGGAGAAAAGGTTAATACTAGTAATTATAGTTTCTATGGGATCGACACTTAATATTAATATCCATTATACTATAAAATCAATAGATACACTTGTTTATAGGTATTAAGATAGTAGAGTAGACCAATATAAAAAAAATTGAGTTAACTAAATAACTTACCATTTCTCTAGGTCAACTTAAATATTGCCTTTATTAAGTAAGATTTAACATTAGGATCCATAGGCAAATCAATTGGTTTTGCTCCTATTAAACCGGTTTCAGATAATAAGTCAAGCATATCCTTCTATTGGAGAGATAGGCACCTTGTTTAGGTCGGGTAACTTCTATTATAAGAAAATATTTCAAAATGCCCATATCCATATCCTTACTCTAGTAAGTTTATGATGACTTGAGTATGTTGCATGGTGGGGCAAAAACAATCCTTGTTTTGGGTGCTTGTATGTTTTTCATTCAAACTATGCAACCAAATTCAACATTCTTAAACTATACAAAAGTATCTATCATCAAACAACCATCAACATATCAAGTGTTAATTTCAAATATCAACAAAGAAACTACCCAATTGAAAACATACCAACATGAAAAAACACATTAAAGAAATATTTCACTTAAAAATGGTTTCAATAACTTATCGTAAAAATGGTTTTTAAGGCGTAATTTCCCAAATGCATTTACATAATCCTTGCACCTCATCTCAAGTTCCTTCTTTCATTCATCATTAGCCATCTTTTTAATTCCTCTTTAAGATTGTTAAGAAAGAAAGTGGATACACAAAGTAAAGAAAAAAAAAAGTTAGGCTAAGGGGAACTTATAGGAACGATTATGTCACTATCTTTCAAAGTATTATACCCCCAACACTCAAATTGTTAAGGGGTTATAATTTGGTGTTTCTCTTCTAGGATACAATTAATCCTAGAAAACCAAATAGCAATTTTCCTAATTTCTAAAGCACTTATAATGTATGTGAGAAAATGGTATTTTGTTTAGGAAATACTGGAGAGAAAGATAAAATGATATAATTCTAGAAAATTTGTAATAATCCACCTACTTTCAAAACATGTTATGTATTTACAATTTATTCTCAAGAAACACCAAACAATGTGACTCATTTTTTATCATCATCATTGAAACTTCTCAAACTTTTTTCTTGCTATTAAATTGTTTTTAAGATAGTTACCAATTAATCTAGACCTTTTATTATAAAGAGTCACACTTTAATATAATAAAGTAACATATTGGTTTAAGCAAAAGCCACAATTCATTCTTAAGAAACACCAAACTACATGACTCATCTTAGGTCATCGTCATTGAAACTTCTCCTCAAATTTGCTTCTTTCTATTAGATTGTGTTTAGGACAGTTACACTTTAATTTCTTGAAGTAACACATTAGTTTGAGCAAAAGTTACAAGTATCAAATAAACACAAAATTCTATATAATGACACTTTTTTTTAATGTCTTTTTCTTCATTATAAAAAGTTTGCTACTTATTCTCTCTAGCTCTCGACAAGGTTTCATTCGAATATCATATATTAAGATTCGAACGTTGGACATTGTGTTCAAATCTTACAAATGTGATTCAAACTTCTCTTATCATGTATCTAATCACAAATCACATTTGATCAATCATTGAGTTCTCGGTGCATCTAAACACCTAGTCTAAGGTCTAATACATAATGGACAATCTAACTGATAACACTTAATCACATAATTGGCTAAAAGATCCTAAACACGGTTGGACGAAGTGTCCTATTAGGCACTGCTGAGGATAACATCCAGCCCATCCCCGTGTCATTTTGATGAAATCTTGACATATTGAATGTTCGAGTTTTAAAGAGTTATAAAAAATCCTCTTTCCTTTTTTCTCTTTCCTAAAAACATGATAGGAAATTTTTGCGTATTGTTAAACTAAAAATTTATTATTTATAACTATATATGGCTATTCCCAGTATTAACATGACAACAATATAAAAGATATACGAATTGAGTATAATATAAATTAATTATTTATGAAATCTAATCAATTCCATGTGTTTTTTTTTTATGTAAAATACAAATACGACATAAAATGAAGCACCAGTCTGAGCAGCTAGTATAATGATTCATGCATCTTGCAGCTTAAAGTTTGTCTTCCAATTTCATAGCCTGGTTTCCCTCTGTTCATACACTGTATAACGTCAACTGCTATAGTACAATGATTTCCGACCCTAGTACGAAAATTTGAAAACGCGATGGAATTGTCAAATCGTGGACCGTGTGGTGTCTAAATGAAGGCACCACATTATTTTGTGAACCAGATTGCCTGAGAAGAAATATCACAAATGTAATTTGCTGCTAATCACTCATTAATTACATTTATGAGCAAGCCAAGAATGACTAGGATAGGAACACTGGAATGGTCCCGTCTTTAATGTTTTATCTTCCTTCAGGTTCAATGAATTTTAGAGTGGATGTCACCGAGCATTCACCTTTTTTCTATCACATCTTAAATTCTTCTCTGTTACGCGTCTTACGTCGGTGCTGTCTTGTGTCTGTCTACAACGTCTCGAAGAGGGGACTTTTCTTCACAGAATTGATCTCCCCCCCGGGAAGAATCCAGAAATGAATCTTATTAATATAATATACATGGTTCAATTATGTAAACTAAACTATCAACTAGGAGCCGTATACTTAAATAAGTCTATCAAGTGCCTAGCCTAGTATTTCATATCTATCACTGTCACATGGTGTTTCTTCATCTATTACTTTATTCAATACGTTTTCAAATTTTGGGATGACTTTAAATATGATTTCTAAACTATTAATTAGGTTTATGGATTTAAAAAAATTTAAACTATAATTTTACATTCTCATAACAAAAATGTACCAAAAAAAAAAAAAAAAAACCCTTAAGATATTGATAAAATAACTAAACAATTATTAACCCATAACTTGATATGTATGTGTATATTATATGCTTATCGATAGTTTAAAAGATAAATTTGTAATTTACCTTTATATGGTAACGTGTCTCTCTCTCCAAATATGGAGTTAAACTAGTTAAGCTGAATATTCGCATTGCAATTTCAAGATTAGGTGGGCAAGAAATCACTGTCACCTGCATTTGTTTAGAAAACAAGAACCGGTAATGTAGGGGTGTGTCAACATACATGAACCAGTTTCATATTCTTTATATACCTATATTATATTTTCAAAAATATTATAGGTGTTATAATGAACAAAAATATATATATATAGGAATTACAACCAGAATAGAAATTATAATTAATATAAAGAAACGGGAAAGAAGTTATATATAGAATGTTATTGTGGAAAAATGGAAGGAAAGTTATCATATTATTAGTATATCTATTTTTTTTTTTAACGTACTCACGATGCGATGCATTTTTTATTACTCAATCTATTTCATATGGAATAAATAGAAAACAATATATTAATTATACATAATTATGTACATGTTAATGTACTGTCAGAAGAAATAAAAAGAAATAGAAGGAAACAAATTAGAGAAACTGGACAGCAATGAATTAGATAAAATCGAATTAAAATAATAATGAGTTGCTTGAAAACTTGCCATGACAATGACCACGAGGTAGTGCAGATTGCAGAAGGTCTTGCCCAGTAGGACTTGCGTGGAGCAATAGCCGATAGGAGTACAATTTATAAACCGGCCGGCCGGCCGGCTGGCTGGCCCATTACACCTGCGTGCATTAGCCACGCGCTTCTACGTGAAAAACTTATGTGAACATATATAACACTGTTATTAATAAATGGTTCCAAAATTGCAATGGTAATTTCCAAATACAACATTTTTATATTTATTTCAAGTATGTTTAAATTCGTTATTTTTATATATATTATGTTACTATTTTGCTCTTAGACAAAATAACTAAAAAAATACTAAAAATAATTTTTAATTATTTTTTTAAAGACAAGATAATCATCTAGGGGACTAAAAAGTACTTTTTAAGAAAATATATATAAGGATCTAAATGCTCAAGCCTCAATATATATTTAAAAAGGACAGTTAAGTACATATTAAGGAAATATAAGGGAGTGTATTTAGAATTTACCACTAGCCAAAAGAAAAAAAGTATTTAGTATTTACCCAAAATATGAAATTTTACAATTTTTAATTTGGAAAAAAAAATCCATACAATTATGATGACTAAATCAATAATTCCCTAAGAGGTGGGGTTGAAAATGCATGCATTTAAGTCTCATTAACCTTTGAAATTCTTGCAATAGATGAAATTTCCTAGGAAAAAAAAAAGAATAAGCAACGTATATAAAATAGTATACATAAATAATGGGAGGATAACATAATAATCTCAATAGTGTAGATAACAAATAAATACAAAAATTATAAAGTTATCATTAATAACTCCAAAGGTTGAATATTGCTATATTCCAAAACCAAATTACATGAGCAATCCACTACGTACTCATAAGTATGATGAGGCTCAAAATTAACTAAACTCCCACAAAAGTAAAAAAATTGCACACTTCAAATTTGAAGCTCATCTATTACAAGAGAATATCCATTCTATTAGAACTTGTTACTTTGTACAATTTAAATGCAACGTTAATATTATTAAAGCATATCAATTATTCTTTTATTGATAACATGAAAAAAAAATTGATTGGTACTAATTAATATGTTATATATATAAATAAATAGCGAATAAATATTAATTACATTAATTTTTAAAAAACTATCATACATTAATATTTTATAAAAATTGATGTATAGTAAATTTTTTAGCGAATAAATATTAATTACATTAATTTTTAAAAAACTACCATACATTCATATTTTATAAAAATTGATGTATATAAATTTTTTATTAATATTCATATACTAGTAATCATTACGTATACTATTACCACTACAGTATTATTCGAAAAATCCAAAGAATGTACCCCATGAAGATTTTTTGGGCTACCTTTGATTTATCCTTGACAAGCTTTTCCTTACGTCCTACTCCACCAAAGTCAGGCAAGTTCATTATCAGAAAGGACAAAAACCATCATGTAGCCTATCAATAGGTCTTGGTTCATTACACCTTGCATGCGTCTTTTTAGAATATGGTCAAGATGGCCCAAATGGAAAGTATTGGTGTGAAGCTACCAACTCACGCTATTATTAGGTCTATTGCTTTATGATAAAATAATAGGAAATCAGTAGGTGCTGTACATCAACTAGGTCTTCTAATACAGTGTATATTCCCCTGCATTCAGAAGAAGAAGCTTCAAGTTGTGAGAACCACCTTTTAAAATTTGGTCAATTTGAGTTTGGTGAAATGCATGTCACCCCTAGATTTAAGGAATAAAATATTAGAATGATGGAGGAGGTAGATACTCTCTATGGACAAAAGACTAAGTAAAAGTTGGCTTTACTTGAATATCACCCATACCAATAACAATAATGCTATTTGACAATGTGCCTTGTGGAAAATACTTTTGTATTTTTTTTTTCAATAATATTTACAACTATCAATTATTACTATAGTAATTCAAAATAATCACATTAATAATAGCTTTGATTAGTAGGTGATAATTGAAGTCAACTTTAGATGTTCAAAAATAGTAGAGGATGGGTAACTGAATATATAAATGACTTTTTTCTTTTTTTAAAAAAAAGTGGAGATTATTTTCCTCAATTCTTCATACCATTGTCCACCGTTATTAACCACGGTCACACACTATTGCAGTTATATTTGAGATTGTGTTATAATAAGCATAAGAGAATGTACAGAAAATGTTTTGTGCTAATTAAATATACTAAAAGTTGATTATATTTTACTGGCATAGCCATATGAATAATTATATACGGATAGTGCTAGTGTATTCAAAACCCTTTTTTTATGAACAAAAAAAAAAAAAACTTGAGTTTAATCTTAATTATTTCATTTGAAACTTTAACATGCTACCCTTGGATAGAAGTAAGTATACAACATTCTACAGATGTGGCAGCATCGTAACATAGGTCAGTAACGTCTTCTAAAAGTGATGATGCATTTAGAATTTCTAGTTAATAGATAATGTGTAGTTGCCAATTATTTTTCTTCTTCTGTTTAGTTACGTACATAGGTTTATAATTATGAGACGCAACTTAATGAATCTATAGATGCGTGCAAGTGTTTGGTTTGATGATTTCATCTGCAGGACCCAGTCACATATGGTACTAGACGGAGTCTCGACCGGAACAAGAAAATGAAATGCAAGGGGAGAAAAACAAGCAAAGAAGCTATGACCACAATAACAGCATGTTTATCATGGCTATTTGACATATATTTCATATCATGTACCATGAGGTGCTTAACCCTCATTTAGGTGAAGCAGCGAGTTAGCGTAGAAAGCTTAGAGAATCACTCAACGAATGAATATCTCAAATAAACAATGGTTGCGCACAACCACTAAAGGCGAGAAGTCTCTCACGAAATGTATTTCAAAATAAAATAAGACGTAACCCTAACAACACTACAAAAAGGTTTATATACTCTCCTAAAATTATAAAAAGGAAAAGACGAATCTGCGCGTACACGGTCTAAGGCACGGCCGTGCTTCGACCCGTGTTGGACTCTGTGACATTTGTTATTCGATGCTCCTGGTTGAGACACGGCCGTGCTTAGGCCGTGTTAGGCACTGTGGGGATTAGTTGTTCAATACCCCTACTCCAGACACGGCCGTGCTTCAGGCCGTGTTAGACACTGTGAGATCTTGTGGTTTGATATCCTTGCTCGAGACACGGCCGTGCTTCAAGCCGTGTTAGACACTGTGAGATCTTGCGGTTTTATACCCTTGCTCGAGACACGGCCGTGTTTTCGGCCGTGCACAAAACCCGTGCTCCCAATCGTATGATCCCTTCTTGTATCCCCTCCATCATTCTCTCCCACCAGAGAAGAACTCGACCTCGAGCTCTCTGTAGGATATAATGCCACATCGTCAGGGAAAAAGGGAAAGATATCAGCGACATTGAATGTCTTGAAAATGCCCATGGTGTTTGGTAAACCGACCACATAAGCATTATCATTGATTGCCTGCACGATCTTATACGGACCATACTTTTTAGGTTGAAGCTTGCTGTATTTGCCAACAGGAAACCGTTCCTTGCATAAGAATACCATAACCTGATCACCCACTGAAAACACTTGTCGCCGGCGATGCTTGTCAGCTGCAACTTTGTACTTAGCATTAGATTGTTCAATTTTCGCCCGCACCTTAGATGTAACCTGCTGCCAACTATTCGCTAGGTTCTTAGCTGCTGTGTGAGACGCCGTATCCTTGGAAGTTTGATCAAATCCACAGCATGGTTAGGAGTATTGGTATAGACAATAGAGAATGGAGACTTGCCTGTTGTCCTATGAACGACACTGTTATAAGCAAACTCTGCCTGGGCTAATGCCACATCCCATTGCTTGGGCTTCTCACCGCAAATACTTCTAATTAGATTTCCCAAGGTGCGATTTGTAGCTTCTGTCTGGCCATCCGTCTGTGGATGAGTCGTGCTGCTATAGTTCAGTGAGGAGTCAAACAGCATCCACAAGGTTCGCCAGAAATGACTTAGGAATTTTCTATCCCGATCTGAAGTAATAGACTTAGGCACCCCATGGAGGCGTACCACTTCTTTGAAGAACAACTTGGCAATGACTTGAGCATCAGCAACCTTCCGACATGGGATAAAATGTGCCATCTTAGAGAACCTGTCAACCACAACAAAAACGGAATCAACACCCCGTTGGGTACGGGGCAATCCTAGGACAAAATCCATGGACAAATCCTCCCATATGTTCTCAGGAACGGGGAGTGGGGTGTAGAGGCCCGTGTTTTGGGCCTGACCTTAGAGGTCTGGCATATATAACACCGTTGCACAATCCTCCCAACGTTACGCCTCAAGTGTGGCCAGTAGTATCGAGTGCTGACTGCTGCAATGGTCTTGTCTCTGCTCAGATGACCTGCCAATCCACCACCATGCAAATCACGGATCAGCTTCTCCCTCAGAGAAGACTCTGGAAAACAAAGCTGATTTCCTTTCATGAGGAACCCATCATAAATATGGAAATCACTGCTAGGTTGTTTGTCCCGACACAACGCCCACGCATCCTTAAAATCGTTATCACTTACGTATAGATCTTTCAGATGCTCAAATCCCACCACTTCAGTGTGAAGTGTCACCAACAAACTGGCTCGCCTACTCAAAGCATCTGCGACTTTGTTGTAGACTCCCGATTTATGTTTAAGTTTAAACGGAACTTCTGTAAGAATTGAATCCACCGTGCATGCATGTCCTTACTAATCCTGGTCTGATTATTCAAGTGCTTAAGAGCATCACAGTCGGAGTATAGCACGAATTCCTTGCCTACTAGGTAATGTTCCCAGGTCCTCAAAGCACGCACCACCGAATAAAATTCTTTGTCATAAGTGGACCAATTCCGCCTAGACTCGCATAACTTCTCACTGAAAAAGGCAATGGGCTTCCTTTCCTGAGATAGCACCGCTCCTATTCCCACTCCACTTGCATCACAATCGACTTCAAACAATTTATCAAAGTCAGGTAATGCAAGGACTGGAGCATTGCACAACTTTTCTTTTAACAGCCCGAAACTACTTTCAGCTTCATCACTCCACTGGAACTTCCCTTTCTTCAGGCACTCGGTCATAGGTGCAGCAAGGGTGCTGAAGTGATGAATAAACCTTCTATAGAAGCTCGCTAGTCCAAAAAAACTCCTTAAAGCACTTACGGTGTTGGGAATGGGCCATTCCCTAATAGCTTACTTTCTCATCACCACGGTAATTCCATCACACTAACGACAAACCCAAAAACAACAATCTCCTAGAGAGGAATACACACTTCTTGAGATTCACAAAGAGCTTGTTCTCCCTCAGAACATTTAACACTTCCCTCACATGATCGATGTGTTCCTCCTCAGTTTTGCTATAGATCAGGATATCGTCAAAGTAAACTACGACAAACCGAGCAGAAAAGGGTCTAAGTACCTAACTCATGATACGCATGAAGGTTCTTAGGGCGTTACTGAGGCCAAAAGGCATGACCATCCATTCATATAGGCCTTCCTTAGTTTTAAAAGCCGTCTTCCACTCATCTCCTGGTCGGATCCAAATCTGATGGTAACCACTTCTCAAATCGATCTTGGAAAAGAATTTGGCCCCACTCAAGCAATCTAGCATGTCTTCCAGCCTTGGTATCGGGAATTTATAGCCGATGGTAATTTTGTTGATTGCTCTGCTGTCGACACACATGCGCCAACTACCATCTTTCTTTGGAGTCAGCAAAGCAGGCACTGCGCAAGGGCTCATGCTCTCCCTGATGAATCCCTTCTGGAGTAGTTCTTACACCTTTCCCTGCAATATTTCCGTCTCCTTTGGGCTCATCCTATAATGTGGAAGATTAGGTAGGCTAGCTCTTGGAATCAAATCAATATGATGTTGGATATCCCTCATGGGAGGTAATCCATCGGGTAGCTCCTCAGATGTTATTTCCCTAAACTCCTCCAGTAGCGCCTTCACATTGTCTGGCAACTCCTGGTCACTACTCTGATCTTCCTCCACAAACATCACCTGTCGGATAACTAATGCATGGATTGTATGCGTCTCCTTAATTGCTTCCCCCATCTCCCTCTCAGATTGGGTGATAGTAAGGAAAGAACGCCCCTCCGTTTTAGAAGTTTTAAGGCGGTGAGATGTTTTGAGAGGTAGGAGAGTGAACTTTACCCCATCCTTCTCTAACCGGTAAACATTCTCCCTTCCTTCGTGTTTGGCATCAACATCAAATTGCCAAGGTCTCCCAAACAGAAGGTGGCATGCGTCCATGTCCACGACATCACAATAGACCTCATCTCTATACTTCCCTATAGAGAAAGGTACTCTGCATCGCTCGGTGACTTCTATTTTCTTAGCCGCTTTAATCCACCCAATGGTATATGGATTCAGGTGTTTTTCAATCGTCAAATTCAATACTCTCACCGTTTCCCTACCAATGATATTCTCGCAACTCCCGCTATTCACTATTAAGTCAAATACCCTACCATCAACAGTACATCTAGTCCGGAACAACTGATGTCTTTCGGACTTCTCATCACACTTCGGTGCCAACATCAACTTCCTAATGACATATGTTTCCTCATCATCTCCATAACCATCATCACTATAAAGCTCATCCCCTCCATCCGGTTCACAGCACACCTCCCCATCCTCCTCTCTATTAAGAACATTAATAGGTCTCCTACTGGGGCACTCATTGGAACGATGACCCGGTTGGTTGCACCTATAGCACTTTCCCATAACTAGTTTAGCATAGGGATTGTTTTGCTTAGGTGCTTCCCTATTTTCCATTGGTCTCCTACTTGTTCCCCTTTCTTCTCTCTTCTCATTGCTTCCGCCTGGAGCTTCTAGGACAGCCTTCCCTCTATCCGTACCTACGGTACTGAATCCTTCGTTCTTAAACCTTCGGTTACCTCCATCAAACCTACTGGTCTTTTCTTGTAGCATCATCTCTGCTCGAAGGGCCATGTTTTTCGCCTCATTGACGTTGCGCAAAACATGAACCCCTATCTTCTCCTTAATTTGCAGCCTCAGTCCATCCAGGTATCTAGCCACCTGCTGTCCTTCGCTTTCCCTAAGGTCGTTTCTCTCAGCCAACCTCATGAACTCCGCCGTATATTCATACACTGTTCTCGGGCCTTGTCTACACTTCTGGTATTGTTGGAACAATATTTGTTCGTAGTCAGGAGGCAGGAAATCCCTTTGGATCAATTGCTTCATTCTATACCACGTCTGCACCGGTTGCTTTCCTTCTCTATATCGCCTATTCTGCAATCTCTCCCACCAGGCCGAAGCCCCTCCTTTCAATCTACATGCCACTAACCTCACCCTACGATTCTCCGGCACCTCCATATAATCAAAGAAACGATCCACTTCTGCCAGCCAATCTATTAAATCCTCGATGTTCAAATTACCGTTAAAAGAAGGTATATCTACCTTTAATTTGAATTCGCTGGTGTCTCCCTGATCGTAGCCCTGGCGATTCCGGCCATAACCACCTCCACCATATCCTCTCCGCTGTGGTTGCGGGTTTCCGGTCAGCCAATCATCTTCCTCCTCAGAATCCACATCATACTCTTGGACTCTTCGATTCGCAGCGATAGGTCTGTTGATCGGAACGCCAAGAGCAGGGTTTGCCCGGGTCGTACTCCCCTAACGTCTCTATCCCTGTTTGTATTGGTTCCCATTGCGTCAAAACGCTCCACCAGATCATCAAAACACTGTTCGAAGCGTCGGAGTCTCTGATCCATGGTATCCAACACTACCCTTTGAGCCCGCACTTCGGTTCGCAGAGTTTCCACATCCCGAGCAACGTCCGGAACGTGACCGCCTCCTAAACTTCCGTTACCTGACATCTCCACAGGAAATTTTCCTTGCTCTGATACCAACTGACGCAGCGAGTTAGCGTAGAAAGCTTAGAGAATCACTCAAAGAATGAATCTCTCAAACAAACAATGGTTGCGCACAACCACTAAAGGCGAGAAGTCTCTCACGAAATGTATTTCAAGAATAAAATAAGACTTAACCCTAACAACACTACAAAAAGGTTTATATACTCTCCTAAAATTATAAAAAGGAAAAGACGAATCTGCGCGTACACGATCTAAGGCACGACCGTGCTTCGACCCGTGTTAGACTCTGTGACATTTGTTATTCGATACTCCTGGTTGAGACACGGCCGTGCTTCAGGCCGTGTTAGGCACTGTGGGGATTAGTTGTTCAATACCCCTACTCGAGACACGGTCGTGCTTCAGGCCGTGTTAGACACTGTGAGATCTTGTGGTTTGATATCCTTGCTTGAGACACGGTCGTGCTTCAAGCCGTGTTAGACACTGTGAGATCTTGCGGTTTTATACCCTTGCTCGAGACACGGCCGTGTTTCGCCGTGCGCAGAACCCGTGCTCCCAACCGTATGATCCCTTCTTGTATCCCCTCCATCATTAGGTAGTGGTGTTTTCGTCTGACCTTTGTTAAACGTGATTAATTGTATTGTGCCATTGCACTGCTACGACTAATGTAATTTATTTATCTTTTTTTTTTCTTTTCCCTTAAAAGATTTAAAAAATTGCTAAGTAACTTTAGTTCGTATCTCATTGATAAAGCTGAGAGTATTTAGAAAAGAGAATTACTTAAAATATCAATATGGTACCTAAACAACTCTTTAAGTATCTTATTTATCAATATACATTATAATAAAATAAAAAAGAGAAAAATCTACCACTATCATGTCTTAGATTTAATGATGCGACACTCACCACATACTTATACTGTAGTATGAGCATGTAAAGCATATGCTAAATGAATCATCAAATAGTCATAATAATCAATAAATTGAAAATAAAACATAACTAAAATAAAGTTTATCAAACTATTACATATTGAAGCTAAGTCTTTCTCTCATATCTATCCTAGGTCAACCTTCTTTTAGTCACCATCATAGTCAAAACTACTATCGTAATGCCTAGTTCCAAAAAATAAATCATATCTAAGCTCATCGTAAGGATCCAAATCATCTATAGCATCTATATTTAAAAGACACATCCCAGAAAAGGGATGAGTCAAAGTTTAGTATATAATCACCATTGAAAACAATAAAAAAAAAATACAACTTAATTACTAATGCACAAACAATTTAATTTACTTTTGTTTTCTTTTATGAAATATATTAACCATCACAATTTTAACATCTCAATATCTGAAATAACTTATGATTCCTCAATATACTAGAAACCAATATACAAGTACTCCTCTAACACACAAGAAACCATGGTATGGGTACTTTTCAACACCCTAAAAGCAAAATGATGGTCAAGGTACTCTCTACCACCCAATCAACAAATCGTCTCATCTCAAAGTTAATACTGGTATCAACCATTAGCATCATTAGTCCATAGTGACTATACATAAAGGCATCGAGTAACACTTGTAGAACTAGATTACAATCTCCTTCTAGTAGTCTAACTTGCATAACAACAACTAATTGAGTCACGACCCACATATTGCTTACAATAGAATAAGCGCCTAAACTATAGATATCACATCATCCCAAATTGTTGCTCACAGCTACCAATTCGTGATTACCTCTTCTGATATCTTGATACTTCCGATACAACCCTAGCCTAAGTCCAAGTACTCACAAACCAAATTAATGTTTTGATGGCTTTTGGTTCATTTATTTTACCCGCTTATCCCAGTATTCTCCAGCTATGTGCTTCTCGTCAGAGTCATTACAACTCAATGGAAATTGCAAATTCATCCCAAATTCATGCAAACAGTAAATTTTTTTTCAAAAATGAATTCAAACAATGAAATTCATTTAATTGAATTTGATAGGTTTGCTTGTTTTTTCCTTTTTAAATTATCTGATTCAATGTTATTTCTATAGTTTCTTATGTCTGATTCTTCTCTATTTTAAAAATTCACGTAAACTCTGTAACTTGTAGATTTTGATTACGCAAACTTACGCACAAATAGAGAAAAAAAAACCCTCTAACAACTACTTTCCTTTCTATTTTCTTTCAAACACATTCCTTGCGGAACATGTCCGTTTCTAGTAGGCGAAAACCCTAGGATGCAATGTCACCGTATTATAAATTTACACCATTTATCTCTCGAGGGAGCAACCTAGAATGAACCGCATGATGGATCTTGGCCAAGTGCATGAATCGATTTATTGGTCTAACGCAAACGTTGAAGAGACAACGTGAACTAGTCACCGTTTTATTTACTTTGTTTAATCAAATGCCATAAGATATAGAATAATCAACAGGACTTAAGGTCATAAGTCTTTATTCAAAACCAAACTGCAATTGGTAAGCCGTCGATTAGTTGAAAACTAACCAACACATGTCTGTTTGCTTCCACAATTACTTTTCCTGGCTGTCGCTTAATTGAGCCGGTCTTAGGGTTTACAGAAGATTATTAAAATATTAACTTCAAAAGAATCAATCTAATTGCAAGAAATTTCTTGTCATGTGAAGACAATTATTTATTTATTTATTATTTAAAGAATCATGCCACCTTTAGAATGGTCCAAAACTTATCATTTGAGAGACTTTAATACGTCTGATATGATATTAATTCCAACCGAAAGAGTGTATGCATGAATAATAAATAAAAGGGCAACTTGGTTTATCATATATTTAATTTAGAATCTTCCCTTTCATTGTATCCATCAGCATATGCCTTGGTTTTAGTCACTCAAACAAGAAGTGGTAACTATTGAATAAAAATATTTACTATTTATTATGGATGGTGCTAGTTCTTCATATGAATCTGCACGTTTAGAATTTTACTATAAGCAGGTGCTTTTTTTTTTTTTTTTTTATGTGCTAGCCCTAATATCTATATAATAAAAGAATTTTATGGAAGATTTTCCTAAATTATATACATCTCCGTGCATTTATCTACTTTCTCTCTCGGATGATACCTTACATCGTGTGTTGTAAAATGGTTGTATGCAAATTTTCCTTATAAGATTTTCAACGCAGTCCTTTCGTAAAATTACTTAGGGAAAAGTACTGAAAACGTCCATTAATAATCCTTTTTCATGCCAGCAAGGATCAAATACCAATTTGATAAGTGTTTACTATTTTAATTAAAAAATACACGTCATATCATTTTAACTGAGCCATGGACAGATATTTTAGAGGGTTTTTTTTTTCTTTCTTTTTAAGGTGGAAAACTTAAAAGGTATAGAAATTAATTGGAAATGTATAGAAAATGGATGGCTCAAATATATATGTATGTATGTATGTAAAACTTTAGAAGGTAAAAAATTCAAATAGAAAAGTAAGGTTATTTTTATTTTTATTTTTTTTTTGCATTTTTGTCGACTTTGATATATTATGTCATGAGGTAATTATTGATATGCTGAAAGGATAAGTAAACTTCTCTTAGAGGAGTGTTAGTGGATTTTGCCTATTTAAGATCCCTTAAAAAACAGTCCACAATAACATTTGAAAGTGAGTAATAATGGAAATTTACTTAGGATAAGTGCTAAGAGATTCTCTTTTGGATCAGACTCCAGCGATTCCGCAAAAGTTTACTGATTTTACAAGTAAACTATAATTGTTTTAGTCAGGATTCGATGCACCATCATAGTCGCGGGCATATATTCAATGATGCCTCATCTTTTCCACTTATGAGTAACTTTCTTTTGTTTTTTTTTTTTTGTTTTTATTTTCTATCATGCATTCCCTTTTGTGTTAAAACATCTTCTTAAGCTTATCAAGGGTCTTTTAGGAAAGAGGGATGGATTGATAAGACAGAACAAAGTATAATTCCCAACTAATCCTGCCCCATCACTCATACGTTTCATGATTAAATCATTAGTGCTTCATAAATTAGTTGGTGGCCTTTTCCGGTGTCGGAGGTTCCCGACCTATATATTCTTTATATTGGAAAAGAAGTACATGAGTGAAATTGAAAAAAATCTTATTGATATATAAATTTTAATAGAATTTTGATATATATAATTTATATAAAATACAAATAATTTATATATATAAGAATTACAAAAGTCTCCCACCTACTTAAATCTACATTTAAATTTTACAATACTAATTATAGGTGTTTCTCAAAATATGATACCCCAACAATGCTAACTATAAGCCTATACTGGAGTAAGAAGTAAGAAATGGCATATTAGGAAACTTCTAGGACAAAATTATTAAAAAAAAAAAAAGCCAAAATTCATAGGGCTTAGTTGATCACCAAGGTCTCCATGTAAACATCCAAGCTCATTGGTTGCCTAGTTCTTTTTTTGGTGATTGACAATTGTGATCTACAGAAATCATGAATGAAAAATGTCTAACTCTGTTATTGGTGAAGAGAAGAAAATGAAAATATCAAGTTTTTATTTGTTATGTTAGTTATAACTTGGTATTTATACTAAAACCTATATACAAGCCTAACCAATGACAAAATTACACACGGACCAACTGATAAATACAACTAAAATTACCACTATAAATAATATTCATATGCCCCCCTCAAGTTGGAGCTTCTTGTAAGCCTAACTTGGCACACAAATCCTTATGATGTATAGATCCTAAAGACTTGGTAAGAAGATCGGCTATTTGAAGATAAGAAGAAACATAAAAAGGTTGAAGAAATCCCAATGTAACATGATCTCTAATAAAATGAATATTAATGTTGATATGCTTGGTTTAACCATGGAGATAAGGATTGTTAGCAATCAATAAGGCTAACTTATGTCCCCCAAAACCATGCATTAATCTATGAGACTTGTGTTTCTTTCTTATTCATAACCTATCAGCACAAGTTTGAGCTTGACTTTTGGAGGAATAAGATACTCGTAAAGAATTTTTTGCATTTTTTAGAGTTGTAACATATACCTGGTGATTAGAGTCTTAGCTCATATATAATCAAATTACAAGATATTATAAAATCCGAAATCAAATCAAAATCTAAAATTTCAAGCAATCGACTAAGTTGACGCTAGGTGGTCAAATAATCGATGCGCAAGGTAGCCGATTGACTATGGATGGCTGACAATTGGCTGTAGGCACAGTAGCGATTGTTAAAAACATATAAAACTTTATTCAATGTTGCTTAATCATATGCAGCAGCGGAAGCAAAATAGATCCTTTATATACCTCTAGCAATTGCAAAGCAAATAGGTGTCCTGCTCGGTGGAGAATGATTTTGCGCCTCGGTTACGGTTGGTGCTTCTAAACCTTAACTCACTCAATATAGATGGTGTATTTTCTGTAGTGGTGAGCAGGATTAGGGACCCCGTAATTCTCTTATTTATAACTCATTCCATTAATGAGTTGTTCCACAAAATTAGGAATTATTTGGAACATATCTTTCCTGATATAGTGGGATTTATTATTATTCCTGATTTAGTGGGATTTATTGTTCCCGATTTAGTAGGATAATATTGTTCCTAATATTATGGGATTCATGGACCATATCTTGAGGTTATTTGTTTTCAATTAAAAAGGAAAGAGAATAACCAATATTCTCCCACTTGGTCCATGTACTCCATAATTTATCTTAATGAGAAACAAAATTCATGAATCATGGTGATAGGTCCTCTAATGACGAGTATTATCTCCCATGTATTACAATGCATTGTGCTTCTCAATCCCATAGAACTTGATGAATAAACCCAATGTTCATTCTGGGTCCAAACTTAATGATATTTCTCAAAATACATGAATAAACAAATGTGTACACAAGGCTAAATGAGAAAACATCAACTGAATAAGAGTTTCATTAACATTAAACATAATTAAAGATTACATTATGGAACCAAGTCCCATTCTCATCACATGATCCTTAAAACTCTTTAATTGCATCCCTTTAGTTAAAGGATCAGCTATCATTAACTCAGTGCTAATGTGCCCGATGACCACTTTCTTTTCCTTAACACGTTCTCTTATGGCTAAGTACTTGATGTCGATATGTTTACTTCGACTACCACTCTTATTGTTCTTAGCCATAAATACAGCAGCTGAGTTATCACAGTACAATCTTAATGGCCTAGAAATAGAGTCGACAATACTAAGCCCAAATATAAAACTCTTTAACCATACACCATGTGAGGTAGCCTCAAAACAAGATATGAACTCGGCCTCCATCGTGGAAGTAGCAGTCAAGGTCTACTTTGCACTTCTCCAAGATACGGCCCCACTGGCAAACATGAAAACATAACCAGATGTTGATTTACGTGAATCAACACAGCCAGCAAAATCCGCATCGGAGTACCCAACAACCTCCAGACTATTGGTTCGTCTATATATGAGCATATAACTCTTTGTCCCTTGAAGGTACCTCATTACCTTCTTTGCAGCTCTCCAATGGTCAATACCTGGGTTACTCTGATATCTTCCTAGTATCCCAACAGCAAATGCAATGTCAGGTCTGGTACAGACCTGAGCATACATCGGGCTTCCAACAACTGAAGCATATGGGATGTTTCTCATTTGTTCCTGCTCAAGCTCATTTTTAGGACATTGACTTAAGCTGAATTTATCAACCTTTATAATGGGTGCTAAACTTGGTGAACAATCTTTCATCCGAAATCTCTCTAAAACTTTATTGATATAGGTTTCTTGAGACAAACCTAAAATGCCTTGAGATCTATCCCTATGGATCTTAATGCCAATGACATAAGATGCCTCACCCATATTCTTCATATCAAAGTTCTTTGAGAGAAATTGTTTCACCTCATATAGCAAACCCTTATTATTGGTTGCAAGTAAAATATCATCCACATATAGTACAAGAAAACAAATTTTACTCCCACTGACCTTTTGGTATATACATTGATCCATCATGTTTTCTTCAAAGCCAAATGAAGTGATGATATCATGGAATTTCAAATACCATTGACGAGAGGCTTGTTTTAATCCATATATGGATTTATTAAGCTTGCAAACCAAGTGCTCACCTTCACTAGAAGAGAATTCTTCAGGTTGTTTCATGTAAACCTCTTCCTCTAGATCTCCATTAAGGAAAGTCGTTTTCACATCCATTTGGTGCAACTCCAAATCAAAGTGTGCAACCAAAGCCATCATTATACGAAGGGAATCTTTCTTAGACACAGGAGAAAATGTCTCTGTATAATCAATTCCTTCCCTTTGAGTGAATCCTTTAGCAACGAGTCTTGCTTTATGTCTCTCAATGTTGCCTTGTGAGTCTTTCTTAGTTTTGAAGACCCATTTGCATCCAATGGCTTTTACACCATCAGGCAACTTGACGAGATTCTAGACTCTGTTAGATGCCATTGAATCCATCTCATCTTTCATGGCATTATGCCACAAGTTCGAATCCTTAGAACTCATGGCCTATGAAAACGACTCAGGATCATTTTCGGCTCCAATATTATAGTCACACTCTGGTAGATATACAACATAGTCACTAGGAATTGCTGATTTCCTTACTCTAGTAGATCTTCTCAATGCTGTATCAACATTCTCCTGAGGGGCAGGATCACATTGTTCAGCTGGTTGTTCAACAGCTTCGGGTATCTGTTGAACTTCAACATCTACTAAATCAGGATTGACAGCTTGTGGTACCTCGGGGACTGGATCTTCAACACGCATTTGTGCTGGAGGCGTGTTGTTAACAACAATCAGTCCACTGCTCGAGGCGTCATACCGGGCATCTGAATAATCTTTCTCAAAACCAATGCCTTGAGATCGATCGCTCCCACTGATCAAGTCATTCTCAAGAAATTTTGCATTTCTTGATTCCACAAACCTAGTACTATGAGATGGACAATAAAATCTATATCCCTTAGACCTTTCGGCATATCCTACGAAATACCCACTAATAGTCCTTGGGTCCAACTTCTTCTCATGTGGATTGTAGACTCTTACTTCAGACGGACATCCCCAAACACGTACATGTCGTAAACTCGATTTCCACCCTTTGAATAATTCAAACGGCGTCCCTTGGACAACCTTGGTTATAACTCGATTCAATATGTACACAGCCGTTTTAAGAGCTTCATTCCACAAGAAGTCAGGAAGCTTGGAGTTTGCAAGCATACTCCGCACCATGTCCAATAATGTTCGGTTTTTCCTTTCAGCTACTCCATCTTGTTAAATCATCAAATTATTTAGGTATTATCAATACCTCTTAGATCCATCTTGCACAAAGTATCTTCGGCCAAGATATGTGATATCTCCATTGGGGTTGAGTATGCATATGTTTGTTAACATAGACAGACTTACTCCATAGGTAGAGGTTTTAAAATTTCAAAATAAAAAATCTATCTTATTAATAAACCACTTAGAAATAATATTATGTCAACTTTGCCGCTTCTAATATTGTTAAACTTCTAGTTTTTCTTATTTTTTAACTTAAAAATATTATTTTTGTCATTTAATGCATAAAATAGTAATAATATCATACTTTTGAAATTAGAAGTCCAATACAATCATGGTGTATTCTTGAAATGTTGCATGAGAATGAAGATCTTATATCTTGAGATTCATGGAACCAAGGTATCTTTAAAATTATTATTTCTAAAATTTTATAAAGTTATCTTCTTAAAATATTATTACGTATAAATAATGGTTAAAATAATAAAAAATAAATAAAACTACGATAATATTATAAAACATTTTAAAATTTTAGATAATCTTGATCATTAATTTATAATTTTGAGGAACTTTAAATAAATAAATAAAAAGTAATTTTAAAAGATGAAAAGTGGTCATTCCATTACAAAAACTGCAGGCATAACTTTTCCAAATTTTATCTAACGATTGGCCAATGAAAAGGCAACTTTTCCTAAACGATAATGCAAGATAACAAGACCGGCAACTATGGTCTGACGGGAAATCATAAATCTTCAAAAGCTTGCGGGATTAGACCACTACAAATATTTTAATTCAATGAAAGATGAAACAAGGTATGGAAGTTTCCTTTTGAGGGGGTGAGGATTCATTGTATTTTGAGTAGTACCAAGAACCAGCCAATGTCCGTGAGCTTGATCATTTTGACCAGCTACGTGCATTTTCTCTTGTCCGTTTGCTTGATTCGTGCCTGGGGCTATTTGCTAATATGCCACAAATGGACCAAAAGCAAAGCAAAGACCAATAAAAAGGAAGTTTCCTTGGTTGAATCTCATCGCACGTTTACTGCGTTAAAATAATTTAAAATAGAATCATCATTTCAAGGTTCAATTTCCATTCATACATCTAGATACCACTTTGAAAGCTAAGCTTATGGTCGCTCAGCCATTCCAATTTTAAATAGTGTTTCGATTCCAGATTCCAAGTGGAGAAATCACAATCCTATTTTGCCTTTGAAAAAAATAAATTACAAATTTTAACTGTGGTTTTAAGCTAAAACTCATGTTAAGCATATATATCTTTCGTTTAAATATATGTTATATATACATACATGTATGTTTACATAAGTATACATATATTCATATCTCATTAACTTTTATATACTATACATACTTATAATATATTATTTGTATATAGAATTATATAGTTTGTACGATATATCATTAAATGTATGCTATGTTGTATATAGTATGCATTGCATTGAATCTATTATATAAATGTATTATATATTTATCATTTAAAGAATTTATATAGAAAGGTTCTGTAGAATATTATCTAATAAATATTTTTTTTTTGCTATATGATAGATAGTATGCATTACAACTAATCATGGTATAACAACAATATGCATTTACTATAGCAAACATTTATACATGTATATATATGTATGTATATGCATGTCTTTACGCTACATATGTAAGCACATATTTAAATTTATTATACTATATTATATGATATACATTATTTCAGTACATATGTTATTTCAAATATAAAGTTCACGTAAATTAAGTTTAAATGAAACATATATAATATAATATAATATAATATAGATAGCATTTCTAGGTTATATATTAAGGTATATTTCATAACATATTAATATATAACCTAGAATTGCAATCTATAATATATTATATTATATATGAATGATGTAATACTATGTGATATGTGTGTATTGTAGTATTAAATATATTACATCGATATTGGGTTATGTTATATATACATACATACATATATATATATATATATATATATATATATGTATGCTACATTTGTAAATTTAAGAATGAGAACTTTTTCTTAAAAAAAAAAAAAAAAAACTGTTATTACCATGTTGGAAGTAAGTTTTTGTACATCAATGTCTCACACTAGATATAGCTTTTTCAGCTAAAAAGAAGTTTTTGTACATCAATGTCTCACACTAGATATAGCTTTTTCAGCTAAAAAGAATAAATTCTCTAGCAAAAGTCTCTAGATTTTTGCCTAACGTGATGCACCATGGCTTTCAATTTTTGCATCAATCCTTAGACTCATCAAACTAAGTAGAATGCTTCCCATTTTGCCTAACACTTATCTATGAGCTAGTTGATAACCAAGTTTGAGTTTGTTTCAATTATGATATTTGATTATTTTAGTTGATGACAAAATTGTAGCTTATGCTCTATAGCCGATAACTCTATTAGTTCAATGTCCCTATATTCTGATAAAAGACCAAAGCAGCAACAAATTCTACCTTTATCATCACGCATTAGTTCACCTATTGCAGCTTTATTGCACGATAAAGATCCATTCATATTTAACTTGAAACCCATGGTAGGAGGATACCAAGCAAAATACGTCAGTTGAGTTGGGTTTCTTTTGATTTTCATGTTAAAATTATATCTCAAGTGTCTTAATTGTTTCTGATCACTCTCGAAACCACTCACCATTGTATCCATATCCACCTACATCTTCATTAGAGTTGAGTTCTAATTCCTTTTGTTGTCATGTTTGGCTTTAAATCTCACATACCATATATTCCATAATATTGTTGTAATCACTACTAACCTGAGATCTTCTTTTTTTTTTTTTCAGCCTTTTCCTGCACCATCCTATAAAAGTCCTAAAACTACTGAATCTGCTGATCATTGGGAGATTAAACCATTTAGAAGCTTCTTTCCATATGTTAAGGGGAACTAGGCATCTAATGAAGCAATGCTCAACCAAGTCTTCATATTTTTGACACATCCAACACCTTGAGCAAAGTTGTATCCCCCTTCTCTCTAGTGCATCATTCATAGAAATAGCATTGTTTGTAATTTTCATCATGAAAAATGAAATCTTTTCCTCTATTGGTTCTTCTCACGGTAAGCATTCCATGTAGCTTTTACTCAAGAATTTGCCATCGTTGGCTTGTCTCAAAAAAGCAATATCAAGTTGGTCCATGGAAATGGGAATTTCACCTATTTGCTTTACTAACCTGTTGTCCATGCTTTGTGCTAGCTTATTTTCGTTCCATTTTCCATCTAGAATGTAATCTGCTACCCACTCATGTGCTAAGTTTGTACATGGTAGTAAATAGTTCAAAGGTTTACCATTAAACCAAGCATCATGCCAAAAATTGATTTCACCCTTGCCAACTCCAAATATTACATCTTTTTCTACAATATCTCTTGCTCTTAGTAGTTGTTTCCATACTTTAGAGTCCGATGTTTTGGTTTAGACCAAATTTGGATGTGTTTCTTTAACATATTTTCCATGGAAGTTATTGGAGAGCAAGGATTTGTTTATTCTAAATAGCCACCATGGCTTGATATCTTAAACTAATACAATGTCATTCAGCTTCCTAATACTAGTTCCACATCCACTAATAGGGCAATAAAGTTTCTTCCACTTTACCCAATGTATTGGCTTTGCTCTTTGTTCATTCCTCCAAAAGAAATCTGCAAACAATCTTTCTAAATTCTTCAGTACACACTTGGGGGGATTATGAGATTGAAGCGTGTAAAGTGTTATAAAGTATAGAATGCTTTTTAGTAAAGCTAGTCTCTCTCATTCCAATAACCATTTATTAGCCTAACTATGAATTTTGTTATTTATCTTCTGAGTCATATCTATATATAGTTCTATGCTTCTTCTACAAACTATTAGATAACTCCTCAAGTAATTCATAAGAAACTGCAAACAATCTTTCTAAATTCTTTAGTACACACTTGGGGGGATTATGAGCATGAAGCATGTAAAGTGGTATAAAGTATAGAATACTTTTCAATAAAGCTAGTCCACCTCCTTTCAACAACCATTTATTCTCCTAACTATGAATTTTGTTATTTATCTTCTAGTCATATCTATATATAGTTCTTTGCTTCTTCTACAAACTATTAGATAACTCCTTAAGTAATTCATAAAAAAGGTGCCCTCTAAAATTTTAAAATTTGCTTTGCATAGTGGACCAACATTGTGATAGATTTCAAATCTATATAAAAAGCACTTTTTCTCATATTTATCAAAGAATGAGACTTATTTAACAAATATAAGTTTATATCTATTTCATTATAGTATAAACATGCGCAAACTAAACAAGCTATTAGATTGGAATTTGTAATCCTTTGGTTATTAGAGGTATAGTTGTTGCTTTGGAATTGTACGTATATGTTGAGGTGTTGCTCATACTCCCCTACGACACTAGAGGGTTTTTAGGATTTAATCCTATTTTTTTTCATTAGTAGTTTGAGCTTAAGCTTATGAATAGCTATTACTATATATTATTTTTTTCGCTTGTAATTAAGAAAATGTAATGAGAGATATGATGTGCTAATTATAGTAGAATCCTTTACTGAACGTAACTTTAGTTTAAGGGTGAACTAGGACAAAACCTAGTGTTTTGATTTTTTTTCCCTTTTTTAAACTTTACTTTGTTATTATATACCGATCGTAATAGTATAATTGTCGAGAGAAGTGTTTTGACACTTGTACCACATCAAAGATGTCTGCATAATTTTAGCAGTTTCTTCATGTGCATTAGTAGGAAATTTATGGACTATTCAGCTTTGAGAAATTTGTAGATTGATAGCTGAAGATAAATTACATTTTGAAATCATTTTAGAAATTTTTTTAGGGAATAATTTCTATGCGATAAGTAGGCAGGTCTTTGGAAAGTTTTTATTTATTTGTTTATTTTTACAAAAGAAAAGGATGGCTTTTTGATACACTAGAAGTCAGCAGATTTAAATCTATAAAATATAAAGGAAGTATAAAAAATATATATATGAAGATTATTACCTGAATATAGCAACCCCTCAGTAGTTTACAACACAAAATCAGTTCATGTCATCCCAAAATGGATGACCATTGAAGTCATGGAAGCGTTTGTCCAAATCATACAGCCATAGAAATACTCATTCGGAAAAAAGGATCCTTCGAGTGACAAATAGCACGTAAGTCCAGCAGACATCTTAATTAATCTAATACAGTAAAATATCTCATCGGATAACCACATGTCAGTTGTCATGTATAGTGAGCCGATCAAGCAATTGACAGAGCCGTATCCTAATCCTAGATTGTTGGTTTACAGCTTTGTATACCGTATCCTACGTTAGAAACAGATACTAATAACAATCATTTCTCTTTGATCTTTCAGCCAAGGTTTTTAATCATCAATATAGCTAAAGTTGAGTATCGTAACGAACTTAACATTATATTAAATGAGCTAATTTATCTTAATCGTTATAGAATAAGTTGAGTTTTTTCTTACTTTTATTATATCAACTCTTCAAATATATGATTTTGGCTTTGTTTGTCTGCCCTTTGCCTAAATCATTCGTCTATATTCCTTATTCATCATGAGTTAGTGCATTAAATAAAAATAGTTCTAACCTACCCGGCTCGGTATTTAACTTAGGCTAATAGATCAGCACACTCAGCGCACTCAAGTTTCTTGTATTATCCAGTTTGGCTATTTCGGCTTGGCTGCCTAGCTGGCAAGTCAATGTAGCCATAGATCAGCTTTGAAAAGATAGCTTCATACTCAAGTGAAACTATTATTTTGTCAAGATTTAATATCTAGATTTTTGCTTGTATTGAGTCATTGTACCTAGATCGATATAAGTCATGGGTAGGTAGATTATTAGTGTCACTCGCACTTTCATTTAACTTTTAGTTAGTAGTTTCATGATGTAATCATTGACCATATTTTTCCATACGATGTCTACCATAAATTAGGAACCCAAAAGGAAAAATACAAATATACAGCTTTTCCTTTACTAGCTTTTCTTTTCAGTATTAACATTTTATTTTTTTTATTTAAATCTTTAATATTTTTCAAAATTTTATAAAAATTAACTTGAGCCAATTTCGTCAGATTTTTCATCCTTCTTCAACAGGTATTGGCTATAATAATAAATTTGATAAAATAATATTATTAAATTTAAATAAAATGATAATAAAAAACTAATAAAAAGAAAAAAGAGAAAAATACCCAAGAAAAATAAAAAATTTCCTTAACCTTAACTAGCTACCCCAAGATCATTATTTTTATTTAAATGAATATTAGCAATCATACGACGTAATTACTATGATGGGTAGTCACCTACTTTTATTGGTAAGTGGCACAATTTAATTAACATGATGAACGGCTACCCATTAACTTTATTGTAGATTAAAAAATAATTGGAAATTTAATAAAGTTGATGTAATTATACCTTTATAAAAGGTTGAAAAATATGAGGATACTGACTTCTCACCGTACACATCAAATACTGCTTTTAGAGGAAATACCCCACTTAAAAGATTTGTGATACCTTTTGCTCCATGATCTTATTTGGTGAAAAATCGCTCATTTTTCTATACCTTGTTTGAATTTCAGTTGTTCTCGTTGAAAATGTTGAATCACAAGTTGTTCAGACAAGATTTTTGTATTTGAGAAATACCCATTTGGGCGGTGGCTGTCAAAGGAAGTTGTCCCATATGTGATGATCTGCTCCAGTGGTTGGTATTTAGTCTGATCTGAATAGTGTGACTTATGAGCAACATAATAATGGCTTAAATAAAGGAAAAAAATCAGACCTTTTATGCTCTTGGGGGATGGATCTGGACCAAGTTGATTTGAAGGAATGTAGCTGCTCTGACAAAGTGATGCTGAGGTACAGAGATATACAGATGCAGAAGGGAAAAGCTCCACTTGCTCGACTTGCCACTAGAAATTTATTGAGGATTCCCAAAGGTTTTTCTAATTAAGTTTCAAATTTGGCACCTTGATTAGTAATACTAAATCTAAGCATCGAAAGAAACTGAATCTTGAACCCACGAGATCCTGTATGACTGGTAGATTCTAAGATGGTAATTACATAATAGTCTACAAGTAAATTTAGCTAACCGCGAACTCATACCAGCAACTCTAGTTAAAACATAGGAAATCGCTTAAATTGTAATGTGGGAGTATAGATTAGTGTTGCATGCTACATAGATAATCAATCATCACAGGATTCCCAATAAGTAAAATTTTACTTGCAATCCTAATTGTCGAGTCTAATTTTTAATTTTTTATTTACATTCCTAACCCGATTTACATTAGATCCTATACTCACCTAATATAAATCATCGGCTTAAACTAAGAATTTTATTATTTATTTAGAGTCGCCACCCAATTGAAGTTGAAAAAAAAAATTATTGAATTAGAACTAATTGAGTGGATTAATTCTAATTTAGACAATTAGTCAACGAAATCTCCTTTTTTATTTTTATAAATGAAAAAAAAGAAGAAGAAAGAAAAACCAGAGGTTCTCGATTCTGAGGCTAACCTATTAAAACCCTAAAGTTACCACCTTATCCTTCTAAAATATAAATCATATCCCGACATCTTTTCTTTATTATTATTTTATAAGACAAGAGCATATTTAAAAATGATAGAATAATTATGCTGATAATGGTTTGAAAAATGATTTTTTTATTTCTTTTTAGAGTTACCTCATAAGAATACATACGTACCCGCTATTCAGGATCAAACAAGTCGTAGTTCGCTTTTCATGAAAAAACTTTAGTGGATTAGTTTAAATTTTAATTGTGAAAATATGTCTAGCTTTCGTTCATTATCATTTTCAAGATTTTAGAAAAAATCTAAGCTTAAGTTTTATTATTTTATTTTCTAAAAATTTAATTTAAGAAAAACCAATTTTGGATTTATTTTGAAAAAGGATTTTTCTAAGTGATAAAACGATCTATTATTAATTCATGTTATTATCCCAACTAATTATTTAATTTTAAAATATTTATTTTTTTCTCATTAATATTTTTTTTTTTAAATTTTATTATTTATTATTATTTTTATATTAAACTAAACATATCTATTTAAAAAAAAAAACTAATTAAAACCTTAGCATTTTTTATTTTATTTTTAGCATTATAAATTTCTAATAAAATAAATCCCTAAAAAAATAAGGATAAATAAAAAAATTCGGCAAAATCGACTTACCTGGATGCGGGTCGGATCGGGTCGGTCGGGTAGAGTCGAATCTAGTCGAATCGCACGGCGGTCAGAGGTCCTTGTCGGCAGCGTTCCGGCATCCGTTTCTATTAATTAAGGGGGTTTCCAAAGCTTTTGATGACGAGGAACCCAATGGTGGTGGTGGTTTTCTTCAAAATCGCCTCTAGATGGTAGTTCGATACTTGATTGGCAGTCGTGGTATGGGAACTCCGGCGACCTATGTGTTTTCCCCCTTTTTTCTCTCTTATGATCAATGCCTTTGCTTCCCCACGTCGTGCTCTATTTATAGGCACTAGAAATCGAGCTACATAAGCTTGAATTTCATCCAATTAGCACGAATCAAATCTTCAATTGAAACCCATCTCTGATTTTCTTTGATTTGTTTAAATCTTTGATTTTGTTGCAATTTGATTCTAATTGGATAATGTTTATTTTATTTCATTTAAAGATTTAGTGGATTTGTATAAAAAATCACATCAAAACGGTCGGATTTCGATTTTCCACAGTCGGCAAGCGTTTCGGACGGAGGTTAAAGACTACCACACTCTCGGCGCGTGCGCTCCCTCTATCCAATCAGATGCTACCACGTATTCTAAGTAAATGAAAAAAATTGCAAAATGCGGATTTGCGTCCCCCGCGATTCGATCCCCTAACTTCGCACCCCCCCCCCCCCCCCCCCCCCCCGCCCGCACACACACACACATAGGGCCATGGTTCGGACTAACTGGGCTAGCCTAATTCTCGGTTTATTTATTTTTCGCAAATTACATATATGTGATGCAATTTTTATTAATTTTATATTATTTTGAAATTCTAAAAATTTGTAAAAATTATTTAAGCCCTTTTATTATTATTTCTACTATTATTTTCCAAAATTAGGATATTTTTTCTTTTATTTTCCTTTATTTATGCTAAATAGAAGAAAAAAATAAAAAAAAATTGAAAATTGAACATTATTAATGATTAAGGGGCAAAAATGAGGTGTTTACAGCTGCCCCTCTTCATAGTAAAGTTTGAAAAACTTAACTACAAAGACAAGAAAGACGTCATTTTTTGCCGACGGACTAAGTGGATAACGCCATAGCTGACTGGTTATCTGAACTTGGTTTTAGTAGGGAAAATGCTCCATGAGCTAATAATCCCACAAATGCTTTGTAATGATTAATACTGCTTGGGGAATGATCTTAAACAATCTAACAACCTAGAGTAAGATATCATATAGAAAAGTGCTTTATGGGCTAACTAATCGATGGTAGGAAACATCTTAGAGATTGTTTAGGAACGTGTTATTGTGAGTGGATTGACTGATAATAGGAAGTGTCCTACAGGACTAGCGACCATAAAGAAGAGTTTGTTTATGGAAGCGCTCTTATGAGTTGGCCACCTGATAACAGAAGTGTGTGGCAAGACTATCGACTGTTGGAGAAGAAAGGTTCTGGAGGAGTGCTCTCATGAGCTGACTCGTCAATATTAGGAAGTGTTTTATAGGACTAAAAACCTTAAAAGGGGATAATCTAAAAAAGTGCTCCTATTATCTGAGATGATAGTGTTGCGTTTCATTTAGACTTGCAACCCTAAAAAGAAATTATCTAGAAAAGTTCTCTTATGAGCCAACTAATCGATAACTAATCTAGAAAAGTGCTCTTATGAGCTAACTAATCGATGATAGTGTTGCGTCTCATTTAGACTTGCAATCCTAAAAAGAAATTATCTAGAAAAGTGCTCTTATAAGCTAACTAATCGATGATAGTGTTGCGTCTCATTTAGACTTGCAACCACAGGGGAGGATATCTTAGGAAAGTGCTCCATTGTGGGCTGACTTTAGGTTATTGTATTTGGGAAAATGTCTCGTTGCAGGTTGACTTTAGAAAAATATATCTAAGAGAGTGCCCCATTGTGGGCTGACTTACCTAACATTTCTAAAAATGCTTCTAGAGAATTGGTCAAATGATCAATAAGAGGCTTCTTTTAGACTACTTAACTTAGAAGATGTGATTCATGATGAATGATGGTTATTTACTTTAAATGCTTACCAGTTTATCGCGGATAGCAACCAAACAACCGAACATTTGTGCTAGTTTGCTCCTTTTTTGCTTACTCTTGCTTCAAAACAGGGTTGAGGGCCTTTATGTACCTCCTTTTTTTTCTGAGCATGGCTCTTGTGATTGTAGTCTTATCCTATTAATGTACTAGGTTTAATGCTAAAAAATAGGTGGAATTATATCACCAAACCCATTGAGATTTATTATCATTTCAAATGTTCATTATTCAATGTGAGGCTATGGGTAGTGTGTATATGACAGTTTGGTCAAGATAATCGATCATTCAGAAATATTAACTTTGCTTGTAGAAGGAATGATAACTAGACTCAACGAAATTTATACTGAATATTAACATTTATGAACCTTGGCAAAATTTCAATTTTCTTGCCTAAGGATAGTACATCTTAACAGCATCTATATTAATAGGGTCTCTCAATTCTAAATCATCCATCTGAGTTAATATTAAAGCTCCTCCTAACAACACCTTTTTTTCAATATATGGACCCTTATAATTTAGGGTAAACTTCCCCTTTGAATCTTGAGCATTTGGGAGAACTTTCTTTAGCACCGGATTTCCTTATTTAAAACATCTAGGTCTCATTTTCTTGTTGAATGCTTGGGTCATTCTTTGTTGGTAGCATTGGCCGTGACATAACATAGTGAGTCTTTTTTTGTCCATCAAATTCAGCTAATCAAGCCTCTTCTTTACCCAATCCGATTCATCTAACTACGCTTCTGATAGGATCTGAAAGGATGGTATTTCGACTTTAATTGGCAAAATTGCCTCAATACCATATACTAGAGAATACGGGGTAACTCCAGTAGATGTTTAAATTGAGGTTCTGTAAGCTATGAGGGCGAATGGCAACATCTCATGCCAGTATCTGTAAGTGATTGTCATCTTCTTGATAATTCTTTTGATGTTCTCGTTGGCTGCTTCTACTGCCCCATTCATCTGAAGTCGGTAAGGAGTCGAATTTCTATGGCTTATATGGAACTGTTGACACAAATCCGTCATCAACCTGTTGTCGAGGTTGGTGCCGTTGTTGGTGATAATTGATTCAGGAACTCCATATCAGGCTATTATGTCCCTCTTCAGGAATCGGACTATTACCCCTTTTGTGACACTGGCATATGATGAAGCTTCTATCCATTTGGTGAAGTAATCAATGGCTACCAGTATGAATCTATGACCATTGGATGCCTTTAGAGTGATTAGCCCAATGATGTCGATTCCCTACTTGGAGAAAGGCCATGGTGTAAACAATGAATGAAGTTCTTTAGGTGAGACATTTATTCAGTTTGCATAAACTTGACACAAGTGACAGTGCTTGACATATTTGATGCAATTTGATTCTACTGTTAACCAATAGTAGCCCATTCTCATGATTTTTCGGGCTAGCATGTATCCGTTCATATGAGATCTACATACTCATTCATGCACTTCTTTCATCAGTTCGCATGCCTCTTTTTTATCCACACATCTTAGCAATGTGGTGTCAGGTGATCTTCTATAAAGCACAGGCCCATTTAATAAGAAATGACTTACTAATCTTCTGAGTGTTCTTTGGTCATTTTTGTTAGCTATTTCAGGATATTTACCTTCTTGGAGGAGAGTTTTGATATCGTAATACCAAGGCTTATCATCTTGTGCTTTCTCGATTACTAGACAGTAGGTGAGCCGATTTTCAATTTCTATTTTCAGTGGTTGAACTTCGGCTCCTTCTATTATCTATATCATAGATGCTAGTGTAGCAAGGGTATCTGCAAACTGATTTTGAGTCCTTAGGATGTATGTGAAGGTAACTGCTTTGAATTCGTCGATTAGCTCTGTCAAAAGTTGATGGTATGGTACCAATTTGGGGCCTTTAGTTTTGTATTCCCCTCGTGTTTGTAATATGATGAGTGAAGAATCTCCGTATACTTCTAATTCATAGATTTCCATGTAGCAAGCCATTTTGAGGCAGAGGATGCATGCCTCATATTCCGCGATATTATTAGTATATGGAAATGTGAGTCTCGTTGCTGAAGGGAATTGTGTTTCTTTTAGTGATATTAGTACTGCCCCGATCCCACAACCGAATATGTTGGCAGCTCCATCAAAGAACATCTTCCATTTAGGGCTTTGGTCTGTCCCGTAGTTTTTTGTTAGTTCACCCCTTGCTGTTAATATATTTTCATTAGGGAATTGGGCTTGTGATTCTCGGAGATCTCACTCAATTGGGTGTTCTACCAACTGATCGGCTAAAGATTTCCCTTTTATCGAATTTTGATTTATATGCGTGATATCAAATTCTAATAAGAGCATTTGCCATTTAGAGATTTTCCCTAACAAAATGGGTTTCTCTGCCAAGTACTTCAAAGGATCGTGTCTTTTTAGCAACTCAATAAGATAGTAAAGGGTGTACTGCCTTAACCGGTGCATGACCCAAATCAAAGCACAACAAGTGCTCTCTATTTTAGAGTACCTTTGTTCCTCATCTGTGAACTTCTTACTTAGATAGTATATGGAATGTTCCCTTTTCTCTCCATCTTTCTGCCCCACACACACCCTATGCATTCAGGGAGTATCATGAGGTACAAGGATAAGGGTTTTCCTTGTTTTGGAACTATCAAGACTAGGGGATTTGTGAGATAGTCTTTAATCGTTATGAATGCTTCTTCGCATTCATCATCTTATTCTACCGTAGCATTCTTTTTCAGTAGATGAAATAGTGGATGACATTTATCTGTGAGCTATGAGATGAAACGGCTATGTAATTTAATCTTCCTAGCAGGCCTCTCACCTCCTTCATAGTGCGCGGAGATGGTAGTTCCAATATGACTTTTACTTTGTCAGGGTCGATTTTAATGCCTTCTCGGCTTATGACAAACCCTAGCAGCTTGCCTGTTGTAACCCCAAAAGTACACTTTTCAGGATTTAACTTGAGCTGAAACTTTCTCAATCGCTTGAATAATTTCCTTAGGATAACCGCATAGCTTTCTTCTCCCTTAAACTTAGCTATCATATCGTCAA
Source organism: Laguncularia racemosa (assembly GCA_037954665.1). Classification (NCBI taxonomy): domain Eukaryota; kingdom Viridiplantae; phylum Streptophyta; class Magnoliopsida; order Myrtales; family Combretaceae; genus Laguncularia; species Laguncularia racemosa. The sequence continues at coordinate 352,420 of JBBMOL010000094.1, read as the reverse complement.
CGTATACTTCAATTTCTCGATGCATCATGTCATGAAGTATTGCGACCATAGCTCTCTGATACGTTGCCCCGGCGTTCTTCAAACCAAAGGGCATAACTTTGTAACAGAAAGTTCCCTATGTTGTGATAAAGGTTGTTTTAGTTTTATCTTTTTCAGCCATTTTTATTTAATTATATCCTAAGAAACCATTCATAAATGAGAAGATATGGTTCCCTGCGGTATTATCTACCAGCACGTCAATGTGAGGTAGAGGGAAATTATCTTTTGGCGTAGCTTGATTTAAGTCTTGGGAGTCTACGCACACTCGCACTTTCCCATTCTTCTTTAAAACGGGGACTATATTTGCTACCCATTTTGGGTAGTCTGATACCTCAATAAACCCCACCTCTAGTAGTTTTTTTCTTCCTCTTTGATCTTTAATAAGATGCCAGGCTTAAACCTTCTCAATTTTTGTTTTTTAAGTTTGACATCTTCTCTCGTGAGAACCTTGTGAACTACTATTAACTGGTTGAGTCTTGGCATATCACCAAACGACTAGGCAAATACATCCGCATATTCAATCATAAACTCGATTATCTCACGCTTTTGCTCGTCACTCAAATTAATCCTAATCTTGAGGTTTTTGGGTTCCTCTGTGCTTCCTAGATTTACTGTCTCCATCAGCTCGTCGATTAATATTTTACTTTGTTCATGTTTTTTCCAACTTTCTTGTATTATTTCGTAGTCAAGGACATCGCTTCCAACGGCTAACCCAGCAGTGTCGAAAATGATGTCGATGTTTTCATTACTTACCTGCGCGAAATGTCCCTAACGTTCGATAGTAAGGAATCTATAGGTAAAGTGAAGCGACAACGTATGTATATAAGCAAAAGAGATAAACTACAATTTATTGAATTTGAAGAATAATAATCGCAATGGAAATCTGTTTAATAATTGTTCCCTATCCTTGAACTAACCTAGTGCTATTAATAGGATAGCAGAACCAATTTTTAAGAGCTGGATGCTAATTGGACGTGCGAGAGGCTAAGCCCGCATTGCTGACGTCGATTCGACTTATCACTGGCTCTTGCACAGTAGTTGCCCGCATGAATGATTGTTGGAGGGGTGAAAAATGCATCTGGGTATCGCTCAGCTTCTCTTTCCTTCTGCTTCTGATACCTCTTGCTTGTGCCTCTTCTTGAGATGTAGGAACATACCCTCGTCCAAACGTCCCTTGCTGTCCTTCCTTGAATTGATGGCCCTCCTTGCTTGTTACCATACTCACTTCATTGAATATTTGGAGCCCAAAGTCTTCTGGATCATCTTCCTCGATGTAGGGTATAGCGGTTTCTTTGTATATAACATAGTCCTATTCTCCCAGTACAGTGATAATCTGTCCATTTCCTATGAACTTGACCTTTTGATGGAGGCTTGAGGGTATGGCTCCGGTTGTGTGTATCCATGGCCTTCCTAATAGTAGATTGAAAGACCTTGGAATGTCGAGGGCTTGGAAGGAGATATGGAACATCTGTGGACCAATCTCCACTAACAAGTTGATTTCCCCCACCATCTCTCTCTTGGACCCATCAAAGGCCCTAACTACTGTCGAGCTTGGCTTGATGTTGCTCATATCAACCCCTAGTAGGTCAAGGGTGGCCAAAGGGCATACGTTGAGAGAAGATCCATTATCTTTGACTACTCTGGAGACAATTGCATTTTACCACTATAAACAGTGGTTTCGTGTGTTGGTCTCTATCTTCTCCCAACTGTTCAAGAGAGAAAGATATTTGATCCATGGTGAAGATTGAATCTATCACATGGCTCAATTTCTCTGTTACGATGCCTTCTAGTATCTTGACCTGTTTGAGTACTCTAAAGAGTGCTTCCCTATGAGGCTTAGATGTTGTAAGGAGGCCCATAAGTGATATTTGGGCTAAAACTTTATTAAGTTGTTTCATGATTTTGTATTCACTTGCCTTAATCATTTTTGTGAATGCAGGGAGCCCCTCTTCTTCCTCTACCATGGTGTTAGGCTCTTCAGTTGAGGTCTTGTACTTAGGGTCATAAATTCTCCCAGAACGGGTGATTCCTCCTACGATGTGAGGCTTTTCCTGATCAAGGGCCTGATAGTCAAATGATGCCGCCTTATACCTCTCTAAGGGTATTGGGACATTGAATACATATCTCTTCTTTGGGATTTGCACCTTAGTAACTTGTACTTCGTAGCACTTTATGACTATCGGCTTTGGGTCCGATTTAATCATGTTTACGAACTCCTCTTTTTCCTTCGGTGGGTTTGTCTTCTTTTTCAAATTCGAGCCCCCATCCACTAGGTGGCCTATACTCAGTTGGGGTGAAAGAGTAATTCACTAGATACTCGAACCTCCCATGTGATTCGCCTAGGGTACCGACTGTTGGGTCTCCGGCTAACCACCTCTTCTTGATCTGTGATTTAAGAGTTTTATCTGAGACTTAGCATCGGCGATGCTCTTGCTGCGCTGTTACCTTCGCCTATTTTGGGGACTCTTTTGATTTTGAGTCCGACTCTTTAGATGTAATCATATTGACAGTAGGCTTGTGGTTGGGTAGTAGGTTAGTGTTAACATTGGGTATCAATACGTTGATAAAATCTAATTGCACTATTCCAGCGTCAATCAGATCTTGAATTTTGTTTCGGAGTCTCCAGCATCTATCTGTAGAATGCTCCTCTTGTCCCATATGGTAATCGCATTTGAGGCTTGGGTCAAAATTTCTTGGCTTATACTGATCGCTGAGAATCTCAAAGCTGATCAAATTGTCTACTCGTAGCTGAGTAAAGACCTAGCTGAGCGGAATCGGCATTGGAGTGAATTGTCTTATGACCCTGGTAGCCTTGGTTTGATTCATTGGTGATTGCTGGATTAGGGCATTCGCGGTTTAAAATGTCACATAGGACCCATCCCTGTAAACCCTATCGGAATTAACCGTGCTGACAGTAGATTCCTTGGCTTTATTACCTCCCATGGGCCTTTGAGATGATGCGATTCTAGGATGGTTGACTGCCTGAAGTTTCCCTGACGTAATGGCATTCTCAATTCGGCACCCTGCTACTACTACCTTCACGAAACTGGATGACGTTTGGCCTACCAAATGTGTGAAATAAGTCTTCTCCAGAGTATTGGCAAAGATGAATGTTAACTCTTTTTCAAAATCGAGGTTATTACCCTGGCAGCTTAAGCCCTCTAGCATTGGGCACTCTTTGAAGGATTCACTGTGTTTCTTTCAGAGGCTTCCTAAATCCATTATCGAAGGGGCAACTTCAATGTTGAATTTACATTGCTCATAGAATGCCCGAGGAAGTCTTTTTCAGGTGTTGACTTGGCTGAAGTCCAAGTGTGCATACTAGACGAAGGTGGGGCCTGTGAGGCTGTCTTGGAAGGTTTGGACCATGAGTTGGTCATATTGAGCATATTTGCTCATCTTCCACACATATAACCTCGTATGCATCTTAGGGCATCCAGTAACGTCATATTTTTCAAACTCTGGGGTTTTGAACTTCTCTGGATAAGCCTCTTCCCCATACAATAGTAGACTAGTGATTTCTGCCTGCTCAAAGCTATTAGGTCCTTCTAATGTCTTCATCTTGTCAACTAGTTGTTGGAAAAGCTTTTTCTCCATCTCCTTTTACCTGTCTTCCATTTCCTTTTTTATATCATCTAAAGTTGGGCCGAGGTTGACTCTCGGTTCATACTCAAATGTTGGGTTAAGGTGGGAGTTGATTTCCTCATACTCTTGAGGTTAACCCTCTACTGCCTTTCTTTTTATGGCTCCTGAATGTTCTTCTTGAGTTAGTTGGGTGATGTGATGGAGGCCAATACTCTCAATCAGGAGGTGGACTTGTGCAGCCATCCGTTGGACCGTTTGTTCTAGGAATACGATCCTTAGGTCCGAGGCGGTATCAGTGCTGGTGTTGTTGCGGTTGTCGCTATTGTTGCCACTATCTGCCATTTTAGTCTTAGAGCGGGTGTGGATTAGGCTCCTTGGAGGGTTCGGTTATTTGGGAGCTATATTTGACACCGGGATTTACATTTTTTAGTTTGATGTGCGTATGTAAATATGATACATGTATCATATAGATGCTTGAAAGAAAAGGGGCCAACAATTGATTAATGATATAATACTGAAACTTTATTTTTATTAATATTAGAAACTTGGAGTTCGATACTTAAAAAAGGAAAGATACAATGCTAATCTAGTTCCTAGTCTTCTTTTTTGGTTATGTAGGCACCGGCTCTCTGCTGATGATGGCTTCCAGTTCTCTGACTTTAGCCTAGGTCTTCTCCAACTAAGCTTCCAAAGCTTTGTTCCTTTGACCAAACTCTTTAAATCTGCACTTCCAGACATCCTTCTTGTAGTCTACAGCTTCAAAGTATACTTCCATCTGGGCCCTGACTCGTTCCATGTAGGTTTTTAATTCTGGACCTACATTATTTGGCGCGGGCTGAGTGACATTCGAGACTCGGTATGCCCTTTCTCCTGTTTGATATAGTTGGTGGATCACGAAATCTCTAGTGGATCGATGCTTGCCTACTTCACCATCCACGTCTTCGAGGTCTATATTGGGGCTCTCAATCCGGGTTTCCCATAAGGTTTTGACATCCGCCAGTTTAGCGATCTTCTCAGCTACCAGCAGACTCGAATCCCGGTATTCGAATGTGATTCCCTCTAACGATGTCCTGTAAAATATGTCTTGGATAGTACCAAACTAACGGATCACTAAGTTCGAATGATAACCTATGTACCCACTGATGCCGATTAACAGAACAACCTGAAAGTTCCTACATGTTAGGATGACCTTGTCGCGGCAGCTCCATCTAGCCGTCTGGAGGATGTCGTTGGCATTGAAACCCTCGAGTACTTCTACCCAACTGTGGCTGGTAAGATCATCGGGCAGCTTCATTCTCTCTATGCAAGAATCTACAAGGTCTACCTACTAGGTTAAGGACTTCCTGACCATGTTCAACTCGAAACATTTGAAATGGCTCACAAACCAGATCAGGATGAGATTAATGTTTGAGCGGAGGATTCCATAGCCCTTCTTCTTTACAAAATTCAAGCTTCAGATCTATTTAGCTAGTAGAGTCGGGATATAAGACTTCCCTTCCAAGAATTGAGCCACTAGCTCTACAACTCTATAGTGGATATGAAAGATCCCAGTAGGGAAGAGTATGGTAGCAAACGCTGTCAAGATAAAAGCATAAACTCGTCTCTACTTGTAACTCTTAGGATCCCTGCATAGGATGTCCCTCCTGCTTCCATCATCACACCTAGCTATAAACCAGGCTTCCAATTCGTCCATCCGGAGGCAATATCTATTACTGTTTCCTAATGCCCAGTTGATCGTTGTCTTACGAATGCCTAGGAGTTTACTGAAAATACCAACCGACCCAACTTCGAGACTTAGCACATATACCCCATTGGTAAGTGATGGGGCCTACAGAAGTTGGGTATATTCTTCCAAGGTCGATGTAATCTCATGTGGCCCAATAAAGAAAGTCGTAGGCTCGATTTCCCATAGGTATAAGATAGCCCGAATCAGAGATAGGTTGAATTCCATCTTCATTAGTGATAAAATGGGCCCTATCTTTTCTTGGATGAAGGCTTGTTCCTCAGGGTCATACAAAGTGAACCAATGGTCCAATACTAGTTTTGGATCCAAAGGTTTGCAAACTCGAATTTCCTTGCGGAGGAGACAATCGATTGTGGGACTAGCTATCTATCATGATTACAACAGAAATTTCTAATTACACATGAAATCTTTTACAAAGTATCATTGATTCTATTACAGGTAAACGTATTTGAACTCTAGAAAATGAACAAAGGAATTATGTCATTAATCATTTGCCAGTCCATGACTCCATGTATGCAAATAGGTGAGTTCTAACAGGTCCCCAAGCTCTATGGCCTCTCGCATTCTCGAAGACATGGATCTCAGGCCATATCGAAGCATTAGGTGGGGTAGCCTAATCAGCCCCAAACGGTGATCATATCGCTTCGCCTGGAACCTACACAATGACCCCTCGTCCTAGGGTCCTAAGAAGGCATAGGTCTGACTATATCTAATCACACGATTGCATGCATGCAGACTTAACAATAACAAATAAACACTAAACTTTATCAATATCCCTAAAAGGTTTAGTATTTGTAATATTTTACAGTGTAACAGTTAAAAGACATCTAGAAATGGTTATTTCAGAAGGTTCAAGTGGCTAGCCTACTGTAAATCCCCAACGGAGTCGCCATCCTGTCGAGTCTAATTTTTCATTTTTCATTTACATTCCTAATCCGATTTACATTAGATCCTATACTCACCTAATATAAATCCTCGACTTGAACTAGGAATTTTATTATTTATTTGGAGTCGCTACCCAACTGAAGTTGAGAAAAAAATATTGAATTAAAACTAATTGAGCGGATTAATTCTAATTTAGACAACTAGTTAACGAAATCGCCTCTTTTTATTTTTATAAATGAAAAAAAGAAGAAAAACCAGAGGTTCTCGACTCGGGGGCTAACCTATTAAAACACTAAAGTTACCACCTTATCCTTCTAAAATATGAATCATATCCCGACATCTTTTCTTTATTATTATTTTATAAGACAAGAGCATAGTTAAAAATGATAAAATAATTATGTTGATAATGGTTTGAAAAATGATTCTTGTATTTCTTTTTAGATGAGCCCCATAAGGGTGCCTACGTACCCGCTATTCAGGATCAAACAAGTCGTAGCTCGATTTTCATGAAAAAACTTTAGTGGATTAGTTTAAATTTTAGTTGTGAAAATTTGTCTAGTTTACGTTCATTATCATTTTCAAGGTTTTGGAAAAAATCTAAGCCTAAACTTTATTATTTTATTTTCTAAAAATTTAATTTAAGAAAAATCAATTTTGGATTTATTTTGAAAAAGGATTTTTCTAAGTGATAAAATGATATATTATTAATTCATGTTATTATCCCAACTAATTATTTAATTTTAAAATTTTTATTTTTTTTTCTCATTATTAATTATTAAATTTTTTATTTTTTATTTTTATTTTTATTTTAAACTAAATATATCTATTCTAAAAAAACCTAATTAAAACCTTAGCATTTTTTATTTTATTTTTAGGATTATAAATTTCTAATAAAATAAATTCCTAAACAAAATAAAATAAATAAGGATAAATAAAAAAAATTGGAAAATCGACTTATCTGGATGTGGGTCGGATCGAGTCCGTCGAGTATAGTCGGATTGGGTCGAATCGAGTCAAATCGCGCGGCAGTCGGAGGTAATCGTTGGCAATGTTCCAGCGTCCATTTCCATTTATTAGGGGGGTTTCCAAAGCTTCTAATGACGAGGAACCCAATGGTGGTGGTGGTTTTCTTCGAAATCACCTCTAGATGGTAGTTCGATGCTTGATTAGCGGTTGCGGTATGGGAACTCCGGCGAGCTTCGAAACCTATGTGTTTTCCCTCTTTTTTCTCTCTTCTGATCAGTGCCTTTGCTTCCCCATGTTGTTCTCTATTTATAAGCACAAAAAATCGAGCTGGATAAGCTCGGATTTCCTCCAATTAACACAAATCAAATCTTCGGTTGAAACCCATATCCGATTTGCTTTGATTTGTGTAAATCTTTGATTTTGTTGCGATTTAATTCTAATTAGATGATGTTTGTCTTATTTCAGTTAAAGATTTAGTGGATTTGTGCAAAAAAATCGCATCAAAACGATCGGATTTCGATTTTTTACGGCCGGTGAACATTTCGGACGGAGGTTAAAGATGACCACGTGCCCGGCGCGTGCGCTCCCTCCATCCAATCAGATGCTGCCACATGTCTTAAGTAAATGAAAAAAAATGCAAAATGTTGATTTGCCTCCCCTGCGATTCGATCCCCTGACTTTGCAACATCATCCCCCCCCCCCCCCCCCCCCCCCCATGAGGCGCGCATAAGACCATAGTTTGAACTAGTTGGGCTAGCCCAATTCTTAGTTTATTTATTTTTCGCAAATTGCATATATGCGATGCAATTTTGATTAATTTTATATTATTTTGAAATTCTAAAAATTTATAAAAATTATTTAACCCCTTTTATTATTATTTTCCAAAATTGGGATATTTTCCTATTTATTTTATTTTTTCTTTTATTTTCCTTTATTTTTGCTAAATAGAAGAAAAAAAATTGAAAATTGAACATTATTAATGATTAAGGGGCAAAAATGGGATGTTTACAATAATAAATTATAAATAAGTCCTAAAACTTTCGAATATTCAAAATACTTGATGAATTAATCTAACAATCAACAAATGTACCTAGAAATTAATACAGTGACCAATCAAGGGAAATAACAGCTTAAATCCAAATCAGACCTAGATAACCAATCTATTATAAGTACCTAAATTTCAAAATTTTGAAAACATATGTTATTTGTTACATTTCTATAAAAGTAATCACCCTAACCTCAGTCAGCACCTCATGTGACCCCCTCCCTAACCCCATATACGACAATTCTTCTACAAACACGTATATATAACCTTAAATCTACAAACACAAATCATCATTCCACGTCCAAGACATGAGTTCTTCCACACTAGATAACCTTAAATCTACCTGGATCATTTTGGTATACGAATTCAATAAGAACAACGTTATATACCAATCATCAAGGTGCCACCTCGAGAACACCGATCCTCACTCAATTTTCCGAACCAAGCCAAACACAATCACACATGTAACCAATCATATTCATTATTCAATATTAGTTCGATCCACATACATCTCTAACCTAACAAGCACAAATAACAAAAATAGTATACATGTACCTAAATTGCAATAGTTAATCTCCTCACACTTCTACAATTTCACTATTCCTCAAACCTATACACATTCGCAATTACGTACACTTAAGTTTGCAAGTAAACAAAATAGAACGAAGTAGGGAGTATCCCGAAGCAATACTATCGTGTAGGACACGGGTCGAACACGGTCATGCTAGTGGTTGTGTATCTTTCTATGCATTTCTGTCAACTCAGCACACCCAAGTATATGGTTATGTATTTAGTCATATACTTTAGCACGGTTAGGTATATGGTCGTGTATAGTGGCAATATACGTTTTTGTGAATTTTTGCAATTTGACATATCTAAGTATATGGGTGTGTCTAGTGACCGTATACCTTTCTGTACACATTCTCATTTCAGCACAGGTAAGTACATAGGCATGTACCTAGCTATATAGGGCACTGTTCTATTGTGAATTCCCCTTTTTCCAACTAGTAAATTTTTTCCTAACCTAATTTCTAAGAAAATATGTCTAACCGATCTAGTTAATTTGCTAATTCTAATATAATATGAGAATTCGTACACTTACTTGATTCAAATCATGATTAAGATCCTTGAATCACTTGCTCCTATGCCCTTTTTGTCTTGTTCCTTGATCCAAATTCTAGCAGTACATTGTCAAATTATCTTAGCGCTATGAATCTACAATCCTATACAAGTATTTTAACTATTGAAATCCTTACTTTGACAAAATTTGTTGGTTTCTATTACTTTCCCGTTAGGTAGTTCCGTAGGTCTTCGAGAGAGTTTCTAAAATTCCAATTGTGTGAGAGTGAGAAAAGAGTAACCTTATGTCAAATGAGGGTTTAAATACCTTGACCTTGGAATGTCCAAACAACCTCCCATCTCTTTAAGTTAATTATCTTCTTATCCTTGCTTTAATTTAATAACCATTTCATACAATATATAAGATAAATTAGATCCGATGGTTTATTAATAGGTTTAACAAAAAGTGGAGTGGCCCTTAAAAGTTCACAAGTGAACCTAGTAAAAGTGTCAGCAACTTTAACAAAAGTTAAGATCTGTAAGGAAACCTTTTCCAAGCACATAAACGATTTGAAATCGAATCTTATCCTCTAGAGAATATAAATAATACAAACAATTATCAGGCTGCGATTTACTTGCTCTCTCGTGTCGAAGCTAAGGTATAATCAAGCAGAACAACTATTATAGTTATGAGGATAATGTGTATGTAATAGAGTAGCTGACCCAATAAAAGTTCAACAATAATGAGTCCCCTAATACAGCATTCGTTTAGCTTCAACCTTAATTGATGTTGGACTTTACCATTAATTGTAGATTATTTATTTATTTACGATACATCCTTTTGAGTTATCCATTTATTTAGCTTTTTATTGATTTTGAAACTTTATATGAATTTTATTTTTTTCCTCTTCTCGCAAAATAATTTAAGAAATCGTCTTGTCATACATCCTTGAGAATAATGCATTGAATTTTAAGGGCACATAATAAATAACATGAGTGTCCTTTTATCCTACATTTATCATCGCTAAAAAGTGGCTGTAAATTTTGAACCACGAAATGGGAAAACAATCGGCCCCGTACGGCCAATGAGAGACGAGAGAGAGACCGTGGCTGCGAGAAAAATGGAAGTAGGGCATGGTGCTGCATGAAGATATTGCTATCGGAATCGGACAGCATTCATTAAGTATTTTCGAGTACATTGACAGCTGGGAGAGCATGGCAGGAGATGCAAGTAGCATTTGGAAATTATTACTGAAAAATTCAGGGGACGTTCAACTTTGCAACTAGCCATAAAACCAAAACCCTACTTTAGCGTACCAAGTTGGCCGTGGCTTCCGTCAGCATGTACTTGGCATCAGAATCATAAAATTATATCCATACTTTGATACATTAACCATTATCATCAGAGATCTTCCCCAATATTGATTAGACGTCTAACGATAAATAAATTATGTAAAAAATTAAATAGTTTCTCCTGTCCACACAAAATGCCTAGAAAGTGTAAAATTTTTAAAATATTACATGAATACAGTTAAGAAAAAAATATATATTATGCAAATAAGATATTAAAAATACATACAATACATGAGTTTTTAATACAATTTTTGTTTTCTACTTAAAAAACATGTACTATATGCACCTCCCATTATAATATCAATTACTAGAATACTTGTTGCAAAGTAGGCCTCCATATATGAAGTTATATATCCACTCTAATCTCAAATGTGGTAGCACATCCGAAACACCAATTGTAACGAACAAACACACAAAATGGCAATAATATAAGGAAAAGCAAAATGAACTTTTCATTAAAATGTGTAATATTTCAAATATCCACAAAAATGTTTAAAATAAATCATAAATAACTCTATCACATCCTGCTCTTACTCTTAGTAAATGATTTTGTAATTCTAAACATGATAGATCTGTACTTAGTTCATCTTACATTAGAGGTGGGAGAAACTATGACTCTTCTGTTGTAGGTAATTATTGGGGCTTGTCAAAGTCACATGGAGAAACTGGACTCTATTGTATTGAAGACTGTGAGCTATCACCAATATCCGGTCAATAGCAGAATGACTTTTGCAAAGTGGGTAGGGTAAGAATAGGAACGTTAATAGATTGCCTTGGGGGTGATAAACGAGTTGGTACTGGGAGCTAAGCTACCTATGATGTCCTCGTCCATGACATCTAGAGGAGTGTGGTCATAATAGATCTGCTCATCCCTCCATCATCCTCCTCTACTAAAGGTGTGTACTTTGGGTCTACAGCAACCTCTCCCTCTAGTGGTTGCTCATGTTGAATGGCAAGAAAAAATACGACTTCACCATGATGCTCAACTAGCTGTGCACTAGCATCAGCTAGAGAAATTTCTTAAAGCATATTGGATGCTATTTGTATACGGCATAGAGTGTTAGCCTGGAAGAAGAAAAACAAAAACGTGTTAGCGCAACTTAATCATATAGTCTAGTCAATTTGATATTATAGTGTATTTCTTACCAAGTGTCCAATCATTACTTTAGTACACCCTGCGTAGTGGCAACTAACATGTCTATACCACTAGATCTAATTTGGATGTGCACCATCACCATATTCCAATAGGATCCTCTAAGAGTGACGATCCTCCAAATGGGTAATGTAGGATGCATGCAACACTATCTAATTAGTGTCAGTTTAGCCTCGTAAATCAATATGGTGCAACCAAAGCTCTATGTCAACATCAATAGGCACTTGTTGGAACACACCAAATTGGTGGCAAATGCGATTTAGATAGTGCCTTTATATATATGAAAGCATATCAACGATACCCAAGTTATCCAAATGCCTCTACCTGCATGGCAAAATGAGGGTAGTATGTTGATGAGATCCTTAAGATAAAGTTTCCAAACAACCTAATTATAAATGTAAATAGGTTAATGAAGATTTATAATGTCCAACAAATATAAAAATGTAAAAAGATAGCATATCTACTGTAGGTTCTAATGGTCAAATGCATCCTTGTATACCTAAACAACATGCATGGGGTGCTGCGTAGTGCATATATGAGGTCCCTCAAGGATTGTGATGACGAAAAAGTTTTCCAACTTCTTCTTATAGGCTCAAAGCCACCACTTACAACCATTGTCCTTCTTGGTACAAAAAATTGACCATAAGGTCATGTTTGATTCTTCAACTGCAAAGTTATAATGTTTCTTTAAATGATGCATCTTTATAGCTTGCATTAGTTCTTCATTACTATTAAATCTTATTCCCTTCCTAAGGTCATCACTAGTGCTGAAGTCTCCATACATAGCAGCCATATTTTCGTCGAAGATGATATAACCACTATCTCCCCCAACATTGAAAAATGAAATGTCATCCCTAAGTTCATTATCACTCAAATGACTTGATTCTTGAAATCTATAAGCTTGCATTACATGCATGTACACTAGCAGATGTATGGCATGCATGTCATTTATAGCATTTTTTATAGGACTCTCATCCTTATTGGAATACTCTTCGTGCATTATAAAGTACTCCACAATGGTATCAATTTTCGCTAGTGAGTAAAGGGCATTATTTAATTCTAGATTATTAGAGTTTTTTTTATTGCACAAAAGTTCATATACTGGCACTGGAGCCATTTCATCACACGTTGGTGAATTAGTCATCATGCTTAGCCTTTTCTCTTATCCAAGTGATGAGCTATTAACTTCCAAGGGCTCTTCTTCTTCATTCGGATTTTGTAATTGCTCATGGATTTCAACATACAAGTCTTGTATCCGCTCCTCCCTGAAAGTTACAACCATTTCAATTAGATTCTCCACATCGTCATCATCCATAATTAGTAGCAACTTATATCTTATGCCCCCATGAAAGTAGTGTGGATGCCTATATAGTATCTCAATTTGAACCATAATTGGATCGACTCCAATACTTCTACAAATCCTATGCAAGAATTCTGTATAGTTTGAATTCGTTTTCACCTTGAACTTCTTTATCAATTCATTCTCATAATCGAACCCATCATTGACATACACAATGTTTCCTCTTGCATACATAATAAATTTCACCACTTCAACCATTTTTAACCTAATTACATGACGTATGTGTATTTAGTCTTATGAAAAATTGTGTCAATTCCCTATTGTGTAATTTTGACTATTTCCATTCATGCATTTAAAACAAACATCATTTTCAACAATTTCTAAATCTCTACAATTCCCACATTTCACATATTTTGCTATTACTCCGCACACATTATAAAGTAATACACATCAAATAGTAGAAATTAAAAAGTCAAAACATTTTATTAATTTGTAAATCATGTTATATTCTAACATTTTTAATTGAACGGATATATATAGATATTATTCTAAGTATCAATAATATTCCTAAGATGAATACACAACTTTTTTTTTAATTATCGAGAAAAATCATTAATAAATATATTTATAATAATTAAATAAGTAAAGAAACAATTCATAATACAAATAAAAATAAAATTCATTTTTTTATTATAAAAAATTTGAGAGAGTGGGCATTATTAGTAGAGAAGAAGCAGAAAACTAAGGTTTTTTTCTTAATACAATATTCAATTGTACACACAACATAGTTATATGAAATTTGGGTTTCAAAATTAACTTTATACTAAACAAAACCCCCTTAGGGTAATTTTGTCAAACACATTTTGTGCATTTTAAATAAGTACCATGCCCAACAACTTTTACACCTCTATAACTCCCACATTTTACATATTTCAGTACTATGACACCCACATAATAAAATACTACAACTTTTTTTTTAAACTAAAATCATTATTTCTATGCATAATATAAGTATATCATACATGGGTTTCAAGTTTAAGTTTACCACACAAAAAAAAAAAAAACACAAAATGGCACAAAACATTTAATGTAACAAAAATAGATTGTATACCTTGCTAAATTTGTTCAATTTGATATTAATCCATGCTTGATTTGTGCAAAAATCTCAAATTTTCTTACCTACCGCTTCCAAAGGAAGAGAGAGATTGAAAAAGTATTTGTATTTTCATGTAGTAAATTGGTTTCTATAGGGTGGGGGGGCTACTTTTATGCAGCCAAAAATGCATGTATAGCATATGTTTTTAGTATAAATTTTTTTGTAGTAAAAACTTGTGCACTATATGTGCTTTTGATATTCTATTTGTGTAATACTTTTCCCCCCGACCCTATTCGTATAATATTTTTAAAAAAATTACATTATTAGGATAAAACCAAAACTAAACCACATTTTATGTTCAGTTTGCAATCCCTTTTCAAGTCAATTTCATCAATTCGGGGAGGTGAACTAGGCTGCAAACAAGGTCAGCTACTCAAACTCAATTCGACTTGAGCTCAATTAGTAAACAAGTTGTGTTTAAGCTTTAAATAATGCTCATTTATTTATTAAAAAAAAATGAACTCAAGTTCTTGTTTAAGCTTGCAAGTAGGCGTAAGGGCAAGTTCAAGAGGAGGTCTAGGAGCAAACTTAAGACTAGGCTCGGGATCAAGCTGGAGAGCAGACTCTTTTATATTTTAATCAACCAGCTTGCAAATAGGCTCGCGAGTAGACTTATTTATATTGCTATTGAGCTAGCTTATAAATAGGCTTGCTAAGAAGCTCATGAGTATGCTCACAAGTAGACTCTCATTCATCTTATTAACAAGTTAAGTATCAAGTCTAATTTAAATTTTTTTCTTATTTTTCTAATTCAATTCATATTAGATCTTATGCCCATCTAACACAAACCCTCGACTTGAACTAAAAAAAATAATGGAGTCACCACCCAACTGGAGTTGGGAAAAATTGTTAATTTAGAATTAATTAAGCGGATTAATTTTAACTTAAATACTAGTCAATGAAACCATTTAAAAAAAAAAATAGAAAAGCCAGAGATTATTGACTTGGGGGGGGGTGCTATCTTATTAAAACCTTAAAATTACCACCTTAACCTTTTAAAAAAATTATTTTATGATATCCTTTTTAGCACGAAAGAAAAAAAATACTAATATAAAACGAAACAATGATTATATTAATAATAGTTTAAAAAAAAAAAACATTTTTCTTCATTTTTTTATAGTTGCCCCATAAAGGTGCTTACGTACCCCTATTCTAGATCAAACAGGTTGTAATTCACTTTCATAAAACTTTAGTGGATTATTTAGTCTTAATTATAAAAATGTGGCAAATTTACATTTATTACCTTTTATTTTTATTTAAATAAATTTCTAAGCCTAAGCTTTATCTCTTAATTTAAAAAAAAAAAAAACTAAAACCTCTAATTTTGAAAAATGTCAATTATTATTATCTTTTTTTTTTCATCAAAATCCTTTTTCTAGGCAATAAAACATTTTATACATATATAAAATATATATATATTATATATAGAAAAATTCTCATTATTTTATCAATAACAAAACAAATTTCTAAAAAACATGTCTTTTATCATTATTTTTTTTTTATTTTTTTATCTTTTATTTATTACTATTATTGTTAATTAAAACTAATAATAATATGAGACCCACTAACTTGGACGTGGGTTGGTGTAGTTCGGGTCAGGTCAGTTCGGGTTTGATGTATGGGTCAATGCGGGTTAGATCTAGGTCCAACTCTGGTCATGAGCACAGCAGCTGAAAAACCTCATCGACAGCATTCTGACGGCTATTAGAGGTGATCGATAGGTGGTTTCCTAGGTTTTTATGGGTGAAGAACTAATTGGTAGTGTCGATTTTTGTCAAAAACCACCTTAGATGGCGGTTCGAGCAATGATCGACAATGGGGATTCCACTATCCGAGAGTGAGAGAGAGCTTTAACAAGTTTTTTTTTTTGTTATGGTGATTTTTTTTATTGTCCTCTTTCACTCGTAGGGTCGAGTGCTATTTATAGAGCTTGATAATCTCAAATCACTTTTTCCATTAAGACCCATCTTTATCCCCTTTTAGATTTGAATTAATCTCCAAAAATCGATACAAAACCTCTTGTTTTTTGTGATTTATCTGTTTTCTTTTATTAAGATTTGAAAAAAAAAAGAGTCTTGATCTACCAGATTTTGCTTGTGATTTTCTCTCCTACTGTTTTCGATCACCATCCCACTAGAGAAGATGATCATGTACCTGGCACATGATTTTCGTCACCCAATGAAACGCCGCCACATGGCAATTGGAAGAAAAAAAACAAAAACAGCACAAAATGGCTTTCCCAAGATTCGAACTCACAACTGAGAGGCTTCCCATGCATTTTAGGCGATGTACAGACCAGTTAAACTAGCTCATTTCTCAGTTTATTATCACAATCAAATTATATATTAACCTACTCTCTTAGTTAATTTTTTGCTAATTTTGATGTTCTCAAATTTAATTTAGAAACCCAAATATATATTTTTATTATTTTATTTTTTATTTTGGTAAAGAAATTTCATTTTTATTATTTTTTTCTTCATTATTTATATTATTTTGTATACCTGGCTTTGTTTTTGTTTTGTTTTTTTGTTTTTAAATGGGGGAAAAATGGGGTGTTTACAGTTGCTTTTCTTTGTAGTAAAATTTTGGGAAAACTTGGCTACGAAGACAATAAAAACACCATTTTTGCCTAGGAGAAAGGACGTATAAAGCTATATTCAGTTGGCTATCTAAATCTAGATCCGTTGAGGAGTCATCTAACTAACGGGTTGAGTAAGGAAGATGCTCTATGAGCTAGTACTCCTATGTTGCAAAAGAAGATAGTTGCTTTATACGGACCAATATTCCTTAGCGAGTGGTATCGATCAAGAAGCAACCTTTAGGAAGAGCTTATCTAGAAAAGTACTCTCATAAGCTAACTAATCAATGATAAGAAGTGTCTTACTATATTAGCAACTCTAAAGAAGGGATTGTTGAGAAAAGTGCCCTTATGAATTGACCAATTGATAATAGGAAGCATTTTACAAGACTAGCAACCATAAAATGAGGATATCTAGGAAAGTGCCCCATGATGAGCTAACTAATTGATAGTAGGACGTATCTTTTAGACTTGCGGCCCTAAAAGAGAAAGTCTAGGAAAGTGCCCTTATAAGTTGACTAAACGACAATAGGAAACATCCTTTTAGATCGACAAACAATATTAGGAGGTGTCTTAGTAAACTAACAACCTTAAGAAAGGATTATAAATATGCTCCTATGAGCTGGTTAATTGATAATAGGAAGAGTCTTTTTAGGCTAGCAAACTTAAATAGAAATGCGTCTCATCATTGGGAGCCTAATTGAATGAAGAATGACTACTCAATTTTTTATTTCTTTTGAGTTTAGAAGCTTACTTGGTCACCGTAGATAACAACCAAACAACCAAATCCGTATGATAATCTACACTTTCTCCGCTTATCTTTGTCTTGACTAGAGTAGAAGATCTTGATGCATTTTTTCTTGCGGGTTTGGCTCTTACGATTTTGGTATTATCCTAATACAACACTAAACTTGCTATTCGAGAAGGGTAAGATCATAAAAAATTTAATGAGTTTTACAATTCCATCATTGTTCATTATTCATTATTCATTATTCTTCTGTATATGCAATGGAGTGAGGGATAATATGGGAAAATGATGTAAGAATTTATTTGATAGTGACTGATTAGGGTAATTCTGACATTCAGTGACCGCTTAGGGATATCAATTTTTCTTGGAGAGAGATGAAAATCAAACCACAAAGTTGTAACGATTATTAGCATTCATGAACTTCGGTAAAACTTTGTTATTCACGACTAGGGATAGTACATCTTAATTGCATTTGCATTTATAGGGTCCTTCAAATCTGGACCATCCATTTGAGCTAATATTAATGCCTCTCCTAATAATGCCCTTTTTACAACATATGAACCTTCATAATTTGGAGTGAATTTGCCTCTTCAATCTTATGCGTTTAGGAGAACCTTCCTTAATACTAAGTCACCTTCCTTAAAATTTCATGGCCGCATTTTTTTATTGAATGCTCATGCCATCCTTTGTTGGTAGCATTAGCTATGGCATAATGTTGTGAGTTTTCTTTCGTCGATCAAGTTTAATTGATCAATTCTTTTCTTTACCTAATCAGATTCATCTAGTTATGTCTTTGCTAAAACCCTGAAGGACGGTATTTCAACCTCAACTGGTAATACTACCTCAATACCATATACCAGGGAATAGGGAGTGACTCCGGTAGACGTTCGAATAGAGGTTTTGTAGGCCATGAGTGCGAAGGGTAACATCTCGTGCCAATCTTTGTAGGTGATGGTCATTTTCTCAATAATTCTCTTAATATTTTTGTTAGCTGCTTTTACTACCCCATTCATTTGATCTTGGTATGGAGTTGAGTTTCTATGATTTATCTTAAATTGTTGACACAACTACATCATCAATTTGTTGTTGAGATTGGTGCCATTATTAGTGATGATCGATTCAGGAACTCCATACCAAGCTATTATGTCTCTCTTCATGAACCAGACTACCACTCCTTTAGTGACACTAGCATATAATGAGGCTTCAACTCACTTGGTGAAATAATCAATAGCTACCAGTATAAACCTATGACCGTTGGATGCCTTTGGGGTGATTGGCCCGATAATATCGATTCCCCACGTAGAGAAAGGCTATGGTGCGGAAAGTGAAAGGAACTCTTTAGGTGGAGCATTTATTTTGTTGCCATAAACTTAGCACAAGTGGCAGTGTTTGACGTATTTAATGCAGTTTGACTCCATTATCGACCAGTAGTAACCCATCCTCATGATTTTTCAAGCAAGCATGTGTCCATTCATGTGGGGGCCACATACCCCTTCGTATATTGCTTTCATTAGTTTATCTGTCTCTTTTTTGTCCACACATCTCAGCAACATGGTGTCAAATGATCTTTTGTAAAGTATAGACCCGCTTAGTAAGAAATGGCTTGCTAATCTTCTAAGTGTTTTTTGGCCATTTTTGTTAGCCATTTCAGGGTATTTGCCTTCTTGGAGAAACGTTTTGATATCATGGTACCAAGGCTTGTTATCTTGTGTTTTTCCAATTACCAGACATGTTTTTCCAATTACCAGACAATAGGCGAGCCTATTTTCAATTTCTATCTTCAACGGCTGAACTTCGGTCCCTCCCATTACTTGAATCGTAGATGCTAGTGTGGCAAGGGCATTTACAAACTGATTTTGAGTCCTAGGGATGTATGTGAAGGTAACCACCCCGAATTCTTCTATCAATTCTATCAAGTTTTGGAGGTATGGTACTAATTTAAGGTCTTTAGTTGTGTATTCTCCTCGTGTTTGTAATATGATAAGCGAGGAATCTTCATAGACATCTAGCTCATGGATCTCCATATAGCAAGCTATTTTGAGACCAATGATGCATGCTTCATATTTTACAATATTATTAGTATATGGGAATGTGAGTCTCGTTGTTGCGGGAAACTGCATTCCTTCTAGCAATATCAACACTACCCTAATTCCACATCTAAACACATTGGTAGCTCCATCAAAATACATCTTCCATTTGGGATCCTTTTTTATCTTGGATTCTTTTTTTGACTCACCATCTGCCATCAGTACATTGTCATCTAAGACCTGGGCTTGTGATTATCAGGAATCTCCTTTGATTGGGTACTCTATCAACTGATCTACTAATGTCTACCCCTTCATTAAATTTTGAGTTACGTATGTGATGTCAAATTCTAATAGGAGCATCTGCCATTTGGAAATTCTTCCCAACAAAATAAGTTTCTCCGCTAAATATTTCAGGGGATCATGTTTCATTAATAGTTTGATGGGATAGTAGAGAGTATACCATCTCGGCCGGTGCATGACCCAAACCAGTGCACAATGGGTTCTTTCTATTTTAAAATACTTTTGTTCCCCTTCCATGAATTTCTTACTCAAATAGCATATGGACTGCTCCCTTCCTTTTTCATCTTTTTGTCCCAATATACACCCATCGACTCAGGAAATATCGTGAGGTATAAGAATAAAGGTCTTCTCGATTTTAAGACTACTAAAACTGGAAGGTTCATAAGATGCTCCTTAATCTTCTTAAATGCCTCATCGCACTCGTCATCCCATTCCACTGTAGCGTTCTTTTTTAGTAGCTAAAATAATGGGCAGCATTTATCCATGAGCTGTGAGATAAACCGAGCTATCTGATTTAACCTTCCCAATAAACCTCTTACCTCTTTGATAGTACGTGAAGAAGGCATTTCTAGTGTGGTTTTTACTTTATTAGGGTCGATTTTAATGCCTTCTTGACTTACAATAAACCCCGACAGCTTACCAGATGTGACCCTAAAGGTCCATTTCTCTGGATTTAACTTCAACTGAAAATTTCTTAGCCATTCAAATAGTTTCCGTAAGACAAACTCATGACTTTCTCCTTCTTTGGATTTAGCTATCATGTTGTCAATATATACTTTGACTTCTTGATGCATCATGTCATGAAGTATTGCAACCATTACTCTTTGATATGTTGCTCCAACATTCTTTAAACCGAAAGGCATAACTTTATAACAAAAGGTACCCCAAGTCGTGATAAAGGTCATCTTGGTTTTATCTTCTTCTGCCATTTTTATCTGATTATATCCCGAGAAGACGTCCATAAATGAGAAGAGATGACTTCCTACGGTATTGTTTACTAAGACATCTATGTGAGGTAGAGGGAAGTTGTCTTTAAGTTTAGCTTGGTTCAAATCTCGGAAATCTATGCATACCCTTACTTTTTCATTTTTTTCTTCAAAACAGGAACTATGTTTACTACCCATTTTGGATAGTTCGATACTTCAATAAACCCGACTTCTAATAGCTTCTTGACCTTCTCTTTGATCTTTAGTAAGATGTCAGACCTAAATCTTCTTAACTTTTGTTTTTTAGGTTTGACATTTTCTCTTTTAGGCAACTTGTGAACCACTATTGATTGGTCAAGTCCTAGCATGTCACCATACAACCAGGCAAACACATCCGCATATTCAATAAGCAACTTGGTTATCTCGTGCTTTTACTCATCACTCAAATTACCTCCAACCTTAACGCTTTTAGGCTCTTCTTCAGTTCCTAGATTAACTATCTCCATTGGCTCATCAATCAAAACTTTACTTTGTTATATTTTTGCCAATTCTCTTGTATTGCTTTGTGGTCATTAATATCATTTTCGACAGTTGACTTAGCAGTGCCAAAAGCGATACCAATATTTTCATTATTTACTTGCGTGAGATATCCTTAGCGTTCACCAAGAATATCAAATCTGTGTAGAAAATGAAGTGAAAGTATATAAGTAAAAAAAAAGGCTTAATTGAAATAACTTGTAATTATATTGCTTGACATTGTTAAAGAGTCTTATTGAACAATGATGGATGTAAACATAAAAAAAAAAAAATCTTAATTATGATTGCTCCATATTCTAAAGCAAACCTAGTGCTATTACAGGAATAGGAAAACCAATTATTAAGAGCTGGAGATAGGCTGAAGATGGGAGGAGCCAAAGTCTTTATTAATGAGTCATTGAAGTTGGCTTAGATTGTTCCTAGATCTTAAGTGCTAACTGGCCAAGAAAAAATCTGTCGAAGGGGTGGAAAATCCATCTAGGTATCATATAGTCTATCTCCCCTTCTACCATTAATGCACCTTGCTTGAATCTCTTCTCTCGGAGTAGGGATGTACTCTAACTTGAACATCCCTTGCTATCCTTTCTTGAATCGAGGCCTTACTTCGCTTGTCTCTTCTTTAATGACCATGCATACTTCATCGAATATTTGGAGCCTAAAGTTTTCAGAGCCATCTTTCCTAAGGTAGGGTATAGTCGTTTCCTTATATATAGCATAGTCTTGCTCACTTAACACGGTGACTATTTGGCCATTTGATATGAATTTGACCTTTTAGTGAAAGCTCGAAGGTATGGCTCCTGCTGTGTGTACCTAAGGTCTCCCAAGCAGTAGATTAAAGGACCCTAGGATGTTGAGGACTTGGAATGAGATATTGAAAACTTGCATGTCAATCTCTCCTACGATTTCCCTCTTAGAACTGTCAAAGGCCTTAACTATCATTGAGATTGGCTTAATGTTGCTCATATTGACCCCTAGGAAATCTAGGGTAGTTAGAGGGCATACATTAAGAGAAGATCCGTTGTCTATGAAGACTCGAGATACTATTGTATTGTTGCATTTTACCACTATAAAAAGTAGCTTGGTGTGCTAGTCACCATCTTCTCCCAACTCCTTAGACAAGAAGGATATCCGATCCATGGTGAAAATCGAGTCTGTGATGTGGCTCAATTTTTCTACTGCAATTCCCTCTGACACCTTGATTTGTTTGAGCACTTAGAAGAGTACCTCTCGATGGGTTCAAATGACATAAGAAGGCCCATAAGTGATATTTAGGGTAGGACTTTGGTGAGTTGTCCCATGATCTTATACTCACTTTATTTAATCATCTTTGTGAACGCAGGAAGTCCCTCTTCCTCTTCCTTTTCTACCTCAACTGCGGGCTCCTCAATGAAGACCCTATTTTTAAGATCATAGATTCTTCCTAAGCGAGTGATCCCTCATATAATTGAAGCTTTCTCCTAATTGACAGCTTGATAGTCAAATGGCACCGCTTTATATTTCTCTGGGGAGATTGGGACATGGAACACATACTTCTTCTTTGGGACCTTTACCTCTGTTTGTAGTTCTTCGTAACATTTTATAACTATTGGTTTCAGGCTAGATCTAATCATATTTACAAACTTATCTTTCCAATCTAGCCGATTGTCTTCCTCTTTGAATTCAAGCCCCAAGCCCCCAACCAGTAGACGTCCCATAAACTAATGGTGTGAACGAGTAATCCACCAGATATTCAAATTTTCCGAATGATTTACCCTAAGTGTCAACTATTGGGTCTCCAGCCAACCACCTCTTTCTTAACTCCCTTTGTGTGTGACTCTCGTGTGGCTTGGGAGCTCTATTCTTATTCTTTACTTCTTTAGATGGCTAATAGATAGCAGGCTCAACCTTAGTTTTGTCCTTTGGGTTCATGTACTGTAAATGGCCTGCTTGTTGCACCGTTTTTTTTACTGTTTGTTTTGTTAAGGCAAAAAGTTCTTTTGGTCCCGGTTCTATCCCTTCAAATGTGATCATGTTGATCGTAGGATTTTGATTAGGTAGTGGATTGTTGTTGACGTTTGTGGTTGGTGTATTGATGAAATCCAACTGTACTATTCTTACATCGATCAAATCTTGGATTTTGTTCCGAAGTCTCTAACACTTATCGGTGGAGTGTCGTTCTTGCCCCATTTGATACTCACGTTTGAGGCTAGGGTCGAAATTCCTTAACCTGTATCAGTCGTTGGGGATCTCTAAGCTGATTAGATTATCTACTCGTAATTGAGCAAAAACCTAACTGAGCGGGATAGGGATTAGAGTGAACTGTCTTAGAGCTTTGGTAACTTGGGTCTGATTCACCGGTGATTGTTGGATTGGGGTGTTTGTTGTCTGAAAAGTCATGTGAGACCTCAGTCTGCTACTCTTGCTTAAGTTAACCATACTGACTGTGGCTTCTTTACCTTTATTATTCCCCATAGGTCTTAGGAATGATGCAATTCTAAGAGAGTTGGTAGTTTAGAGTTTTTTGGATGTAATGGCATTCTCTATCTCGCATCTTGCTGCCACTACTTCTGCAAAACTGGATGAGGTCTGTCTCATCAGATGTGTGAAATAAGGCTTCTCTAATGTATTGGTGAAGATGAAAGTTAATTCATTCTCCGAGATTGGAGTGGAAACCCTAGCGGCTTGAACCCTCTAATGCTGAGCATATTCTTTGAAGGATTCATTGTGCTTCTTTCGAAGGCTCCTTAAATCCAGTATTGAAAGGGTAACTTCGATGTTGAATTTGTATTGCTCATAAAACACACGGGACAATTTATCCCATGTGTTGACTTGGTTGAGATCTAACTGTGCATACCATATTAAAGCAAGGCCTGTGAGGTTGTCTTGAAATTTGGACCATGAGTTGGTCATATTGTGTGTATTTGCTCATTTTTCGCACATATAGCCTTGTGTGCACCTTAGGACAACCGGTGTCGTTATATTTCTCAAATTCTAGTACCTTGAATTTTTCTGATAAGCATCTACCCCATACACCAATAGGTCTGTGATGCCGGTTTGATCAAAACTGTTGGGACCCTCTAAAGTCTTTATCTTGTCAGCTAGTTGCTGGAAAAGTTTCCTCTCTATTTCTTTCTACCTATGTTCCATTTCCCTCTTTATGTCATTCGAAATTGGCCCCATATTGATCGTCGTTTTTTGTTAATACTCAAATGCAGGGTTGAGTTAGGAGTCAATTTCCTTGTATTCTGGTGGCTGGATTTCCACTGCTTTTCCCTTTTGACCCCTGAATGTTTCTCTTGAGTAGGCTAGGTGGCATAAAGGAGGTTAATGCTCTCGATCAAGAAATGGACTTACGTGGTTAATTGTTGGACTATTTGTTCCAATGATACGATCCTTGGATCAGGGGAGGCGTTAGTGTTGTTGTTATTGCCACTGTTGACATGGCTATTGCCGTTGTTGTTGCCACTACTAGCCATTTTAGTCTTGAAGCAGGTGTTAATTGGAATTATCGGAGGGTTTGGTTGTTTAGGAGTTATCTTTGATACCTAGCAAGCATTTATTTATCAAAAATGAGCGGGTATGATGCATGTATCACACACAAATGCGAAAGAACCAGCACTTAAGTAACGGTGTAATAATATTGAAATTTTATTAATATTGCAAACTTTGGAGTTCAATGCTTTATTAAAAACATAAGAAAGAAATACTATGATCTAATTTCCTAACTTCTAAGCTTCCTCTTCTTTGGTTGGGTGGGCGTTGACTCTTTCTTTTTCTTCTCAATGTTCATGGTGGCTTCCAGTGTTTTAACCCTTGAATCTATTCTTCTGCATGTTTTTCTTGCTTTTTGTGGTTTCAAAATGGACTTCCATTCGAGCCTTTACCTATTCCATGTAAGTTTTCACTTCCGAGCTTGGGTTGCCTGGTGCAAGCTAAGTGACATCAGGAATATGGTACATCCTTTCCCTCGTCTTGTATAATTGGTTAATGACAAAATCCCTGGTAGCTCGGTGTTTTCCCACTTCACCATCCAATTCCCCGAGGTCTATGTTAGGGATCTCTATCCGGGCTTCCTATAGGACCCTTACCTTTGCTAACTTGGCAATCTTATCAGCTACTAACATGTTTAGGTCCTGAAATTCAACCGTGATGCTTTCTAATGATAGCCTATGAACTATATCTTGGATAGTGCCAAACTAACGGACCACTAAATTTAGATGATAGCCCGTGCACCAATTAAGCCCAATCAATGGAACGGCTTGAAAGTTTCTGCACATTAGAATAATCTTATTATAACAGCTCCATTTAGCAATCCATAGAATATCTTCAGCACTAAAACCCTTAAGCACTTCAACCTAACTATGGTTGGGAAGGACATCTGGCAACTTCATCCTTTCTACACATGAACCTATGAGGTCCACCTATTGGGTTAGTGATTTTCAAACCATATTCAGCCCAAAACATTTGAGATGACTTACAAACTATATTAGAATAAGGTTAATGTTTGAGCGGAGGATTTTGTGACCCTTTTTCTTTCTGAAATTTAGATTTTAAATATGCTTAGCTAAAAGGACTGGGATGTAAGATTTTCCTTCCAAAAATTAAAATACCAATTCTGCAACTTTATAATGAATGTGGAAGATCTCAATAGGAAAAAGGATAGTTGCAAATGCTGTTAAGATGAAAGCATAAACCCATCTTTGTCTATAATTTTTAGGGCCTCTACATAAGATATCCTTCTTGCTTCCATCATCACATCGTGCCACAAACCAAGCCTCTAATTCATCCATTCGAAGATAGTACCCATTGCCATTTTCCAATGCTTGGTTGATTACCGCTCTACGAACCCCCGAAAGTTTGCTGAATATGCCAGCTAGCCCAGCCTCTAAATCTAGCACATATACCCCATTAGAAAGTAGAGGGGCCTAGAGAAGCTAAGTATACTCTTCCATAGTTAGGGTAATCTCATGTGACTCGATAAAGAAAGCTACGAGCTCAGGCTCCTAGAAGTGTAATACAGCTCAAATCAAAAGTAGGTTGACATCCACTTTCATTAGTGAAAGGATGGGCCCTATTTTTCTTTGGATGAAGGTCTACTCTTCAAGACTATATAGAGTGAGCCAATGGTCCAGTACCAGCTTAAGATCTAGAGGCTAGCAAACACGAATCTCTTTGCGAAGAAGACGGTCAATTACAGTGCTAGCCATCTAGTAGAGTTACAAAATGAAAATTTCTAATTACAAACAAATATCTTACAAAACAAATACATAATTATAATGATAATAATTATTTTACAAAAAATGTTTACAAAAGGAAATTGCATACAAACTTCAAAGTGCAAAAGAAAGAAAAATTTACAAGATACTACATCATTAATTTTTTGCCGATTCATGATCTCATGTATGCAAAGAGGAGGGTTCTAAAAGTTTCCAAGCTCTATGGCCTCCCACATTTTCAAAGAAATGGATCTCGAGCCATATCGAAGCAATGGATGGGGTAGATTAATTGGCCTCGAACGGTGATTACCTCATTTCGCCCGGAACTTATACAATGGCTTCATGTCCTAAGGTTCTAAACGATCTGGGTCTGACCGTATCTAATCACACAATCATACGCATGAAAACTCAATAAAAAAAAAAAAACTAAATTTATTAAATCCCTAAATCACGAGAAAATACAAATATTAGCACAAACAATATTTTACAAAAAGAATGCTAACTAAAGATATTATAATTTCAGAAGACTTAGGTGGCTAACCCATTAAAAGTCCTTAGTAGAGTCATCATTTTATCGAGTCTAATTTTAAATTTTTTTTCTTATTTTCCGAATTTGATTTATTTAGATCATATGCCCATCTCATATGAACCCTTAACTTGAACTAAAAAGAATTATTTTTATCATTTATTTGGAGTCGCCACCCAATTGGAGTTGGGAAAAATTGTTAAGTTAGAATTAATTGAGCGAATTAATTCTAACTTGAACACTAGTCCATGAAATCGTTTTTTTTAAAACAAAAAAAAAAAAAACAAAAAAGCTAGAGATTCTTGACTCGGGAGTTATCATATTAAAACCTTAAAGTTATTACCTTAACCTTATGAAAATTTTATTTTATGATATCCTTTTTAGCATAAAAGAAAAAAAATACTAATATAAAATGAAACAAGGATTATACTAATAATAGTTTAAAAACAACATTTTTCTTCATTTTTTTAGAGTGCTTACGTACCGGCTATTTGGGATCAAACAAGTCATAGTTTGCTTTCATAAAACTTTAGTGGATTATTTAGTCTTAATTATGAAAACGTGTTAATTTTACGTTTATTACAATTTACTTTTATTTAAATAAATTTCTATGCCTAAGCTTTATTTCTTAATTTAAAAAAAAAAAACTAAAACCTCTAATTTTGAAAAACGTTAATTATTATTATCTTTTTTTTTTCATCAAAATCCTTTTTCTAGGCAATAAAACATTTTATGAATATATAAACATATATATATATATAGAAAAAATCTCATTATTTTATCAATAACAAAACAAATTTCTAAAAAACATGTCTTTTATCATTATAATTTTTTATTTATTTATCTTTTTATTTATTACTATTATTGTTAATTAAAACTAATAATAATATAATAATATGAGACCCACTAACTTGGACGTAGGTTAGTGCGGTTCGAGTCGGGTCGGTTCATGTTTGATGCGTGGGTCGATGCGAGTTAGATCTGGGTCGAACTCCGGTCACAAGCACGGCAGCTGAAGAACCTCATCGACGGCATTCCGACAGCTATTACAGGTGGCTGATAGGTGGTTTCCTAAGTTTTTGTGAGTGAGGAACTAATTGGTGGTGTTGGTTTTCATCAAAAACCACCCTAGATGGCGGTTCAGGCGACGACCAACGGTGGGGATTCCACTATCCTAGAGAGAGAGAGAGAGCTTTAACATGTTGTTTTTTTTGTTATGGTGATTTTTTCGATTGTCCTCTTTCACTTGTGGGGTCGAGTGCTATTTATAAACTCGCAAAACTGAACTTGATAAGCTCAAATCACTTTTACCCTTGAGACCCATCTTTATCCCCTTTTAGATTTGAATTAATCTCTACAAATTGATACAAATCCTCTCTTTTTTTGCGATTTATTTGTTTTCTTTTGTTAAGATTTGAAAAAAAAGTCTTAATCCGCCAGATTTTGCTCGCGATTTTCTCTCCTTCTGTTTTCAGTCACCATCCTGCTAGAGAAGACGATCACATGCTTAGCACATGATTTTCATCACCCAATGAAACACTGCCATGTGGCAACTGGAAGAAAAAAAAAAACAAAAATAGCACAAAGTGCCTTTCCTAGGAATCGAACTCACGACCAAGAGGCTTCTCATGCATTTTAGGCGGATGTGTAGACCGGCTAAGCCAACCCATTTCTCGGTTTATTATCGCAATCAAATTATATATTAACCTGCTATCTTAGTTAATTTTTTGCTAATTTTGAAGTTCTCGAATTTAATTTAAAAACCCATATATTATTATTATTATTATTATTTATTTTGATAAAGAAATTTCATTTTTATTATTTTTTCTTCATTATTTATATTTTTATTATTTTGTATACCTAGCTTTGTTTTTGTTTTTTTTTTTAGATGGGGGCAAAAATGAGGTGTTTACATTGAATTATGAAAGAGTTAAAGAGTAGACTTGTAAATCAATATATTATATCAAAAATCATATTATATTAAAAAAATATATAACATAAAAGAAGATTTCTACAATACAATCACGTAAAACCCATGTTTTGTAACACCACCCCCCCCCCCCCCCCCCCCCCCCCCCCCCCTTTTTTTTTGTTACCTTTATACTAGGGAGTAATAAACTTTGAAATATATTATACTTTGATAATGTATGATTCCGTATGGATGCAGTAATCTATTGTTATCTTATGAATTTATGTTAGAAATAATAAAATTTTAATTTATTTTCAATAAAAAAAAAGATGAAAAGGTAAAATTGAAATTCTAAATTGATTTTAGTTTTATTTCAAACTCAAACTCATTTTTAATTTACTTATCTAAATAAATTTGAGTTTAAACTTAAGCTTATTTATCTAAATAAGCTCAAACTCGATTTGTTTATACAAATGATCTCACTTAGATAAACGAGCTTAGACTCGTTTATATAAATGAACTAAAATGAGCTCAAGCTCGAGTTTGAGTTTCAAATTCTTTAACAAGTTCAACTTTGAGTTTATAATTTTCAAGTTCAGTAAAAGTTTAGCTTGGCTCAAACTGAATAATTTTTCTAATAAGTCGAGTTCGAGCCTTTAAAAGCTTGGTTTGAGTCAGTTCGTTTTAAGGTGAATCGATGATTTGTTTCAATTCGAACCCTTATTTTCTTCTTATTTTAACTTGCCTCTCTATTACAACTATTAGATTTTGATTGTTTTTATTTCAATTAAAGTTTTTTTCTCTTCTAAATCATATCCTATTAAAAAAAAAAAAGAAAAGAAAAACATGTTCTTTTTCTATCGATTTGGTAAACCTCCATGCATTAGAGGGTATGCATATGTCAAAATTTTGACATTAAAATAATTTAGATTCAAGAACAATAAAAAGGAATGAGGTAATCAAAATAAAATTAATGATATGAAAAGTGAAATAGAGACTCATCATAAAAGTTGAAAATTTGTTTTGCTCTAATTTAAGTAATTCAGTTTAGTTTAATTTGAAATGGTTCTATTTGTATAAAATATCAAACGAATTAAATCACAAACCAAATCATATTATAAAAATTTATATTTTATAGTTTAGTTAGATTTACTGCACTTGGCTCAAAATCTAATTTAGTGAACACCCCTATTACAAAGCTTTCTTTAATATTGATAATGCAATTTAGATGAATTTTCTGGTTTTCTAATCCTGAGAGTAATGGGACACGCGTTAAGCCGTACCCAATATATAGATATTTTCAAACTTTTCAATAAATACTTTCTCGCACGTTATTCACAGCTCCCCTTTTTCTTTTTCTTCTTTGTCATTTTATGACTTAAGTGATCATTCACCTTTTACATAAGCAACTTGTTATGATCGAATTTAGACTTTAGGTGAGAAATTAGCATTATATGCAAATAACAGTAGAAACGAACAAGTAGGCAATGAGAATTTGATAGGTGGATTCTATTAGAAAATCCCAAATATATATTAGAATGAAAAGTTACGAAAAAGATCGAAAAGAAGTCTGTAGTATAACAGCAGCTCTTACAATTAGAGCTATCCTGTACTTTAATCAATACATTTAACACAAATCTATAGAGTGGGAAGTTGTAAACACTAATCACTCCATATTATTAAAGTGCAAGACACCTTCACCATCTTAGGCTATAGGTTTGATTTTACTTTTATTAAATATTTTAAATAGGCAATAGTGAGGAATTCTTCTGAATCTAAAATTACCATCCTAATCCCAAAATGCCACTCTCCTTATTTTTCACTTATACCACTAGAGCAACTTAAGTATTAATGGTGCATAATATAATAAGATAAAAATAAAATCGTAATATCTTTAATTGTTTGTGGGGAGGGAGGGTTTGGCTCAAGTGCGGGGTCACGTGAGTATTACGTATAAATGCACTACATGTGGCCTAACGAGGAAGTAACACGTGTGAGGATAATCAGAGGGTGATTGAGATAGGAAGAAAAGTAGTTAGTCTAAAACAAGACCCGACTCTACGGTGACAAGTATATTCTTTGTAAGATAAATGTGGGTAAGTGGTAATTCGAGTCTTCTGGAGAAAATTCGGCAAAGTAACCACCCTTTTTCCCAAAAAAAAGTCCCCTTGTAGTGAGGAGACAAAGTATTTATAGTGTTTAGTTGTAAATCTTGTCCATCAGATGGTGATGGCGATCAACGGTTTCTAGCAAATGAGACCTCATATAGGCCTCGTATAGGTTTAAGTCCACTAAAGGTCTTTAGTGTGAGTGTGTGTGTATAAGTCTTATTTAAGAAAGGTAAGATTGGGTGGGCCAATCCAACAAGTCCTACTTTAAGCCTACCATGCCAAATCTCTCTTGATTATCCCATGACATGAACTTTATTCTTTGGGCCCTATCACCTCAGCCCAAAGAATCAAATCCATTAAAATAATAGAACATAAGCTCATGAATTAAATTTAGTACCCCTACACTGTTAAGCTAGCATCACACGTGTAAACTATGAAAATGGGCACTAAAAGAAAAAAGAAAGAAAGAAAGAAAGAAATTGTTACTCCTTTAGTCACATGATGAAATCATTTCTCCCCATTTTACAATAACAAGAATTATGTATAATAACTATTCCACAAATCACATGCAATATAACTTTACAATAGTCGAATAACTAATCCATTACACTCTTATAAAATTAATCAAATGCATTGCTAGAAAATTGAAAAACAAAATAGTATCAAGGCCTAACAACATGTCTACTCAAGCTCAACCAAACGCAATAAACCCACAACAACATGTAATGAAACTCAAAAAGAGGGTAAAGGTGGTGCTTCAATTAAGAGAAGGTGGTAAAGAGACACGATGAACAACATTTCTAATGATGAGAATAGTGGAACAAGCCTAGAAGTGCAACGCCAATGGTTCGATTAAGGAGGAGGGCTTGTAGGACTCAAAGAGGGTGGAGGACAAAGTAAAAGGGATGTAGACAGTTGAAAGGTTGAAACTAAAAAACAAAAGAGAAATGGAGGAAATGGTGTATGGTTGGAGATGGGTGTAAGAAGTGTAGCCACCTTTAAGGTTTTTTTTTTTTTAACCAACTACATATTATATAACTGATAAAGAAGGGAGATTTAAACATATTTCATCCCTAAGAGAGGACAGATAAAGCCTTAGCCACCCCTAGAGATTTAAGGTTTTTTTTTTTGGGGGGGGGGGGGAGGAAGAGAAAGCTTTAACTATGTTTATCTAGTGAAATAACTATTCCATAAATTTTTTATTACTACTGAATATAGAATTGCAATTCCTTTTTAAGATCAAAGGAATAACTATTTTTTTCAATCTTGCATAATATTCTACATCTGAGACCTTGGTCAATTGTCATAGACCAAAGATTGGAGAAGAGGATGATTGGTATTTATAGACATATTCCTAATATATTACTATAAGGTTTTTAATTACAACTAAATAAAGTAATAATTAATACTTATTTATTATATTTTTTAAGAGTTGCAATTATATTTTCATCATATTCTATTATGCTAACCAAACATATTATAAGAGGATTACAAAATGGAAAGTGCCAATGGTAGTGTCACATGCCTAGTCAATCCTAATCAAGCCTGATCACTTACAAAGGACTAACAATCAGCTTTGCCCTATGGCAATTGACTATCTACTCTTATTTTGTATTTCACTTTATCTTTTCTGTTCGTATTTTTACCCATCATTCCAAACATAAATCTCGCAACACTTATTATAAAGTGATTAAATTAAGAATCAAATTCAAAATTTGTAAACATAAACTTAAATTTTAAATCAAACATTCAAAAAAGGAGATGAAAAACCCTTTTCTATGACTCGATTTTAACTTATTATCAGTTCAAAATTCAATTAATTTAGTGATATTTAACCATTCTGCAGTTATTTGAATGAAAATATAATAAAATTGAAATATTATCGATGAAAAGTTATAAATGTAATTTTCTCTAAAATATTATCAAGACTACATTTATATTTATTGCATTTTATATGCATTCTCATATTTCCATCCAAGTTAAATCAACCCTACTTTGTAGGATTAGAATTATCCATATAGTACAAGTTAAGCTTACTCACTTCAAAGAATTCTTCTTATAGATTAGTTCATATACCTAAATGTAGCCCCTTTTATTGAAAAATGAAAATTCCCGTGAATAATCATAGTGTACGTACGTGTCTTTTTTTTTTTTTGGTCACCTACATACGTAAAAATTCATACGAATTCATTGCCTCTGTCATTCATATCCTTACATATATAATGATTCATTGCACTAAGCTGCATTGAATTTTGTGAGAAACAGAGGGCGAGTATACAAATTGCTAATAAATCCATGAAAACGTGAAGTCACAAGCCTACAGTTGATGTGTCGTACATGTTACAAACATGCATTTCTAGAATTTGGAACGAAAGCACACCACACTTCCCGTGGATGGCCCTAACACGAGAAGGCAAGTGACATAAAATACCGCTCGTGAGTACAGTGCTACCATGTGTCCAAGTGGGTCGACCGTTTCATAAAAACAATGAATGTTGCTCTTGCTATTATGCTCCGAAGTAACTTTGTGGTCACGGTATGCATATAAAAAAAAAAACAGAACCATTTTTTTGAAGACATCATCTAGTCCTGTTGCTTTATTTTGTGCTTGAGTATAGTCCGACTTTAATTGGGAGAAAAAACAAATGAATTCAATAAATAGATGTTATTCATAACATCTATCATAATATAAACCACGGTCTTTTCAACCTTCCAATCGATTCTATAAATGTCCAACAAGCTAATATGTATATTCCTTATGCAGGTCTATATATTTTATGATATAGAAATAGTATATTAAATAATTTTACTCTTTTAGATATGGGTTTGAGATTTAGATGCATATTCCTTGATTTTTGGATGGCATTATGCATTAGATTGTTTAATCATCTATTTTTAAAGGGAAAAACTTTTTTCTATTAAAATCTGATCTTTTAGCAAATAATTTATATTTTTGTTTTTTAATCTTTTTGGTGCTATCATTTTACCTGAGTAGTTATACCTAATTTGTAAAATCATTGGGCTACTAGAAGGAAAAAAGAGCAATAAGAAGATAAAAGTAAAATAGAAAAGAAAATGTTGTTTATTTTACTAGAATTAAGAATTTAATTCCCTAGTAATTTGATGTTACTAATTGGTATGAAAATAAATTAGGATTCCTATTCCTGCAAATCTTATAATCAATTTTATTTTGTGTGTTTATTTAGTTCTTCATTGTAATTCGAATATTCATTTTAAATTAACCAAATATGATATTAGGATTATTCTTTTTTTATTTTTCATAAATTACCAAACAATGGATGATTAATAAAATTTTCAGAAATTTAATTCTTAAATTTGGACTCCACTAAACCAAACGATGCTTAAAAGTATATCTAAATAGTAAATATAGCTCCCTATACAATTCTGTACCTATCTCATCATATTCATTTTTTTTCCCAGCAATTTTATTATTTCTCAATTATAAAGTCGAAATTTGCTAGAAAACGGATTAATAAAAAAGAAAGAAAGAAACTAAAATACATATAATTTAATAATATAAATATTGATTTTTTTTAAATAGATAAAATTTGAATTTCTCCTTATTATAACATAATTAAAAAAAAAAAAAGGAAAGAGCGTGTCCGGACAAACATTAAATTTCACATGTAAAACGTACGAATATAGCTTTGGTACGTGAAATAATTCATTGTCATTTATATCTTTTGCTATTCTTTTTCCTCTTTAACCTTTTGGAAAATGTTGGCGGCTTAGACTGAAGTAGATCAGAATTTCCAAAAATGCTTCGTCATCTTTAATAATTATCTCCCACATTTTTGCTTCTTTTCTGGTAATGGGGGCATTGAAGTGACCGCTTAAGTGGTGTCTAGGGACGGCCCCTCACCGTTTCTCACTACAAACCCTTGATGCCATTTCTTAAGTTGTCCAAATAAAAAATTTATTATTATCTATAATATATCATAATAAGATTTTTTTAATAAATTATTT
Source organism: Laguncularia racemosa (assembly GCA_037954665.1). Taxonomy (NCBI): domain Eukaryota; kingdom Viridiplantae; phylum Streptophyta; class Magnoliopsida; order Myrtales; family Combretaceae; genus Laguncularia; species Laguncularia racemosa. The sequence goes on along the minus strand of JBBMOL010000094.1, from coordinate 317,291 downwards.
AATATAATATAAATATTATATTTTAATTATATAAAAGTTTGATATTCTATTTGATTTAAAACCAAATATTGAATCGTTTGTTTGTAATTTTCTCAATATTTTTAGCATAATCAATTGATTTGGTGTGAATTAATTGTGGCTGTTTATGATTGTTTTAATAACGGATTTAAAAGTGCTATTATGCTTCCTTAGAATTGCATATAGTGGATCTCAGTTTACTAATTTTATTGGTCGTCTAGATGATGCGGAATTATTTTGTATATGTTCTTTTAGCGCTCTTATGCTTCCTTAGAGTTGCTTATATCATTTACAGTGTTTTGGGGTCCAAAAACGTTCAATTTTAAAAATAATAATATATTATTACTTTAATTATCATAAGAGTGTATTTTAAATTGTCATTTTCTGCAAAAAAAAGAAAAAAAAGAATGGGAAATGTATATGTTTAATTTTTAGCATTAATCTTATTTTTTTCATTTAAGTGCATAAGTTTTTTTTTCTTCTAACTTTTATAAAATAGTAAATAGAACTTCCGTCATCTTCTTTAAAATTTTCATTCATCCTTTAATATATGTTAGTTATTAATTAATCTATAATAATAATTAATGATAATATTAAAAATATTTAATTATATAAAAATAATAAATAAAAAGAGGAAAGAAAAAGAAGGGCAATCCACGTCCTTCCGATTTTTCCGAAAATCCCGATACCCATATCTCATTGCATAAGAAAATCCCAAAATTTCAAACTCTTTTTCATTTGGGTAATCATAATTCTCAAAATTTACCAACACATCGTACAAAAAAGGACAAAAAGTCAAAATTCTTACACCGTTGCAGCCTAAAAGCCATAAATTATCGATCTTAAGCTGCCCAGAATTCACCCCTAAAGCTGAAGTATTTTGACTGTGATTTACCACGTTTTTATCTGAAGTATAAAAGCTGTCTGTCTTCAACTTCTCAGAAGCAGCCTTTTCTGCCAGGAGTGTTTGAAAGTCTTAATCTCCACCAGGGATCGCTTCGGGGGCGGCATCTTGGTGTTGAAATGGAAATGCATGGGAAACAGAGACACATCCAAATTTAAGTCATAACTTGATGGTGTAATAAATAAAGCTTGTAATCCATGTTTGTTCAAATAGAAAAAGCAAGAAAATAACATGTGTAAACGGCAAATAATCCTTAAATTTGGGTATAGATAATACCCTTTTTAAGCTGAATTCAAAAGTGTTTAAGTAAATTTTTTAATATTGACTAAACTTTGATTTTTGTACATCTTTTTATTAACTTTAATCTTTGAAATAAGAAAATAACCGTGTATATGTTATCAACCTATCAAAGTACACTTTTTTATTATTTTCTTACATTATACAATTACTAATTAGAAGCTGCCGCATATGACAATAATGAATTGAATTTAATGAAGTTGACTAAAGTTTATTTTCTTGATGACTCAATGTAGAAACGTAAGTACAGGCTAACTCTAATAGGAAAACAAGTAGATTAACCAAACTTTACATTTAGAAAAAAAAATGAAAAATCAAACGAAAATCTCCAACTCCAACACAGTCTTTAATGAATCATTTTCTTATTGGTGAAATATCACAAAATTGAATATGTCTTCTTGTTTGCTCTATACGTGTGGTATTCATTGATCCTAACCTTATTTTATATATCTTGTATTTTTATGAACCAACCGACTGTTATAGTGTCACATTTCAATTTTTATTTTGGTTTTCAATTTGGGTTGGACACATTTTATCTCTCACATATTATATATATATAACATTAACTAAGAATTTTTTTTTCAACAAATTATATATTTTTTTATATCAACTATATATTTTATATTAACTAAAAAAAGAAAAGGAATTAATCCATTTTTGGAGGTGACGTTGAACCAACATGTATCGAGGAGGCCTATCCGACATTCAATGCATATATCTAAGTTAATGTTGGGACCGAAGATGAGAGCGAACCAAAAAGTCCATGTACGTAATCCCCTACGAGTCATGAGATGGGTCCCAAAAAATTGATACGGATCCTCACTGCATTAAAATGGAAAACACGTCTCATTAACACATCTGAAGATTGATGTGACGTGCAAAAATAGGAAATTAATTTATGAAGATTGATTATTTCTTTTGCAGTGTATTTTGAAAATTGATCCTCTAAATCTGTTTCCTCTAGATGTTTATCGTTTGACAAATCAATTGTTTGGTGTTGTTTTGACTATAAAATCTCCTATGATATTATTATAATATCATTTTTATTAAAATATTAATAATTAATTAAACATAATAGTATCTTATAAGTAAATTTATGATAATAGTATCAAGCCTTGGGTGATTTGCAAAGAAAGGGCACTATCTTGGAAGAGATGGCTAATTCCTTAAGGAGGGAGTTAAAGGAGTTAAGGGGCTAAGTCCAATAGCACTTTTAGGCTAGATATGGATTGGGTCATATAAGGGTGACGACACGAGTAAACTTGCCTAAACCTAAATGTTTCAATGGGTCCAAGAATGCAAGGGTGATAATAACTTTCTCTGGAGCTTGAAGTAGTACTTTGATGCCATCAATATGCTAGATTCGAGACTAGGGGCAGCTCCCATGTTCTTGGATGATGTGGCCACCATATAGTAGAGGAGACAGTTTGATGCAATCATATGAGGAGTTGGGGCGATTAGGAGTTAGGAAGAGTTTAAGGCTGAGTTAAAGGCCCAATTCTACCTAAGTGATGCCAAGCAGAATGCTTGGGAGAGATTAAGGTGTTTGGAACATAAGGCACACATTTATGAATGTGTATGGGAGTAATCAAAATTGTTGTTAGAGATTCCCTACATGAGTGACATGGATGCAATGTTTGCTATTTGCAATGGTCTATAGGAGTTAGAGAGGCATAAAGTCTACACTTTGGCCAAGCAATGGCTACGACAAAAAGCCTCATCATGTTCAGATTTGGTGAACGACCTAGGAAAGAGGCAAAAGAAGGTAGTCATGGAAAAGGAGGGGAAGCCTAAGAGGAGGTGCACCCGGGCTTAAGAAAAGATGATGATATTTCAGCCTAGAAGGCTAGAGTATCTATGGATGAAAGGGAGCAACTCAGGAGGGGGGTATCTTGTTTCTTTTGCAAAGGGCTACATAAAAGCAAAAAAATTTCTAGTCCAGGATTGGCTAGCAACCCTAGTTATAAAGGAAGTCGAGGAAAGGTGGATGGGACCAATTATAAGCTTGGAGCTTTAAAGTGATTAGGCTCCATATGAAGTAAGCCTACCAAAGAACCTTAAAGCTGAATGTATACAAAAGTAATAGTTGTGGCTCGAAAGATGAACACCTTAGTGGACATAGGAACAAGAAACATACTTATCTCTAGGGAAGCAATTGAGAAATTAAGCCTTAAGATACAAAAAGGTAAGGGGAAATTAAGACAATAAACTCAGAAAAAGTTCATGTGACTAGAACTGTGTAAGTGGGCTAAACGTAGAGTTATTTATTAAACCGAGTCAAACCAAACTGCAAAATGCAGTTCCCTTACATTTTAGTTTGGTTCAGAGATGGTGTAAATGGCTTACAGTTTGATTCAAGAGGTTAAATTGAATTAAACCACTTGAACCCAAATCAAACTATTTTTTATTAAAGAATAAAAATTAGGTGACATTTTTTAATTTTAAACCTCATTAAAATTTTTTATTACCCCTATTTATTATTTCTTTTTTATCGATTTTCATTCCATTCTCAATCTCTACAATCAATTCCTTTACCGACTTTCATTCCTCACTTCTCAAGCAAATTAGTGTGCCTTTATATTCACCTAAAATGTAATGTTATTGTGATATCATGCTATTTGACTTATATTCTTGCACAATATTCCTAAACCTGAAAATCAATACTTGATAAAAAACCTTGTTAACTATTAATATTATTAATTAGAATAAGGTATCATTAAAAATAATTTAAATTGAATCAAATTGAATTGAACTGCATTTTAAGCGATTTGACTTAAAACCTCGAATCATTAAAAGCGGTTTGATTCATTAAGGGTTTGAATTGAACTATTTCAAGTATGGTTTGGTTCAATTCTATCCATGAACCAAATCAAACCATGAACTTCTCTAGCTAAACGGGTTAGCCTAACCCACATTATTTTCCTGGTTAAGTAGGTTAGCCCACATTGACCTGTGGGCTAACGAGCTAACCTGCATTTTTTTTCTTCACATTTTTAAAGCTAAACTGGCCAACCCAGTTTATATGAGAGTTAAAATTTTGTGATCCAACCTGCATTTTTTTGTAGGTTGAATGGGTTGGTTTGCATGACTCGCCTAACTTGCATAACTTTACCTATGATTGAGGTAGTCCAAGATGTTGATTTCTAAATAGGCAAATGGAGGAGAAAGGTAAAGTTGGAGGTCATTCCCTTGTATTACTTTGAGTTGGTAATTGGAATGGACTTCTTTAATTGAGTATGCATTTAAATCACTCCATTAGAAAACCATATCATGATAATAGATGAAGAATAGTAATGTTTGGCCTTGGTTAGTTGTAACTCTAGTTGGGCCAAGAAACTTTTATGTTCAGTGCAAGCTACTAGAGGGTTGAAGTCGAAGAAAACCATAACCTAGAATCTGAAGATAATGGACCAAGAGGCACCTTTGCAGGAGAAGGTTCAAGCATAAAGGCCTAATGAGCTTCCTAGACCCAATCTAAAAAGGGAGAAGATGGAGTTGAAGGAAAAGGAACCTAAAGGAGTTAAGGAGAGCATTTCAATTCTAAGGAGCAAGGGACCTAAAGCTTGTAGAAATACTAGAGGAGATAAAGGCTAGCACAACTCAAGATCCTCAACCCAGGTTAATATTAGAGTAAGAGCACTAGGCAAAGAAGTACTAGATGGAAGACAAACTACTTTATAGAAAGGGACGAAAAATGCATGTTCCGAACCATAACGATTTTTGGAGGAAGATCATTGAACGGTTCAATAACCTAAAAGAACCTGAGTACCTAGATGTCTACCAAACACTAATTAAGGTAGATAATAGGTTTCATTAGCTAAAAATGTGAAATGACTTAAAAGCGTTCACTGGGACTTGTTTGGTATGCTAGATTGAGAAAGAGGATACCCTAGCAACTATCAGAAGAAGAATCCTTATAAGTACCAAACAAGAAGGTTGGAGAGAGGTAAAGAAGATTCTCTAGGGGCGTTAGACATGAGGTCTAAGCTAACTGTTTTATTTGGAGTACTTAATAAAATGGAAGAATCTACCTCCAAGTGAAGTAACCTAAGAGAATACTATCGATTGTGTATGTTTTGGACATTTGATAGAATAGTTCTTTAAGGAGTGTAAGACGATGGAGACATTATTGGTTTAGGTGTGAGAAAATGTCATGGATTCATCCTTAAGCCCATCTTTTCCTGTAATTGTATATAAAGGTCTACTAAGCGTAAAACTCACGACCAAAGTTTGGTTAATTTTTGAGAATATTTTAGAAGAATTTGAATACTTTAATAGGTGGGGCAATTATATTATATCCATTATATCGGAATAATTTCAACTTTTTTTTATGGAAGTCTCTTGTGCGTAAAGGGAAACTCCCCCTCATTTATAACCCATTCATAAATACAATCATAATTTTTACTTTAGAGTGTCCTTTATTCTTTTAAGACCTCTTTAATAAATATGCTTTCTGTATTTTACATAAATAGACTAATTTAATTTCTTTAGAAGTGTTATATATAATAATATTGAAATTAGCTCATATGTAATACTTGTATATCTCTAATTAAAACTAACATGTTTCTATGATTTTAATAGTTTATTTTTGAGTAAATTTCGATCCATTTCGTTGTGCGTGATTTTTTTTTTTTCCCTTCTTAAACAATCGCAGACCCACAGGCACCACTTAATTCCGTGTGGAAAAATCAATTGGAGATGGCAACTGGGCAAGAGGGAAGATTTAAAAATAAAAAATAAAAAATAAAAAATAAAAAAGCAACATGTGCCCACCCAATTGAACCTCTAGAATTTAGACAACGAGGACACCCAGCCTGGAAAAAGCTTTTCAACTAGGTTGGCTTGTACGTTCGCTGCGCTTGATACAATGCATGAGTGGAGAGACATCTCACCTTTCCAATAAAATGCCACTGCACCACCCACTTGCCTCGAGGTTTAATTACACACAAAACATATCTCTTTATCCCGATTTGACCGCTGCCTTGGATGGACATGTTCACAAGCTTCAAAAGAAAATCTTACATATTATCTAAAATCAATTACATGCTTTAGGAATAACTCTACGAATATGTGGAAAATATAATCTCTTAATGGATTTAAATTTTTTTTTTTATTTTTTTACATTTATAAATCAATCTTGTTTAAATTTTTAAAATATCTTTTCATGTTATTATGATATTAATTTCTTTTTTATAATTTTAATTATTTATTACTCGTGATAATATCTTAATATTGCAAATCGAGAGATATTGAGAGAAGATAAATTCAAAAATTTATATCTTTTTAATTAGTTCGTTAACAAATTGTGTTGGCAAATTCTAAGTAATGGGTAGAAAAAGACAAGAAAGGAGAGAAAAATAAAAGAAATATAAAATTTGATCTTTATTTAGATATAAAAAATGAAAATGGATAAAAATGTTTTGTTTTTACATGTTTGATCCATGCAAAAAGTAATGAAAAAAAAGAGAAAATAAATAATGATAATCTAAATTACTTTTCTAGAATATAATAAAGTTTTATTTTCCTCTCCTTTTAAGGGTAATTTTTGTAGCTTTTTAGACATTCATTCACACCTTTTGATTTCTTTCGAAATTTCGATAAACAACTGAAAAAAAAAAACTTAAAATTGAAAATCATTTTAATCAATTTTTATCCAAAATTAAGATAGATAAATACTTTATTAAATTCCTTAAAATGTCCATCCATTTCATGTCGAGGTTTACTGGGACTTGCTATATAATATTGCTAAGTGGTTGTCCAAGTTGACTTAAAAAGGGACACGTTGGTCTCCCCCCGCAAAGAAAAGACAAAAGTTAACTTTGGATGTAATTCATGAATTTCATTGGGTCGACTTCGAATTTCGATTAATCCAGCTGTTGCTCCCTTAAATTGCGTGTCGACGACCCATTGCTTTTACCTCCCCTTTCAGGGGGGCTTATTTGAATTATTTTATAAATTTTGAGGGCTTTTTATTACAATCTAAAATTTAAGGGTTCCACTGCATTTTGTTCAATATTATATGGGCTGTCTTTAATTATTTTTATAAAATTGAAGGATTTACTGGTATAATCTAAATTTTAAAAATTTAATTGCATTTTCTTTTCGAATTTCCAAGAGCTTGATTTTAGCTAGAGGCATCAATGCTAATAACTAATACGGCCAAAACATCTCCCTCAGAGCATATTGATTTACGAAATAAGCTATTATATTTAGTGGTTTGTCCATACGTTAATCGTTGAACAAGATAAGGGAAATATAATAAAAAAGATAAAAGGAATATTCTATGAAGGTATAAGGAACTATAATTTTTTATTAAAAAACTTCTTAAAATAGTTTTTTCATAAACAAAAAATAATAATAATTTTACAGAAAAAAATAATTATTCCATTCAATCCCCATCATCCTACTTTAACATCCTCTTTAAAATTATCCTGTCTAAAATCATATTATTTAATATTAATTTTTTATTTATTAACAATTTACTCCACAGCTATGCCCTCTCAACTTCCAAGCCCTTGAATCACTCACATATTACTACGTCCAAATTTGTAGCCACAGAATTCAAACTTTAAGGCTCCAGAAGAGTGAGGATAATCATAGCCTATATAGTATTAATTACATGCCATATCTTTCAAGACACTAAATTATTATTTTCATAGGCAATCCTTCTTTAAAATTTATATTCTTTCGCCTCTTCCATCGTTGTTCTTTTAACGGTCAATGATTCCAAGATCTTTCCCACAATTTCAACATCGATTATATTCTTTTGTAAGGATTTTAATTTATTGATGATATCATTCAAATAATCTGTTATATATTTGTTGAATTTTATCCTAGATCCATTTCATTTCAAACAATTCATAGTCTTTGATTAATAGAGTCATTTTACTTTCCTTTTCTTGTGAGTCTCCTTCATGTTTAATTACAAGTCTAACCCATATGTTTTTTCCATTGGTACATATTGATACACTCTTGAAAGCAGAAAAACTTGAACAAAATAGCACATGTTTGTCTAATGGTTTAAAGATACTTTTCTCCCATCTTTAGGATTAAACTCCGCTTCCTTTTCTTTATTTTGGTTGTGGAAGCATGAGCAAGACATGGCTATTAATCTGACCCCTCCTTCTAGGTACTGAGCTCATAACCAAGCATTAAGGATAAGTAAGAATTTAGGTTTGCCAAGAAAGATAAAGAAGGGCAAGTCTATGTTTGACCGACCTGTAAAGTCTCAACAAGACCTCGCGACTACTACTAAAGCGTCTCAACCTATCGAGTTAGGATTTTATTAAGCTTAATCCAATAAAGAAAAGACAAATTGTTTCGGGCGACCAACAATGGTAGGAGGTCACTAGCTTTACCTAAGCCATTGATTAGCTTGGAGTTTGTACCAATCTACTACACAAGATAGGACCTCAACACATCAAGGTTGACTCAGCACCATGAAGCCCTCCTCTACTTGGATCTAATTCTCACCTCGACTCGTCTATGAATTGACATGTTTGAGTTACCAAGGAATAAACCATAGAGCTGACTAAACTCCCTTAGCAATATGCTAACCTACCTCGATCCACCTATAATTAGTACATACTAATCTCAGTCCCCAGCCTCGACACATGCTCGAAATGTATAATCTCATTTTCCTAGATTGGTTATTTTACTTATTTGCCTTTGTGGACCTCCATTTAGGGTTTAACATATTTGTACATATTTATTAAACTACCACTAGATTTTTAGAAATAATATAAATAGAAACACTTGTATAAGACATAGACAATTATCAAGGAATGAATGAAGAAGAATCTTTACACTACTGTATATAGCTTGCCTTCATTATTAAGTGAAACCTTCTTTCCTCTTTAATCCTCGTGTTCTTATCAATCACTTATTAATTGTGGTGAACCCTCTTTTAGAAAGTAGTGTGTTATATTTATCTTCTATTAGAACCTATGAATTAATTTACTGTTTGTGAGTAACATCAAACTTTGTTTTAATCATAAACTTAACTTGTGTTTGTTGACAGTAAGTCGCATCTAACCGCATTCATATTCATACCCTTATTTTTACTACACATACAATTGTACATATCATCTTTATTGGTATCAAAACATGGTTATCAATGTGTTGAGCACTCTTAAATAGTCTTTGTTAGTTGTGGGTGTTGATAGTTGGAGTGTTGGGTTTGTTGGAGAATGCATTTTAGAGTTCTTTTATCTTGTGGGTTATTATTTTATTGTGTTTATATTATATTGTTGAGATTGATATAGTTAGGTGTTATTGAAATTACCAGTAGAGTTATTCATAGCATCTTAATAGTGCAAAATAAGTATCGGGTAATTGCATAATTGAGGTAGGTGTTTAAATTAGGTTGTGTTGTCTTTGCGTTTTGCTTTGCTATTAAAATTACCATATTGAGTGAAGGTATGCAAGATGATGAAGATAGTCCTAGAGGGAGTTTGAGACATAGGGTTGATGATTTAAAGTGTTAGTTGTAGAACATCATTGAGTTGTTACAAGAATTGACTAGGTTAATATGAAGTCGACATAGAATTAGACGTGGTCAAAGAAGAAGGCACTAAGAAGAGCAAAGTGAAAGAAGCTCTAATGAGCTTGGGCTAAATCGAGAAGAGTACGAAAACAATAGTAGTGATGTTTCCAAGGTGAATATTAGAGCATAGAGATGAGGAGGCAAGCCCAAAATTGCTAATTGGGGTCTAAAGAACATTAATTGAAATTACTGACCTATAGTTGAAGTAGTCAACTTAAAGAATATTTAGATTGGGTACCTTTAGTCAAAAAGATTTTTGAGTGTTATGAGTGTGATGACCCCATTAAAGTGAAGCTAGTCTCTTTATCATTTATCGAGTATGTAAATCTATAGTGGGACAAAATAGTCACCAAGGGAGCACATGAAGGAGAAGAACTAGTTTAGTCTTGGAGACTAATGAAGAGGATGATGAGCCAATCCTTTGTTATGACCTACCATGAGATGCTCCATGCACTTCAACATCTAAAATAAGGCAAGTCTAATGTAGACGAATACTTGCAAGAGTTTAAAAATTTGATGACATGCTGTAAATTGTATGAGACATCGAAACAAACCGTTGCTAGTTCTCTAAGGAGACCGAGGGACAAAATTGTTGATGTGGTTAAGCCAAAACCATATGATAGCTTAGATGAACTCATCAACTTGGCCATTAAACTTGAAAGACAATGTTAGGAGAGACACAAAAGACCATCTCCACCTTGACCTTAAACTACAAGCCTTGAGAAATATGAAGAAAGAAGGAAGACTAAGAAGAGAGCGGAGCCCAATCAAGTTGAAGTTGAACCCAAGAATTTCAAGAAGGAAAGAGTGCCTGAAATGAAGCTCCGAGAAGTAAAGTGCTTCAAATGCCTTAAAATATGTTCACATTGTGTCTCATTGTCTAAACAAACAAGTTATGGTTATAAGAGGGAATAGACTTAACACTAAAATTGAAAGTGAGAGTAAAGAAGAGCAGAGAGGTAGCACTTTTGAGGATAGTGAAGAGCATATTCACATTAGACTAGAAGAAAGGGAGTTCTTAGTCTTAGTAGGATGATAAGCTTCAGGCGACCAACTAAATGAAGCGTCTAACTAGAGAGAAAACTTGTTCCACAGCCGCTACTTGGTGAATGGAAAAACTTGTGTTCTTATTATGGATGGTGGGAGCTATGTTAACATCATTTCAACTGAGCTAGTAGGAAAAGTGAAACTCGAAACTCTCGACCTCTCAATACCTGAAGCCATATAGATTGTGATGGTTCAATGACAAAGGCATGATGCATACCCACAAATAGGTTATGGTTCCATTTAGCATTAGGGAGTACTAAGATGAGCTAAACTTTGATGTGGTGCTTATGATTGTCGCTTGCATTATACTTAGATGACTTTGGGAATATGAATGATGTGTTATCTATGATGATTTCCACAACACCTACTCCTTTAAGAAGGATGAGAAGAGCTTCTTGTTGTTGCCCATGAGTGTAGAGGACATACGGAAGGACCACTTAGACTTGATCAAGAAAGAAAAGGGGAAGAGGAGTTTATTTGCTACTCACTCAATGATTTATTTAGGAGGACTACAAAGATCAAAGTCAAGGTTGACTCATTTCTAACTCGAGGGTGATGATAAGGTTATCAATTTAACCCCTCCTTACAGGTGTTGTCCTAATAACCAAGCACCAAGGATAGGCAAGAATTTAGGTTTACCGAAGAAGAGGGAGAAGGGCAAGCTTGCATTGGACTAACCTCATAAAGTTTTGGCAAGACCTTGCAACTACTAGTGAGGTGTCTAAACTTATCAAGTTAAGGTCTTATTGAGCTCAACCTAGCCAGCAATGGTAGGAGGTTACAATCTTCACTCAAGCCATTGATTAGCTTAAAGCTTGTACCTTTCTACCACTCGTGATAGTACCTTAATAGCCAAGATTGACTCGGTACCATTGAGCCCACCTTTGTTTGGATTTAACTCTCACCTCGACTCATCTATAAACCGACCCATTTAAGTTATTGGGAACAAAGCTAATTGAACTCCTTTAGTAGTATGTTAAAATACCTCAACTTGCTTATAATTAGTATAGATTGATCTTAGTCACTATCCTCGATCCATACCTAAAGTGTATAGTCTCATTTTCTTAGTTTAGTTATTTTACTTATATACCTCTATGGGATATTTGCAAATATTTACTAAACTACCACAAGGGTTTTAGAAATAGTATAAATAGAAACACTGTGTAAGATGCAAACAATCATCAAGGAATGAATGAAGAAGAATCTTTATGCTTTTGCGTATTGCTTGCCTTGATTATTCAGTGAAATATCCTTTCCTCTTTAATCCCCACATTTTCATTAGTTACTCATTAACTGTGTTGAACCTTCTTTTAAGAGATAGTGTGCTACATCTATTATCTATTAGAACCTATGAGTTAGTTTAGTATTTGTGAGTAATATCAAACCCTATTTTAATAACAAGCCTAACTTGTGTTTGTTGCTGGTGAGTCATATCTTACTGCATTCACATTTATACCCTTATTTTTACTACACATACAGTTGCACATATCAAAGCAGGTACAAAAGGCTCTTTCATTATGATTAGATTTCTAACAAACAAAGTTAGTTCCATGAAATAATAGAGGATGTGTAGTAGGCCATATTTTAGGGAAAAAAACACCATTGATTGCCATGATCTTTGTTTAATATACATAAACACTTTTGATGAAAACCACCAACTTAAGCTTTGGTATTAATTGAGACCTAGTTTAGATACTAAATGTAGGTTCCAGAATATGTAACCAATAGATGAGTAAATTGGTTCTAATAAAACTTTTTGTAAGATCCCCTTTTACTTTTGTTTATGTAAGCACTTTAAAGACTAGAGTAGAGTGTGGAAGTTTAAATGCTTAGATATGTAGATGATATGGGAACAATAAACAAGCAATTGTAAATAGAGTAAAGTGAGGAGAGAGAGAACAAGGTCTTAAGCAAAATTTGAAAATATTAAAATGAAGGTTCGGTAAAAACAATGTTTTTCTAAAGTAAAGATACTTTAATAACCCACTATAGGAGCTGATAAGAACTTTCCAAGTAAAGATTTAGTTTCCAAAACTTATTAAAAACATGCCTTAAATAAGCTTTCAACTGCTAATGGTTAAAACATATATTTAGACAAATAAAGCATGCTAACTAATGATTATTATTCATAAAGATTTTGGCCAAAACAAAACTTAGATAAAAAAAATTAAATAAAATTCAAATATTTTCCAAAATAAAGACAACTTATTACATTATTTAAAAAGGAGATTTATCTATATCCAATTAAATAAGAAGAGAATAGTCGATCAATTCTCTTCCTTAATTACCTAAATATATTCAATTAGTAAATACTATGCTTTCTAATATGCTTATAACAAATTCTCTTATTCACACTTAGCACACAAGCTATGTACATAATACATTATGAAAAATAGGAATACTGGCAACTCACCCTGATATTATATTCCTACTTACTAATAATTAGAAGTAAAATGTTTTACCTATGCTAAAACCTTGGAGGATTTTACTTGTTTTACTTGATTAATTTGTTCCTTTTTGAGTGAAAATATTTGAGAAAAGGATTTAGGATTTCACATATTTGTGTAAATCATACTTGAATGAGAGCTTGAGATAGAACAAAATCAAAATTGAAAGTTAGAAGCTTATACAATTTTTTTTTTATTCTCTCAAATTGTGAATGAATAAATCCCTAATATGGATCTAGAAGAATAGATTGATTCACAAGAAAAATCACTATAAATTTATTTTATTTATACATAGTTTATTTGTTCTATTTTTTCCACACAAACTCTAATATGTGATCCTACTTTCTTGTTCATACAAAACAATTAAAAAAACATAATTTCCAAAAATTTAAATATTTTATAAACATCGATTGGACCCCTTGTTGATATGGAGCCAAATCCTGTCAATATAAATTTGCACCTCTGAATAATATTTGAGATTACTTTTTTCTCATCTAGTGATATGGCATGTGGGCAATGGATTCAATTGTAATTTCCTTGCCCGATAGCATGTAACTCCGAGGTGTGACCATTCATTTATAATTTCGGGAAAAAAAAATCTCTCTCTCTCTCTGAAAAAATTAAATAAGGAAGGAAAAAAGGTCTCTAAAATTCAACTTCATGATGATTTACCATGATATCATGCTGAATTTAAATATGTGGAAAAAATGCTCATCTAAAACTTTGAATTCGTAGATAATTATAATTTAAAAAAAAATTATTCTCTCATAATTTCTAGATTGTGTGCTTAGGGTTACATTGTAACTCAATTCTTTTTCATTAATCAATACTACAAACACTATATTCAATTTTAGGTACTAAGTTGAACTAAAACTATTGCAAATTAAGCTATATTTATGGGGTTGATGAAACTAATAAACATATTTCCTGTATTGTTGAATTTGCATATGGAATCCTATCTGCTACAACGGTTTTTTTTTTTTTTTTTCGGCCCTACATGCACTGTTTGTCTAAGCTTTTTCATTTTCTTTTGTTATTTTTTACCCTTTTTTTTTATTTTAACCTTAAATATAACGTCCTCTCAAGAATAAATAGGATCATTAAAGTCCCATATAAGTAATTTATTTTATCGACAAGGATTTGTATCTTAATTTGTTATTTAAGATAGAACATGTTCAAATTTCCTCTCTTTTTAAGTTGTGAAAGTTATCTTATCTTATCTTATCTTATTTATTTATTTTTCAAAGTAAGTAGAAATAATGTTATGAATGCTACTTGAACTTTGTGGAAAAATTCAATTTGCTACCTAAATTTCCTATTAGCTAACTTTAATACTTAATTAAAGTTTTTACATCATCATTATTACGTAAAACAATTCTACTTACGGTGTTTTTGCAATCATTGTAATCATATTATATACCAATATGTAAATGACATGTGGTAGATAAATGAAAAAAAAAAATTCCAACAAGCCATTATTGGCTATACATGTCTACAAGGCAAGAAAGAAAAATGAAAAAAAAAGGTAAAAAAAGAAGGAAAAAGAAAATATTGACCAAAGGATAGAAAAAAGAAAAAACACAATGAATCTCTCTCTTAAAAAAATAAAATAAAATAAAAACACCTTTGCCGTCTCTCTCTCTCCCCCAAATATTCTACTCCATCATTCTCTTTTTATCAATAGTGAAACCCTAATCATGTAAACACAACCCAAAGCTAATTTGTCATTTTCTTCTTCTCTTTACGGAAAGCATTCAACAAACAGAAATTGTAGTATTATATAGATTGATTTTCATTTTCTTTCCCTCAGCTAAAGGTGGGCACGAATAAGATTATTTCGGTTTTTTCTTTTAATCAAACCAAATCATAAAAATGCGGTTTAATGTTTTATTACTTCAAACCATTCATATTTTTTCCAAATCATAAAATTTTGGTTTTGTTTTGTTTGGTTTACGGGTTAAACCTTATTTTATTTTCTAAAAAAGTATATTTACTTAACATGCAATTTCATATAAGTAATATTAAATTTATTTAATAATAACATATATTGATATCATATAAGAGATTGAAAAAGTCAATATTCAAGTAACTATTTTAAATATTTAATATAAATAATTTATTTTTCAAATTAGTATATAAAATAAAATTTAAGTTAACCCATATACATATTTATTAAATTATGGTCATAAAATTTGAATACATATATTTTTTAATAAAGTTAAACTAAAAACTCTTTTAAATGTTATATTATAATAAAAAAAAATTCGTTATAAGTAAATTATTGTTTTTTTTAATAATTTGGTTTGGTTTTACGGTTTAGTTCAGATTGAAAAATTTTCAAACCAAATTGCAAAAAAAATCATATTTTTTATTTGGTTTGATTCAATTTGATCGGTTTTTTACCCCGCCAGTGAAGATGTTTCATAAGTTTACGGTCATGGTGTTTCTTATTTTTCTAGTAGTAGTTGCCACTATGAACACTAGGATATGAAGACGCATGCTAGCTTGAGCCGGCAGTTGGTAGATTTACCAGTGGCAATACGGTGGAGGATGTCAGATTGGTGGTTTCTGAGTTACTCTTTTGACATAGTCTTCTCTAGCAAAAGACAAGTGCTCGACCCTTCTGATCCTCTTCGCAATCGGAGAAGTCTCATCACTTGACTATCTCCACGAAACACTGAAAGTGATTTTTTGCTGAAACCACGAATGTGAGTTGTGTTATATGCACATTTGTCAACAAACAACGATGGAGGAGTTGATATGTTGGTAAAAAGAGAAAGAAGAAGTGGAATATTTGGGAGAGAGACAATAAAAGTTTTTTTTTTTTTTTTTTTAACGAGAGAGAGAATTATTATGTTTTTTTTTCTTTTTTTTTTCAATATTTTTTCTTGCCTTGCAGCTATGTGCACCTATAATGCCTTGCTGATTTTTTGTTTTTTTTATATATATATACCTATCATGCATTATACACATATTGGCTAAATAATATGATTGAACAAATACCGTAAAAAAAATTGTTTTGAGTAATAACGGTGATGCAAAAATTTTAAATTGAATACTAAATCTAATCAATTAAAAATTTAAATAACAAATTGAAAATTTTCACAAATTCCAGATAATATGCATAACATTAACCCAAGTAAGTAGGTTAATTCAAGAGCAACCGAAGAGAGGTATTGTATAAGAAGAAGCCATGAAAACCTATGCTTAAATCACAAAAAATTGAAATGATCATATAAAATGTAGAACCATTAATCACGGAAGAGGTGAATGATTTTACGAAAATAATAATATCACCACTAGGGTTCTTGCTTAATCCCGCGCACAAAGCCCCAAGTTTGTCCGCAAATGGTTAATTTAGTCTTAATCCCAAATCTGGATGCTAATCCAAACATTACATCACAACCAACTATTTTTGGAATTACTTTTGCTTTTTGTTCATTAGAAGACAGCCCAACAAGGGTTTCTTTAGATTTTTTTTTTTTTTTTTATGTTCCCAACAATAGTCTTTCATGTATTATTATTATTAATACATGTTGCACAATAAAGTTGATTTAGGCAATTTCATAAAGCAGCTAAGACAGTTGTATTTTCCAAATTCCAAGTGCTATTATGTCCATATCTTGAACGAGGAACAGGATCAATTCAATGTAAACATGTTTATTTTTCTTTTATTTTGTGTTCAATACAATCCAAATGAAGACTTGATCAAATCAAGTTGTACCATAAATTCAATACTGATTTGCTCTAATCACTTTTGCTTTTAAAAGTAGTTTTTCTGCAGTAATCATCTATGTGAAATGGTTGATATGAATTTCAGCTTATTATATTATCTACTTGTTTTTTATTTATTATTTATTTTTTGTTACTATTCTCTATCAGGATACGCTAAAGTTGGTTTCCTTTCATTTTTTTTACATTCTTTCTTCATTCGGAGGGCTTTTCGCGTGGATTTGCAATTCAAACGGACTGACTGATTCAGCTCTAGTAAATTAAAAAAAAAAAATCATTTGTAAATAAGGGAAGGAATGTTTTGTTTTATTTAAACTTTGGAAGCTTTTACCGTATTACAAAATAAATGAATTACTCTAAAAGTACATAAATTTTTGTAATTTTTATTTTCAATTCTTGACAAATAGGAACTATAATATGCCTTCAATTTGTATTGATAAGTAAAATGGTAAAAAGGGAATCTAAATTAGTTAATTATCATACAAAGCCTGGTTTTTATATGCATCTAATGAAAACCACTTTGAAAATTATCTTTGTCTTTGGTCATTTATATATATATATATATTCCTTTTTACTCCTCTTTTGAAAAAGCATGTATAGTCCTATGATTAATCCACCTTATACATCTCTTATTTAAGACATAAATACACAAGAAAATTAACAAAAAAAGAGAGAGAGAGAAATTTGGATACAACCTCACTATCCAAATTCACCCTTTTAAGCCAAAGTGAATACACATCCTTTTGGCGCTAGGTAATCTTGTCCCCTAGGACAAAAAATGTATGACAAATTGTATGTAGACATCGAACTTATAAATTACTTAATCTTTGGCACCTAGAATCATGCTAATCCAACAGCTAAAGCTGTACTAAACCAAGAAAAGGGGCATAACAAACAAAAGCCTTAAAAATAAAATAAAATAATTAAATTTAAAAATTAAGGCTTCATACACAAAAGAGTCACTGCAAGCCTGCAATTGTGATTAAATTAGTAAATTTTAAGTTGTACAAATAAGGCCCTTAATTTTACGTTCTTATTGCCCTATTTCTTTAGAGCACTGCTAGCTTGAATTTTGAAGAAAATTATAAAGTTGATGTTATAGTGTTCATCACCAAACTGAAATTTATGTTCTTTACATAGACATAGTCATCCTGTATAAGTTTCAAAAAAACTATTTCACCAAGACTATTTAGATGAAAAAAAGAGAGTGTAAATTGTAGATACAATCTCTTAGTTTTGCTTTAATTGTGTTTAACCTCTGCTTTTTTACTTAAGCTTTTAGACTTACAAATGTTAAAAAAAAAAATGTACTTTTAGATTCCTACATGACTATTTTTTTTAAATTTTATGTATTTTAATTTTTTTCTATATTATCACAGTAAATAGATGTAAAAAGAAATTTTTTTAATGATTTTGAGATTTAACCCTAAAATTTAGTAGTTTAATAACATAGCAGAAAACAATCCTTGAGATCTTTTCTATAGTTGATACGATAAAAGTTTGATAATTATTTTTACAGTAATTATAAGAAATTGCAAATATTAATGATGTTTAGTAGTAAGTGATTTGAGATGACATGGTTTCTGTTTTCAAAAATTAGAATTATTTTTCATTATTTATCAAAGATGCTTTCTATAATAGTTAAACAATAATACTGTATATATAGATTTCCATATTGTTTAATTTGTGGAAGGGAATAAGTTATAAATAAAATTACAATTTAAAAAAAAATAAAATACAAAATAATAATTATTTTCTTTTATGATCTTATAGTAAATACGAAAATATACTATAAAAAAATAAAAAAATAGTTATTCTTTTAGTCTTGACAATGAATTGTAATCCCTTATTTTATAACAATAGCAGTTTTATAGAATAACTCTTTTACCAATCAAATAAACTCAACCAAATAAGTCAAAATAATAAAATAAATAAGTAATAGTAAAATATGTTAGAATAAACACACACACACAAAGCTTTTACTTTGGTCTTGTAAAAATTACAATTACTAATTTTTTTAGCAAATTTTATCAATAAAATATATAAATAAGTCTATAAAAGGAGAAATAATTATTTCTTTCCACACTTATGAAATTATCCAAAACATCACATAAAAAAAAATGCTAATAGTGGTAGCAATTTAAAATTACTTCTACAATATTTCATAATGAATTCTAGAAAAAGAGTTTACACAGGGCATATGGGTGCATTGCATTTCTTCAAAGATTTTTACTTGTTAGTTTATGTATGTAATTGGAAAAAAAGAAATAATAAAATACAGAAAAGGAAAAGTCCCGTACCGGTATCCGGTTTTAAAGAAAGAGAGAGAGAGAGGTGGTTGGATGGACAAAGGAAGGAATGCCTGGTTTTCGGGAAGTATACATTGCATGTAGATTCCTCTGACACCTTCATATATCTCTCCGCCCTTTGTGTCAACTCAAGCACACTACAGCACAAAGTTCATATAATTTCTTTCTCTCTCTCTCTCACCCTCTGTTCCGTCCTTTATTTTTTGCCCTAATATTCCTTAGGGTTCTTAAATGATCACTATTTCTTCATCTCTCTTGTAAATGAATTCACGCTCTCAACGGATTTTGGAGGACTTGTTGATCGTTCTGCTGTCGTTTTTTGTTTCCAATCTTGCCGTTTTTGCTCTCCATCGAGATTTTTGTAAACCATGCCTCGTCTTGTCAATTACAGCAGTGAGTTTCTTATTAAAGATTTGATCTTTACTTGCTTTTGGTGAATTTGATTAGCGCTCTTTTTGTATCCATTTCTAGGTTTGATGTTCGGGTATTAATTATCTATCTGGGTCATCTTAAATTTAGGGTTTTGGGAACACCCAGTTGCATTTTTGGATGAATTTATGGTTTTTTTTTTTAATTTAAATTTTGAAAATTTTGAATTGAATTACTCAATATGGTGGTTTAGATGTGTCATATGATTGTTATTTGATGATATAATGAATGCTTTTGGTGTTCTTAACTTAGAAGGACCCAAAAATAAAGTGAAAGAGGGCAATAATATATAAGGGTGGCAGTTCGTGTTATAATTGAATTCGGGTTCACTGTAGTTGCGTATTAGTCTTGTAGCACTATAGGCGTTGAAAAATTAGTTTTACGTTATGATTGTTGAGCATACAAACTTATCAGGGCTTATGATTGTTTTGTTAGGTGATGATAACTTCCATGTTGGAGGTTCTCTTTGTACAAATCCCGTGGAATTTGGTAAATTGTGTTCAATGGGCCCTTGTGTTGATATATTCTATCCACCACACAAGCGGGCTCGTGTCTGCGCTCCATTCCCAGGCAGTGGATTTGAGTTCGAGCAAGAAAAGCAGCCTTTCATCGAACAACTTCCAGATGAATGCCTTTTTGAGATTTTCAGGAGGCTACCTGGTGGTAGAGAAAGAAGTTCGTGTGCCTGTGTTTCCAAACGTTGGCTTTTCCTTATGAGTTCTATGCGAAAAGCTGAGATCTGTAAGACCAAGAGTGTAACAAATGATGGGTCTTCTAAGCCGGAGAAGGAGATTACAGTTTCGATCTCTGACAATGATGATATGGTTTTGTGTGATGATGATAGCGAAATTGAAGGTGATGGGTATCTTACAAGGTCATTGGAAAGGAAGAAAGCCACAGATCTGAGACTCGCTGCGATTGCTGTTGGAACAAGCAGTCGTGGGGGTTTGGGAAAGCTTTCCATCAGGGGAAGCAACCCTCTCCGTGGAGTAACCAACTCTGGATTATCTGCCATTGCCCGTGGCTGCACTTATCTCCGGTCACTTTCTTTGTGGGACATACCTACTATTGGTGATGAAGGTTTGACTGAAATAGCCAAAGAATGTAATTTGCTGGAGAAGCTTGATCTCTGCGACTGTCCTCTTGTTTCCAACAAGGGATTGATCGCCATCGCAGAGAATTGTCCCAATTTGACGGCTTTAAACATTGAATCTTGTTATGGTATTGGAAATGAGGGTCTAGAAGCCATAGGAAGATCTTGCCGTGGTCTGAAGTCAATCTCTATCAAGGGATGCCCCCTTGTTGGAGATCGTGGAGTTGCAAGTTTGGTATCATCAGCTTCTTCTGTCCTTAATAAGGTTAAGCTTCAGGGACTGAATATAACCGATTTCTCTCTTGCTGTAATTGGACACTATGGACAGGCAGTATCGTGTCTTGTTCTTGGTGATCTGAAAAATGTAAGCGAGAGAGGATTTTGGGTCATGGGTAATGCTCAGGGCCTTCAGAAACTGTCAACGTTGAGTTTAACCTCCTGCCCTGGCATCACTGATGTTAGTCTAGAGGCTGTAGGAAATGGATGCAAAAACTTGAAGCAGATGTGCCTTCGCAAGTGTTGCTTTATTTCAGATGCTGGGTTGTCAGCTTTTGCAGGAAGTTCTTGTTCGCTTGAGTGTCTGCAGCTTGAGGAATTGCACAGGGTGAGCCAGGCAGGAGTTGTTGGCTTGCTCTTGAACTGTGGAGCAAAGCTCAGGTCTCTTGCTCTTGTGAAGTGCATGGGGATCAAAGATCTAACTGATGGAGTACCCGTGCTTTCTTCTTCGACATCCCTTCGAGTGTTGTCCATCAGAAACTGCCCAGGATTTGGCAGTGCTAGTTTGGCTATGGTGGGGAGGCTCTGCCCCAATTTGCAGCATCTTGACCTAACCGGGCTCTATGGAATCACAGATGCTGGGCTTCTTCCTCTTTTGGAGAACTGCGAGGCAGGACTCGTGAAAGTTAATCTCACTGGCTGCTTCAATTTAACTGATGAAGCAGTTTTGGCTTTAGTGAAAATGCATGGTGGAACTCTTGAGCTGCTCAACCTTGATGGCTGCAGGAAAGTGACGGATGCCAGCTTGATAGCTATCGCAGACAACTGCTTATTACTTAACGATCTTGAGATGTCCAAATGTGCAGTTTCTGATTCAGGGGTTGCTGCCCTATCTTCAGCTGAGCAACTCAACTTACAAGTGCTGTCGTTATCAGGATGTTCAAATATCTCAAACAAGTGCATTCCATCTTTGAAGCGATTGGCTGGAACAATGCTTGGATTGAATCTCCAGCGGTGCCACAGCATCAGCAGCAGCTCTATCGAGCAGCTAGTGCAGACCTTGTGGAGATGTGATATCCTTTCCTAAGTAGAATAAAAGCAAAATAAATGGCTAAAAAGGCTAATGATCTGTTACATGAAGCTTTCAGAGTGGATTGCGAGCATTATCCGTGGTGCCTCAAAACTATAGTAGAAGAATAAGGTTATTAGAATCAGCAGTTTTAAGTGGGTAGTGACATAATCAGCATAGGGTTTTTGGACCAGTCCGGTACAGCGGCTTGGTTGTTTTCCGGGGGACTTTGGCAAAAACTACTACATCCACTCCTTTTTCTCTTTCTTTTTTGCAGGCTTTCATGTTAAAAGAAAGCTTGTTTTAAACTTTTTGCCTTCTATCAACAGAAGGCAGCATCTTTCCATAGCCATGGTTCCTCGCGAATACAGTCATCAAGTCCTGGTTTACGGTTTCCACGTCTGGATCGATTTTTCATCAAGTATAGGTAGATGGTACTTGTTTTGTAATGGTGGATGCTGTCCATCTCCAGTTTGTTTTAGATCTTTCAACGGGTGTTTGGACAAGGGTTTCCTTGTTTTCACCTCGTAGAGTATGTTTACTATGTTGTTTGAGTTTGGGTCATCATGGAATTGCTAGAAGATAAATTTTCATGTTTACAGATTATCGTTCCTTCATTAGCCTTTTTACCCAGTTCGAGTTTCATGGTCTGTTACTTGCATCGGCATTGTACGTTTCTATGCTGGTAAACTTTGCTTTTTATATGGAAATGGTTTTTGCACTTTGAGAGGGTGTCTTTGTTGCTTCACTAAAAAGTTTTTCACCCTTTTTCTTATATTCGCTATAGTCACTAATGAAGTATTGTTAACAATCTTATGAGGTTACATCGACTTACTGGTAAGGGGTTGTGAAATGAAATGGAGCTACAATGATGGATCGCTAATGGTGGTAGATGTTAATTGAGAAATGATCTTTTTATCATCATCGGCTATCTACTGCCACTTTCACTTTCGTTTGACAGTCACTTGCTTCTGCTGTTAGAAGATATTAATAACTGTAATGAATCATTCAGTAATATTTAGGAATTTTAAAGTTATGGTTATATTTTGATTAAATGAAATCAAAATGATGGCGGAGATACTATGTCTATATACAACTCTGACGCATCTAGTTTCACAATTACTCAATGTGTGGTTGTGGAGTAAAACTATGGAGCAATGATAATTTGAGAGGTATATAATGAAGGCTAATTCTGAAGATTTTTAATTTGGTTAGGCAATGTAAATTTCAGGTGTGTTTGTTTTCTGAAAACTTTTTTTCGGGGGCTTTTTTGGATATCTAATGTTAAATATTATTACAGTAGTTTTTAGTGGTTATAAGTAGTGACAAACTTTTAATTAGACGCTAGTGTTGGCAGTAGATGACTGTAGACTTAAAAAAAAAAGAAAAAAGAAAACACTAATAGAGAACGAGAGAAATATTTCTATTTTAAAAAATGAAGATAGTTTTTTCTTTTTTTCATTTTTCATTTACTTTTTTTATATATCGTCACTAATCATTAGGTATTACTTGTATTTTACTTGAATGCTTGCTATTAAGAGCTATAAGAATTATAAATTTTTTGAGATCATTATGATAATATTTCACCTTTCTAATACATTGATCATAATACATATGAAAAAAAAAAATTGAGAAACGCTTTTCAAAAGCATATGCACATTAATGTAAGGATTTTAGTAATTTTCATGAAATAGATGAATCAAATTTCACATTATTGAGTAAATTCTTTATTGTACTGCCCTATGTTTTTTTTTAAGCTTCCGTAGAAGAGAAATTTCAATTCCTCAAAATATTTTGCAGACGTACAAGTTATAAAATCAGTTCTACCTTACCAAGATTTTTCTGCAGCAAAAGATAAACAGTCCATGAGACAGCATATCTTAGTACTCCAAGGGAGGAAGAGGAAGTTGCTAAAGATAGATAGTTCAATGAACTACCTCCTTTTCCATCATTTCTCTGACATTAATCTTAAAGTGCACAAAACGTGGTTGTAAAACTAACAAATCGTATCCTTTTCCTGTTTTATATCCGTTTAACTTAACACGTTAGTATTGTAGAAAGTTCAATGACATATCAAAGCACATGTCGGTCTGCTTGATATTTGGATGGAAATATCATTTTCCTTTGTGACTTGAATCCCTGTCATGTTCTTGTATCCACCGCTATCTGCCTAGCGAGATTTGTGCATAGTTTCTACAGTGGAAGTACTTCTTCTCGACCAACATCCAAAGTGTCGCAATGTATCGTTGTCGGAGTCCAGTAGGAAGGCAAGCTCTATTGGGTTAACAGATTTTGTAAGTGACAGTAATGGCGTTTGGTGTAGAAACTTAAAAAGGAGAATATTGTCTCAAAAAGATGATAATTTATGTTAATACATCACATTCATGAAGTTTCTTTTATATTCTGTATCGTATCATTTTTATATATTCGCTATATTTCTACTATATTGCATTCGTATTTATGTTATCACGTCGTATTAAAAGCGACGGATCCTTACTGTCAAACAAGACGGTTAGGAGATGATGCCCGTGGAAGCTATTCTCTCGATGATAATGGAGAAACTGGCTGTATTGTTGGGAGGGATGGACATGAAATGCACTTGGGAAGATGGCAAAAGGAAGGGCGGCTCGCCCTCGAGATGGATATTAGTCATAAAGGGATCGTCGGGCACAGCACGTTGCACGGGTTTTGGCAATCGAAGACTGTTATTCCCCTATTCCAGCACTAACAGATGTCAAATCTGGACAATCGCGGGGGAAGTACGATCATATAAGTAGGGCACGCGTTTCATGTCAATGAGTCCGTGTTTTGATCGGCTTAAACAAGTTGGGTATTTAAAAACTCCATTATATTAAACAATTCATTTAGCAAACATGCACATTCACTGATCGATTAAAAAGTTTATCCTATGTTTTTTAACATAGTTATTGAGTTCATTAAAATAATTATTAATGAACAATTTTTTTTATTAGAATTTTAAACTTAATTTATCCAACATAAAACCTAATATTTATATTATTATATTAAAAAGACTTTGGCTAAAATTTATACCATAATAAATCACATTATTTATTGCATGATGACATCGTTGCATTAATTTGAGCTATGGTTTTTTTATTTTTTTTCCCCCAAAAGCTATGGGTTGATTGGACATAACTTCTTATGTCCAAATTCGTTTCATCCTTTATCAAGATAGTAAAAAAGTCTACATAAAAAACAATTATCAATAAAGTTAATGTCACATTTAGTAACCAAATTTTACCTAATTTTGCAATCAATTATTTGAAATTTCAAACTATCAATTTACTACCTAAATTTTTCTTATTTTTATAATTAACTATACGAACTTTATTCATTTTTATAATTAATTATCTTAACTTTATCAATTTTTGTAATTAATTACTCCATTAAAGTATTATAAATGATTACGAAAAGTTTGTAAGTAATAAATTAATACTTTGAACTTTAAGTAATTAATTACAAAAATAGATAAAATTCTGGTACCAAATATAACATTTATCCTTATTAATATGGTGATAAAAAAATTAAAGAAAATAGTTCATCTTCTACTTTATCCCCTTTATGTTTATATATATCATCAAAATGTAATGCTAAATGATATCAAGATTCAAAAGGCACATGTTAGTTATATAAATCCATTAGTATACTAAGATAAAGTAAGTTTTTTTTTTTTGTATATTATATGTTTGAACAATTTAAACATTAAGTTTTGAAAATGCATAAGAAAACAATATCCCATAATAATAACTTGTTAAAAAAAATAGGTATAGTATTATGAGAATGACTAGATAATTATCTAATATGGATACTAGAAATATAAGATATCTCAAGATGGAATTTATACATTATATCAAAAAGGGACCATAAGAAAAAAAAAATCTCATAACATAGAAATATAAATCACTATACAAAATTGACCATGAAATTCTTTAAGAAAAGTTCACTACCTACCGATTACATAATATCTCTATTAGAATTGAGTTAAAACTTATCGTTTAGGAAAAATGTTAGAAACCTCAATTTCAAATGGATCGGTGGATTTGCAAATGTTTTTAGATGCTAGATGCAATGAGGAACACATTTATGTACAAATCAAAACATGATTAACTTATTTATTAATTGTATTGGTTTTTTTTTTTACACAAACCCATTTGTAGTTGTATTCTGTTGTGTCCCGAATGGTGAATCATATCTCAAAATTATGAGCCCTACTTATAAGTAAAATTTTCACAATGTTGAAGTGATAAATATTTTCAAATGTTAAATAAACTAAATGCTTTTCAAAAGTTTGAATTTCTATGGGAGAAAAGATCCATTATCCTCGATATGTTATTTAAGTTGAAATAAAAATAAATTTAGAAGTTTATAATGGAAATGAATGTTAATGAAAGGTTTAATTCCAAAATTAAACAATAAATTCAAAGATAAGCAACTAAACTTGCACTTGTTTTATTGTCAAGGGCACTAGAATCACTGCATAACCCTATTAAGATGCCTATTGGGAGACATGAGAGTGTAGGAAAAGGGTGCTATTGTAGCTCATCTTTTATCCATAACTTTGTTCTAAGTACAAACTTCTACCAACAAATGATAGGTAAACATATA
This sequence comes from Laguncularia racemosa, assembly GCA_037954665.1. Lineage (NCBI taxonomy): Eukaryota > Viridiplantae > Streptophyta > Magnoliopsida > Myrtales > Combretaceae > Laguncularia > Laguncularia racemosa. The sequence goes on along the minus strand of JBBMOL010000094.1, from coordinate 290,559 downwards.
GTGTATTATTGGTAGTGGAACTAGTATAATAGGTCTAAGTTCCAAAGAGATCCTTTAAACACACTAACTCTCTCTCTCAATTTAAGACTTAGATATTATTGGACTAATTGAAAATTAAATCAAGTCGACATAGTCATAACTTGAAAAATGTTTTGAAACTGCTCATTTTTATTCATGTTTTATGTGACGAGAAAAGAAATTGGGGCAAATCAAGTTGGATTAGAATTTAGAACAATTGCAAAATGAGATTAGTAATGATTGAAAATGAGAATATGGATGAGTATGTTTAATGATTTTGTCATTTGAACTATTGATGTAAGAATGGTAATTGGTAAGACGGATGGATTTCTATTTTCTCAAAAGTAAACAAAGTCTAATGTTAGCGGATTGCATGTAATAATGTGTTTTCTTCCACTCTTACCTATATTGATGTAGAAATTATGAGCTCATTAGAGAGAACTCATCAATCTCATAAGAAAATAGTAATTTTTTGAGAAAAATCAAGAATAATTCATTTTATTGATTGCTCCTAATATATAATAGTGTGCTATAGTAGCTATCTACTGCTCTTCTAAAATTTCTCATTTTCTGACACGTAACTCCTAAAATAACTTCCCACAATAACAACAATTGCTAACACTTGTACACTTCTACACAATACAAACATACACATCAACACTTACATTACCAATACATAATACAACACATCATAACGCATTTACATGTTATGAAATCATAAACACGCATCCTACTATAGACACTAACTACTAAAGCTACTACTACTTATTTTTCTTACGACGAACATAAACATATTTGAAAGCAGCAATTGACTTCCTAACATCTATCCTCCCCTCCAAAAACATGCATGACCTTAGGCACAAAATTGGGATATCTTTGGCACAACATGGAAGCGTCTTCCTACGAAGCTTTAGCTAAGGAATAATGCTCCCAATGGACTAAAACTTTTGTTGTAGCGGAGTTATGGTGTGCATCTAAGATGGCCTTCAAGGTAGGAATGACTTGTCCTTCATATGTGGTTGGAACAAAAGGGATGAAAGGTATTTCAGGGTGGATCTTCACATTTGTTGGAAGCTATAAGCGATAAGTCATGTTGCTGATTTTAGCTTCGATAGGAAAATGCCTATAATATTTGGGTGCTAGCTTGTGTGTCTAACGGCCGTCAATTGAAGTTTGGTGATAAGGATGAAATTTGAGCAAAACCAAGTCCTTGACTTCGAAATTGACCTCACAATGCTTGGAGTCATAGGTATCTTTCATTACTTGTTGTTTGTAAGCAAGTTGGTTGCACAAATCAGCTAGTACTGGATCCCTATCTACAAGTATTTGGTCTATTACTTCAAGCTTTATGTTGTATGGACTATAAGAAAGTAATTGTGGTAGTGGTCTCCCTTAAACAACTTGAAAAGGAGTAGATTTGAAAGAAGAATGATAGCCCATGTTATAACAATATTCTGCCTAAGCTATCCAATTAGCCCAACGTTTAGGCTTGTCAATTGTGAAACATCTCAAATACATTTCAAGAGTACGGTTAACTACTTCTATTTGACCATCACTTTGTGGATAATTAGTTGAGGAAACTGATAATTTAGAACCACTCAATTTGAATAATTCTTTCCAAAAGATGCTAGTAAAAGTTACTTCCCTATCACTTATAATTGTTCTGGTAGGCCATGCAATTTAAAGATGTGGTCAAAGAAAAGTTTAGCCATCGTTACTACATTATGAGGATGACTCATGGGAATAAAGTGGGCATATTTCAATAATTGATCCACAACAACTAATAAAATTGATTTACCATGATAAAGTGGAAGCCCATCAATAAAATCCATTGAGATATCTGACTAAACCTGATGGGGAATGGGAAGCGGCTGAAATAGACCCGCAGGTTGGAGATCCATTTTATTGCGCTAATAGATGATACAGGAACTAACTACTTTCTCTACCTGTTGCTGCAAACCTTTCTAATAGAAATCTCGTCACCCGATAAAGGGTTTTTTAATACCCTTCATGACACTTAACATGTACAGCTTGTATAATGGTGGAACAAAGGGCTGATGTTGAGTCTAAGAACACTTTATTTTTGAAAAATACCGTTCCCCGTTTAAAACTCCATTCCGCGCTGACTTCGTTTGCATGAATGCGTGCAGCCAGCCTTTGCAACTCGGGTGAATCTTCAAACTCTTGATGCACTGAATCAAATAAGTGCAGTTTGGGGGCGGAAACAGCAAACAATTCGCTGGATTGTTCATGTCGCCGAGATAGCGCATTAGCTGCTTTATTCTCTCTGCTAGCCTTGTATTCTATTACAAAATCAAAGCCCAACAACTTGCTAATTGAGTGCTGCTGTGGGGATGTAGTTATTCACTATTCTAGTAGGAATTTTAGGCTATAATGGTCTGTTTTCATCTTGAATTTGCACCCCATAGATATGCTCGCCAGTGACGTATATCTTTAGTTAACCCAATCAATTCCTTTTCATATGTCGGAAGCTTCAAGTGACGCTGCGCAAATGGCCGGCTAGAAAAAGAAATCGGTTTGCCCTACTACTGTAACAACACCCCAATTCCACCATCAGATGCATCACACTCGATGACGAACAGCCTGTTAAAGTCTGGTAGCACGAGAACAGGTGCCCTGTTCATGGCATTTTAAGAGCAGTAAATGCGCCTTCTGATTCCTTTGTCCATTTAAAATTATTCTTCCTCAACATACGTGTCAATGGGTCAGCAATAACTCCATAATTGGGTATTAACTTCCGATAGTAACTAGTGAGTCCGAGGAATTCTCGTAAGGCCGTAATAGTGGAGGGTTGTGGCCGTGTCACCATTGTCTCAATTTTCTTTGGATATGCCGCCACTTCTGTTTAGAAATTAAATGCTCTAAATAAGCCACTTGTTTCTACGCAAAGGCACACTTTGACTTCTTAAGATATAATTAATGTTGTCGAAGCACCGAAAAGACCAAATTCAAGTGTTGCAAATGCTTCATCCATGATCCGCTATATATCATCAAAAAAGATAAGAATAAATTTTTATCAAAGCTTGAAAAGTTGAGAGGGCATTCGTGAGACTAAACGGCATGACAAGAAACTCAAAATGATCATAATAAATCTGAATAGCCGTCTTCTCCACATCCTTCAAGTTCATTTTCACTTGATGATAGCCTAATCACAAATCAAGTTTGGAAAAATAGAAGGCATTGAATAATTCCTCAAGCAATTCCTCAATAACTGTAATAGGAAATTTATCCTTAACAATTTGTTTATTCAAGGCTCGATAATCCACATCAAAACACCATGTACTATCACTTTTTTTACCAAAAAAACTGGAGAAGAGAATGGGGATTGACTCAGCCTAACAATTCCTCACTGGAGCATCTCTACACATTGTCATTCTATCTCGTCTTTCTGATTGTGGGAGTACCAATAAAGTCATATCACCACCGGTGGTGTTCCTGGAAGGAGCCGTTGGTGTGATCACAGTTACGAGATGGTGGCAGGCCTTGAAGAGGTTGAAACATATCATCGAACTCTATCAATAGCTGTTGTAATTCATGGCTGCGATCTACTTCTTGCATAGCTACTGTTAATTCTAGTGCATTTCCGTCCTTAATTACACCCTGCAACACCACCACTCGGTCTCCTTGTAAGAACCTCATCTTCGTTGCTGAGAAATCCCATGCAATCAGGCCTAATGATTTGAGCCAATTTACCCCAAGGACAACACCTACTCCACATAAAAGGTAGTGAGTAAAGATCCATTTTGAACAATTTTAGATCCAACCGTATGGGTAAGGCTCTACATATCCCTCCACTTTTAACCTTTTCCCCATTAGCCACTACTACACGCATTCCTTCTAGCTCCACTACTGGAATATTCAACTTGGTTACCACCAAATCGCTTATGAAACTATGGGTACTTCCAGAATCCACTAGTACTAATAAAGGCTGTTGATACAAATAGCCTTGTACTTTCATTGTTTGCATCTTCTGTAAACCCACCATCACTTGAAGCGATATCTTCAATTCTTCTTCGTCATTTTTTTCCCTGTTAGCCTTAACTTCTATGGATTCTTCCTCTTCCTCTTCTTCACACTCTACCCAAAATATCCTTTTACACTTTTGTCCCACAATGAAAGGTTCATCACAATTCAAACACAAACCTTTAGCTCATCTTTCCTCCATCTCTGACTTATTTATTCTCTTGACATAAGGTTGTCATGGCATAATAGGAGGAACAACCACTATGCGTCGCTTACCATCCACTTCTTCCTTCCCTAACATCCCCCTTTTCTCATATAATCTCGCCAAACTCATGGCTTGCGACAGGCTGGTGGGTTTTTGAAGTTCAACCTCCACTACTATAAAGTCCTTTAAGCCATTGATGAAAAAACCTTATTTCATTCTCTGATGTGAGAGATGTAACCTATGCTAAAGGCTATTCAAACTTGTGCTGATAACTCTCCATCGATCCTAACTAGCGTAATTTGGATAGCTCACCAATCTTGCTGCTCCATAACGGTGGCCCAAAGCGTAAATTACATAAAGTTTTAAACTCAGACCAATCAAGATGAGGGTGTTCACGTTCCACTTTCACATATTATAACGATGCATCTCCCTCTAAATGGAAGGCAGTAATCTCCACACTTTCTTGCTCTTTCACGTTTTTGTGTTTAAAGAACTGTTAACACCTGTTAAGTAAATCCACATTATCGTCATACTTTTGGAAGTCCCACTTGGCATACTTCGATGCAATGATTGCCTACTATGCCCTTCTTCCTTCATTCCGATTATCACTCTCTTCTTCATTTGCATGCTATGTCAGTCTTTGGGAGGTCCCTTCACCGGTCAAACTCTCCATTTAAGCTGCTAGCCAGTCCTGCCTTGCCTCCATGCATTCCATACAGACTCGATCATCTTACTACATGGAGAGTAACTCCTTTAATTGCTATTGTACTTTCTTCAATTCCTCCATGAGTCGCAGCTTTGATACTAAATGGTTAGTGGATCACATGTACTAATGCATCTTTTTTCCACTCTTACCTATATTGATATAGAAATTATAGACTCATTAGAGAGAACTCATCGATCTCATAAGGAAATAGTAATTTTTTTTAAAAAAAAAAGAAATAATCCATTTTATTGATTGTTCCCAATATATAATAGTGCAATATAGCAGTTATCTACTGCTCTCCTAGAATTTCTCAAATTTTGACACATAACTCCTAAAATAAGTTCCCACAATAACTGTGACCGTTAACACCTGTACATTTCTACACAATACAAACATACACATCAGCACTTACATTACTAATACATAATACAACACATCATAACACATTTACACATCATGAAATCATAAACATGCATCCTACTATAGATGCTAACTAAGCTACTGCTTCTTATTTTTCTTACAATGAACATAAACATATTTGAAAGGAGGAATTGACTTCCTATCATCTTTGCATAAAGTTCAAACTTTTCTACAAAAATATATGTGAAAATGCCTAGCCTCAACTTTAGATTTCTTCTTCTTCTTTTTTTTTTTTTTATAACTAAAGTTTAAAATTGATAGATACCATATCCAATCAAACTTTTATTTATCATGTTTATTATATAGCCCTTGTTGTTTACATTTATGCTTTTCGATTAATGATCTCCACAACATTTTTTCTTTAAAAATAATGAGCAGTAAATTCAAAATCTAAAAATTTGATTAAATACAACATTTAACTTCAAACTTGGTATAAATTTTAAGAAACAAAAATTTAATTAACTTTAGTAAATAGTAACTTCAAATTCAAGATATAAAATTTTCAGATAGTAATTTTAAAGTCATCCCCAAATCTTCTATGTTATCGCATTTGCATTGACAATCTGGCTCACAAAGGATAATCACGACAAGCTATATATTAAATGAAAGATTCTTCAGCAGAGACACCATTGGCAAGCTCAACAATCTGGATTGATCTTTAATTTTTTACTTTCCATGCTTGTATTACATTCAAACTTCTACTCTGCATATTTCACTATATTTGAGATTAGTGCATAGAGCCCACCAAATACTGCCCCATGGTGCACGGCAGGATGAATTGTGCCTGAAAAGGGCTCTACCGATTCTTTCCCAGTTGGGTTCATAGGTGTGATAATTTGCTCCACGGGTGAGGTCTCTCGAGGATACAAATGAACATTATATGTAATGCAAGTGGTTAATATATATAACACTGTAACCTACATATAGGGATACACAGCCTATGCTAACCATTTTATTGCTTCCGCTCACTGTGTATATGCATGAACTCTTCTGCAACGAGGGTAGGGATTTACCATTTTATTGCTTCCGCTCACTGTGTAAATGCATGAACTCTTCAGCAATGTGGGAAGGGAACATCCTGTATCCGAGATTGTTATCCGTTGCAGCTTATCCACTGAGGTGGATCAGCAGGTCATTGATCTAAGCAGATGATTTGAATTATCTGCGGGTTTCCAAATGATATGATCCAGTTTCTGACAGAAGTTCTTGTAGAACTGCAAAAGGGCCAGCAACACTTGTTACTATTATCAGACAGGCATGGACCAAAGTCATAATACACATGTAGAATGCAGTCTCTGAATATGAAAAGAGGGGAAGACTAAGAACAGAGAGCCACGAAGAGCATATGCGCCTATAAGTTTACGCGCAAGGCAAAAGGGCCAAATAGTGCTCAAAAGTCAAAATTCAGTCAAGCTTTATCTTTGGGCAGTCGTAGGAATACAAGAAGATTTCTCAGATAGGAGCAACAGACAAATTGCCTAGTAAAAGATCACTTGTCCTCAATATTATGAATTTGCAGCTGAGAGAATCACACGGTAGAATTGGTTCTTGTAACTAGAATTGCTACGGTTGGATTTGGGTCTCCTGGCATGAACCCAGACACAAATTGAACATGATTGAGGTAATTTCAAATTTCTAATTTTGATCCAACCTATATTGCTCATAAGAGTGCCCAATTCATATCATTTTTCAAAGATAAAGATGGCCTAAATTTTTCAATATTTCAATGAACTAATTTAATTTAAGTATTTTATAGTAGATTCAAGCCTTAAATGTTTAAAACAAAAACCAATAGTAACAAACAATGGATGGGGACAAAAGAAAAACTATAAATAGACTAGGAGAGTGAATGTGGAGACTAGATTTTGTTTCAAATAAAAAAGTTAGAAGGATGGAAAGTTATAAAAGAATATACAACAATAGCCTTATTATATAAGACCTTTAAATAATTTGCAAAATAGAGAAGTATGCACAAAATGTCTCATCAAGTTAGATCTCGTGTATCTACCAGGAAAAACCAAAATACAGGAGAAGCTCTATAGAATGTCTAAATTTGTTACGAACCTGATTCTATCATATGATCATTCATAGCTAATCTGAATTGAAAGAATGATCCTAGTTGAAATCTTCTTGTTACAATAATATTGCCATAAAGTTCACTGGTTTTAGTTAGTATAGGATCTTGATAAAACCCCCTTCATAACTAGAGAAGAAAAATGCATGGGCATTTATGCTTTGCGTATTGTGTAGTTAAGAAACGTCGGTAGTGTAGAAGATATTGCTCCCACAAATTTAGAGATTGCTGCCTCTCAAGTATTCTCACACGTCATAAGCATACCTTATGATACTCGAGAATATCTCCAGCAGCCTTCCGAACATCTATCATGAAGAGGGATGGAGCAACCTCAAAAACCTGTTATTGAATAACGGAGGAAAAATCAGTCCCTATTTCATTGCCTTAATACTTACCTGAACAAAACACAAATAGAAATCTTGGAGTTACCTCAATAACAACTGCAAACGGGCTAGCTCCATTTGCAGATATTCCCTCAAGTCTTGTCTGTGAGAACATATCCCGATGTTAGAAAACCACCAGAAATACATGAGAAACTATTGAACTTTGATTAATATTCCTTAAACAGAAGAAAAATCCAAGCTTTTGCAATTTACATTAAATTAAGCATCTCAGAAAGGACACTTAGCAGACTACAACATAAGTAAATAATGCACATGCCGTGGACTATGGTTCTGAAGTCAAATCTTAAAGGATTAACACATATGATGTGAGCTTAAGAAAGTTTATTTATAGTCATGATTATTTGCACAATGAGCATAAATTAATTCTGAAAAAAATCATGAAATATTTTTGTAATCCTATGAGGCATTTACACATTAAATAACCTCAAAAACTTATGCTAGCCATGTTTTCAAACAAAGAAAAGCCAAAATGCGGAAACTACCTTGAAATGACGTGTATGAACCTTGAGACCCATTGATTCTGCCACAGCTTCAATAGATGAAATTACTATTTTCGCTGGTTGGCGAGAGACAAACCGAGTTTGTCTCTTGACACAATCCTGCAAGAATGATAAAACAATGCAGCAGAATAGATACTTATATACCAGAGAGAACTCTAGCTTTCAGTTGATTAATGCAGATCGTGGTTAGAAGTCACTCAGGTGGCCAAAAAGGGTCAGAGTCCACTTGGACCTGGTCCACAGGAAAGGTAAGATCTCAAGTTTGAATGCACACGCCAAGAGTCACCACTAAGTTGATGGGTCCATACTATGTAATAATTAATAAATATGGCTGAAAGTGGGAGACTGCCACCACCCAAATTTATCTTGCAAAACTGGACCCAAAATAATTCTGCCTTGCAGTTATCAAAAGAAGTAGGAGAGAACACATGCATTAACTTAAAATACATAAGAGGATTAAACTCCAAATCTCATGCAATAGTGAAATATCTATATTGCTTGGCCAAGAAGGAATATTTCTGAAAATAACTTCAATATGGATTTTTTTTTTAAAAAGTCTAAAGATGCGATAAGAGCCAGATTTACCTGTCGCCTGTCAAATAGAGCAGAAAGATTTAGTCCTTGAGACAAAGTTATCATCTCAAATGCATTCATTATTAAAGGTCCCCCTTGTTTAGTTTCTGTTTGCTCACTTACATACTTGTCCTGTGAATTAATTACAAACCATACACTGCATTAGAGTAAGTAGAATATTTGGGTAGTAAACTTCCAGCTTCATGATCAACCGGAATAAGTGTGAAATTAATCAACAGTTTGCTTCATGATCAAAGCTAAGTAGGAAATTTAGGTGGTAGAGAGAGGTAAAGTGAGTAGTTCTCTTTGCTACAAACCTCTATGTCATCAAATACTGCACGGACATCATCCAAGTTCACTTCTTCATCTTCCTTATGTTTGACAGGAACATAACTTTTTTGAAACCATGGATGCTTTCTTATTCCATCAATTCTGATGCGCTGCATTAAGAAACTGTTTCATATGATTTCCTATAGTATGAGATCACAAAGGAGGCATGATGTGTCAGATGAAAACATGCAATCCTCATAATTCCCTTTTAGTCTTAGTTAACCTGCTCACTGCAAGGTAATGGTTTGAGCTTGTACTCGATAGGTTCTCAATTGGCTAAAGGTTTAATTAGAGCACCAGATGACCATCCAACATTTTTATGAAATCGTAATGAGCCAAATCAGGTATTCTAACTTTGAATGTATTACATGGTCCAAGTAACCACATGATGCAACACCACAAAACATTCATATAAATGGGATCCATTGTGATTTCATTAAATACTTCTTTTTATATACCTAATAGCTCACTTTTACAAGAGTATGACTATCCAAATATTGGAGGGAAAAGTATATATTAGTCCTCAACATTTTGCACCTATTCTAATTGAGTCTTAAAACGTTTGTAAAAACTTGCAAGCAAGTCATTCCATTAACTTGTCTATTAATTTGCGACACGTCGTATCTTCTAATTGGTCTACATAATTTTTTTAAAAATAAATAATATAATATTAATAAACTAAATTATTGAAAAATATAAAAAAAATTCGGAAAATAAAAAAATAAAAGAAAAAAGAAGGAAAAAAAACTCCAAACAACCCCTAGCCATGGGGTGACTGAAACAACCACTAGAAGGTCATGGGTCATGCAACCAAGTAGTGGCTGTGGGTCATGTAACCCGCTAGTGGCTGTGAGTTGTGCAACCGCCTCCAAGTGGTAGGTGGTCATCCACAATTGCCCAAATTATAAAAAGAAAAAAAAGAGAGAGAGAAGATTGCAAAAACCAATTGGGTTTTTACTTGAGTCGTGCAACCAACATAAAACCTGATTGGGTTTTCCTATTTTTATTTATTTTTTTATTTTTTTAATTTTGGGCAGGTATGAGTGGCCACCCACCACATGGAGGGGGTCATGCAACCATCCCCCAGCCCTTGTGGTGGGTAGCTACTCATGATTGCCACTAGGTCGCATGACCTACTTTTTTGAAATGAGTTGCGACCCACGACCTTCAAGTGGCCAAAGTTTTTTTTTTTTTTTAATTTTCTTTTTTTTTGGGTGAAATTTCGGAAACTTTTTTATATTTTTTAATAATTTATTTTACTAATATTATATTAATTATTTAAAAAATTGTGTGGACCAATTAAAAGATACCATGTGTCACATGTGGATGGAAAATTTAATGGTGTTAATAGAAGGACTTGTTTGTAGATTTTTACAAACATTGAGTACTGAAAAAAAAAAAGTTTAGAATTCAATTAGAAAAGGTGCAAAACGTCAAGAACTAAATATGTACTTTTTTGGAAATGCATTATGCATGTTAGTGGCAGAAATAAATATGTCGAGGACAAATACTTACAGTTTTAGGATTAGGGTCAAGTATCTTCTGCAGTAGTGACTTTGCCCCATGGGAAAACCAAAACGGACATGAAAATTCCGCTGTGTTTATCTGCTTATAAGAGAGGATTTTCTATGTAATTTCCAGATCCAAATAGTGACACGAAACATAATTTAGACAGCATTGAATAAAAAGCAAGAAATGTTATCAAGAAACTAACTATAGCGATAATGAAGATTGATGTTGGTGAAGCACCAATTGAGGCAAAAGAGAAAGTTTAAAAAGAACGCTCTTTCTACTAGTGCATGCTAGTGGTGAGGAAATTATTAGCCGATTAAAATGACAGGATGCCTTGGCTTAAAAATCCTTGTAGAAAGGATAGACCTCCTATCTCTTGCAAAGAAAATGACAAATGATTGCTGATTTCATGATTAGAAATATTATAGGAAATAATAAGAGAGATTTATCTTGTTTTGTTTGTCTTCTTTACCATATTTTCGTTTCCTTTTTAATTATTATCAAGCTTGTATAAATATGATAGTACTAATAAAAAAATAAGCGAGAAAGATTTTTTACAATCAGTTTAAAATAGTTCTTAGAGTAATACTTAGTAATTTATAGATCGGAGAGATCTTTGTCACGAGCACTCAAAATTAGGCAATTGGAGTGTTATCTAACGAGTCCTTGGCCCCACTTTTCACATATATCCCCCGACTAGATCCTTTAGCTAGGCCCACTACGATTTAGTAATAGAGCCAATCGTCATGGGTGGTTCCTTGCAAGAACTAGCAAGTGAAGCAAGAAGAGGAAAGACAAACCTAGTCACCACACTTCGCAAGATACGCAAACAGCTACACATGCTGAAGATGCAAATAGCGAAACGCTTTAGCTATTTTGAAGGAAATCCTGCCAATTGCATGCAAATAGATCAAAATGCAAACGGCGAACTTTGAACAAGCTACATGCAACATCCAAGTGACCATGCCGCCATGAGTTGGGTCTCCTTGTGCAAACAGACCCAAAACATGTCTAGCCTTCACATGCTACAGGATGGTAGACAACCACCTCTACCCCACAAGAGCAGCACCAGCATCTTCATCGTAAATTATGAGTAGACGTACATCTGATGGAAGATTTTTATAGCCTTACGTTCCCCACCATAACAAATTTGATAGTCCGACCAATCAATACAAATACCAACTTTTGCTTGCATGGGCAACCACCATACTTTCCACGCAAGAAGTGTCTCTTTTTAGCCAATTGAATGCTTGAGCTTGAGGGAAAGCTTGACATCCAAGAGGGGAATAATATTAGGAGTTTATAGGAAATAATAAGAAAGATTTGGAACAAAAGAGATTTATTTCATTTCCCTTTATGTTATCTGCTACGTTGTTTTTCTCCTTTTCTATTTTGATCAAGTTTGTATAAATATGCTACTACTATTGGTAATAAAACAGGCAAGCAAGAAGAAGAATATTTTTCGTAGTGTAGATTAGTTAAGAAATGAAGTAGTTAGTAGTTTATATGATCAGAGTTCTCTCTAACGGGCCCTTAAAAGTAGGAGATTATATGGTTCACTCCGATGAGCCCTTAACCATTTCTTTATATATTTCTTCCATGACTAGATCCTTGGTCCAGGCATATGAGACATCATTAGCAATTTTACCTGTAGGTAATCAAACTTCTCTCCTTGTCTCTGGCTGACATGTAGGTGTTAGCAGCTTGGTGTTTGATAAATTATTATTGTGCTGTCCACATTACAAAGTTGTGCACTTCCCTGAAAATTCTGTGTGAATTCTGCCTATCTTTAATCATAAACCGTGTGACTGCCTCATTGGAACCCAGAAACTTAATCAATGGTATTGACTTGTCAACCACAGGCAACATACTTCTAGCAAATGACAAATTATATTTAGCAAATTGCATTAGGAATATTCTTTTCATAGTTGCATTGGAAATTTACTTGCGAAATTTCCTTTTTAATTGTTAGAGAATCACCTTAAGTAGATATGATGCAGAAACTAGTTAAGTAAAAAAGGGATATGATGAAGTTTAACCTTTCTATAAAGCGTGGGAAGATCTGTCTCATCAAATGGGAGGTGTCCAGCCATTAGAACATAAAGGATGACTCCACATGACCAGATATCAGCCGCTGCACCATCATAACCCTGCTGACTGAGCACCTAGAGCCCAATAAATTTGGCACATCAAGTTGATGGTAAAATGCAATGATCAAGGATGCCATGTACTTGATCAAGCATTTATACTTGAACATATTACATCAATTTCACAATCTTTTTATGATTAATTTTGCAAATATCCCTTTAAGCTAATTGATAGATAAGAATATACATAGTATATATTTCCAACTTTGTAGATATGCATGCTATACATATTAATTAAGCAAAGAAAAAATGAATATAGAATTTTTTATTTTTTATTTTTTGGCCAAAAAATGAATATAGAAAGTGAAAATAAAAAAAAAATTCAAAAGAAAATATTGTCCATAAGTCATCACTGTTCTTTTGGGCCATCGATTGCCCAGGACAAGAACCATAGACCTCAAGTATACACACCAATAAGTTTTTTTTTTCCAGTTAAGTTTATTTTCATCATTCTTTTTCTTTTTTGGGTAAGTTATTTCTTCATCATTCTTGGTCTTTACAGACTTGTCCCAGGATAAGTTTATTTTCATCATTCTCTTTCTTTTTTGGGTAAGTTATTTCTTCATCATTCTTGGTCTTTACAGACTTGTTCCAGGATTCTTTGCTAGCATGAACAGCTCTCTCCACATATGATGGCACATTTTTAACTTAGAAATTTTATCCACTTGAGCAAGTTGAATAATAGTTCAAATGACCATTTTCATTCATTCAACATTGAATAACTTGAACCAGAACTTGAATCTACAACCTGTGAGGTGAAACTTCCTTCCTTGTCTAACCTAGCTTTCTTTTTAAAATCAAGTTGGCTCTGTGGAAGGGTCATTATGACTACAACTTCATTAAAAAGATAGCAGAAACCAAAAGTAACAACAAACAAGAAACTACAAGACACTGATACAACCTACTCGGCCAGAGTCTATGGCCTACTAGATCCATGGACAAAGAAGAGCAACAAATCCTCCTGCTGTAAATATATACAAGGTATAACTATGAAGAACACTGGAATTTCAGCTTCAGTTACATTCCAGATATTACCAAGACAGACAAGTTAGCATCTATTTATATTCCCATGACATATAAAAAAAAAATTAAAATACAATGGAAACAAAGGAAAAAAAAAGAGTTTAAGAAAAAAAAAAAAAAAAACCTTGCAATGTTAAGATCATTCAGACTGCAAACTTAGACTCAATTCCTATCAAATTCAAAAATCAGCTCAGTATACTTTTATGTGAGTTGCCTATTGACATTTGATGCTCCAAGAAATATTTCCTTATTTTGGCTCATAATATATAATAAACAGGACAAAGAGCACAAATATATTCTTTCAAAATAGTGTATGTATATATAATATATAGATAAATGTGATTTTATTTTCAAGTCTTGAGTTCAACATGAGAACTTCGCTTCTTAGTGGGAACTTTTATTTGTTAGGTAACTATTCAAGTTCTGGATGCATAAACCAATCTCAAGAAAGACAATTGCATCTAAAATAGTGATTTAATTAGCGGTATGCTCCTACATATCAAACATTGCATAAAAATATGCTTCAATAAGCACAGAAGAAAAGAATTAATGATAGAAGAAAGAAACAAAATATCACGTGTACAGTTATAGGTAGCAGAAAAAGTATAGCATACCTCAGGTGCAACATAATTCGGAGTTCCACATGTTGTATGAAGAAGCTCATTTGCCTATGCATAGATAATGATGTATAAAAACAATGAAGATAGGATTGTTACACACAAAATAGTTCCTTGGAGCAAAAAATAGAGACGAATATAATAGTGCTTACTTGCTGAGGCAATGCACTCAATCCAAAATCAGAAACCTTTAAGTTTCCGTGGCTATCAAGAAGAAGATTTTCTGGCTGACTCAAGAAAGTAACTTGTTAGCAAGGACTAAAATTTGTCTGAAGGATATTTTGCAACATATTAGAAATGGTGAAAACAGGTCCTCACCTTCAGGTCTCTATGATACACACCCTTGCTGTGGCAGTGAGCCACAGCATCAATCAACTGTTGAAAAAATCTCCTTGATTCAATTTCAGGAAGCCTTCCCTGGTGAACCTGTAAACCCAAACCACCAAAACTTAAAGCACTTGCATCACTTACAAAATGACAAGAAGAATCTCCAATGGAAGCTTGACCATCCAGGCTAACAAAGAAGATTTAGGGCATCTACAACTGAAAACTACAATCTGTCAAAACTACTTTAAAAACATTGATGTTTGACAAAGTCTTCAAGCAAGACCCAGAAAAGCAAAAACCTGACCCTTTCTCATAACATGAAAGAAAGAGAAACCTTACAATTTTATCAAATAATTCCCCTCCAGCAACAAACTCAAGAATAATGTATATCTTTGTGTGGCTGGACAAGACCTGGTATATGAAAGCAGATAGTGTTCTGTCCAGTCAGTACAAAGCCATCAACATGACATAGGCACCAAAAGGTATAGGAAAAGTTAAACGTGAAAAATAAATAATGAAGTCCAGAAGAGTTGACATACCTCATGCAATCTAACTATATGAGGATGTCTCACAATCTTCATTATTGATATCTCTCTTTTTATCTGAAAGCAATTTCATGATTGTACAGAAAAGTAAGGAAAAAGTGCAAACCAAAAAATAAAAAAGATTAAGAAACCTTGCATTATCTTACAAAATACATGTACCTTTAAAAACATTAAAAAAAAAAAGAAAAAGGAAAAAAAAAACCATAAAAAATGCAGGCGAAGAGAATTTTGTCCGTCAAAGTTTCACTTTTACTAGCAGACACTCACAACATTGAGTTCCGTATCCAAGAAATTGGTCTTATATTTCAATACTGAATGTTTCCTATTTACAGGGTTACATGACACTTCAAAATGACACTGTGAAAAGAAATACCTAAAATGATGCCATGGATATCGTCTCCTTATAATAAGTAGAAGTGTATAAATCATAAACGTCTTTTTCAGCTTGAAATCGCACACTCCTTAATCCATGAGTATAGTGAATTATAACACATCCTTGTAGAAATTCAGATAGGAAACGAAGCGAGAGTACCTGGTCAACCATTCTGTGCTTAAGAATGGTGCTTTTAGCCAAAATTTTCATTGCCACACTCTCTCCATTCTCTGTGTTCTGTGCAAACTTAACCTTAGCAAAAGTCCCTTCCCCTATCGTCCTCCCAACCTTATATTTTCCTACCTTCCGCGTCACCATATTTAGTTACAGTACACTTCCTCCTCACCTAATTTCTCACCAAAATTCACTATAACTTCCTCCCCAGTCTCTGCTACTGCACAATCTGTATACATCAAAACCGAACCCAAAAAAAAAAATCCAATCACCCTAAACTTACAACAGAACTTTCGAAATTTAACCAGCCGCAATCAATGGAACCATAAAATCACTCAAAATGCAAAAAATTCTCCAACTTCGAAATCGAATTAAGACACCAATTGAAGTCTACGCCTATTGATCTACAGAGACTATGAAAATTACTATAACTTTAATAGTTAAAAAAGACGCGTAGCGCGAACTTCATAAACAGTAATCACAATAAATTCAAGCTCAATGCAGTACATATATCCTTGCATTTTAACCGAAAGCAATGAATCAATGAGAGCTTCAGGCCTCGAGGTACAGCAAAACTGTCAAATTCAACAATTTAGTATCAATCTAGCAATCAAAGCTCAAAATTCAAAAGCTGATTAGACTCGCACAAATTGCACTAACACAGCATATAAATTAGCAATCAGAAACAGCGAAAAGGCACGGTAATTGAACTTCGGAAACAGCAATTAAAGCAATTATGAGCTCAACGCAACATGAAGTCCGTAAATTATTTCCGAGCAAACGACGAGTCAGTGAGAGAGCACCGGAGAGAGAGGAAGACGCTAACTATACGTGGAGAATGAAAGTTCGTTAGAGATTCTTACCAGACAGTTGAGATTTTGATCGGAAAAGCTCGCCGGCTGTTGTCCGAAAAATAAATAGAGCTCTGGCAACCGCAGCGAGCGAGAGAGCGAGAGAGAAAGAGAAAGAGAGAGAGAGAGAGAGAGAGAGATAGAGCACGCGTGACTTTAGTAGTAAAAGATGTCAAGATCGTTGACATAAATATGATGATATAGGAAAGTATTGATTTATAGGAACGTGATTATTGTTGGGGCTGAGAGTGTGAATATTGAAAAAGCTATAGCATTTGGTTAGACTTTAGAGAACGGTACCAGCATAAAGACTTTATAACATAATATTCAACCTTTTTATGCCCAAACTATAGGTATTACAGGAAATTAAAAACATAAGGAGTAAATTTAATTTTTTTTTTAATACCCTATAAAAGATGCCCTCGTTTTGCATTCAAATAATTAATTGTATGTTTACTTAAAGAAAATAATTATTTCATATAAATATGTTATTATGGTATTTACTTCACCGAATAGTGATTATTAATAAATTACTATTATAAAAAACATTAAAGAGTTGATCTTGTCTCTAATTTAGAATTATTATTCAATTACTTATTTATCATTTTTACTATAAATGCTTTATTATTGTAAGATGTGTTAAATATATAATGACTCTAAAAAATAAAAAATAATAGAAATTTCAGGAATATAATTAATAATTTATTTTTTATTTATTATTCATTTTTGTATCAACTAAATAAAATAATAGATATGTAATAATTATTATATGTTTATTCAATTCTTATTTTACAATATAATCCTTTTTTATTTTATTTGGTAAGGTGAAAGAGTCATAAAAATTTTAATTTATGTAGGTTTACAATCCTTTAAATTTGTTTAAGTATGGATTATCTTTTTGTAACACCTAAAAATTTACTTTACTAAGAAAAAAAATCTAAAAATGTATAAATAACCCATAAACTGTAACAAAATTGAAAAAGTTACGGGATTTTAGTAATAATTTAAACATTATATACATATTTTCGAATGATAAAAAGATAAAATCACATATTAAAAGTTCAAAGATTATTTTTATTTGACCAATAGTTAGAACGGGATATTTATGATTTGTAACAATAAATTATAAGATTGTTAGGGAAAAATGAACTGTTTCTTTTGACATGCAATAGTTAATGAGCAATAATAGTAGATATATGCCTATATTAATATAATTTCTTTCGAGTCTTTTATTGTAATTCTTATTTATTTATTTATTTATATAAAGTATTCTTTGAATTATATATATAAAGCATTTTGATATTATCGGGTAATAAAATAAATCATTTGTTTGCCCTTCTTTTTGGTAAGGATAATAGAATAATTTGCTTGTGTCGTCATTTTGAGATCTTACTAGATAATGGATACCGGATGATGAGTGGGTGGTTCAACGGTAGCGTGAGGGTGTAGTGGAAGCCGCCCTCTCAATGGAGAACTCTAATTAAGTAAATATCAGAAGTCAAGTCTCTCCCTTTCCCTCTCTTTCTTCCTTCCTACGTTTTCGTGTTTCATTTTATCAGCATTTGTTGAAAAATGCTTCTAAGGTATGCAATTTCATGCAATTATTATTGGGGTGTGATGTTTTCTTGAAAAGAACTGATCAAATCGATGCTTTAAGTATTATTTTTTAATTTATTTACTTATAAATTAAGTTTACACTAATCATACGTACTAAATATATGGTAAAATAAATACAGTAGAAACTAATCATGATTTAAACCAAAACAAACCACCGGTTATTCACAAAATGTAACAAGTAAGGTAAATAAATGGATCAATAAATTGAAACGAATCATGTCTATACTTATCAAATAAATTAACAAATCAAAACGGATTAACCTGATAGATAAGTAAATAGACTAACATGACATAATCTGTGCATTAAAAAGTCAAATGTGTTTGGATTGATACGTTAGTTAGCAAATTCGATTAGGAGAATTTGAAGTCTATACTTGTTTCTTACTCACATTATCCAAAATATTCCAATCATCAACCAAGCAAACCCTTGTGCATTACACATTCGCACCTTCCAACACCTACATTTAATCCGTCGCTTCTTAGGTTTGCAATTTGCATTATCTTTTTCCAAAATATAGCAGTCTGCCTGAATCAAAGTAGTCTTTTGCAATACGATGGCATCATGGCTTATACGTGTGGTTTAAGAAAATATTTTGGTTATGTTTGGGGGGGAAAGGACCGACAACATTGCGTAACTATTGGAATATGTTATCCCAAGTTTCATAGGTACAATACGGCAAGTAGAAAGTCATACGCAACAAAACATAACTGATAGCCATGTCCTCGTGTATGCTAAATTTGCTAAGGCATGAGAAGGCTGATTGAGTAGTGATTGCACAAACCCAATATATAAATGTAGAGAGTTACTTATTCTAAGCGTTGGACATAAAACCAAGTAAAATCAAATTAAATTTTATTATAAATTAGATGATTTTTTGTATTTGATTTAGTTCTTAATTCAGTTTGAAGATAGTTCCGTAATTTATCATTTTATTTAAGGATAACTCCATGAATTATGATGTAGTCTATATAGTTGAACCAAACCATAATATTCTTTATGGCTCAAACGGTGAATAGGTGAAGTACAAACTTTATATCAAAAGTGAAGGAAAAATCAAACTAAATCTACTATTTAAAGAATGTCAAATAGATGCACTTCATGGATTGTATAAGTTATTTTAAGCAAGCAATCCTCCTCATGCAAGTGCTATGGCTTGATAAGTAATTCCAAGGCAAATTAAAAAAAAATAAAAAATTTCTCTTTCTTTTTCCTATTTCTATTAAGTTCATGGTTCAGTTTAAGATTAGGTTTATATTTCAATTTACGTGATCAAACCAAATCATAATATTTTTTATAGTTCAGTCTAGTTTGGACCATAAATCAGACCATGCTATAATAGAATACTAATACTAGTGTTGTAATTAATAATTCAGTTAGTCCCATTTCCCTATTCTATTTTGTCTAGTGGATTTTTTTTTCCATTTGAGTTGGAATTAATTTTGAAGAGGGAGATCTAAAAGAAAGTATCCCAACACTATCTAGATGGAGAGAGAGAGAGAGCATAAGTAATCATTGTTGTGAAGGATTTATGAAAAAGTTGACTTACGAAATATATGGTATTGGATGGCTAGTTATCGTATGGGGAGAGGGGTGCTAGATGAGTAGAATTAGGATAAGTTACGTATTGACAACTTATTGTTAATTTTTATATATTTATATTAATAAATAAATAATTTTTATTAAAAATATAACTAAGATTTAAAAATAATTTTCTATTACATGTCTAATAATTTTCTATGCTAGAGTATTCAAGAAAGTATTTGAAAAGGTTTAACGAGAAAGTTGAATTTGCTAGAGTATCCAAGGAAGCATTTCGAAATCACATGCCGAACTTGAACTTGGGTCAAAAGAAAAATAAACAAAAACAAAAAGATAAAAAATCACATGCTGGACCAATCATGCATGTATGTTGACTAACGTAAGTATGTATATTGTAGGCACACATTTTTTTTATTTTACTTTATTTATATTCTTTTTATTTTTTTTATAAACAAACTAGAATAAATGTAATAATATTGCATTATATGATTGAAACATAGGCCAACGGCCTAACTGAAAACACACATGCATAATGATCTTCGATCCCAAGTTCGAATCCTTGCTCGTGTAAGTGCACGATATTTTTCTTTTCGATAAAATTCATGGGTTGAACCCACGCGTTCTTCTTTTAGTATTTTGCCTTATAATAAAAAACGTGGGTTCAACCCATGTGTTTTCTTTTTTGCCTTGTTTCTATTAAAATGAAAACCCATGTTTTTCATCATCTTCTACCTAAGATACATCCACCATAAAAGACTACGGGGAGCTCGAATTTTTTTTTTCCTTTCTTTTAACCTTTTAAAACTTATGAAAGATCAAACAATATAATTTAAGAATCAAATGACTTCCGGAATCAAATTAAATTGCAATAAAATCATTAATCAAATATATTAAAATTAAAAAAAAAAACATTTTTGCAATAATAAAAAATCTCCAACCTTTGACCTTTCTTTTCCCCTAACTGTTCAACCCACATTCGCCGATAAATGGAGTTCCAACTCTGCTTGAAAGGGGTTTTTTTTTAAGGCGAAAAATTTTCTCAAAAGTTAGAACAATTTTTTTCCGGCAAAGTTCTCTCTCTCTATTTTTCTTTTTCGATCACTCCACTTCGATGTTCTGGTCACGTTTCTCCACTTTTGGACATCACTACCATCCTCTGCTGCTCACTGCCATCCATCATCGTCACCGGAAACCGTCTTCGACAATCACGATCCAGGCTCGTAATTTTTTTTTTCTTCTTCTTTTATTTATTACAGTATCATTTTTTTAGAAATAATTTTTTAAAAAAAGTTTAGTTATTACATATGTAAAAAAAATTCTTAAAAAGAATTTTATTTATTTATTTTAATATATTAAATTTTTTAATAAAAATTTTATAGTTTCTTAAAAGAAATTTTTAGTTATTTTATATTTTAAGACATTTATAAAAAAATATTTTATTTTTATGTACAATAAGACATTTTAGATTTTTATTTTTTTTAAAAGAGTTACTATAAAAAATTATTTTTAGTTATTTTATCTACTTTTAAAACATTAAAAAATATTTTGTCTAAAAAATATATTTTAGATATATATATATTTTAAAAAGGATTATAAATTTTAAAACATTTTATTTAAAAAAAATGTGAACTACGATAGGTCCGATCCTGAGCACTGGGTATGTAGGCATCCTCGAGGCAACCTCATTTGTAAAAAAAAAAAAAAATCTCTTCTTTTATTTCTCTTCTTTATTGTTTTTCTTTCTTTCATTTTTTTTTTCTTCTAAAAAAAAATGGAAGGTTAAAAAGTGGTAATGTAAAGTTTTAATAAGATAGCTCTCGAATTCTAAAATTTCTAGTATAATTTTTTTTTTTGACGTGGACTAGTAATTAGTTTTAATTTAACATTTTTCCCAATTTCGATTGGGTGGTAACTCCTTTTTCTTTTTTTTTTTCTTTTTTAATCTTAGTCAAGGATTTACATTAAATGAGCTAGGGTTTAATGTAAATCAAATTAGAAAAAAAAAAAGAAATAAAAAAAAAAGTTAGACCCGACAAGATGGCGACTCCACTAAGGAGTTTCAAACAAGTGGGCTAGCCACTTAAACCTTCCAATTTTTTTTTTTTACTTGTATATATATATATGTATGTGTATTTGTATAGTTGTTCTAACTTTTATATTTTTGTAGCATTTATTTTATTTGGTAATTTAAAGTGAAGGCATTAAATATATGATAGATACAGTCAAACTCAGGTTGTTTTAGGACCTTAGAAGGGGTGCCATTGTGTAAGCTTCGGGTGTTGTGGGGCAACTACTACTTAAGGCTGATTAGGCTACCCCACTCAAGTTTTGACATGACCTGTAAACCATTTTCTTTGAAAATGAGCGAGGTCATGAAACTTGAGGACCTATAGATACTGCCCAATTACATTCACGAACCCTTCAATGTTGGTGAATAAGGATGATGTGGTAAATAGAAAAAAAAAATACTGCAACTTTAGTGGAGTTATTTTTCTATTTCTTTGTAATTTGTAACATTGTTATTGTAAATTTCCCTGTAAATTCTTTGTAACAAATGTATTTTCTTATAAATAGTATAGTCATGATGTATTTACTTTCATAAATTTTATAGCAATGGCAAGCTCATCTTGCATGCAAGCTCTTCTCAGGGAAGTCCATGCTCATAGGCCCTTGAAGTCAAAGATAGTACTTGATCAATGGATCTACTTCTTCAACCTAAGTCAACAAGAGGTCGTTCAAAACATGATTGGACCAATCCTCTCACTATAGAAGGTCTTTGTCAACATCACTTTAATCCAGGCCTTGGTTCATCTTTTGGATCCAGAAACTATCACTTTTTGCTTGGGTCCCCGTTAATTAGGCCCAACAATTGAAGAATATGCCCAATTGCTTAGGGCTTCACCCAAAATTGAAAACATATATATCCTGGATCTTGAAGCGGGGCCCACAAAAATCTTCAGTAAATTACTGGGGGTTCATAAGGACGAAATCAATAAGGCCATAGGAAATTGTAATGGGAATTATACTAAGACTGGTGATTTGTTGACATGGTTTGTAGCTCAATCCAGTTACCATGAAAAAAGAACCTTGTTTTGCGCAGATTTTGAAGCATGGCAACAACACCGGATTCATGCATTCATCTTAATGGCCTTCGGGACTATATTGTTTCTAAATGGGATTTTTCATATCCACTTTAGGGTCACAGAAATAGTGGCCCAATTTCTAGAGGGAAAGTCTTATATCCTCGCGCTCCTCGCTAAGCAAATCAGATCACTTAACCGCTTAAAGAAAAAAAGGCATGAGGATTTAAAAACTAACATAACATTGATTATAATATGGTTCGTCAACCATATGCAATGCTACAGACATGACTTCATTCGAGGGGCCTTTACACAATAAATTGACCTTATTGATTCCTTTGCTTCTAAAGTCACATTGCTAAAGGATATTCCTACTTACTGCTGGATTGATATCATACAAGACTTTTGTGTTGAAGACATATTATGGGTAACTAGATGGAATTCTTGTACTAGGATGGTATGTACTTGTAAAAATTATGAGGCAGTTCCCTTGATTGGATTTAACTAGTGCACCGGTTACTACCCAGTTTTTCTAATATGTCAATTGGGACCTATTCAAGATATAGTCCATAAACCCTCACTCGAACCCATCACACTTGATTTCCAGAATCCTTATATGATAATAGCTGACAAGATAGCTAAACTATTAGAGATCAAAACCCTATATAAGACTTAAATAATAAACCCTACTATTGACATGGGGAATTTGAGGGGGGGGAATTAGGTAAATATCGAGCAACCAAAGAGTACATTTTTTACTAACTCAAAAGGATATGTGAAAAACAATATAGTGCCCCAATTATACTCCAACCTGCATTAGCAAATCCTACTCCTGAAATGAAGACATATATGAAAGAAGTGCAAGCACGAATGCAAGTCCATATGGAAAACATGGAAAGAAAGGGGGATATTTGGAAAAAATAGATGTTAAGAATCTAACCAACAAGTTGAAGCCCAATTAAGAAAGGTTAGGCAAAAGATCAATGAATTAGAAACTCCTGTAAAAGAGAAAACAGAAAAAGGATCATGTCATCGCAAGAAGAAGAAGACTTAGATTTTAAATTTTTTGTAATTCCTTTTCAATTCATGTAATCAAACTCTAAAGTTACAATATTAATAAAATTTCTATTTTGCCACATTATGGATTATTCGCTAACCCCATATATGCATCCACTTGACACATGCATTCAATTTTTTTTTTTTTTTACTAACGAGTTATCCAGTGTTGATCAACAAGTTTCAAGATTGTGCCTAAACAATCGAACCTCACAAGAAGTCCATACTACACCCGTTCTAGAGCCAAAATATCAAGTAACAACGATGATAATACCAGTGGCAATACTGCCAATCAAAGAATGGTTTCGTTGGAGCAAGCTATGCAAAATCTCAATGATCAAGTGAAATTCTTGGTGGAAAATTTGACTCTTCTTTAATTAACTCAACAGGTTCAAGAAGGCTATTCAGGGGGTCAAAAGGGAAAAGCAATTGAGATTTCACCCCCAAAAAATGAGAAAATTAACTCTAGGTTCAATCCAACATTTGTGGAGTCAAAACCAGGAGTGCAAACTTCATATAGTCCTGAAGATCTACAAAGGCAATTTGAGGAAAGATAGAAAGAAAGCTTTTCCAACAATTAGCTGATAAGATGAAGGCTTTAGAAGGATCAAATGGATATGAACAAATTGGGATCATTGACTTAACAATTTTTTATACCACTATTTATCTTGAAAATTTTAAGGTACTAGAGTTCGAAAAATATGATGGCACCGGATGTCTAAAAAAATGTACACTAGATTGTATGTTTGGAAGATGGGCAAATACGTATAGTATGACCAATTAATGGTGCAGACTTTCCAAGACAATCTTACAAGACCTACTTCTAGCTTAGTATGCACAACTAAACCTTAATCATATCAATAATTAGGAAAAAGTTAGGTGGAGCT
The DNA here is from genome assembly GCA_037954665.1 of Laguncularia racemosa. Lineage (NCBI taxonomy): Eukaryota > Viridiplantae > Streptophyta > Magnoliopsida > Myrtales > Combretaceae > Laguncularia > Laguncularia racemosa. The sequence goes on along the minus strand of JBBMOL010000094.1, from coordinate 265,596 downwards.
TTCTATGAGCAATACAAATTCAACATTGAAGTTGCTCCTTCAATATGGGACTTAAGGAGTATCTACAAGAAGCACAATGAATCCTTCAAAGAATACGCTCAGCATTAGACGGCTCAAGATGCAAAGGTCATTACCCCAATTTCTAAGAAAGAGCTTAAATCTATATTTATTAATACATTGGAGAAACCTATTTCACCTACCTAATTGGGCAAACACCTTCAAGTTTTGCAGAAGTGGTAGCTACAGGATGCAGGGTTAAAAATGCCATCATCTCTAGAAAATTGCCAGTTAATGAAACTCCTAGAACAACATCAGCCAAGCCCCTAAATAATATCAAAGGAAAAGAAGCCACAATCAGTATGGTTAATTCCAGCAGAAACAACAAGCCAACTCATCACCTTTCCTTCCAAACACCAAACCTAACCATAAACACTTCTATCTAAACATAACTAAACAACCAACCCCAAATCAACGGACTTCCCAAATGGTTCACTTGAATCCCAATCCCTCTCAGCTAAGTTTTTGCTAGCCCTGAGGCTGATAATCTAATCAGTTTTGAAATTTCCAATGAGAAATACAAGCCAAGAACCTATGATCCCAATCTCAAATGTGGATACCATATAGGGCATGTAGGACATTCTACAAACAGATGCTGGAGACTTAAGAATAAAATCTAGGATCTGATTGATGCAGGGGTAGTGCAGCTAGACTTCATTAAGCTACCCACTTCCCAATCATGGTCCTGCTATTAACATGATCACTTCGGAAGCACCTGAACTAGAAATTGATTTGGACAGGTTACCAATATAGTAAGTAGCATGGAACTTGCAATAAGCCGACTTCTTACTATCAGTCAACCCAAACAACAGAGCACAAGCTAAGTCAACCATTTGTCAATTATTGTTGGAAGGAAAAATCCAATCATCTTACATTTAGGAAATGTTAACTCCTAAGCCTTATAAGCTAACAACTCAAAAGGACTTGGGAAAAAGATGGCATGCAGGTGATCCCACAATTGGTTTATTAGGACAATATTAAGGAAAATTTGATCATTTTGTTGACTATTCCATTCAACTGCCAATTCATAAATAACCTACCCTAAGTGGTTCGGGTTCTGATTTTGAAGAAGAAGACAATCCCCAAAATGAGAAGGATAATGATCAAGTGGTTAACATGATAGGATCCAACTTCAAACCAATGATCCTAAAATGTTACAAAGAACCTAAACAAGAGCAAAAAGTCCCAAAAGCTAAGAAATATACTTTCCACGTTCCCTTAGCACTTGAAAACTATAAAGCTGCCCCATTTAATTATGTGATAATTAATCAAGAGAAACCCTCAAGTTCTATTATTAGAGGAATCACCCGGTCGGGACAGATTTATAGCCTTAAAGAAGAGGCCACAAAAAAACCTGAAACCGGTGAATCAAGCGAGAAAAAACCAATAGCAGAAGAAGAAAAAGGGCTATTAATTTTTTCAAAGATGATCAAGTCCAGTGAGTATAAAATCATGGACCAATTATCAAAAACTCCAGCCTAAATCTCCCTTATGGGTCTTCTACTCTCTTTCGAGCTTCACAAAGAAGCTTTATTTAAAACTTTGAGGGAAGTTAAGGTGCCATAGGGAATATCTACTAAAAAATTAGGACACATTGTTAATTCCATTTTTTCTATTGATCAGATATCCTTTTCAATGAAAGAATTAGGAAAAGAAGGTAATCAACACACCAAACCACTATTCATAATGGTGAAAAGCAACAACATGATTGTTTCCAAAGTTCTCATTGATAATGGGTCCTCCCTCAACGTATGCCCTCTAGCTAATCTTAACCTACTAGGTGTTAATACATCTAATATCAAACTAGGTTATACCATAGTAAGAGCTTTTGATGGGTCAAGGAGTGAAATTGTAGGGAAAATTGACTTGATGGTAGAAATTGGCCCGCAGTTACTTGAAATCCCTTTGCAAATCCTAGACATACTAAGATCTTTCAACTTGCTTCATGGGAGGCTTTGGATCCATGCAGCGTAAGCCATTCCTTCTAACCTCTACTAGAAGGTCAAATTCATTTCTACTAGTCAAATTGTCATTGTCTTGGGCGAATAAGATTATGCCATCTATAAAGAAACGGCCATACCCTACATAAGAGAAGAAGGCCCAGATGACTTGGGACTCTAGATATTTGATGAGGTGTGTATGATCATAGTTGTTAAAATCGCGATTTTACCTAGAATTAAACAGTATAAAATTGGTAAAATTGTATAAAATCGTATAGAATTGGTAACTTGTAGAATCGTATATTTAAACTTATAATTATATCAAAATTTTATACCTAAATGATTTTTCTTTCATTTTGATTATGAAAAACTTGATAAAATTACAAACTCGTAGAATCATACAATTGACTCGTGATTTTAACAACCATGTGTATGATTACTAGTTCTGAGAAACAGGGATATAGAAAGGTGCAGTTTAAAGAAGGCTAAACAAGGATATTTGGTCTTGGATATGTTCCTATTCCGGAAGAAAGATTTCCAATGAAGTTTAGGGAAGGAAAAAAGGGAGACAAACTGTACAGTACCTTAATGAATTTTCCACCAATCCAAACTACATTCACTCATCCGGCTAATGTTGAGACACTAGTATCTACAAAAGAAGACAACTCTAATGATCTTATAGTCAAGTAGCAACAAGAATCAACAGGCATATCTCGTAGCTCTCAATCACTCCAAAATTGGTTCTCTTATCTTCTAAATAGCAATAGGCTTACTTTAGAGTAAGAGTAGACCATGATTTAATATTTGTTAAGTTTTTTTTTCTTTTCATTTAATAAGTGTAACCCACATGAATAAAATCAATGAAGTCTTGAATCATTTCCTTAATATTGTTCCATCTTTTCCCTTCTACTTATTTGTTTCTTTTCTTTATATATTTATCCAGATCCAGTGATGAAAATCAAGGATATCTTACATACGTAGAAGGTAAAAACATTAATATCACCTCTGACTCTATTGGGTTAGTCGTTGGGGATGATATTGATGACCATAAAGTAAGTCAAGAGAATTGGAAAAGATATGAACAAGGTAAGATTTCCATTTACGAGTTAAGTGAAACAATCAACTTAGGAAATGAGGACAACCCTAACAATCTCAAGATTAGGGGCAATCTTAATGATGGATGAAAAGGAAGGTTAACGGAGCTATTATCAGAATACCTTGATGTATTCACATGGTCTTATGAAGATATGCTAAGACTTGACCCATCAATCGTGGTTCATAAGTTGCTTACACAAGAAAACATCAAACCCAAAAAACAAAAATTAAGGCGATTTTGACTTGATATTTTACTGAAAATCAAGGAAGAAATCAAGAAATTATTGGAGGTTGGGTTTATTGAGGTGTTAGATTATCTTGAATGGGTAGCTAACATAGTCTCAATAATAAAGAAAAATGGGAAAGTGCATGTATGTGTAGATTTCCGAGACTTGAATCAAGCAACACTAAAAGATAACTTCCTTTTACCCCACATAGATGTCTTGGTAGATAATACAAATGGAAACCATCTTTTCTCATTCATGGATGGTTTCTTAGGGTATAACTAGATCAAGATGTCAGAAGAAGATAGGACTAAGACAACCTTCATCACAGCTTGAAATTTACTGAAGGGGACGTGTTGTGCATTAGTTTGGGTTATGCATCGACTCAAACAATATACACTTTACTATTTAGTTGAGTTATTAACAAGACATGATCCCTTAAAGTATTTGGTAAACAAACTAGCCTTAATTAGTAGGATTTCTAAATGGCAAATGTTATTATCTGAATTCGATATCACCTATATGAATCAGAGTTCAATTAAAGGTCAAGTTGTAGCTGATCAATTGGCTAAGTATCCACTTGAAGGAACTTCCCAAGAACCACAAACACAATTTCCGAATGAAGATATATTGGTGACTGAAAATGATCCTAATTCTGAAAAAGAAAATATTCTCAAATGGAAATTGTATTTTGATGGAGCAGCCAATGTATTTGGTTGTAGAATAGGAGCAGTGCTAGTCTCACCTAAAGGTAACCAATTCCCTATAGCAACAAGGCTCATGTTTCCATATACTAACAATATTGCAGAATATGAAGTATGCATTTTGGGTCTGAAAATGGCTTTGGATATGAGAATTCATGAATTAGAAGTATATGGGGACTCTTCACTCATCATTTGTTAAACCCGAGGAGAGTATAAGACAAAAGATCCAAATTTAGTACCTTATCATCGGCACTTGTCACAGTTAATAGGGAAGTTTAGAGAGATCACAGTCACATATGTACCAAGGGTGCAAAATCAGTTTGCTGATGCCCTGGTTACATTGGCATCTTTGACTCAAATAAAAAAGGGATATAAATCTAACCTCTCAAGATTGAGATTGAAGATAAACTTGCTTTTTATTTAGCTATTGAAGGAATGCAAGACAATAAGCCTTGGTATTATGACATCAAGATCTTACTTCAAGAAGGAAGATATCTAGAAAAAGCTGACAAGAAAGACAAAAAAATGCTCAAAAGATTAGCAAGTCATTTTTTGTTAATTGGATCCACACTATATAAGTAATCATTTGATAGCACATTATTAAGATGTGTGGATGAGAAAGAAGCAAATACCTTTATGAATGAGGTACATGAAGGATATGTGATCCTCACATGAACGGCTACATGTTGGCCAATAAGATCATGAGATTGGGTTATTACTAGTTGATTATGGAATCTGACTGCATCAAACATGTAAGACGTTGTCATCCATTTCAAATTTATGCCAACAAAATAAATGCCCTTCCTTAAGAACTTCATACACTTTCTTCACCATGGCCATTCTCTATGTGGGGTTTAGACATAATTGGGCTAATTAATCCAAAAGTATCCAATGGTCATCAATTTATATTGGTGGCAATCGATTATTTTACCTAATGGGTTGAAGCTTCCTCATATACTAATGTTACCAAAGGAGTAGTGATTAAATTCAACAAAAGGGAAATTATTGCTTGATATGAATCTCTTGAGCCAATTATTACAGATAATGGCACAAACCTCAACAACAAGCTCATGATGGAAATGTGCCAAAATTTTGAAATCAATCATAAGAATTCCACTCCATATCGACCATAAATGATGGAGATGTAGAAGCGGCCAATAAAAATATAAAATGGATTATTGAGAAGATGACCATTACTTATAAAGATTGGCATGAGATGTTACCATTTGCACTCATGGCCTATCAGACCTCCATCGGAACATCAACGGGAGCTACCCCTTACTCTTTGGTATATGGTACTGAAGTTGTGTTGCTAGTTGAAGTTGAGATTCTATCACTTAGGGTATTGTCAGAAACTTAACTAGATTAAGCTGATTGGGTGAAAAAGAGAGTTGACCAATTGAGTCTAATTGATGAAAAGAGGTTAGCAGCATTATGCCATGGCTAATGTTACCAACAAAGGATGGCTAGAGACTTTAATAAAAAAGTGCAACCTTAAAGTTTTCAAAAGGGTGACTTAGTTTTAAGGAAGTTTCTCCTAAATGTACAAGATTCTAAAGGAAAGTTTACTCCTAATTATGAGATGCCATATTGTACAAAGAGAGTGTTGTCTGGAGGGGCATTAATTTTGTCACATATGGACGGTCCAGATTTGAAGGACCTTGTAAATTCTAATGCAGTTAAAATGTATTATCCTTGATCAATCAATGGAATCTTACCTGCATTTATTAAAAAAATCATTGGTCTCTTTGTGGTTTAATTTTTACCATTCACGTGTAAAGTGGATATCCCCATTAGTCATCGGATTGATTATCTCCCTCCTCATCGATAAGTTTCTTTCTTCTTTACTCCTATTTTTCCTTATACACTCAAACACGAGGGAAGCTATGAGGAATAAAATAATAATGAATAATGAAAGCTCGTCAAATACTCCATTATGGTTTCATCTTTTTTAAAAAGAAGTCTCTATTGCTATTTCAAGTTGGAGTCCCAAATAACGAGAGTAGAGATAATTTGACTAAAATGGATTGGAAGAGTTGAAATTCTAAGAGTGGAAGTGAATATCACATAAGCACGGTTCGTCTAATGATAGGAGGAGTTGATTCAAGAAAGAGACAAGTAAGCAAGTGTATTGAACTTCAAGAAAGATGGTTCATTGTTTAGGCGCTATTAGTAAAATTGGGTAAAATTCTTCACTATTAAAAATACGTCATGTATATGTAGTTAAATTTTAATATGCTTTAAGATAGTCAACCCACATGGGCACTTTATCAAAAATCATTTTTAGGATTGCTAGTCTGTAATAAACGCTTTCCCATAAGAATTAGTTAGCTCATAGGAGCGCTTTCCTAAAAATCATTTTTAGGATTGTTAGTCTGTAATAGACGCTTTCCTATAAAATTAGTCAGCCCATAGAGGCACTTGCTCAAAAATCTTTTTTAGGATTGCTAGTCTATAATAGAAGCTTTCCTATAAGAATTAGTTAGCCCACAGGGGCACTTATCCAAAAATCATTTTTAGGATTGCTAATTTGTAATGGACGCTTTTCCATAAGAATTAGTCAGCCCACATGGGCACTTTCCCAAAAATCATTTTTAGGATTACTAATATGTAATAAACACTTTCCCATAAAAATTAGTTAGTCTATAGGGGCATTTTTTCCAAAAATCATTTTTAGGATTGATAATTTGTAATAAATGTTTTCCTATAAGAATTAGTCAGCCCATAGGGACACTTTCCATAAAAATAATATATATATTTTTAGGATTGCTAGTCTGTAGTTGATGCTTTCCCATAAAAATTAGTTAGTGCATAGGGGCACTATTCTAAAATTCCTCTTTGCTTAAGATTATTAATTTATAATAGATGTTTTCCTATATAAATTAGTCAGCTCATAGGGCATTATCCTAAAATTCTTCTCTTCTTAGGGTTATTAATCTATGAGAACGCTTTCTAATACAAGATAGTCAACCCATAATACACCATCCTAGATCATCTCTTACCAGTTCCTTGAAATATTTCTATAGCTCTTCAGAGTACACTGATGGGCAAAAAATGGTGTATCTCTTTGGTATTTGTAGTAAAGTTTTTCTCAAACTTCACCACAAAAAGAGACAGTTGTAGATACATCAACTTTTATTTTATTTGTAATCTTTTATTATTATTATTTATTTATTTTTCATAAGCAAATTAGAATAAATATAATGTAGTTGCATTATATGACCGATGCACAGACCAACGGCCTAACAAAATACACTTGTGCATAATGATCCTTGGTCCCAAGTTTGAATCCTCGCTAGCACAAGTGTGCAGGATTTTTCTTTTTGGCGAAAAACGTGGGTTGAACCCATGTTTTCTTCTTTCAGTATTTTGCCTTATAATGAAAACGTGGTTCAACCCACGTTTTTCTTTTTTGCCCCGTTTCTGTTATAATGAAAAACATAGGTTGAACCTACGTTTTCATCGTCTTGTACCTAATACTCATCCACCATGGAAGACTACGGGGAGCTCAGAATTTTTTTTTTCTTTTCTTTCTTTCTTTTAACATTTCAAAACTTATGAAAGATCAAACAACATAATTTAAGAAGCAAGTAACTTCTGGAATCAAATTAAAGTGCAATAAAACCATTAATCAAAGAGATTAAACTAAAAAAAAATGTTTCCACAATAATAAAAAATCTCTGATCTTCGACCTTTCTTTTCCCCCAACCGTTCAACCCACATTTGTTTATAAATGGAGTTCCAACTTTGCTTGAAAGGAGTTTTTTTCTTTTTTTTTTAAGCCGAAAAATTTTCTCAAAAGCTAAAACAATTTTTTTCCGGCGACGTTCTCTCTCTCTCTGTCTACTTTTTTTTTTTGATCGCTCCACTCTAACTATCTAGTCACATTTCTTCACTTCTTGACATCACCACCGTCATCCACTGCTCATCGCCATCCTCCGCTGCCATCCATCATTGTCACTGGAAACCGTCTTCGACAATCACGATCCAGGTTCGTAAATTTTTTTTCTTCTTCTTCTTCTTCTATTTATTACAGTATATTTTTTTAGAAATAATTAAAAAAATTGGTTATTATATATGTAAAAAAAATTCTTAACAAGAATTTTATTTTTTATTATATATTTTAATATATTAATTTTTTTTACAAAAAAATTTATATTTTCTCAAAATAATTTTTTAGTTATTTTATATTTTAAGACATTTAGAAAAAAATTATTTTTATGTACGGTAAGACATTTAGATTTTTATTTTTTAAAATAGTTATTATAAAAAATTATTTTTAGTTATTTTATCTACTTTTAAAACATTAAAAAAATAAAAAACATTTTGTCTAAAAAATATATTTTAGATATAATTTAAAAAAAAGGATTATAAATTTAAAAAAAAATTATTATTTTTAAATGTAAACCACGATAGATCTGATCCCGAGTATTGGGTACATAGACACCTCAAGGAGACCTCATTTGTAAAAAAAAAAAATTCTCTTCTTTTATTTCTCTTCTTTATTTTTATTTATTATTTATTTATTTTTCTTTCTTTCATTTCATTTTCTTATAAAAAAAAAGAAAATGGAAGGTTAAAAATTGGTGTAAAGTTTTAATAAGATAACCCCTAAATTCCAAAATTTTTGGTATAATTTTTTTTTAATGTAGACTAGTAGTCAAATTAAGACTAATTTGCTTAATTAGTCTTAATTTAACATTTTTTTCGATTTCGATCAAGTGGTGACTCCTTTTCTTAAAAAATATATATATATTTTTTTCTTTTCTAATCTTAGTTGAGGATTTATATTAAATGAGTTAGGATTTAATGTAAATTGGATTAGAAAAAAAGAATAAAAAAAAAGAAAAAACGAAAAAAATTAGACTCGACGTATATATTTTTTTATTTGCTAGAAAAGAGTACATGCTCATTGCAATTTGAGATTAACATAATGCCTTCTTTTGGTAATAAATAAAAGTTTACTTGGATTTTCTCTCTCTTTTTTATTAGATATTCTATTTTTATATATTATATATTTGATATAAATCTAGTGTTCTTATGATTGGTTTCATTAATTGAAGCACTCACTTCTATTCTTTCATCCATTTTTTCTTATTAATTGTTAACTAGCTATCTCTAGATCAATTAAAAGCTAATACATATTTAAAATAACTAAAAAATCTAATAAAAATTTTATTTTTATAAAGTTATAAAAACCTTTAAAGATTAAAATAAAAGAAAATAATATTAAATACTAAAAAAAAAGGTTAAAAGTTGAGAATTAAAATTGTATTTATCTACTTTATATATGTTAATCTAAAATAATTTTTTTGAGTGATTATAATAGTAAAAAGAGAATTCGAACCTCATCTATTTTATTTAAAAGAACAATATCTATACTATTAAGCTAGGAGGTTTTGACAAGGTGATTTTTAATCCAAGCTTTTAACGCTATTTATGAAGATCTTGGTATATTTCGTGTAGAAAATTCCAACATTGGACAAGCATATCGATGATCAAGTTAAGGAGAGGATAAAGGTGGAATTCCCAAGAACTTTTAAATATTCCCATTTTGAGATCATTTGGGACGTTCCCAAAAACCCTCAAGTGTCCTTATCCCATTTTCTCGATTAGAACCCACAACTCTCGTACCATAAACACAGGGTCGTTTTGAGATTGAGAGTTTTCGAGGCATCTTGAATAACAGGTATTACTAATTTTACGTTTTAGTTTGTTGTTTCATGTTTTGTTGGTTGCACTTGGAATCTATGACATTGCATGTTTAGTTTATTGATACTGGTGTAAGTTATTTTTATTTTTTATTTTGGGGCTAGATAGCAAGAAACTCTATTCATTGATAGAATAAAGTAAATATAAAATATCTTAAAAAATTAAATAAAAGAGATGACATCATAGATGTAAACATAAGAGTTTATATCTATTATAATAAAAATTAGATACTCACGTGAGAATGAATATCTAATATCATGACCGGTGAAAGTATCGACATAAGGAGAGGAAATTAAGATAAGATAAAATAAAAAAGAAAGATACATTGAAAAAAAAAAAAAACTTTGATTGTGAAACTACACCCAAAACGCCGACTACTTTGACTTCTTTAGTAGTATTGACGTTGGAAACCTCCAAAGATGAGCTAATAATCTTAAGGTGCTTCAAATCTAGAGATGGAAAATCTGATATTAAAAATAGTGGATGAAAGGGATTTTGAAAATACAAAAGAGAAAAGGAAAAAGAGACAAGGACCTTACCGGTGCCTCCTAGGTTTCTTTTTTTTTTTTTTTTTCATTAGGGTTTGGATTTTTCGAAAAGTGGAGAGTAAAGAAGATAGAGTGAATATGTCATGGGAGAGTGTTATTAAATGTGTGTGTTTGATTGTTCTCAATATTTTTATTGGCTTGATGACCTAATTTGAGATGAATTATAAGCAAAACATACTAAAGATTGGATTAGGGAAAAATATCTTTGTTATTAAAAATTTTATATTTTTCATGGTTACGAAAGAATTGTTTTCTAGTGTCAAATCCTTGCTAATCTATTGATTTGTAGAATTGATCTTTCATATATTTTCTTACCTAATCACCACCTACTTCATCAATGGTCTATTGCATATTTAAGTATGGGAAATTTCTTGCATTGATCATGTAGTTTATAGACTCAATGTTTTGCATTCTTAATTTTACGCGACCAACTATTTTCTTATATAGATCTAATGTATCTAAAGATTTAAAATACATTACCTATGTAAACTAGACTAAAAAAATAAAAAAAAAAGTCTTAAGATATAGCTTATTTTATTGTCCAGATTGCCATACTTTTCTCCATCCGTGGACTTCACTGATTGATCAAAGTCATCACTTCATTACCGGCACTACTCTCTCCTTACTAGACTATAAAATATAGGGTTAATATGTTTCGTTTGATTGTTACCTGCTTCTTATCTTTTTTTTTTTATTTCTTTTTTCTTTTTAATCTATATTTCATTCAGTGTCTATTATATATATTTATCCCTTTATTTTTTAGTATATTTATTATCCAAATAAATAATTTTAAAATAATTTCAAAACAATATCATACGAAAATAGAAAGTTTTAAAAACTTATCTAAGATGTTTTTATGTATTTTTTTAATCTATATTTTATTCAATGTCTATTTTATATATTTGTCCCTTTATTTTTTAGTAGATCTATCATCCAAATACTCAATTTTAAAATAATTTCAAATGCTTTAAGTTTTTATTTGAGGTCGAATTGAATGGTGGGAATTTATTTTCTACTTTAGTATCAATATATTAGGCTATGATTTCATCTTTCACTATCGTGTACAATTCTTAATGAGATGGAACAAAAAGTAAAACATCATTCGTTTGAACATACTTGGACATCAGATTGCATCGATATGATATAAATAATGGTGCATCATAGCCTAAAGGAGCTGGTTACTGATTAAAATAAATCTTTTTATTTCATAACATCACCCTTGACAATCGACAATGCCATATAATACTTATACAAGAATCCAATCCCACCACGCCTTTTCTTTTTAAATCTCTCCTCTCAAAATGTCACTTGATATATGGATGAAGAAAATATGAATATTTTCATCTCATTAAGAGATTAATATGCCATTAGATTATAAACTTTAGACATATTTCTTGCTGAATTGGTTCTTAACGTAAGTTAGTCTTTTAAATATTTTTTAATTGCAATTTGGCATCTTAGCTGTGTGATTCATGCACCTGCACCTTAACTAAAAAATATGGGCTTATTTCTCCGGAACTCACAAAAAGATCATTTTCTCCGAATCCAAAATGCTATGTTTTTATAACAAAATGTATATCATAATATATCTCGATAGTATTTGATTAGTGGAATTGAATAGTATAAGGAGAATAGAATAGTATTGTATAAAAAGAATAATATAAAATAATTTTTTTTATATTATATTTGATTTATGTAGTATAAGATACAAATATTTATAACTATATAGGACTATTTTTTTTATATCTATGTGAGAATTCACTAAAAAAAGCTTTGGTGTAAATATAATAATAATATAAAATTATTTTTGAGATTTTGATAATGTGCTTATTTTGTTCAATAAAATAAATTTGTATACAATAAGATATTTGGTTCAAACTTTTTGAATTTTTTGTCTAGTATCAATTAAATAGTACTTTAGAAGTTTCGCAAGTTAGTGCACCCCTTTGAGTCATGCTGTAATTGTGGAAATTACATAATCAAAGGGTCAATGTTAGATTTGGTTTTGTTTAGTAGGAGATATTTTCCAAACTCTAATCATTGTTTCTATAAATGAAACTATATATCATGAAATTGGTTTTAGATCCTTTTAATTTTTTTTAATTTATAAATAAATGGTTGATATTGTCTACATTTTTAGAATATATTATGATATCATCACAATCTTTTTTTTTTTCTTATAATATAAACAATTAATTATATATAACATCATCTTAAAAAGTAAATTAAAAAAAAATAAGAGTATATAAATTAAGAGCATCTATTTCCCTTAAAATTTTTGTTGTGATAATCTCAATAAGATGCCAACATTAGTGGCTTTTCACGTTAAGTGGTAGTCAATGTCAGTGATAGCATCTAGTATCTATAGTAACGATTAACAATAGCAAAAAGATATAGAATCAAAATGATTTTTTCTCTCTTAAAAACCAAAAGCATTTTATAAATTTTTTTATATATAATTTTCATGAAGATTCACCATCATTAGATACCATATTCACTTCTCTTTATCATGTGCTCCTAAAAGAAACTATAATAACATTTGTCAATAATAAAGCTTTGGACCTTTGGTTATAACAAGTATCAAAAAAAAAAAAAATCAGAAAACATGGTCCGATAAACAAGCACACTTAATTTATATCTGAGGGTGTGCAAACCATGTAACTTTTTAACTTTCAGTGCCAAGAAGATGGGTGGAATGGGCTGAAAACTACGTATGGCCTGATTTGTCACTCGGACAAATCGGGCAGACAATGATGCAAGTTATTTGGGCTTTTCTTCTTTTCGTTATTAAACTTGAAGAAGTTTCGGCCCTTTTGTGATTTTACTTCCTGATTAGATGACGATTCAAGTGGACATCATAAAATGAAATTAACAACCCAAAAAAAAAAGAAAAAAGAAGAAAAAAAAAAGAAAAGAAAAGAAAAAGAAAAAGAAAAAGGAAAAACTCAGATAGGATGGACTTGTCTTACATAGTCCCAGTCTACATGAATTATACAAAACATATAATGTACAAACCATATGGTTATACAAGAAATTTTCCTAGTAAAAGGAGATGCTGTCCTTGTACATGAAACTTTTTACATAGAATTGGCGGTTTAAGAACCACCACTTACCTTTTTATATGGGTTCGATTAATCTAAAGGTCTACTAAAGGTACAAAATGCATGGTCAATATGGACATGGTTAGAAAATTCCTTTTGATAACTAAGGCTTAACTTTGATCACGATAATTTATTTTCTCAATTTTTATTTTATTAATTTGCTAACTCCTTTCTAAATCTCTTCCTTTTCTCCGTCACCTTAATCCATCATAAGTGATTTTAATATATATAGATTATTGCTTTTTAAGTAAAAATCCTCAAATATGTTTTTTTCTTGTCCTACTATTCTCATCATCACCAATTCATTCACATTACATTTCCACTGCCATAATTCTGTTTTACTAAATCTAGTTGATTTAAAGATTATGGAAATCGAGATTTGGGTTTCTTAGTAGCTCTTAAAATTGATGGTCTTATATTATGTTTTTTTTTTGTTTAATTGTAAATACACTCTTTTATACTTGTATCATATGTACTTAACCTAGACAAAGGAATAGGTTGGATTAAACCGCTGACTTTACTCGAACCAGCCCAACTAGTTTGACTTGGCATCAAACTTGTCGGGTAGGTGGGTTTTGGATGAGTTGGCTTAGGCAACCAATCCGAACCGATGGGTTGGTAGGTTCTTTCTAAGAATAAAAATAAAAAAAGAAAAGAAAAAAAGGAAATAACTAAAAGCAAAATGACCTCTCAAAAAAATTAAAAGAAAAAAAAGGGAAGAAGACAAAGGGGGCTGACCTCTCTAAAGAAAAAAAAATAAAAGAAAACAAGACAAACAAAGCCTGACATTTGAAAAACAACAAAGGAAGAAAATTTCACGCGAGTTATTATTTTTAAAAGCAAGGTAGGATTGTAGGCTTTGTTAAAATAGAATATTATTTTAAACATAGACACGAGAAAGTGGATAATAGGATTGCAGGCTTTGTGCATATGTGAAGATTTTTCAAATTTAAGTTAGGTTATAAAACAAAATGGATAGCATACATAAATTTACAAGTAATAGACTTGTTGGCTTTAGAATCAAAACACGCAAAAAAAAATTTTAATTTGAATGTTGTGATGCAAAAGAAAATTTGAAACATTAAAAAACATTTTACTATATGCGAGATGTTGTATATGTTTGTGCATGTATATTCATTCAGTTCTCTATACAAAAAAAAAAAAAATCCATTTTCATTATGCAATTATATTGTAAGCAAAATTAATTTATAATATTATTTTATTTATTTTTTATACTTGGTTAGAGATAATTTATAAGGAGAGTAGTATTTTCTTATTTTTTTTTTATTTATTTGCAGAGTCTAAGAATCGTGTATAAGAGGTAAGATCATATGTTCTCATCTTTTTTTATGTAATATTTTTAATCAATCAATAAAATTTAGAACTGGCACCACCTCTCCCCCTTTCCTTGTGTACGAGGTTTATCACCAATTAATGAAGCAATTATTATTTATTATTGTGAAAATGATGAATTGATTTTTCACATAAATAAGAAGGAAAAAAAAATGGAGAAAATGACACAGGATCATTAGTTATTAGTCTTGTGTATAATTCTTGTGGGTGCTGCATGTCAAGTATTGACACATAAATATACCATGTATAAATTGCAAGTTACATGCCAAGTAATGATTTTAACAAAAATGTTGATGTTAGTAGAATGGAGAAATCAAATTTCATTAATGTAAGATCTATGGAATCAAATATTTCGTATCATTACGGATTTTTTATAGAAGCCAGCATAGTTTTTACGCAAGCAATTTTCAATGTCCAATTTTCTTTGAATTGACAAAAAGTTTGCACTACCAAGCACTATGAGATTATATATATGTATATATTCGATATAGTAAGAGGGACAAATACTCCTAAACACGTAACTTAAAACCTCCTACTCTCTCATGAAAGAGGAAAAATAAGAAATGGCTCTATGATTCTCCCAGCATCACTTCCCCTGTTTATCTTACTAGTTTTCTATTTATCTACCACATTGCATCATCATATTGGACTCCTCAATAAGTTATGCTAATATCAATATTAACTACACTAACACTAATTATTATCTGTCCAACATATGTATACACAATTTTAAATCTTCAAATATCGTGTAGTGAGTGATTCTTAAATGTATAATATAATGGGATAACAAGGAAGCAGTGGGTTGGTTAACTTCGAGCCCCGCCCTTTCTTGAACCAATAACTCCTATTTCCATCCTGACCTCGTACAGGTTGAAACATTATGATCCATTCCTCGTCCTCTGTAGGTTGTGGGCTACCTGAAGGGATGACATAAGATGAGAGTTAAAAACAAAAAACAAAAATAAAATAAAAAAGGCTTACCATTATAATAAGTAGCCGTAACACAAGGATCCTCACGTAACACATCGGTCGAGACCACCACTAGCAAGGTGTAAGTTGAATATAGATGGTTCTCTTGGAAAGTATCAAGCATCTGTAAGGGGGTTTGGCAAAGAAGAAAAAATGAAAATCATGATAGAGATTGAAGAGTCGATATTACATTTGGGAGGCCTTTTTGACAGCAATTCCATAGAAGTAATATAGGTTCAAACCGTGGGAATCGGTTTACAACATTTCATCTCACATAAGATAAATGAAATAGATATGCAAATCGATTATTCTCTTTTCTTTCAATGGATCTCCGGCCAAAGCATGCCAAGATGGGACGTGGTCTATACGACTCAAAGAATCGAGAAGCTCATGAAATATTTGAATGCCACAATTCCTTATTTTTGGCTAGAAAAGCAATGGAACATCGTTGAGATCTTTTTACTTGTATTTTTTTTTATTATTATAGTTTAGATGCTTTTTGTAGATGTTTCATTTTATGGATAAGAGCTCTACTCCTTTAATTGGAACATAATATATGGTTGACTATTACATGAATATAATTTCTTTCTTTGCTTGAAAAGTGAAAAGAGGAAGTAAAATAGAGGGTTTATTACATTTGTTTGGCGTAAAAATTATTTTTTATTTTGAATACACAAATACCTTATTAATGCTTTTTTTTTTCAAAATATTATCATTCTAATTAAAGAAATTAGTTTCCTTTGACCAAAAAAAAAAAAAAGAATAGAAAAAAAAGGCTCTATCCTCGATCATTATAAATGCAAACCCTATCCATAAAATGGTCACTATCTCACTACTCTCTATTATTATTAGTCATGGTCTACTTTTGACATAGCTCTAAACACCTTGAAAACTTATTTAGAAAATTGAATTTAAAATTTGATGGGAGGAAAATCGATTAAAACTACAAGAGGAAATCAAAATTTGAAAGAAAAGTGGGATAAACATGAAAAATTAACGACAATAAGTACCACATCTCTAAAATAGGAAACCCAAGCCTAATAAGAACTATATAAATGGGACCTTAGGTCCTTTATGGCAATTCACTTTAGTAAGAGCTAATTTATTGGGGAAGAAGAGGAGTATTGTGTTGAGGTCATGCCAAAGTTTTCAAGTTAGGAAATATATCCCAAATAGAAGTTTACAATATCTAAACTCAAGAATAGTGTAATCAAAATCAAAATTAAATCCAATTTAGGAAATTCGTATGAGAACCCAAAATCAAACACAATTGAGGAAATCTCTCGAAAACAAAACCAAATCTTAAATTAAACCTTGACCCGCACCATTGTTAAAGATTAAATCACCATTTTTGTCATAGGAAAAATTTGTAGTGAAACAATCTTGTGGGAGAGATCATAATCAAGGAGTTAGTAATTGAGAAATTCAATCAAATAAATAAAAATGATCAACTCAACCCTAAAATGTATGAACTTATATTCAACTTTTAGTAAAAATTTCAAAAAGGATAAATAATAAACCCTCTTTCACATGGACTAATTTGAGAAGGGAGACTTGTAAAACTATTTAAGACCCTATTCATTAATTTTAATAAACCATAAGCAAAATAGTGGAAAAACAAGCAAAACTAACCCAAATTGAGAAGCCCCACTTGATCACTGAAAATCCCTATTTCAACTGGCCTTAACCCCCATTCGATCAGCATGGCGGTCATTCGACTTGGTCCTTTCCAATTTGACCGTTGCTCCTTATTTTCAACTTGCAAATATTTGTTCTTGATTTGAAACCCTATAATCAATCCTAAACTTATAAAACGGAAATGTAAATTAAAATTTAGCAAATCTTACAAATTGACTAAGTGTCTTTTTAGTAATTAAGTGTAAAATTGTTTGGAGAAAGGGTATTAAAGTAAAGGCCTTGGATAAGCAATTGCCAAGCAAGCAAGATTTTGTAGTTTGCTGTATGTGCTTATGAGCTTTATAATTATAATGAACTTATCATATTGGACTTAAATTGTTGTGCTTATTGTGGATGATGTCAAGGCCAGTTACCAATTTAGATAGGTAGGTCATAGATTGAGGGTTTATTTGCCTATTATTGGACAAACATCAAGAATAAAATGACTTGTAAATAAAATATTGATATCTCTTAAATTATAAATAAATGGCTTATGGATATAGTGAAATCATGAACCACATAAGTTGAAAGATATATAATGAAGCTATTTATAGATTGCAAATATAATTTAAGACATAAATATAAATATGGGTAATGAACTAAACTACCAATAGATAATATGGGCGATTAACCCAACACGAGACGGTTAGTATGTTGACTATTAGTTTCTCATCATGTAGGCTTGGGACGCTAGGGATTCGTTGTTGGATTATGATTGCTACCACTCACATAAACAAGATAACCAATATGGCCCGTGAATGCTATTTGCTTGTGCATACGTGATAGATATTCATGTGGTATAATATGTAAGTTTCCGTATGGCTGTACCTCTTTTGGGGTTTTAATTTTTAGGTATTGTCAACTCAAGAAAAGCTGAAAGGGAGAGGTGCTTGAATCCAACATGCCATCTGATGGGGTGTGACGTAACTATTTTCCGTTATTATGAGAATATATAATAATTATATATAATGAATCATGAAAGATATTCGATTAATATCGTTGAAAATATTTTTCACAACTAAAACGAAGTATATACTGTTTGAGGAAAAGAAAAACGTCTATTCGCATGCCATACCTCGTGCCTTTCTTTGCTTTGACTTCGGTGCAATTTGCTTACTCTATGACAAAATACTTTTTGCAAGTTGTGATCAAGAATCTAATCTGATGGGCTAAGGGCAACGTCTCTGCTATCACGCAGGCACTCCATGACGCGAAGCTCTCGACCGATAGCTCAAGCTCTCACCGTTAAACGCGGAGCAACTGGGTCCACATCTCATGCACCCTTGTTCCCTCGGACAGTGATGTCGCACGCCCGACAACTCTCAGGTCCCCTAAGCAGCCCATAGCCGTACTTAAAACTAAGAAAAATTACATATCCAAAAAAAAAAAGAAGAAGATTTAGAACAAATTTAAATAGATAATAATTTTTTTATTAATTTAAATACAGTTCTAGTATAATATTATTAGATCATGATAGTGTAACGTGCCAGATTTACACAAAACATTTATTATTTAATATATAATTTTTATTCTCTATTTAAACATATAATACCATCTTGCATTTGCACCATTATGCTTGCATCGTTTTAAAACCTATTTGATTTTTTTTTTTGGTTTGTACCTTATTTATATTTTATCTGTATTTATTTAAAAATTTATACTTAAATAAATTGTTTGATCTGTATCTAATTTACTTATATTTCAAAAATAAGTTTAGGGATTTGATTTTTCTAATAAGGATGTATGTATAATTGTATATTTGTGTTATTTCCATATGAATTTCATCATATTCTAACCAAACACTTTTATTCAAAAAAATGTGAAATGGGTACCAAACAAATAAAAAAAAATCAAATAAATTATTAAAATTTTTCATTTTCTATTTAAATTTGATTTCAAATATTTATTTTATTGTGTACAATTTCCCTAATCAAAATTAGTGTAAGACCAATCAGTACAAAAGAAGGGATCTGTATTACATGAACATGGACAGGGGACACTGCGAATATACGAGGCATAGTGGCTTAAATGCATGTTTTTCGTAGTAAACTTCTTACCTAATATCGACATTCGGTCTTACAAAATGCATCATAGAGTAAACATACACTGGGAAATAGGATCTCATTTGGAAGCTTGTGGAATCAAAATAAGAATCAATCTATATTTCTTATTATTTTAAAGCTCTATTAGTTTATAATTAAGTTCAAAACTTTGTAGCCGGTTATAATGTACATAGTTTGTATTGCACGACAAGCAATTAGGTGGTTAACCAAAGGTGGGTGCACTAGAAATTTAAGTTACTGGATCCATAGATTTTAAGGATGCAAATTGGTTTAAGAGTACTTGTATACTATTTGAGATCAGTCTAATATTTACAGACCTAATTGATGTTGAAAATAGTTTATGCTCATGTTTATCTTTCTTGAACTTGAGAAGAGTATGAACTTTAACATAAATTAATTTATAGAAATATAAATGTTATACTAATTAAGAGTCTAAATGAGTTTAGCTTATTCAATTCATACCAAGCAAGTAATACTTGAGTGAAGTTTGAAAATTGAAGCTAAATCAAGTTTAGGTCAAGTTTGATCTTCAAATCTTTATGCTAAACACCGGCTTTAGCTTGGTATTGTTAGATCAATTTAATTTGTTTACAACCTAATAATATTTATAACTAGAGTTGTTCATGGAATTAAACTGTTAACAAAACCAAACCAAACCAACTACAATGTGATTATTATTTTTTATTATTATGGTTCAATTTGTGGTTTAGTCTATGGAGGTTCTAAACTATTTGTGAATTGGGTCTAAGAGTCAAATCAAACTAAATCGTTAAACTTGAATCAAACTGCTTTATACTTAAAATTACCTTTTTCAATGCCTAACCCTAAATCCTTAAATTCTCGGTTTTAGTCCTCACATATTATTTTATTTAATGCTTTTGGTCCTTAATTCTCCCTAATTCTTACTCTCGGGCTTGGTCCATCATGTTTAAGGCTCATAGCCTTGCAAATCCACTCTATTATGTCACCACCAACTTGATGCCATCCAATTTTGACACCTTCTTATCATTCATGCCACTTTTCTCTAGCATTCAACAATAGTAAGGGATGTACTAAATTAATAACCTATATGAAATTATCCATGTACACAACTAGATGTTGTTCCTATTTGAATTTGTTTACAATATTTCATCAAATTGCTTATAATCTAGTGATAACTAATACTATTAGAATGACCATTGATAAATTGAGATTATGATCTAGATGCTTTCAAATTCAAACCAAACCGCAATTGATACAATCTTAACCTTTACTCCCAAGTTCCGCTCTCATATATGTGTTTAGATGCATCTTTTATAGGTGGAATTGCGATTTTCTAAAATTGATGATTTTATCTTTAAGTAAGACTTTGATTTCTAAACTTAAAAGAGGAAATCATGTTTTCATTTTGGAACATTTCATTCAATTTCGTTTTGAACCATTCCATTCCAAAGTATTACTATGTATCAAATAATGATATAAGAACATGTAGTTGGAGATACAAATGAGTCAAATCAACTTACGAACTACTTAAATTCACTTAGTGTTTACTTAACTACTATGAAACCTCATAACTAAGGCCATGTTTAACACCAAATTAACAGAATAATTAAGTTAAAAGCCTTATCATAAACCCAAATAAATTTAAATTAAGGAAAATAGATATTTTATAGAAAGATCAAGTAAATTATAAGGAAAAACAATAAAAGGAATTAAAACTATAAATTTAGAATAGTTAAATAGAAATTTTAAATAAATATTTAGATTTGTGACATTTTAATTAGCTTACTCATAAAATTTCACATAAAATTATCATAATTTAAATTATTTACTAAGATTTTTATTACGCATGTTGGTTGAATTCGGAAAATTCAAATTTCCCTAGTCTTTGCAAACCCCTCCCAACTTTTCTCTCTCTTTCCTTCCCTCATATTTCCTTTCTTTCTTTCTATGTAAACTCCACCCTTTGTTTTTTTTTTTTTTTTCAAAAATTCACATCTTTCTCATACGAGCTTTAAATAGAAATTCAAGACTATCATCATAATCCTCGAGAAGAGCTTTACGCAGCAAGATTACTTTCGATAGGTAAATATCAAACTCAAATTTTGGGTTAAGTTGAGAGTAGTGTAAGAATAGGATATTTTAAGCTTGTAAATACACTTGAAAATGTGAGATTAGACAAGTTTAACAAGTTTAGTGTAGTGTAATTTTAGTAATATCTTCATTCTTGAACTATAGGTGAAGATTTTGATATTTCACAATTACCTAAAATTTATTTTGAGCCTTAGAAGTGATGAAGCAAAAGTGAGTAGAAAACTTCGTGATATACCACAATGGTTATATTTGGCTTATGATATAGTTGTATATATGTGTATCTTGTTGTGTTTACTGTGGTGTTGTTGTGTTGATTTTTTGAGTTGGAAGTGGTGTAATAAGTTGTGTCTAGATCAAGGGTGAAATTGCAATCGAATACCATCATGATGGTGTGAGAATCACCATCATGACGATTAAGTGAATAGAGAGCGATGGAATTTGGTCATTCATTAGCTTGCTGATGGTAATTTACACCTACTTGCTAATGGTATTATGCATTGGCTTGCCATTGGTCATCCAAGGTTTCTCTCCCCAAAAACTTTCTAATCTATTTCCACTTACACACACACACACATGCATATATTTTTATAATTATACAAAATTATTTACATAAATTTCCGTCTTGTAAAGCTAATATGTATGCATATTCTTTTGCTTACTTAATTGAAATAAACTATGTTTTTGAAAAACTCATTCCTCTAGTATATATATATATATATAATATATATATTATATATTATTATCTCCATCTTTTACATACTTAATTTAATACACATAGTTAGGATAAGCTTTATCTATATACATAAATATATAGACATCTACTTATGTACATATATATATATATATATGTATATGTTTAAAAACTTAGGAAATGCATGTTTAAACAAAACTATTTTCACCATCACTTCATTATACCTAATTAGGATTAGTTAATATATATTTATGTATAAGTATGGATTTGTTTGTGTACTTTTCTTTATGAATGTTGGGTGCCTTGAAGGTTGAGGAATTGAATGAATGGTTAATTGGGTTTGAATTGGTGGAGTGTGCTTGAAGTGGTTTAACTCTTGATTACCCTTGCTATGTGATGCTTGGATGCTTTTATTTTGATTTGGATGTGAATAATTGGGGTTATATTGTTTGGTTGCCTTTGTTAGGCTTATGAGTGTGGACACTTAGGGCTTATTTGGCTTGAATGCTTAAATGATTGGGTGATGAGAAATGTGTTGTCTCTTTGGTACAGCCTTAACTATGGAATGACTTGTAAGAATATATTGTATAACTGTCTCGAGTCAACTAACTAAAGGATTGGACTTAACTAAAACCTAGTATACTTTGCATGATACATTACATTGTATTAAAGGTCATCACTACTATAAGACGAGCAAGAAGTAATCAATTAAGAATTGCTAACTTAGGGGTTGTCATGCCTTTGATGAAACTTATTTAAGGGTTTTTCCTATCCTTGAGGGTTTGTGTACTTAAGTGTAAATTTAAGGTACCTTGAGCTTAAGATTTAAAAGACTAAAGATTAACTAACAAAGTGAGAAGATGAGAATTAAGTAAGATGAGGTATTCGAGCACTAATAGCTATGGGAATCCCCAACTTAAGGTTAAGGAGAGTGTTAAACCCTAAACTTTATGTTGGTTATCAAAAGACTGTATGTGATGTTGCATTGCATATGATTATATATACATAATATATGGATGAAAACTTACTTGACATTGCTTGTACGTGTATAGTATTGAGAGTATTATATTCTCATCTCACTAAGTTGTGGTTATTCACTCCCCTTTAGACTTTTTGATGCAGGTTGAGAATACAAGACCTTTCCATAGGATAATCACTATAGTAAGTACTATCAACACATAGGTGGGAAAGAAAGGAAGCAAAGAGGAGTGATAGTTAGAATTCCTTGAAAACTTATGGATAGGTGTATCATGTGTGTTACTTCTTTTGGCCTTTCTTTTTGTATTGGGCCCATTATGTAAGTAAAACCTTATCAAAGTCAACTTTTGATTTTTGTGTAGTAAAGAAATTGTAAGGAATCCTATGTTGTGGTCAATGACCAATGATTGGACAAGTGAATCAAATGAAATCAAGCCTTCTTCAAAGCCTTTCATGTGAATGTTTTGTGTTGTTTTGTTTTGGATGGTTAGTTGGATGCTTCATGGTTACTCAATCGAGGTTGGGCAATTGTGGCAAGTTGTTATCAATAGAGTTTTTTTGTAGAGCGTAACAATTGTAGCCAATTGAGTTGGGGCTCAAGCTCAAACTACTTAAGTGATTTATCAAATCAAGCTTGAATTTTATGATATTTAGTTCGACTAACTTCTGAGTTTAATCGACTCAAGTTAAATTTAGATTTTAGCCAAGTTCAAATTGAATTTACATATATTATTTTATCAAGAGAAATATATATTTTTAGTAATTCAAGTTTGAACGAGTTTAATAAAATTAAACTTAAGCTTGTTGAGAGCCATTTGAATTAAATTATTTAAATTCAAAATTATAAGTTCGATCAAATTCTAGTTAAACTTATTCTCCTCGTTTACCTACGTTTTCAATCCTCCAAACTTGTATTTGTCGAGTGAGAATAGGAATGGATTAGATTGCGTATACATAATTGTGTTGTGAAGAACTAACCGAATTCGAAAATACACTGAACGAAGGAATTTACAGTTATTGTCATTTTCAGGCTGCCATGACCGCCGATAAATTTTGGAAGCGATGCCTCAAGAGGGGAGGTGAATCTTGACTCCTAGTTCCAGAAGGTATGGAATCAGAGAGAGAGAGGACTTGTCGGCAAGCCTGGATTCAATGATACCGTCCAAGTTTTACTTGTTCTTCACGTGTAAAACCTGTTTGTTTCATTTTGCTTTGGTTGTATAGCCTTGTGGAAGCAGAAAAAAAAAAAAAAAGACTATAAAGTTCCATTGTAATTTGTTTAGCATTTGTGCATAGAATGCTTCAATCCATGTAAATAAACTTTTCTTTAAGACTCTATGTATTTAATTTTGTGTATAAGAAAAAATCATATTTTCAAATACAGTTTTTTTTTTTTGTAAAGTAAGGAGTTTTCTTTTAAACCTTAATAAATATTTTACAATACTTATTACCGAGATCCAATTATAAATAGATATGCCTTGCTAATAGACATCCTATTAGATACTATTTAAGAGTTCTATATTATATTACTTATGTATCCAAGTTATTATTATATCTTTTTTTCCCCTAAACTAAAAATGAAAAACCCACAGCAAGAAGTGTAATTAAGCCTTGCAATACATTATTTTATTTGTTAACTTAAGGTACAACAACTCCACCATATGTTCATATCATAGTATAAACATGAGAAGCTTAGAAACAAACCAAAATCTTAATAATAATAATATTAAGCCGCCTATTTAATACTTTTCCACAAGAAGAAGAAGGAAAATTCAGTTTAATTGTACAAATAGCTAAGGTATTCATAAAGGAAAACATTAATCACCTTGACCTATAACCTAATGTCTCCAAAAGAAATCAAACTATTAAAATTTCATATCTCTCTCTAATACCTAGATCTCTTCTATTTATACTATTGTCGCTTCCTCCACCAAAATAAAGATCAAGTGCCAAGTAGTCATAATAATGAATATAATGGGTGAGCCGTACGTAAAGTCGAGTACAAAAATATGTGTGCAAGTACTCATGAATATCATACCATACACAACTTAATGGTTTTAAATGCATTGTCAATATCAATCAGCACAATTATTTTCATTTATTTTATTTTAGTCCACTCACAAAAACACAAAAATTGAACCAAACCCCTAAGTTATTTCAAGAGATCATGAATCATTCTAAAAGTATGGGTCGAACCATTGAGTAATTTTTAAAAGCGTAAATAGAATCCTTCGAGTCATTTTTGATGTGTGAATCCATTGAATCTCTAAGGTCAGTTTTTATTTGACCTTTTATGTGTATTTTGCGATTTTCCATAACATATTCCTTGTTGAACCTACCTTTTCCTCTTTGAAAAACGATTAACAAACTGAGACAACCTGCGTACCAGCCTCTTCCCACATCAAAGGGATTCCAACTGGGAGTTCAGTTCTTACTTCTTAGAAAAAGCCGGTTTAAATAATACCACGTGCATCTCTCCTTATAATTTAATGAAAAGTACAAGGTTTTCATACCTAAAATTGGGAGAAAGGCTTGTGTAATAATATATCACATAAATTCATTAATGGTAAATAAATATTAATAAATTTTTAATACATAAAAATATAAATGGTAATTTTTTTTTTTTAAAAAAAAAAACATACTGCCATGAATTCCATCCTAGTTCCTACTTCTTAGAAAAAGACCGGTTTAAATGATATCACATGCATCTCTCCCTGTAGTTTGAATGAAAAGTACACAGTTTTCATACCCAAAATTGAAAGAAAGGCTTCATGTAATAATATATCATGTGAATTGATTAATAATATATAAATATTAATAAAATTTTAATATATAAAAAAATAAATGTTAACTTTTTAAAAAATACTCATTATCACAACTATTATACGTTCAAAAATCATTATTATTTACGTACTTATACAAACAATCTTTTTCTAAAATTGGAGTGAAATGAAGGGCTCAGATTAAATCTACAATCTCCCTACTGTTTCCCTATAAATTCCCTTGTACTCTCCACTTGATTTCCAATCTTAGAAAAAGAAGCCTGCAAAAAGCAAAAGGGTTGTGTAACTTTTGCTTCTTTTGGAACAATAAGTCCAAATAAAGGAGAAATTTTTGGAAAATATCAGTTCTTGGTCTTGTTAAGAAACAATGCTTTTGAGAAGTGCATCAACCCCAGTTCTGAGTTCGTGGAACAAAGCTCATGGAAAAGGCCCGTTAGAATCTGAATTTAAACACTGCCTGCTGCAACAAAAGAAACCTAGAACCACAAAGCCTATCATTAGTTTGACTGCTTCTTTATCACCCTTGACAAGGAGTGTGCCAAGGGCAGTGTCAGACTTGGATTTGGTGCAGCTTTACGGATGCAAGGTTGGATCTCTTAGGGAAAGTCAAAGTCAGGTTTTGATGGGAAAGGAGAGTGAAACTGAGTTTGGTAGAGGAGGTTTTTGTGGCGGCGGCGGGGACAGTGGCGGAGGCTGTTGTGGTGGTGGGAGTGGAAGTGTGAATGAGTATTATCTAAAGATGATTGAAGCGAATCCTGGGAATACTTCAATTTTATGTAACTATGCAATGTTCTTAAAAGAGGTAATATAAGCATGCATAATCTTTGTAAAAACATACATTCATAACATGTTTCATTATTTTGTTGGTTTTGACGTCAGGTGTGGTTTTTTTGGGTTAAGAACCGTATAAGATAAGTTTTATTGGAATATTTCATAAGAACTTTGAAAAGTATATAATTTCACGTGAAAATTATTAGCATGCTTGTAAACATATAGCGAGTTATCTGTCTTATACAATTCTGAATGAGTGTCTCAGCATTGAGGGCAAACTTTTTTATCCTTTTTCCCTTGATAAAAGTGTATTTAGCTAAAAAGATTATGCTCTGTTCTTTACATGAGCATGATGATTCAATTGTTTTATTCCTATGAACAAGACATAGTTCTAAGTAACTATGAGAGATTCTTAAGAGTGGTAATATAAGCATACATAATCAATACACAATGATATCATACTGTCGTCTCTATAATTATTATTTTTTTTTTTCCAGTTTCGATCCAGTTTAAC
This sequence comes from Laguncularia racemosa, assembly GCA_037954665.1. NCBI lineage: Eukaryota > Viridiplantae > Streptophyta > Magnoliopsida > Myrtales > Combretaceae > Laguncularia > Laguncularia racemosa. The sequence goes on along the minus strand of JBBMOL010000094.1, from coordinate 238,343 downwards.
AGGAATTTTTTTTTAAAAAAAATGCAGGTCAGGTGGCATGATATTACCTCAATTCTGTCGTAATTTTATCATACGTGCACTTTTTTCTCCTCCTTTTCCACCACAAGATTTTGAATGTATTTCAATAGTCCAATTGGTTTATATATTACTTCCGTAGTGCTGTGTTCCACTCTATCTTGTAAATTAGGTCTCTTCTAATGAACGTTTTTGGTATTAGGACAGATTCGCGGAGATTATGCTGAGGCTGAAGAGTACAGTGAGAGAGCAATGCTAGCAAGCCCGGATGATGGCACTGTTCTATCCATCTATGCAGATCTACTATGGAAGAATCAAAGGGATGCAGGGCGAGCTGAGAGTTACTTTGATCAAGCAGTCAACTCGGCCCCTCATGACTGGTATGACCTACTATTGCATAATGAAACCAAGGGATAAAACTAACGGAAATATCAAATCTTTATGCAAAATGTCATCGAAAAGGTACATATGCTTAACTCGAAAAAACACATCAACAAACAAGGATTTAGAGCCAACTTGATACGAAAAATTGCATCAAGTATTAAGACTTTTGGCCTTGTCTTCCCTAAAATCAAAGCTTGTTTACTGTTTGGTGCATGTTTACTTACTAATATTTGGACCCTATGATGCAGTTATGTCATGGCATCATATGCTCATTTCCTATGGGATGTCGAAGATGAGAAGATTGAGGATAAAGAAGGTATGAACATGGCTGAAACTTCGAACCCGGGTTTTTTTAGACGAGAGTGCTTAGCTGCCCCATCCTAAAGCTCTCTTTTGCTCTTGTAACATGGTCTAGATACAAAGTTTTGGCCTTTCTTCATATCCTTTTCTTTACCTTTTAACCTTTCCCCTTTTGCTATGAGTTTTGGTTTACCGATCCTTACATCTTGCAAATGTGATTCTTAACAAGGAGTGTTTTAAATAATCCGCGAAAAGAAAAATGCATCTTGATTAAGTTTTGGTGCTTCTTCTATGTTTTCTTATTAGCAAATTTGGGTTGAACTGGGGCAATAACTCTGAACTAGCCATGACAGCATAACATGGCTTAGTCTTCGTAGGCTGTTTCAGTATGGAGTCACATGTAACAAGAATTAAGACGCGACAATAGAGCTGATAATGTCCTCTAGGCACTAATATTGCCTCTTTGCATAGGCGACTAATGAAAAACCCCAAATTTCTAAATAAGGTAAGTAGAATTAAAAAAGAGAATTTAGAGTCAATTAATAAAAAATTTATAGTCAAATTTTCTCGAATGACTCTTGAACCCGGTTTTATCGAAAATAGTTTTAAAATAGTCTAATAACTCTAAATAAAAATTTCAAGATCTTAATTAAGTGAATAAAAATCATTAAGGAATTATTTTGAGTCAATTAGAAAAGAAAATTGAAGATTGGAGATCAAGTTTGCAAAATGACCTTTTTACCCTTATATTCGATTTGGAGTCATTGAAGTTGGTCAAAATCACTAAGCAACTTAGTTAAAGTCATTTAGAGTCATTTTATATTATTAGGAGTCTTCTTGAAATTTAGAGATAATTTACCAAAAATGACTATTTTTGTTCTTAAAAACGGTTTTATCGAAATTCGATCCAAAATTTCTTTAAAATCTTAAATATAACTCCAATACCTTAATTAAGTAAATAAAATTAATTACAAAATATTTAGAAACTATTGGAAAAGAAAATTTTTAATTTGAAAGTTAAGTGGGCAAAATGACCAAAATGCCTCTAAGCTTATCTTGTAAACGAGTAACTAATTAATTTAATTTCCAAAGGCATTTTAGAGAAAAGGAAGCATCATTTTGTAGCTGGAGTATGTGGGAAAAATTAAGCGAAACATAATACTAAAATAGGCTAAATAAAGGAACATATGTCACATTATGCTACAACTTACTAACCTTTATGGCCTCAATTGCCTTTATCCTTAAACTCTCACTAAACCCTACTATAAAAAACCTATTTTAGGATGGAAAAACAACAACTTCTATCTTCATTTTTTGAAAATTCTCTAAGGTAAATACTCTCAAAAAACCCATTAAGCTTTATCTATACCTTAAACCCTTTAATACCCATTAAATCCTACAGTAATCTAGTTATTTTCTTGTGAGATCTAGGAGAAAAATTAAATGAAGGTCTTAGCTAAGGGGCTTCCAATTATGGTTTAAGAAGGAAATTAAGGTAAGTGATGCTTAGTTTGATTTAAGTAAGTTTTAACTTGTCAAATGTGAATTTAAGTGGAGATTTGTGGTTCTATATAAGAGAAAACAATTGAAATCAAGAAAAATACCATCTTTAGGGCTTATTATTAATGGCAAATGAAGGACTTGAAGGTTAATTTGAATATCTAATAAGATAAATTCAATACAATGGTTGATTGGATGATTTAGGATGTTTAGAAGTAATTAGGCATGTGATAAGATCACATTATACTTATATTTTCTTTTGGACTTATATTAAATTTATTTCAATATTATAAGAAAATATAAAGAAATGATACTTAATGGTGTTTATTGTGAAAATACAGGTTTTGAGGACCCAAAAGTAAATTACAATTTAATTGGAGGAGTTTTTCACAAAATTGAAGAAGCGAGCGGAGGATTGCAATAAAGGCCGCCGGCCTTGGGCCGGCCTACATTCAAGGCCGCCGGCTTTGAGCCGGCCTTGAGCCGGCCTATGTTAAACCGGCCTTAAAAAGCATTAAAGCCGCCGGCCTTAAAGCCGGCCTACATTCAAGGCCGCCGGCCTTGAACCGGCCTTCATTACTCCCCGGATATCCATTGCGAAAATCTCTCCAAAATCGTATCTTATTTAATTTGCTGACTCAAATCCTCATCAGATCAACCTTATCCCCCTCCTCTTTGGATCTATAAATAGGCCCCTTGTGTGAACCTTGAAAGCATCCCTTTTTGTTGGAGAATCCATCCTTTCTTTTGTTTAGAATTCTTTTTCTTCTTCTTTGTTCTAGCCTCATTAGAATTTCCTTAGGTACTTTAGATTTTTCCAAAGTTTAGTTTGAAGAAAGAATGTCATTTTGTTGAAGTTTGCTTTCAATTGAAGAATTCAAGGAGTCATTTTGGAAGATTGAAGCTCTTGAAGATTATAGCAATTGTTCCATTTACTTTATTTTCTTTTATGCCATTTATTAGTTTAATCTTGTTGTTTAATATGAATTCCATTGCATCTATTTATTTCAATTGTTTTTATGCAATTCATACTATAATGTTCTAAATCATCCTTGTGGGAAATTGGATGAAACCCTAGAATGTTAAAAGGATAATTGTAGCCATGTTATATGATTAGGAATTATTAGGATTATTCATGATTGCAATTCCTTTGATTTCAATTATAATTGGTCTTTCATTATAATTGTTAGAAATCCTTTTGATACGGGAGTTGATGAGGATTTGTTAGGAATTCTTAATTAGATTGATTGTCAATACGGGAGTTGCGATAATTGGTTTAATTAGAGTCTATGGAGGGCACAATGCAATGTTTCTTGTTAATTAATCACTAAGGGATTAGGGTTAATTGATTTAGGGCATTAGTTGTTTGTAGCATCGGGAGGTGTATGAACATAATTTTGATTCCTTGGTTAATTGGAGACGCGGAAGCCGACTAATTAATTTAAGGTCAACATCCCTAAAAAGGATTTTCTAAACTCACTTGAATAAACTTATAACCACAAGTTGATATAACATGGTAGCAATTTGATTAACAAATCTAGGGTGAATTCTAATTTCCCTTGTTCATAATTGATAGATTCTTCATAAAATTTTCCTTGTTGCTTTAAGTTAAATTTTTAGATTAGACATTTCAAAACCCCTTTTTAATCACCTAGATATTGATAAGAATTGCCATAGATCTAGTACTCTATTGGTTCCTCGAGGGATCGACAACCTTACTTTTCACCACTTTATTACTTGATACGACCAGTGCACTTGCTGCAATTTACGCTCCCATTTTATATATACGTTCTGAGCGTATCAAGTTTTTGGCGCCGTTGCCGGGGAACTAATAGATATTAGATTTCGTAATTCTGTTGGTAATTTAGGCACAATTATTTTTTTATTTAATTTTTCTTATCATTGTGTGATCGTTTTCCATTCTCTTTAAGGTTTTTTTTATGCGCAAGAGTAGAAGTGCTGAACTTCTACCAATTAATCTTGAGATAGAACGCAGCTTGCGACAACTTAGAAGAGAGCAGAGAAGAAAGGAAGAAGAGAACATGGCAGATGAGAACAACAATCAGATTCAGGGTGTTGGTAAAGCACTTCGAGAATACACGGTACCTGTTGTTTCAGGTCCTGCAATTAGAAGACCAACAATTCAGGCTAATAATTTCGAGTTAAAACCAGCACTCGTTCAAATGGTTCAATCAAATCAATTTGGAGGATATCCAAATGAAAGTCCTGATGAGCATATTGCAGTATTTCTTCAATATTGTAATACAGTGAAAATGAATAATGTATCTGATGATGTAATTAGGCTACAACTTTTTCCATTTTCACTTAGAGAAAAAGCTAGGGCTTGGTACAATTCATTGCCACAAGACTCTGTAACCACTTGGGTAGATCTCTCATCTAAATTTTTAAGGAGATTTTTTCCACCATCTAGAACTGCTAGGTTAAGAAATGACATCACAAACTTCAGTAAGTTTAGTGGTGAATCACTTTATGAAGCATGGGAAAGATTCAAGGAGGCAATTAGAAAATGCCCCCATCATGGATTACCAGATAATCTCCTTATTGAGATATTCTATCTCAGTTTAGATGACACATTGAGATCTCTGGTAGATGCTGCTTCTGGTGGTGCATTAATGAGTAAGACATATGATGAGGCTAGTGCTTTGATAGATGAAATGGCCTCTAGTGCACATAATTGGCAACATGAAAGAGGTAAGTCTAGAGTGGCATCTGTCAATGATATGGACACCTTAACAGCTCAGATTTCTGCTCTTACCGCCCAGGTAAGTAAACTCACCTCTGCACCTTCTTTCAATGTTAATCAATTTTCTTATTGTGAGTTATGCTCAGGACAACACTCAACTCTTGAGTGTCCATCTAGAAACTTTTCCTCCTCATCCCATGGAGAGCAAGTAAATTTTGTCAACAATTTCCAAAGAGGAAATCAAGGACCCTATTCAAACACCTACAATCCAGGGTGGCGTAACCATCCAAATTTCTCATGGAGAAATGATAACAACGCACTTAAACCCCCTGGATTTCAAAAGCAAGGTCCTAATCATAATACTTCCCATCAACAATATCCTAATCATAATACCTCTTCTCAGCAAGGTCAGTCTAAAATGGAAGAACTCATGATAAGTTATATGCAAAAGACTGACACAATGTTGCAAAATCAACAAGCCACCATTAGGAATCTTGAAAATCAGCTTAGTCAAATGTCTCAACAGTTGAGTAATAGACCATCTGGGTCTTTACCTAGCAATACTGAGCAAAATCCTATGGGTGTAAATGCTATTATGTTAAGAAGTGGTAAGGAATTGGTTGATAAGAAACTTGAGGAAGAGGAGGTTAACCTGGGGAAAGATAAAGGGAAACAAAAGGAAGAGGAGCCAAAGCAAAATTCACCAAAAGTGAAAGCATATGTTCCTCCTATTCCTTTCCCAGGAAGGCTGAAGCAACAACAATTGGATTCACAATTTGCTAAATTTTTAGAAGTCTTTAAAAAATTGCAAATTAACATTCCTTTTGCAGAGGCACTTCAGCAGATGCCATCATATGCTAGGTTCATGAAGGATTTACTCACAAAGAAGAGGAAGATTGAAGGGAATGAACCAGTGATGCTTATAGGGGAATGTTCTATGATCTTACAAAAGAATTTATCCAATTTGCCGAGAAAACAAAGAGATCAGGGAAGTTTTACTGTTCCTTGCACTATTGGTAATTTTAATTTTGATAAAGTACTTATAGATTCTGGTGCAAGTATAAATTTAATGCCTCTGTCCATTTTCAAAAAACTAGGACTTGGAGAATGTAAGGAGACGCACGTTACCTTACAACTTGCGGATAGAAGTGTCAAGTACCCAAAGGGTATAGTGGAGAATGTCCTAGTAAAAGTAGACAAATTCATCTTTCCAGTTGACTTTATAGTCTTGGAAATGGAAGAAGATAGAGAGGTACCCATGATCTTAGGAAGACCATTCCTAGCCACAGGTCAAGCTCTAATTGATGTAGGACAAGGTAAGCTCACCCTTAGAGCACTAGATGACCAGGTAACATTTGATATGTATGATCCTGTGTTTTTGTCTAATGAGAAAGCAATGTATTCTGACATATCTGCTGAGGGTGAAATTACTAACAATGATGTGGAGGAAGATGTAGGGCAAACCACTCTTGAAGCTGTCTTGAATGAGATAGATGATTGGGGGGATGAAGATGAGCAAGAAAACAAAGGTCGTGAACAAGTACCCCAGACTGAAAATGTTGTTGCTTTTGAGAAGACAGACGACTATGAGAAGCCACCAGTGCCGACACTAATGCCTATGCAGACACTTGAACCCAATGTCTTTTCTAATCAATTGTTTGGTTATAAGTGTCTGAATTTAGGAAATCCATGGCCTCACATTAATCAAGCGCCTATGACAAAAGAATTGCAGCAGCAGATTCAAGGCCAGTTGGATGAACATAGGGAAATCCTGGGATGGTCAAGGGCAGACATCCAGCAGGTAAGTTTGTTGATATCTACCTACAAAACATTGGTGGAAGCTGAAAAGAAGGGCACCATACCATGGAAGGAAGCTTGGAATCCTAATCTGAAAACGATGGTGTTGAAGGAGTTGTTTAAACTCCTTGATGTAAGCTAACCCTGATAGTCAGGCTGATGACTATAAAACAAGCGCTTCATGGGAGGCAGCCCATGCTTAATAAGTATCTATAATAGTTTCGTAAAAAAAAAAAAAAAAAAAAAAAAAAAAAAAAAAAAAAAAAACTAATTCAAGGCTGGATAAGAGCTGCCGGTGCAATCAAGACACTCCAAGGATGACAGACATTTTAGGAGGAATTTTCTTCTTGATGAACAATTTTACACCAGGGAAGTACCAGTATTTCAATTTCTGCATTGACATTCGTTCCCTTAATTTTGTGATATATTAGGAACAATGAGGACATTGTCCAATTTAAATGTGGGGAAGGGATTATAAATGTAGAATTATAATGATTGCACACATCATGAGCTTAGAAATCCCATGCTTTATTTATGTCCTTAAGTGTTTACCATCAATGGAATCTTGAAATTGACTTAGATTGGTGCCCCACTCGCCAACTGTTGTGATTAGTTTACATAGTTAAAATTTAATAGTAAAATCTCTAGAGAATGGGTTTACCCTATGTTTAGCCTTTGAACTTGAGATTGAGTCCTTAAGTTGAAAAAACAAGCAAGTTTACTTCAAGGAAAAATTGGTTGGGATAAATCTCTCTTGAAATTTCTTTGAGAATACCTTAACACCTAGTGAAAGAGGTAAAGGAAATATTTTACTTAGTGATCCCTTAAAAAAAAAAAAAAAAAAAAAAAAAAAAAAAAAAGCCTTTACTCCAATAACTCAGGAAAGTGAGTTAAGAGTATCCAATCTTAAATGTTAGTGTGAGGAAGAGTTCGTAGGGGTCCCTTTAAAACCTGGTCACTTAGGCGATGAGCCCAGGATGTGCCGACTCAATGAACTCACAATAACGAGAAGGGCGGAAAGAAAAAAAATATTAGTACCTTAATGCAAGTCAGGTTGACATGGGCGAGCTTTGGTCCCTCAAAAGAGTGAAGTCTCACTCCGCTGCCAATCAAGGCAAATAAAAAAATAAAATAAAAAAAAAAAAAGGGGAGAAATTCTAGGAAAAAATGGATACCATATGCTTTCACTCCTTGTTATCTTGTTTAGAGAAGTAAAATTGAGGGAGATGATACTTGCTAATAACCAATGAAGTTTAAATGAATGTTTTTCCTTATGGACTAAGTATTGTTTTCTATTGTTAAACACTGGGATTAAAAATCTGTTGTATTTAGATTAACTACTAAATTTCAACTAGATATACTAGTTACAAATTTCAGTATGGTCAGAATAATGGGCACCAGAAGTTCAATGATGGATTTCTCTTGTTTAAATCAATTATTTTGCTTGAGGACAAGCAAAAGTTCAAGTGTGGGGATGTTGATAAGATCACATTATACTTATATTTTCTTTTGGACTTATATTAAATTTATTTCAATATTATAAGAAAATATAAAGAAATGATACTTAATGGTGTTTATTGTGAAAATACAGGTTTTGAGGACCCAAAAGTAAATTACAATTTAATTGGAGGAGTTTTTCACAAAATTGAAGAAGCGAGCGGAGGATTGCAATAAAGGCCGCCGGCCTTGGGCCGGCCTACATTCAAGGCCGCCGGCTTTGAGCCGGCCTTGAGCCGGCCTATGTTAAACCGGCCTTAAAAAGCATTAAAGCCGCCGGCCTTAAAGCCGGCCTACATTCAAGGCCGCCGGCCTTGAACCGGCCTTCATTACTCCCCGGATATCCATTGCGAAAATCTCTCCAAAATCGTATCTTATTTAATTTGCTGACTCAAATCCTCATCAGATCAACCTTATCCCCCTCCTCTTTGGATCTATAAATAGGCCCCTTGTGTGAACCTTGAAAGCATCCCTTTTTGTTGGAGAATCCATCCTTTCTTTTGTTTAGAATTCTTTTTCTTCTTCTTTGTTCTAGCCTCATTAGAATTTCCTTAGGTACTTTAGATTTTTCCAAAGTTTAGTTTGAAGAAAGAATGTCATTTTGTTGAAGTTTGCTTTCAATTGAAGAATTCAAGGAGTCATTTTGGAAGATTGAAGCTCTTGAAGATTATAGCAATTGTTCCATTTACTTTATTTTCTTTTATGCCATTTATTAGTTTAATCTTGTTGTTTAATATGAATTCCATTGCATCTATTTATTTCAATTGTTTTTATGCAATTCATACTATAATGTTCTAAATCATCCTTGTGGGAAATTGGATGAAACCCTAGAATGTTAAAAGGATAATTGTAGCCATGTTATATGATTAGGAATTATTAGGATTATTCATGATTGCAATTCCTTTGATTTCAATTATAATTGGTCTTTCATTATAATTGTTAGAAATCCTTTTGATACGGGAGTTGATGAGGATTTGTTAGGAATTCTTAATTAGATTGATTGTCAATACGGGAGTTGCGATAATTGGTTTAATTAGAGTCTATGGAGGGCACAATGCAATGTTTCTTGTTAATTAATCACTAAGGGATTAGGGTTAATTGATTTAGGGCATTAGTTGTTTGTAGCATCGGGAGGTATATGAACATAATTTTGATTCCTTGGTTAATTGGAGACGCGGAAGCCGACTAATTAATTTAAGGTCAACATCCCTAAAAAGGATTTTCTAAACTCACTTGAATAAACTTATAACCACAAGTTGATATAACATGGTAGCAATTTGATTAACAAATCTAGGGTGAATTCTAATTTCCCTTGTTCATAATTGATAGATTCTTCATAAAATTTTCCTTGTTGCTTTAAGTTAAATTTTTAGATTAGACATTTCAAAACCCCTTTTTAATCACCTAGATATTGATAAGAATTGCCATAGATCTAGTACTCTATTGGTTCCTCGAGGGATCGACAACCTTACTTTTCACCACTTTATTACTTGATACGACCAGTGCACTTGCTGCAATTTACGCTCCCATTTTATATATACGTTCTGAGCGTATCAAGTTTTTAGGCCGGCCCAAGGCCGGCGGCCTTTATTGCAATCCTCCGCTCGCTTCTTCAATTTTGTGAAAAACTCCTCCAATTAAATTGTAATTTACTTTTGGGTCCTCAAAACCTGTATTTTCACAATAAACACCATTAAGTATCATTTCTTTATATTTTCTTATAATATTGAAATAAATTTAATATAAGTCCAAAAGAAAATATAAGTATAATGTGATCTTATCAGCATGATGATTTGATGATTTCTTAGATTTTAATGAGATTAGCACAAAACCCACGTTGAACCACCACTCCTATTGATAATTTCTAAGTATTATTTGATTATTTTACATGTTAGTCTATGTTTTAATATGATAAATGTGATGTTAGATGTTGGATTTAGTGATAAAAGTGAAGTTTAATGCATGATAATATATAGTATGTGTATGGGTCTTGTTGCTACCACTATAATGAAGAAAATGATATTTGATTGTCTTGTAAAATCTAGTGTAGATAATGAATGATGATAATTTGATATTGAAGTATGGGTATGTGGATTTAGGAGTTGGTTGGATAATAAATTGGCTATATATGGCAAGATAGAAGTTGAACTTGATGATATTATTGAGTTAATGAATAAATTAGTTGATTTTGTTGATAACCCATAAATTTCCAACATGTTCATATGTGTTTGAAGTGGAAATTTGAATTAAAATTGAAGTCACATGATGGATATGAAGTATGAAAAAATTAAGAGATGAATTGTAGTGAAAAAGAAATTGAATGATTGATCTTAAGATGTATAGTTACAAGTGCTTGTGATGCTATTATGATTAAATGTAGATTTTTTTTTTCAATTGATATGTTTAATTTGAGCCATTTTGGGTGTAATTTGGTGTTTAGGTTGTAGATCTATGTTGTGACAAGTTAACTATGATGTTAGGTGTTAGAATTATAGATAGAAATCAAGTTTGATGCATATTAATGGAAGATATGTTAATTTGTTGTTGTCATTGCCACCATGGTTGATGAATTGAGATTTTATTTCCTTGCTAAATCTGATTTGAATGTTAAGTGATTATAAATTGATGATTGGAGTATGAACATGAGGATTATGAAAGGATTTAAGTGATTAATTTAGTATAGTTGGCATGTTTGAAGTTAGAATGTGTGGTATGCTTGATTTAGTGGATGAGCAAGCTGGTTTGATTGTTAAACTTTGAATTTCCAGTATGTTATGATACTTTCTGTAAACACCTCATTTTTTACCCTAATAATTAATAATGTTCAATTTTTAATTTTTTAATTTTTTACAATTTTTCTTCTAATTTAGCAAAAATAGGAAAAATATTCAAAAAATAAAATAAATAGGGAAAATACATCAATTTTAGAAAATGATTGTAGAAATAATAAGAAAAGGAGTTAAATAATTTTTACAATTTTTTGGAATTTCAATATAATACAAAAATAATAAAAATCGCATTGCGTATATGTAAATTGCAAAAAAAAAAAAAAAACGAATAAATGGGCTAGCCTAGCTGGTCCGAGCCATGACTGTGCGCGCAGGGAAGGGGGTCAGGTCGCAGCTTCGAAATGCAAGGGAAGCAGATTCCGAGTTTTGCAATTTTTTGCCTCGCCCAGGACACGTGTCAGCTCATGATTGGACGACACGACGCACGCGCCCGGCACGTGATCTTCTTCTTCTTTGTCCGAGATCGTCGCCGGCGAGTGGGAGAAATGGAATCCAACCATTTTGATTCGTTTTTTTTTTTTTTACACAAATCCACTAAATCTTTCATTAAAACAAGATAAACGTCATCCAAATGAAATCAAATCACAACAAAATCTAAGATTTACACGAATCAAAGGCAAATCGGATGAGGGTTTTAACCGCAAATTCGATTCATCTCAATCGGAGGAAATCTGAGCTTATCCAGCTCGATTTCTTGTGCCTAAAATAGAGCATGATATGGGGAAGCCAAAGCACGAATCAAAAGTGAGAAAATGAGAGAAAATAAGAGAGATCGAAGCCTCGCCGGAGTTCTTCAAGTTGCGATTGCCGACCAAGCTTTGAACCACCACTATGAGGCATTTTTGGAGAAAACCACTGTCATGGTTATGATTCCCATCCCTCGAAAATCTAGGAAACAACTTCTCAACCTCCTCGAAAGTCGTCGGAACGCCACCATTGAGGGCCTCTAGCTGCCGTGCTCGATCTGACCCAACCTGATCCGACCTGACCCACGCACCGTACCCGAATCCAGGTAAGTCGGATTTTTTGTTTTTTTATTTATTTATTTGTTTATTTATTTACAATTCGAAAAGAAAAAGAAAAAGAAAATAATATTAAGAAAAATGGTAGAATTTAGATTAGTTTATTATTTTCATATTTAGTTTAGAATAGATAAAATAATAAATAATAATAATAAATTATAAAATGATAAAAATAAAAATAAAATAAATAATAATAATAATAAAATATAATAATAATAATAATATTAGAGGTAGGTTAGTCATAGGGAAATAAAAATAATTTTTATCACTTAGAAAAATCCTTTTATTAAATAAATCAAAAATTGGTTTTTTCTTAAATTAATTTTTTTCAAAAATAAAATAATCAAGCTTAGGCTTAGAATTTTTTTCAAAAAATGTTAAATGATAAAAACGTAAACCAGAAGTAATTTTCATAATTAAAATTAACAAACCCACTAAAGTTTTTCGTGAAAAGCGAACTACGGCTTGTTTAATCCTGAATAGCAGGTACGTAGACACCCGTTTAAGGCAACTTTAAAAAGAATAAAAAATCATTTTCCATATTAAAATAAGTTGTTTTTTTAATCAATAAGCAAAAATACAAAAAAAAAATAACAAAAATAAAATAAAACAAAATAAATAACAATAAAAGACATTAGGATAGGGTTTAGATTTCAGAAGAATAAGGTGGTAACTTTAAGGTTTTAATAGGTTAGCCTTCGAGTCCAAAAACTCCGGTTTTCCCCTTTCCTTTTTCATAAAAATGAAAAGAGGAGATATCGCTGACTAGTTGTTCAAATTAGGATTAATCTGCTCAATTAGTCTTGATTCAATAATCTTTCCCGACTTCAGTTGGGTGGCGACTCCAAAATAAGACGAAATTCCTAGTTCAAGTCGAGGATTTATATTAGATGAGCATAGGGTCTAGTATAAATCGAATTAGGAATTAAAATGAAAAAATAAAAAATTAGACTCGACAGGATGACGACTCAATTGGGGACTTCTCTCTAGTAGGCTAGCCACTTGAATCTCCTCAAATCACCTTTTCCAGAAATGTCTTTTGATCGTTATACTGTTTCTAACCTTTCAGGGATTTAACTAGATTTAGGGTTCAGTTGTTTACTTTTACTATTGAGTTGGCATGCATGTAATCATGTGAATAGATACGGTCAAACCCGGGCCGTCTTAGGACCCTAAGACGGGGGGCCATTGTGTAGGTTTCGGGCGAAGTGATATGATTACCATTCGGGACTGATTAGGCTACCCCACACAATGCTTCAATATGGCCTGAGATCCATTTCTTCGAGAATGCGGAAGGCCATAGAGCTTGGGGACCTGTTATAACCCACCAATTTGTATACATGAAGTCATGGGCTGGCAATTGATTAATGATGTAATACTTTTGTTCCATTCCTGGAGTTCAGATACATTTCCCTGTAACAACATCATTTGTGCTTTGTAAAAAGTTTTTGTAATTAATATTTCTGTTGTGATAGATGGCTAGTTCTATAATCGATCGCCTCCTCCGCAAAGAGATCCGAGTTTGCAAACCTCTGGATCCAAAGTTAGTACTGGACCATTGGTTTACTCTGTACAACCCCGAAGAGTAGGTCTTCATCCAACAAAAGATAAGGCCCATCCTTTCACTTATGAAGATGGAAATGAATTTACCTCTGATACAGGCTATCCTCCATCTATGGGAAGTAAAGCCTGCAACTTTCTTCATTGGGCCACATGAGATCACTCCCACTCTAGAAGAATATACCCAACTCTTGCAGGCTCTATCACTAACCAACGAGGTATACGTGCCGGATCATGAGGCTGGGCCAACCGGTATCTTCAGCAGACTTCTAGGTATTCGCAAAACAGCAGTCAACAAGGCCTTAGCAAACTATAATGGATATTGTATACGGATAGACGAGTTAGAAGCTTGGTTCATAGCCCGAGAAGATGACGGGGATAGGAAAGACATATTATGCGGGGACTCCAAGAGCTACAAATAGAGGAGGGTGAGTGCTTTCATCCTAACAGCCTTCGCCACCATACTCTTCCCTACCGGAACCTTTTATGTCCACTACCGAGTCACAGAGCTGGTGGCCCAATTCCTGGAAGGGAAATCTTATATCCCGGCTTTACTGGCTGAACAGATCTGGAACTTGAACTTTGTCAAGAAGAAGGGCTACGGGATCCTCCAATCAAACATCAACCTCATCCTGATCTGGTTTGTGAGCCACCTCAAATGTTTTGGGTTGAACCTGGTCCGGAAATCTTTAACCCAACAAGTGGACCTTGTGGGCTCATGCATAGAAAAGATAAAGCAGCCTGACGACCTTACTAGCCACAGTTGGGTGGAAGTGCTCAAGAGTTTCAGTACTGACGACATCTTGTGGACAACTAGATGGAGTTACTGCAACAAAGTCATCTTAACCTGTAGAAACCTTCAAGCCGTTCTTCTAATCGGTATCAGCGGATGTATAGGTTATCACCCAAACTCAGTGGTTCGCCAATTTGGTACCATTCAAGACATAGTTTATCGGCCATCACTAGAAGCAATCACATTTGAATACCAAGACCCAAATTTGTTGGTAGCCGAGAAGTTTGCCAAGCTGGCAGAAGTCAAAGCCTTATGGGAAGCCCGAATTGAGAGCCCTAATGTAGACCTCGGAGAACCGGATGGCAAAGTAGGCAAGCACCGAGCCACTAGGGATTTCGTGATCCACCAGCTATATTGAACAAGAGAAAGGGCGTACCAAGTCCCGGATATCACCCAACCTAAGCCAGATAAGGTAGACCCAGAGCTGAGAACCTATTTAGAACAAGTCAGGGCTCGGATGGAGGTATACTTTGAAGTTGTGGACCACAAAAAGGATATCTAGATGGGCAAATTTAAAGAGTCTGATCAAAGGAACAAGGCCTTAGAAGCTCAGCTAAAGAAGACCCAAGCTATAGTTGAAGAGTTGGAAGCTATCATCAGCGGAAAACCGACGCCTATGCAGTAGAAGAAGAAGAGGACTAGAAAATAGATTACTATTGTACTTTTTCATTATTTTCAAGTATCGAATTCCAAGTTTCCAATATTAATAAAAATAAAGTTTCAGTATTATATCATTAATCGATTGTTGGCCCCTTTATTTCAGCATCTGTGTGATACATATATCATATCTACATACATGCATTAAACTAAGAAAAATGCGTGCTAGGTATCAAAGATAACTCCCAAATAACCGAACCCTCCAAAGAGCCTAAATTGCACCCACTCAAAGACTAAAATGGCAAACAATGGCAACAACAGTGACAATCGCAACAACGCCAGTGCTGACACCGCCTCAGATCCTAGGATCATATCCCTGGAACAAACAGTCCAGCAATTGGCTGCACAAGTCTACCTCCTGATTGAGAGTATTGGCCTCCTTCGTACTACCCAACCAACTCAGGAAAAACACTCAGGGGCTAGAAAAGGGAAAGCGGTAGAAGGTCAACCTCCAGAATATGAAGAGATCAATTCCCACCTCAACCCGACTTTCGAGTATGAACCGAGAGTCAACCTTGGTCCAACCCCTGACGACATAAAGAGGGAAATGGAGGATAGGCAAAAGGAGATGGAAAGAAAACTTTTTTCAACAACTGGCTGATAAGATGAAAACAATAGAGGGGCCTGACGGTTTTGAGTAGGCGGGGATCACTAGCTTGCCGATGTATGGGGAGGAGGTATACTCGAAGAAGTTCAAGACCCCGGAATTTGAAAAATATGATGGCACTGGATGCCCCAAGATGCATACAAGGCTGTACGTACGGAAGATGAGCAAGTATGCCCAATATGACCAGCTCATAATCCAGACCTTCCAAGACAGCCTCACAGGCCCTGCCCTCGTCTGGTATGCACACCTAGACTTAGTCAGGTCAATACTTGGGAGAGACTTGCTCGGGCATTCTATGACCAGTACAAATTTAACATTAAAGTTGCCCCTTCGGTAATCGCCCTAGGAAGTCTTCGAAAGAGACACATTGAGTCTTTCAAAGAGTATGCTTAGCATTGGAGAGCTTAGGTTGCTAGGGTAGCGACCTCAATTTCTGAAAAGGAGTTGACATTCATTTTTTTCAACACTCTGGATAAGACTTACTTCTCGCATCTGGTGAGCCAGACATCATCCAGCTTTGCAGAAGTAGTGGCAGCGGGGTGTCGAATCGAGAATGCCATCACATCAGGGAGACTCCAAACAATAGACCTTCTTAGAGTCACATCATCACAAAGGCCCTTAAGAGGTAACAAAGCCAAGGAGTCTACCGTCAACACGGTTAACTCCGGCAGAGTAGACAAAGTTGGGACCCACGTGACATTCTGGACCACAAGTGCCCCAATCCAGTAGTCGCCATTGAATCACGCCCAGGCCACCAAGGTTTTAAGACAATTCACTCCGATCCCGATCTCGCTTAGCTAGGTCTTCACTCGACTGCGAGCGAATAATTTGATCAGCTTCGAGATCCCAAGTGACCAGTACAAGCCCAGAAATTTTGACTCAAGCCTCAAATGTGATTATCATATGGGCCAAGAGGAGCATTCTATAGATAGATGTTGGAGGCTCCGAAACAAGATCTAAGATCTGATTGACGCCGGAATAGTGCAATTAGACTTTGTTAACACACCAGCACCCAATGTCAACACTAATCCGCTGCCTAACCATAAGCCCACTCTCAATATGATCACATCCGAAGAGCCAGACTCCAAACAGTCCCAAAAACAGCAAAAAGCAACAGTGCAACGAGAAAGTCACCCACGCCAAGTCCCAAATGAAACCCCTAAATCACAGATCAAGAAGAAATGATTAGCCGGAGACCCAACGGTTGGTACCCTAGGCGAATCGCATGGGATATTTGAGTATCTAGTAAATTGCTCTTTCACCCCAACCGAGTACGGGCTACCTAGCGGATGGGGGCTCGAGTTTGAGAAAGAAGACGACCCACCAAAAGAGGGGGAGAAGTCTGTGAACATGATTAAATCAAACCAAAAGCCGATAGTCATAGAGTGCTACAAGAGACAATCTACTGAGGTGCAAATTCCAAAAAAGAGGTATGTATTTAATGTCCCAATACCCGCGGAGAGGTATAAGGCGGCACCATTTGACTATCAGGCTCTCGATAAAAAAAGACCCCCTATTGTAGGAGGAATCACCCGTTTTGGGAGAATTTATGACCCGAAATACAAGATCTCAACTGAAGAGCCCAACACTGAGGTAGGAAAAGAGGAAGAAGAGGGGCTCTTTGCATTTACAAAGATGGTCAAGACAAGCGAATATAAGATCATGGAATAACTAAACAAGGTTCCAGCCCAGATATCACTTATGGGCCTCCTCACGACCTTTGAGCCTCACAGGGAAGCACTCTTCAAAGTACTCAAATAGATCAAGGTACCAGAGGGCATCGCAACAGAAAAATTGAGCCATGTGGTAGATTCGATCTTCACCATGGACCAAATATCTTTTTCGCCCGAAGAGCTGGGGGAAGACAGAGACCAACATACAAAACCACTGTTCATAGTGGTAAAATGCAATGACACAATAATTTCTAGAGTACTCATTGATAATGGATCTTCCTCAATGTAAGCCCTTTGGCTACCCTTGACCTACTAGGAGTCGACCCAAGCAACATCAAGCCAAGCTTAACGGTGGTTAGGGCCTTTGACGGGTCGAAGAGAGAAATAGTAAGGGAAATAAACTTGCTAGTGGAGATTGGCCCATAGATATTCCACATCTCCTTCCAAGTCCTTAACATTCCAAGGTCTTTCAATTTGCTATTGGGAAGACCGTGGATACATACCGCTGGAGCCATACCCTCAAGTTTACATCAGAAGGTCAAATTCATAGTAAATGGATAAATCATCATCGTGTTGGGAGAGCAAAATTATGCCATCTATAAAGAAACCGCCATACCCTATATCGGGGAAGACGGTTTCAAAGAATTTGGCCTCCAAATATTCAACGAGGTAAATGTGATAACTAACGAAGTGAACGTGGTAACCAGCAAGGAGGGCCATCAGTTTAAGGAGAGACAGCAAGGGACGTTTGGACTAGGGTACGTTCCTACAGCCCAGGAAGAGGCACAAGCAAGAGGCAGAAGGAAAGAGCAGCCGAACGGCATCCCGATGCATTTTCCACCCCTCCAGCAATCATTCAAGCAGGCAACCACCATTCAAGAGCCAAGGATAAGCGAAATCGATGTCAGCGATGAAGGCCCAACCTCTCGCATGCCCAAGTAACATCCAGCTCTCAACAATTGGTTCTATTATCCTATTGATAGCACTAGGTCAGCTCAAGGATAGGGAACAATTATTAAACAAATTTTTATTGTGGTTTCTTTTCGGATTCAATAAATTGCAATTCATTCATTTGTTTTTTGCTTATATACGTACCCTCATTTCACTTCACCCACAAATTCCCTACCATCGAACGTCAGGGACATTTCGCACAGGTAGGAAATGAAAACACTGATATCGTTTCCAACACTGCTGGGTCAGCCGTTGGAGGCGATGTCCTTGACCACGAAATAATAAAAGAAAATTGGCAAAAACAAGAACAAAGTGGGATTTCAATTGACGAGCCAGTGGAGATAGTAAATCTAGGAAACACTAAGAAACCTAAAAACCTCAAGATTGGGGCCAATTTAAGTGCTGAGCAAAAGCGTGAGACAGTCGAGCTGTTAACTAAGTATGCAGATGTATTCGCCTGGTCATATGGCGACATGCCAGGACTAGACCAGTCAATAGTAGTTCACAAGCTTCCCACAAGGGAAGATGTCAAACCTAAAAAACAGAAATTGAGAAGATTTACGCCTGACATCTTACTAAAGATTAAAGAGGAAGTAAAAAAAAAAACTACTAGAAGTGGGGTTCATTAAAGTGTCTGACTATTTGGAATGGGTAGAAAATATAGTCCCCGTCCTAAAAAAGAATGGGAAAGTACGTGTATGTGTAAACTTCCGAGACTTAAGCCAAGCTACGCCAAAAGACAACTTCCCTCTACCTCATATAGATGTCCTGGTAGACAACACCGCAGGAAACCATCTCTCCTCTTTTATGGACGGTTTCTCAGGATATAATTAAATAAAAATGGCTGAAGAAGATAAAATTAAAACGAACTTTATCACAACATGATAGAGCCATTTTATACTCAATCTTTATAGTATAAATTGTGTTAAATTATTATTGATTTTATAGAAATCATAAGGAAATGGTACTTTAATTCTATCATCGTGATAAATCAGGTTAAATGGAGTCAAGAATGCTAATTCAAGTATTTTAGAGAAGTCATCTACAACTTGGATCAAGACAAGGAATTACACCACCGGAGGAAGCACGATTTGAGGCACGACCAAGGTTCAAACCGTGTTACACACTGGACAAGAAAGCAAAAAAGAGGACTTTGAACAGAGAGAGACACGGCTTAAGGCACGGCCGTGGTGGAACCCGTGGGAGAAACCGTGCTTGAAGCCGTGGTGGAAGCCAGGACCAAGGAGAAGAAAGTGTGGAACATCAACCAGATGAAGGCACGGCTTGAAATCTAGCCGTGGGTGTAACCGTGGTACACACTGGACACGGATGAAGACTTGAAGATTATGCACAAATGAAGGCACGACTTGAAATCTGGCCGTGTGTCTAATCGTGGTTTACACTGGGCGCGGATGAAGACTTGAAGAATATGCACAGAGGATGGCACGGCTTGATCCACGGCCGTCTGTTGGGGCATGCTAGGCAGACGAATCTTCACTTCTCGAAATCTACTTGGAAAAGGAAAGATATTTTCGTATCTTGCTAGAAAAAGACCACATGCCATCTCCCTAACAATATAAATAGAACCAACCCTAGAGGGTTAGGAAAAAAACCTTTTGAACTTTTGAATCTTTGGATCTTGAAGAACCTTGGATCATCTTGGAGGCAGAGCAAACAACCGGGTTCATTATGTTTTTACTTTTTATTTTCGTTTTATTGATGAACATGTGTAGCTAAGCTACTTTTCTAGCCAAAGGGTCATAGATGTTTAATTCTCCACGAATTGTGAGGTCTAATTGACTTGTATTTATTCTATTCTTTGTTTTTGGGTATTCATATATCTTCTGATCGTTTTGTCATTATTATCTTTGTTGATTGGTATGAATAGAGCTCTTCTACTCAATTAGCAAGTTAATATATTGTCAACTAGCACGCCAAATCCGTAATTGTTTGATTGTTCTAGTCTTAGTGACGCAATAACATGTTTGGTTATAAAAGAGATGATCGAATTCATGTTATGGAGGTGTGTGATCATGTTTAAATAGGTTATCTTATAATCTACTGGCATGAATTGGTGGTCTCTCTAGATCTTAATGCTATTGATAAATTAAATCCTAAGCGCTTGTCTAAGGGTTGTTTAATCAATAAGAGAAATAATTCAAAGCGCTTGTCTGAGGTTATTGAGGAAGTAAGGAGAGATAGGTTGTTAGAGCTTGTTAATAACCATAACCAATTTATCTAGGAACAAGAATAGAGAACATTTGCATCGATGATCAATTCCTAGAATTAAACCATCTTGATCCCTTTGGCTAGGCTTTTTATCAATATACAACTTTCTTAACTTGTTTTAACTTTGTTCAATTCACAAACCAAACACCCCCATTTTCCTTTTCCTTTTATTCTCCTTGAATAGAAATAGGTTTAACCAATCTCTGTGGATTCGACCCTACTCACCACTATATGCAAATCATATAATTGTCTAGGAGTAGGTTTTATTTTTGTTGGATTCGACACCCATCACAACATGGGGAACTTTCTGTTACAAGGTCATGCCCTTTGGTTTGAAAAACGCCGGGGCAACGTATCAGAGAGCCATGGTCGCGATACTTCATGATATGACACATCAAGAAGTCGAAGTATACATCGATGCTATGATAGCGAAGTCTAAGGAAGAAGAAAGCCATGCAGTTATTTTGAGGAAATTGTTCAAGTGATTGAGAAAGTTTCAGCTCAAGTTAAATCCAGAAAAGTGCACTTTTGGGGTCACAACAGGCAAATTGTTAGGGTTTGTCATAAGCCAAGAAAGCATTAAAGTCGACCTTGATAAGGTAAAGGCCATACTAGAACTACCCTCTCCACGTACTATCAAAGAGGTGAGAAGACTGCTAGGGAAGTTAAATTACATAGCCCGTTTCATCTCACGGCTCATAGACAAATGCTGCCCACTATTCCGCCTGCTAAAAAAGAATGCTGCAGTAGAATGGGACGATTAATGTGAAGAAGCATTTAGGAAAATCAAAGACTATCTCACAAATCCTCCAGTCTTGATAGTTCCAAAACAAGGGAAACCCTTATTCTTATACCTTACAATATTCCCTGAATCTATGGGGTGCGTGTTGGGACAGAAAGATGAAGAGGGAAGAGAGCGCTCCATATATTATCTAAGCAAGAAATTCACAGACGGGGAATAGAGATATTCGGAAATAGAGAGGACTTGTTGTGCTTTGATTTGGGTCATGCACCGATTGAGGCAATACACCCTTTATTATCACATCGAGTTATTGACAAGACATGATCATTTGAAGTACTTGGCAAAGAAGCTTGTTTTATTGGGGCGAATCTCCAAAATGGCAAATGCTCTTATCAGAATTCAATATCACATACATAAATCAAAACTCGATAAAAGGGAAATATTTAGCCGACCAGTTGGCAGAACACCCAGTTGAGGGAGATCCCCAAGAATCACAAGCTCAATTCCCTGATGAAAATATATTAACAGTAGAGGACGAACCAGCAGAAGACTGTGGGATGGACCAAAGCCCTAAATGGAAGATGTTCTTTGACGGAGCTGCCAATGTATTTGGTTGTGGGATCGGGGCAATGTTGATATCACCAAAAGGAACACAATTCCCTTAAGCAACAAGACTCACATTTCCATATACTAATAATATCGCGGAATATGAGGCATGCATCCTCGGCCTCAAAATGGCTTGCCACATGGAAATCCGTGAATTAGAAGCGTACGGAGATTCTTCGCTCATCATATTATAGACAAAAGGGGAATACAAAACTAAAGACCCTAAATTGGTGCCATACCATCAGCATTTGATAGAGCTAATCGATAAATTCGAAGCAATCACCTTCACATACATCCCAAGAACTCAAAATCAATTTGCATATGCATTCGCCACACTAGCATCTATAATTCAGATAACAGGGGGAGTCAAAGTCCAACCATTGAAAATAGAAATCGAAAATCGACCCGCTTACTGTTTAGTAATTGAAAAAGCACAAGATGATAAGCCCTGGTATCATGACATCAAAACTTTTCTCCAAAAAAGCAAATACCCTGAGATAGCTAGCAATAATGACCAAAGAATACTCAGAAGGTTAGCAAGTCATTTCTTATCAAATGGGTCTATGCTTTACAAAAGATCGCCTGATACTACCTTATTAAGATGTATGGATAGAAATGAAGTGTGTGAACTGATGAAAGAAGTGCATGAAGGAGTATGTGGACCTTACATGAACGGCTACATGTTGGCTCGAAAAATCATGAGATTGGGATACTATTAGCTAACCATGGAATCAGATTGCATCAAATATGTCAAGTACTGTCACCTGTGTCAAGTTTATGCAAACCGAATAAATGCCCCACCTAAAGAACTTCATTTGTTGTTTGCACCATGGCCTTTCTCCATGTGGGGAATCGACATCATCGGCCCAATCACTCCAACAACATCCAATGGCCATAGATTTATACTGGTAGCCATCTATTACTTCACCAAATGGGTAGAAGCTTCATCTTATGCCAATATCACAAAAAGGGTAATAGTTCGATTCCTGAAGAGGGACATAATAGCTCGATATGGAGTTCTCGAGTCAATTATCATCGACAACAAAACTAACCTCAACAACAAGTCGATGACGGATTTGTGTCAATAGTTCCATATAAACCATAGAAATTCAACTCCCTATCGACCTTAGATGAATGGGGCAGTGGAAGCAGCCAACAAGAATATCAAAAGAATCATCGAAAAGATGATAATCGCTTACAAAGATTGGCACGAGATGCTGCCATTCGCCCTCATGGCTTATAGAACCTCAATTCGAAAATCTACTAGAATTACTCCATAGTCACTGGTATATGGTATTGAAGCAGTCCTACCAGTTGAAGTCAAAACACCATCCTTCAGAATTCTATCAGAAGCGTAGTTAGATGAGTCAGACTGGGTAAAAAAGAGGCTTGATCAGTTGAATTTGATCAACGAAAAAAGACTCACTCCGTTATGCCATGGCCAGTGTTACCAACAAAGAATGGCCCGAGCATTTAATAAGAAAATGAGGCCTCGATGTTTCAAAGAAGGGGATCTGGTGCTAAAAAAAGTTCTCTTAAATGCTCAAGATTCTAGGGGGAAGTTTACCCCAAACTACGAGGACCCATACGTTGTAAAGAAGGTATTGTCATGAGGTGCTTTGATATTAACTCAAATGGATGGTCCGGAATTAAGAGACCCCATTAATACAAATGCTGTTAAGATGTACTATCCTTAGGCAAGGAAATTGAAATTTTGCCAATGTTTATGAATGCCAATATTCAGTACACATTTCGATGAGTCTAGTTTTCATTTCTTTTACAAGCAAAGTTAATATTTCTGAATGATCAATAATTCCAACCAATTCTCTTTAAAACAAACATTCCTAAACACATTACCCATCACTTTACCAATGAATGATGAACATTGAAATGATAATAGATTTTGTGACATAATTCTACCTACTTTTGAGCATTAAACCCGATACATTAATAGGATAATACTACAATCACAAGACCCATGCGCATAAGAAAGGAAGCACATCAAGACCCTCAGCCTTGTTTTCAAGCTCAAGCAAGCAAATGAGAAGCAAGCCAGCACGAAGGTTCGATTGTTATCCGCGATACATTAGTAAGCATCTTAGAATAAATAACCATCATTCACATATTATAAAACATCTCTTATCAAATCATTTGACCCATTCGTTAGAAGCATTTTCAAAAGCATAGGTTAGTCAGCCCACAATGAGGCACTTTCCTAAACATCCTCTCTTATGGTCAGCCCGTAAGGGCACCTTTCGAGACATTTCTTCCCCAGGGTCGCGAGTCTAAGAAGACACTTCCCACCATCGGTTAGTTAGCCTACAATGAGGCACTTTTCTAAACATCCTCTTAGGGTTAGCCTATAAGGGCACTTTTTGAGACATTTCTTCTCGCTATAAGTTAGTCAGCCCACAGAGGGGCACTTTCCTAAACACCCTTTTTCAAGGTTAGCTCATAGGAGTACCTTTCAAGATACTTATTTTTCAGGGTTGCAAGTCTAAGAAGGCGCTTCCCGCTATCGATTAGTTAGCTTATAGGAGCACTTTTCGAATCTATCGATTAGTTAGCTCATAGGAGCACTTTTCAAATCTATTGATTAGTCAGCTCATAGGAGTACTTTTCAAATCTGTTGATTAGTCAGCTTGTAGGAGCACTTTTCTAAAATAACCCAACAATTAGTCAGCTCATAAGAGCACTTTTCTAGATAACCGATTAGTTAGCTCATAAGAGCACTCTTCGAAGGTAGTTCTTCCCAAACAGTCGCTAGTCTAGCCAACCGCTTCTGTTGACAGGTAGCTAGCTCATAAGAGAGCTTCCTGACACGATCTTCTCTTTAAGGTTACTAGTCCGATAAGACGCTTCCTATCATCAGCTATTCCACCCACAATAATACACTCATAAACAATCCTTGAAATGTTCCCTATCGTCGATTAGTCAGCTTATAGAGCACTTTTCGGGAGGATACATTACTTCAGATTGTTAGGTTGTTTAAGGCCATTTCCTGAGCAATATCAATCATCACAAAGCACTCGTGGTATTACTAGCTCATGGAGCATTTTTCTACTAAAGACCAAATTATAGATAATCAGCCAAACTAAGACGTTATCTATTTAGTCAAGAGGCCAAAAATGGCATCTTTCTTGTCTTTGTAGTTAAGTTTTCCAAACTTTACCATAAAGAGGGGCAGCTGTAAACACCCCATTTTTTACCCTAATAATTAATAATGGTCCATTTTCAATTTTTTCATTTTTTATAATTTTTCTTCTAATTTAGCAAAAATAGGAAAAATATTCAAAAAATAAAATAAATAGGGAAAATACATCAATTTTGGAAAATAATTGTAGAAATAATAAGAAAAGGAGTTAAATAATTTTTACAAATTTTTGGAATTTCAAAATAATACAAAAATAATAAAAATCACATTGCGTGTAAGCAAATTGCGAAAAAAAAAAAAAAACTAGTAAGTGGGCTAGCCCAGCTGGTCTAAGCCATGACCGTGCGCGCGGGGAAGGGGGTCAGGTTGCGGGTTCGAAATGCAGGGGAAGCAGATTCTACGTTTTGCAATTTTTTGCCTCACCCAGGACACGTGTCAGCTCATGATTGGACGACACGACGCACGCGCCCAGCACGTGATCTTCTTCTTCTTCATCCGAGATCGTCGCCAGCGAGCAAGAGAAATGGAATCCAACCGTTTTGATTCGTTTTTTTTACACAAATCCACTAAATCTTTCATTAAAACAAGATAAACATCATCGAAATGAAATCAAATCACAACAAAATCCAAGATTTACACGAATCAAAGGCAAATCGGATGAGAGTTTTAACAGCAAATCCGATTCATCTCAATCGGAGGAAATTCGAGCTTATCCAGCTCGATTTCTTATGCCTATAAATACAGCACAATGTGGGGAAGCCAAAGCACAGATCAAAAGTGAGAAAATGAGAGAAAATAAGAGAGATCGAAGCCTCGCCGGAATTCTTCAAGCCGCGATCACCGACCAAGCTTTGAACTACCACTAGGAGGCGTTTTTGGAGAAAACCACCGCTACGGTTAAGATTCCCATCCCTCGAAAAGCTAGGAAACAACCTCTCAACCTCCTTAAAAGTCGCCGAAATGCCACCACCAAGGGCCTCTAGCTGTCGTGCTTGATCCAACCCGACCGACCCGACCCGACCCGTGCACCGTACTCGGATCCAGGTAAGTCGGATTTTTCGTTTTATTTATTTATTGTATTTTATTTGTTTATTTATTTACAATTCAAAAAAAAGAAAAAAATATTAGGAAAAATAGTAGAATTTAGATTAGTTTATTATTTTCATGTTTAATTTAGAATAGATAAAATAATAAAAAATTATAAAATGATAAAAAATAAAATAAATAAAATAAATAAATAATAATAATAATAAAAAATAAAAATAATAATAATATTAGAGGTAGGTTAGTCATAGGGAAATAAAAATAATTTTTATCACTTAGAAAAATCCTTTTATTAAATAAATCAAAAATTGGTTTTTCCTTAAATTAATTTTTTCAAAATTAAAATAATCAAGCTTAGGCTTAGAATTTTTTTCAAAAAATGTTAAATAATAAAAACGTAAACCAGAAGTAATTTTCATAATTAAATTAACAAACCCACTAAAGTTTTCGTGAAAAGCGAACTACGGCTTGTTTGATCCTGAATAATAAGTACTTAGGCACCCGTTTGGGGCAACTCTAAAAAGAATAAAAAATCATTTTCCATATTAGAATAAGTTGTTTTTTTAATCAATAAGCAAAAATACAACAAAAAAATAACAAAAATAAAATAAATAACAATAAAAGACATTATGATAGGGTTTAGATTTCAGAAGAATAAGGTGGTAACTTTAAGGTTTTAATAGGTTAGCCTCCGAGTCTAGAAACTCTGGTTTTCCCCTTTCCTCTTTGATAAAAATGAAAAGAGGAGATATCGCTAACTAGTTGTCCAATTTAGGATTAATTTGCTCAATTAGTCCTAATTCAATAATCTTTCCAACTTCAGTTGGGTGGCGACTCCAAAATAAGGCGAAATTCCTAGTTCAAGTATAGAATTTATATTAGATGAGCATAGGGTCTAGTATAAATTGGATTAGGAATGAAAATGAAAAAATCAAAAATTAGACTCGACACTTTCAAAGTGTTAAATTTGATGAAAAATTAAGTTACAAAATAAATATTGAGTTTGGCAAAACTTAAGAATGAATTAAGTCAAATTGGAAGATTATATGAATTTGAGATTTTGATTTTTCTTGCATGATTTAGTACTATATTTAATTTTAGGGAAAATATGGTATATTATATTTATTTTGAGTAAATTTAATGAAATTATGATTTAATTACGAATGGAAGTTAGATTAGATGTAAAATGAGACTTGTAAACACCTCATTTTTGCCCTAATGATCAATAATAATCAACAATAATTAAATTTCAATCTTTTTCGATTTTTTCGATTTTTTATAATTTAGCAAAAATAGGAAAAATATTCAAAAAATAAAATAAATAGGAAAAATACATCAATTTTGGAAAATAATTGCAGAAATGGCAATAAAAAGGGTTAAATAATTTTTACAAATTTTTGAAATTTCAAAAAATACAAAAAAATAAAAAAATCGCTTTGCATATATGCAAATTGCCAAAATAATAAAATCACGAAAGTGGGCTAGCCCAGCTGGTCCGAACCTTGGTCTGGTGCGTGCGTGATAAAGGCACATTTTACTCATATTTTATAGTATGATTTATGATGAAATTCAATGGATTCTATGGAATTCACGGGAAGATGGTACTTAATATATGTATTTTGATTATTCAGGTCTTTGAGGGCTTAGATTCAAGATATGAGCGGAGTACATAGAAAGATGGCATGGAAAGCATTGGAAGTTGGACTATTTTTTTTATCCAAGGTCGCCAGCTTTGAAGGCCGGCTTATGTTGAATCAAAGGCAGCCGACTTTCATCAAAGCTGCCACTAAAGATCTAAGGCCGTCGGCCTTCACATCCGGCCTACATTGAACGCTACCGACTTTGAGCTAGCCCTTGTTGCAACAAGGAGAGGACCTTTAGCCAATTTTTCGACCTAGAAAGAGTTCTTCTGAGAGAATTTTGTATTTGAGCCTGAATTGATTCAATTGAGTGGAGAGGAATCATTCGTGGGGATTGAGTTATTGGTTCTTAAAGCTTTGAGGAAGTTTTGCAATTGAGGATCTTCAAACAATTGTGTTACCAGATTGGTGATCTCTGAATTATTGATTATTTATGCAATTGAGTGATATATTATCAGTTACAATGAATCGTATTGCATGTGCTTCTATCAATTGTTATTCTGTTGTCATCTCCATGATGTTCTAAATTCTTTTGGTGGGAAGGGGATGAAACCCTAGATTGGTATAATGATAATTGTAATTATGCTATAGAATTATTAGGCATGTGGAATATTCATATTGTAATCTCTTTGCTATAATTCTTTGTTTCTTAATTGAATCAGATTTATAGGAACGTTGATGACTCGGAAGGGGAATTAGGGTTCACAAGGAATTCTTGATAATGAGTAATTAACATATACGGAAGCTGAGTTATTCACTTTTGTTAGAAATTATCTTAATATTAATGCAATGCTTCTAATTGATTTTTCTCTAAGGGATTAGGAGAGATTGATTTGGGGTATTAGTCATTCATATAACTGGAAAGTTTATGATTGTAAATTTGAGTCCTCTATTAATTTGTATAGCGGAAGCTAATAGATTAATTTGGGGTTTTGTTAATTTCGTATGAATATCTACATGATTAAGGATTATTATATCATGATGGCAATTTGACTAACTTGTCTAGGGTGAATTCTTAATTCCCACCTTCTTAATTGAAAAGTTTATTCGTTCAAGATTCTCAAAATCATCAATTTGCATTTTATTTTAGTCTTCAATCAAATAGTGAAATCATCCTTCTTTCCCTTGCCTAAATATCAATTTGAGCTAGTACAAGTCTAGTACTTTGTAGTCCTCGTGGAATTGACATTTTTTTTTCACCACTTTATTACTTGATACGACCAGTGCACTTGCTGCAATTTATGCTCCCATTTTATATATACGTTCCGAGCGTATCAACACGCGGGAGGGCTCGGTCAGGGGTTCGAAACGCCGGGGAAGCAGAATCCGCGTTTTGCAAATTTTTTCTTTGCCTGGGACATGTGTCAGCAGCCGATTGGCTGGAGCGAACGCACGCGTCGGGCGCGTGATCGTCTTCAACCTCCGTCTGAGATCGCCGGCGAGGAGAAAAATCTGAATTTCGACCGTTTTGATTCGATTTTTTGCACAAATCCAACAGATCTTCAACAAAAATAGGATAAGCATCATCCAATTGGAATCAAATCGCAACAAATCAATGGATTTGCACAAATCGGAGATGGGTTTTTAACCGCAAATCCGATTGGCTTCAATTGGTGGAAATCCGAGCTTATCCAGCTCGATTTCTTACGCCTATAAATAGATGATGAAGTGGAGAGGTAGAAGCACAGATAAAAAGTGAGAAAAAGGAGAGAGAATCGAAGCATCGCCGGAGTTCTTCACCCACGACCACCGATCAAGCGTCGAGTAGCCACCAGGAGGAGTTTCTGAAGCAAAGCACCGCCACAGTTCAGTTTCTCACTGTCGAGTCTAATTTTTGAATTTTCCCATTCCTAATCCGATCTAAACTAGACCCTATGCTCATCTAATATAGATCCTCGACTTGAGTTAGGAACTTCATTTAATTTTGGAGTCGCCACCCAACTGTTGTTAGGAAAGATTAAATTAAGACTAAAGGAGCGGATTAGTCTTAATTTGGACCACTAATCGTCGTGATTTCCTCTTCCCGTTTTTGGTGAAAAGAAGAAAAGGAAAACCAGAGTTTCTAAGTTCAGAGGCTAACCTATTAAAACCTTACGGTTACCACATAATCTCCTAAAATTATCTCTATCTAGAAATGTCTTCTATTTTGTTTCTGTTGCCTTTTATTGTGTTTTTGAATGAGTTATTTAAAAAAAATGATTTTTTTATTTCATTTTATGGGTTGACCCAAATGAGTGCCTACGTACCTACTATTCAGGATCAAACAAGCCGTAGTTCGCTTTTCCTGAAAAGATTTAGTGAGTTTGTGAATTTTAATTTTGAAATCTCTTTTGATTTATGTTTTTACCATTTTTGGGATTTTTCTAAAAATCTAAACCTAAGCTTAATAATTTGATTTTTGAAAATAATTTTTGGGGAAAACATCAATTTTGGATTTATTTGAGAAAATGATTTTTCTAAGTAATAAAACTTATTTTTTTCTTAATTTTTGAATTATTTTTTTTGTGATTTTTAATGATTTTTTATCATTTTTATGATTCTTTTATTATTTTAAAATTTTTATAATCTTTATAATTTTTTATTAATTTTTCATAATTTTTATGCATTTTTGTTTTATTAAAAATTTTCCTCCTAGGTTCTACCCTATTTCAAAATCTAAAGTTTTATTTTTATTATTTTTCTAATATTTTTATTATTTATTATTTTGATTATATTTTTTTCTTTTTATTTTTATCATTATTTTTTTATATTATTAACTCCTAAAAAATCTAATTTCTAACATTTTTCTATTTAGTGAAATATAACTAACACATAAGTAAATAAACAAATAAATAAATAACAAAATTAATAAATCAATTCGGAAAAATAAATCAAATAAATAAACAAAATAAAATAAAAAAACGGAAAATCCGACTTACCTGGATCCGGGTCAGTGCGCGGGTTGGGTCGGTCGGGTCGAATCGGGTCGGGTCGAAGCGATCGAACACGGCGACGGGGAATGCTCGTTGACTGCGTTTCGGCGACTTTTTGCAGCGGTTGAGGTGTCGAATCCTAGGTTATCGAGGGTAAGGAATCCAATGGTGGTGGCGGTTTGCTCCAGAAATGCCTCTTGGTAGTTGCTCAACTCTTGATTGGCGGTCGCGGCTCCGAACTCCTCCGGTGGACTTCGATTCTCTCTTTTCTCTCACTTTCTCTTACTTTTGATCTGTGTTCTGGCTTCCTCACTTCATCCTCTATTTATAGGCTCTCGAAATTGAGCTGGATAAGCTCGGATTTCCATCGATCGATGCAAATCGTATTTGCGGTTAAATGAAACAACTCCGATTCAAGTAAATCATTCGATTTGTTGAGATTTGATTCCAATTGGATGATGTTTATCTCAATTCTGTTGAAGATCTTTTGGATTTGTGCAAAAAATCGAATCGAAAAGGCCGAAATTTGAATTTTTCTCCTCGCCGGCGATCTCGGACCGAGGTTGAAGACGATCACGTGCCCGGCGCGTGCGTTCGCTCCAGCCAATCAGATGCTGCCATGTGTCCCGGGTAAATGAAAAATTTACAAAATGCGGAATCTGCTTCCCCCGAGTTTCGAACCCCTGACCTCGCACCCGCCTGACCAAGACTCAGACCAGCTGAGCTAGCCCATTTTCCTGATTTTGTTTACTTCACAAATTGCATATATGCAATGCGATTTTTTTATTTTTTTTGTATTTTTTTGAAATTTCAAAAATTTGTAAAAATTATTTATTCCTTATTATTGCCATTTCTGAAATCATTTTTCAAAATTGATGTGTTTTCCCATTTATTTTTATTTTTTTGAATATTTTTCTTATTTTTGCCAAATTAGAGAAAAATTGAAAAAAAAATAGGAAAAATTGAAAATTGATTATTATTGGTTTTTATTTATTCTTAGGGCAAAAATGGGGTGTTTACACTCACCCCCGAAAACCTAGGAATCGACACCTCAACCTCTTCGAAAGGCCGTCGGAATGCCGTCAACGAGCATCTCCAGCCGTCGTGTCCGATCGACCCGACCGACCTGACTCGCACACCGATCCGGATTAGGTAAGTCGGATTTTTTGATTTTTTGTATTTATTTTATTTATTTCGAATTTATTTATTTACTTATTTGTTATTTACAATTCAATAAATAGAAAAAAATGTTAGGAATTAGATTTTTTTTAGGATTTAATTTAGGAGGAAAAATAAAAATTATAATTATAATAATAAATAATAAAAATGTAAAAATTTATAAAGAAAGTGATAAAAATATTAGAAAAGAATAATAATAAAAATTTAGATTTTAGAATAAGATAAATAAATAATGTAGGAGAAAATTCTTCAATAAAAATTATGAAAAATTAATAAAAAATAATTAAAAATTAAAATTATAAAAAATTATAAAAAGTAATAAAATTATAAAAATTATAAAAATCAATAAAAGTTTATAATAGTAGAAATGAGTTGAAAAATAGAAAAATAAAATTTTTATCACTTAGAAAAATCATTTTCATAAATAAATCCAAAATTGGTTTTTCCTTAAAATACCATTTTCAAAAA
Organism: Laguncularia racemosa; assembly: GCA_037954665.1. NCBI lineage: Eukaryota > Viridiplantae > Streptophyta > Magnoliopsida > Myrtales > Combretaceae > Laguncularia > Laguncularia racemosa. The sequence goes on along the minus strand of JBBMOL010000094.1, from coordinate 206,120 downwards.
TCAAATTATCAAGCTTAGGCTTAGATTTTTTTTAGAAAAATACTAAGATGGCAAAAATATAAATCAAAAGAAATTTCATAATTAAAATTTACCAACACACTAAAGTTTTTCAAGAAAAGCGAACTACGGCTTGTTTAATCTTGAATAGCAGGTACGTAGGCACCCACTAGGGGTAACCCTAAAAAGAACAAAGAAATCATTTTTTCTTTCAGAATAATTCACTCAAAAACACAATAAGAGATGACAAAAATAAAATAAAAGTCATTTCTGGATAGAGTAGATTTTAGGAGATTAGGGTGGTAACCTGATGGTTTTAATAGGTTAGCTTCCGAACTTAGAAACTCTGGTTTTCCCCTTTCCTCTTTTCACAAAAAAAAAAAAAACAAGAAGAGAAAATCACGACGACTAGTGGTCCAAATTAGGACTAATCTGCTCAATTAGTCCTAATTCAATCTTTCCCAACTACAGTTGGGTGGCGACTCCAAAACAAAACGAAATTCCTAACTCAAGTCGATGATCTACATCAGCTGAGCATAGGGTCTAGTATGGATCAGATTAGGAATGGGAAATCAAAAATTAGACTCGATAGGATGGCGACTCCATTGGGGAAGCACATTCTCTAGTAGGTTAGTCACCTGAATCTCCTCAAATTACTCCTTTCTAAGAAATGTCTTTTGATTTGTTATATTATTGCTAACCTTTCAGGGATTTAGTTAAAGATTAGGATTCAGTTATTTACTTTAGTTGTTGAGTCTGCATGCATGTAAATGTGTAAATAGATACGGTCAAACCCGGGCCGTCTTAGGACCCTAAGACGGGGGGCCATTGTGTAGGTTTCGGGCGAAGTGATATGATCACTGTTCGGGACTGATTAAGCTACCCCACCCAATGCTTTGATATGGCCTAAGATCCATTTCTCCGAGAATGCGGGAGGCCATAGAGCTTGGAGACCTGTTAGAACCTACCTGTTTGCATACATAACATCATGAGCTGACAATAGATTGATGATGTAATATTTTTGTTCTATTCATGGAGTTCAGATATGTTTCCCTGTAATGTTATCATCGTTCTGGATGTAATTAGGAAATTTCTGTTGTAATAGATGGCTAGTACCGCAGTTAACCGCCTCCTCCGCAAAGAAATCCGAGTGGGCAAACCTCTGGATCCGAAATTGGTACTGGACTACTGGTTCACCCTATACAACCTAGAGGAGCAGGCCTTCATCCAGTAGAAAATAGGGCCCATCCTCTCACTAATGAAAGATGGAGATGAACTTGCCCTTGGTACGGGCCATGCTTCACCTATGGGAAATAGAGCCCGCGGCTTTCTTCATCAGGCCACATGAGATTACTCCTACTCTAGAAGAGTACATCCAGCTGCTACAGGCTCCAACACTAACCAATCAAGTCTATGTACCAGATCTTGAGGTTGGGCTAGCCGGTATTTTCAGCAGACTCCTGGGTATCCGCAAAATAGCAATCAACAAGGCCTTAGCGGACTGCAACAGATACTGCATACGGATGGACGAGTTGGAAGCATGGTTCATCACCCGAGAAGATAATGGGGACAGGAAAGACATATTGTGTGGGGACCCTAAGACTTATAAACAAAGAAGGGTGAATGCTTTCATCCTGACAGCTTTCGCTACCATACTTTTCCCCACCGGAATTTTCTATGTCCACTACCGAGTTGCAGAATTGGTAGCCCAATTCCTGGAAGGAAAATCTTACATCCCAGCTCTATTGGCTAAACAGATTCGGAACTTAAACTTTGTCAAGAAAAAAGGCCATGGGATCCTCCGCTCAAATATCAACCTTATACTGATATGGTTTGTAAGCCACCTCAAGTGTTTTGGGCTAAACATGGTCTGGAAAACCTTGGCTCAACAAGTGTACCTTGTAAACTCATGCATAGAGAAGATAAAGCTACCCGACGACCTTACCAGCCACAGTTGGGTGGAAGTGCTTAGAAGTTTCAGTGCCGATGACATTTTGTGGACAGCCAGATGGAGTTACTGCGACAAAGTTATTTTAACCTGCAGTAACTTTCAAGCCGTATCTCTAATCGGTATTAGCGGATGTATAGGTTATCATCCCAACTCGATGGTCCGCCAGTTCGGTACTATTCAAGACATAGTTTATGGCCCTCGCTGGAAGCAGTCACATTCGAGTACCAAGATCCGAACTTACTGGTAGCTGAAAAATTTGCTAAGCTGGTAGAGGTCAAAGCACTTTGGGAAGCCAGAATCGAGAGCCCGAATGTAGACTCCGGAGAGCTGGATGGCGAAGTGGGCAAACATCGAGCCACTAGGGAGTTCGTGATCCACCAGCTGTATCAGACAGGGGAAAGAGCATACCGAGTCTCAGATGTCACCCAACCTAAGCCAGACAAAGTAGATCCGGAGCTAGAAATCTACCTAGAGCAGGTCAGGGCCCGGATGGAAGTATATTTTGAAGCTGCAGATTATAAAGAGGATATCTAGAAAGGTCGATTCGAGGAATCCGACAAAGAAATAAAGCCTTAGAAACTCAGCTGGAGAAGACCCAAGCCAAAGTCAAGGAATTAGAAGCCGTCATCAATGGGAAACCTGAGTTTCCATAACAAAAGACCAAAAAAGCTAGGAAATAGATTATCATTATACTCTTTCGTTTTTTTTTTTTTAAAGTATCGAACTCCAAATTTTCCAATATTAATAAAGTTTCAAGAACAAAAATGGCAAACAGTGGCGACAGCCGCAACAACGCAAGTGCTGACGCTGCTTCAGACTCTAGGATCGTATCCCTAGAACAAACGGTCCAGCAACTAGCTACACAAGTACACCTCCTGACTGAAAGCATTGGCCTCCTTCGCACCACCTAGCCGACTCAAGAAGAACATTCAGGGGTAGAAAAGGAAAGGCAGTGGAGGGGCAGCCTCCAGAATATGAGGAAATCAATTCCCACCTCAACCCGGCCTTTGAGTATGAGCCGAGAATCAACCAGGGTCCAACCTCTGATGACCTAAAAAAAGAGATGGAGGAGAGACAGAAAGAGATGGAAAGAAGACTCTTCCAACAGCTGGCTGACAAGATGAAAACAATAGAGGGGCCTGACGGTTTTGAGCAAGCCGGAATCACCAGTCTGCTAGCATATGGGGAGGAAGTGTACCCTGATAATTCAAGACCCCGGAATTTGAGAAGTATGACGGTACTGGATGCCCCAAAATGCACACAAGGCTATACGCTTGGAAAATGAGCAAGTATGCTCAATATGACCAACTGATGATCCAGACATTCCAGGATAGTCTTACAGGTCTGCATTAGTCTGGTATACCAACTTGGATTTCAATCAAGTCAACACTTGGGAAAGGCTTGCCCGAGCGTTTTATGACCAGTACAAGTTTAATATTGAAGTCGCCCCCTCGGTGATAGATCTAGGGAGTCTTCGCAAAAGACACGCTGAGCCTTTTAAAGAGTATGCTCAGCGTTGGAGAGCTCAAGCAGCCAAAGTAGCAACCCCAATTTCTGAGAAAGAGTTGACATGCATATTCGTCAACACTCCAAACAAGACCTACTTCTCACATCTGGTGGGCCAGACATCATCCCGTTTTGCAGAAGTGGTAACTGCAGGGTGCCGGATTGAAAGCGCCATCACCACAGGCAGATTCCAAGCAATGGATTCTCCTAGGGTCACACCAGCACAAAAGCCCTTGGGAGGTAATAGAGCCAAGGAGTCTATCGTCAGCACAGTCAACTCTAGTAAAGCAGACAAAGTTGGAACTCGTGTGACATTCCAGACCACGAATACCCCAGCCCAGCACTCCACAGCAAATCACGCCCAAGCTACCAGGGTCCCGAGACAGTTCACTCTAATTCCGATCCCGCTCAACTAGGTCTTTGCTCGGCTGCGAACGGATAACTTGATCGGCTTCGAAATCCCAAACGACCAGTACAAGCCCAGAAACTTTCGACTTAAGCCTCAAATGTGACTATCATATGGGCCAAGAGGGGCATTCTACAGACCGATGCTGGAGGCTCCAACACAAAATCCAGGATTTAATCGACGCTGGAATTGTGCAGCTGGATTTTGTTAACGCCCCAGTACCCAATGTCAACACCAATCCGCTGCCTAATCATAAGCCCACCATTGATATGATCACATCTGAAGAGTTGGCTCCCAAAGAAGCCTCTAAGCAAAAGGCGGTAGGCTAGTAGAAAAATCATTCCCATCAAACCCTAAAGAAGACCCCTAAGTCACATATCAAAAAGAGATGGTTAGCCGGAGACCCATTAGTCGGCACCTTAGGAGAATCACACGGGAGATTCGAATACCTGGTGAACTATTCTTATACCCCAACTGTATATGGGTCGCCTAGCGAATGGGGGCCGATTTTGAAAAAGGGGACAACCCGCCAAAGGAAGGGGAGAAATCTAGAAACATGATCAATTCAAATCAAAAGCCAATAGTCATAAAATGCTATGAAGGACAGTCGACTGAGATACAAATCCCGAAGAAGAGATATGTGTTCAATGTCCCAATACCTACAGAGAGGTATAAGGCCGCACTGTTTGACTATCAGACCCTCGAGCAAGAGCGACCCCCTATAGTGAGAGGAATCACCCGATCTGGGAGGGTATATGACCCGAAATATAAAATCTCCACCGAAGAGCCCAACACGAAGAAAGGAGAGGAAGAAGGAGAGGGGCTAGCTGAATTTACAAAAATGGTCAAAGCGAGTGAATATAAGATTATGTAACAACTAAACAAGGTTCCAGCACAAATATCACTCATGGACCTCCTTACAGCCTTTGAGCCCCACAGGGAAGCACTCTTCAAAGTGCTCAAACAGATTCAAGTCCCAGAAGGCATCGCTACAGACAAAATAAGTCACATAGCGGATTCTATTTTCACCATGGACCAAATATCTTTCTCCCCTGAAGAGCTAGGAGAAGATGGAGACCAACATACAAAACCACTATTCATAGTGGTAAGGTGCAACGACACGATTGTCTCCCGAGTACTCATCGACAACGGGTCGTCCCTCAATGTGTGCCCATTGGCTACCCTCAACTTATTGAGGGTCAATCCATGCAATATTAAACCTAGCTCGACGGTGGTCAAGGCTTTTGACGAGTCAAAAAGAGACATAGTAGGGGAGATAAACTTACCGGTGGAGATTGGCCCGCAAGCGTTCTACATATCTTTTCAAGTCCTTGACATCCCAAGATCTTTCAACCTACTCTTGGGAAGGCCTTGGATACATACTGCTGGAGCTATATCCTTCAATCTCCATCAGAGGGTCAAATTTATTGCAAATGGGCAGATAATCACTGTACTGAGCGAGCAGGATTATGCCTTCTACAAAGAAACCGCCATACCGTACATTGGGAAGGATTGTTCCGAAGACCTTGGTCTCCAGATATTCAACGAAGTGAATGTGGTGACCAGCAGGGAGGGCCATCAGTTTAAGGAGGGGCAGCAAGGGACGTTTGGACTAGGTTATGTTCCTACAGCCCGGGAAGAAGCACAAGCCAGAGGTGTCAAAGGCAGGACGAAAGAGAAGCCAAGCAACACCCCGATGCATATTCCACTCCTCTAGCAATCTTTCAGAAAAAGTAACTATCATTCAAGAGCCAAGGATAAGCAAAGATGACGTTAGCAATGGGAGCCCAACCCCTCACACGTCCGAATAGCATCCAGCTCTCAATAATTGGTTCTGTTATCCTATGGATAGCTCTAGGTCAGCTCAAGGATAGAGAACGATTGTTAAACAATTTTTATTGAGACTTCTTTATAATTCAACAAATTACAATTTGTCTTACTTATATATATCTGCTTTCATTTTACTTCACCTAGATCTCCTACCATCGAACATCAAGGACATTTCGCACAGGTAGAAAATAAAAACGCTGGTATCGTTTCCAACGCTGCTGGGTCAGTTATTGGAGGCGATATCCGTGACCACGAAATAATACAAGAAAATTGGCAAAAACATGAACAAAGCAGAATTTCAATCGACGAGCCGATGGAGACATAAATCTAGGAAGCATTGAGAAACCTAAAAACCTCAAGATCGGGACCAATTTAAGTGCCGAGCAAAAACGTGAGATGACCGAGCTGTTAACGGAGTATATAGATGTGTTCGCCTGGTCATATGGTGACATGCCAAGGCTAGACCAATCAATAGTAGTTCATAGGCTTCCCACAAGAGAAGATGTCAAACCTAAAAAACAAAAATTGAGAAGATTTAGGCTTGACATCTTACTAAAGATCAAGGAAGAAGTCAAGAAACTGCTAGAAGTAGGGTTTATCGAAGTGTCCGATTACCCAAAATGGGTAGCGAATATAGTCCCCGTTATGAAAAAGAATGAAAAAGTACTCGTATGCGTAGACTTCCGGGACTTAAACCAAGCTATGCCAAAGGACAACTTTCCCTTACCTCACATTGATGTTCTAGTAGACAACACTGCAGGAAACCATCTTTTCTCGTTTATGGACGGTTTCTCAGGATATAATCAAATAAAAATGGTTGAAGAAGATAAAACCAAAACGACTTTCATCACAACATGGGGAACTTTTTGTTACAAAGTCATGCCCTTCGGTTTGAAAAACACCGGGGCAACATATCAGAGAGCCATGGTCGCGATACTTCATGACATGATGCATCGAGAAGTCGAAGTATATGTCGACGACATGATAGCTAAGTTTAAAGAAGAAGAGAGCCATACGGATATCCTGAGAAAATTGTTTAAACGATTGAGAAAATTCCAGCTCAAGTTAAATCCGAAGAAGTGCACTTTTGGGGTCACAACGAGTAAATTGTTAGGGTTTGTCATAAGCCAGGAAGGCATTAAAATCGACCCTGACAAAGTAAAGTCTATATTAGAGCTACCTTATCTACATACTGTCAAAGAGGTAAGAAGTTTGCTGGGAAGATTAAATTACATAGCTCGTTTTATCTCACATCTCACAGATAAGTGCCGCCACTATTCCGTCTATTGAAAAAGAATGCACAGTAGAATGGGATGACGAATGCGAAGAAGCATTCAGGACGATCAAAGACTATCTCATAAAACCTCCGGTCTTGATAGTCCCGAAGCAAGGGAAGCCCTTATTCTTATACCTCACAATACTCCCTAAATTTATGGGATGCGTGTTGGGGCAAAAAGATGAAGAGGAAAGAGAGCGTTCCATATATTATTTGAGCAAGAAATTCACAGACGGGGAACAGAGGTATTCAGAAGTAGAGAGGACTTGCTGTGCTCTGATCTAGGTCATGCACCGATTGAGGCAGTATACCCTTTACTATCATATTGAGCTGTTAACAAGACATGATCCTCTGAAGTACTTGGCAGAGAAACCCGTTTTGATATGGAGAATCTCCAAATGGAAAATGCTCTTATCAGAGTTTGATATCACATACATAAATCAAAACTCGATGAAAAGGCAATCTTTAGCCGACCAATTAGTAGAACACCCTGTCGAGGGAGATTCCCAAGAACTACAAGCCCAATTCCCTGACAAAAATATATTAACAGTGGAAGGTACACCAGTAGAAGACCGTGGGATAAAGCAGAACCCTAAGTGGAAAATGTTCTTTGACGGAGCTACCAATGTATTTAGTTGTGGGATCAGGGCAGTGTTGATATCCCTAGACGGAACACAATTCCCTGCAGCAACAAGACTCACATTTCCATATACCAATAATATTGCGAAATATGAGGCATGCATCCTCAGCCTCAAAATGGCTTGCCACATGGAAATCCGCAAATTAGAAGTATACGGGGATTCATCACTTATCATATTACAGACAAGAGGGGAATACAAGACTAAAGACCCAAACTGGTACCATACCATCAACATTTGATAGAACTAATCAAAGAATTCAAGGCAATCACTTTCATATACGTCCCAAGAACTCAGAATCAGTTTGCAGATGCACTTGCCACACTAGCATCTATGATCCAGATAATAGGGGGAGCCGAAGTCCAATCGATGAAAATAGACATCAAAAATTGACCCGCCTACTGTTTAGCAATTGAAAAAGCATAAGATGACAAGCCCTGGTATCACGACATCAAAACTTTTCTCCAAGAAAGCAAATACCCTGAAATGGCTAGCAAGAATGACCAGAGAACACTCAGAAGGTTAGCAAGTCATTTCTTATCAAGTGGGTCTATACTTTACAAAAGATCGTCTGATACCACCTTGCTAAGATATGTGGATAAAAATGAAGCATGCGAACTGATGAAGGAAGTACATGAAAGGGTATGTGGACCTCATATAAACGACTACATGTTGGCTCGAAAAATCATGAGGTTAGGTTACTATTGGCTAACCATGGAATCAAATTGCATAAAATATGTCAAGCACTGTCATTTGTGTCAAGTGTACGCAAACCGGATAAATGCTCCGCCCAACGAATTGCACTCATTGTCAGCACCATGGCCTTTCTCCATGTGGGGGATAGACATAATCGGCCCAATCACTCCAACAGCATCCAATGGCCACAGGTTTATATTGGTAGCAATTGATTACTTCACCAAGTAGGTAGAAGCGTCATTATATACCAATGTCACAAAGGGGGTAATAGTCCGTTTCTTGAAAAGAGACATAATAGCTCGATATAGAGTTCCTGAGTCCATCATCACCAACAATGGTACCAATCTTAATAACAAGTCGATGACAGGTTTATGTCAACAATTCCACATAAACCATAGAAATTCAACTCCCTACCGACCTCAAATGAACGGGGCAGTAAAAGCAACTAACAAGAATATCAAAAAGATCATCGAAAAAATGACAACTACTTACAAAGATTGGCATGAGATGTTGCCGTTTGCTCTCATGGCTTATAGGACTTCAATAAGAACCTCTACTGGAGCTACCCCATATTCGTTGGTATATGGTACTAAGGCAGTGTTACCGGTCGAGGTCAAGATACCATCATTCAGAATTCTGTCAGAAACTCAGTTAACTGAATCAGACTGGGTGAAGAAGAGGCTTGATCAGCTGAATCTGATTGATGAGAAAAGACTCACTGCATTGTGTTATGGCCAATGTTACCAACAAAGATGGCCTGAGCATTTGGCAAGAAAATGAGGCATCGATACTTCAAAGAAGGAGATCTGGTGCTAAGGAAGGTTTTCCCAAATGCCTAAGACTCTAGAGGAAAATTTGCCCCAAATTATGAGGGTCCATATGTGGTAAAGAAGGTATTGTCAGGAGGAGCTCTGATATTAACTCAAATGGATGGTCCAGAATTGAGAGACCCTATCAATGCAGATGCTGTTAAGATGTACTATCCTTAGGTAAGGGAATTGAAATTTTGCCAATGTTTATGAAACCCAATATTCCATACAAGTTTCGTTGAGTCTAGTTTTCATTTCTTACAAGCAAAGTTAATGTCTCTGGATGGTCGATAATTCCAACTAATTCTCATTATAATAAACATTCCTAAACACATTACCCACCACTTCACCAATGAATGATAAACATTGAAATGATAATAAATCTCAATAAATTTTGTGATATGATTCTATCTACTTTTGAGCATTAAAACCTGGTGCATTAGTAGGATAACACTACCGTCAAAAGAGCCATGCACACAAGAAAGGAAGCGCATCCAGATCTTCAGCCCTGTGTTAAAGCAAGAGTAAGCAAAGCAGGAGCAAACCAGCACGAAGGTTCGGTTGTTTGGTTGCTATCCACGATAAATTGGCAAATATATAAACAACTATCATCCACATATCATGAAAACATCAAATCATTTAACCCAGTCAATAGAAGCATGTTCAAAAGCATAAGATTAGTCAGCCCACATTGGGGCACTTCCCTAAATATCCTCTCATAGGGTCAGCACATTAGGGTACCTTCCGAGACATGTATTCCTACCATGGGTTAGTCAGCCCACATCGGGGCACTTCCCTAAACATTCTCTCTTAGGGTTAGCCCATAAGGGCACTTTTTGAGACGTTTCTCCCTGTAGGTTAGTTAGCCCATAATGGGGCACTCTCTTAAATATCTCGTCTCAAGGTCAGCCTGTAGGGGCACCTTTCGAGACATTTCTTCCATAGGGTCGTGAGTCTAAGAAGACACTTCCCGCTATAAATTAGTCAGCCCATAATGGGGCACTTTCCCAAACATCCCTTCAAAACGTCAGCCCATAGGGGCACCTTTTTGAGGCATGTCCTCTCGCTATAGGTCGGTTAGCTCGCGAAGGAGCACCTTCCTAGACACCTTTTCCTAAAGTTAGCTCACTAGAGCACTTTCAAATCCATCGATTAGTTAGCTCAGAAGAGCACTTTTCGAATCCATCGATTAGTTAATGTAAACACCCAATTTTTGCCCTAAAAATGAATAATAATCACTAATAATCAATTCTCAATTTTTTCCATTTTTTTCCAATTTTTCTTTAATTTAGCAAAAATAATAAAAATATTCAAAAAAATAAAAATAAATAGGAAAACACATCAATTTTGAAAAATGATTTCAGAAATGGCAATATTAAATAATAAACAATTTTTACAAATTTTTGAAATTTCAAAAAATACAAAAAAAAATAAAAAAATCGCATTGCATATATGCAATTTGCGAAATTAGAAAAATCAGGAAAGTGGGCTAGCCCAGCTGGTCCGGACCATGGGCTAAGGCGCGCGCAGGGGGGCTCGGTCGCGGGTTCGAATCCCGGGGGAGGCAGTTTCCGTGTTTTGCATTTTTCTTACTTATCTAGGACACGTGGCAGCATCCGATTGGATGGAGGGAGCGCACACGTCGGGTGCGTGATCGTCTTCTACCTCGGGTCCGAGATCGCCGGCGAAAGAGAAAATTCGAATTTCGGCCGTTTCGATTCGATTTTTTGCACAAATCCAACAGATCTTCAACAGAAATAAGATAAACACTATCTAATTGGAATCAAATCGCAACAAATCAAAGGATTTACACAAATCGGAGTTGGTTTTTTTTAACCGAAAATCCGATTAGCTTCGATCGGAGGAAATCCGAGCTTATCCAGCTCGGTTTCAAGTGCCTATAAATAGGAATCGAAGGGAGGAAGCCAACACACGAACCAGAATTGAGAGAAAGTGAGAAAAGAGTGCAAATCCGAGGAGACCCAAAATTGCGATTGCCGACCGGAGTTGAACCACCACCAGGAGACGATCTAGGAGCAAACCACCACCACCATTGGATTCAGCACCCTCGAGAAGCTAGGATTCGACACCTCATCTATGACAAAAGACCGCCGGAACACCGTGAACGAGCCCTCTCTGCCGCCGTGTCCGACTGATCCAACCCAACCCGATTCGACCCGACCCGCGCTCCGACCCGGATCCAGGTAAGTCGAATTTTCCGGATTTTTTTTTATTTTTTCGAATTTTGTGTATTTATTTATTTGTATTTATTTGATTATTTATTTGTTGGTTATTTATTTAGTTATTTATTTGTTTATGTTTTATTTCCATAAGTAGGAAAATGTAGAAATTAGATTTTTAGGATTTATTAATGTAGTAAAAATAAAAAATATAAAAAATATAAAAAATAATAATAATAATTCAAAAAAAAAATGTAGATAAATAATAAAAATATTAGAAGAAGTAATAATAAAATTTTAGATTTCAAAATGGGATAAATAATAGTTTAGGATAAAATTTTTAACAAAAATTCAAAGATTATAAAAAATCAACAAAAATCATAAAAATAATAAAAAACTATGAAAATCATGAAAACTTAGAAAAATTATAAAAAATAGTAGAAGAATCATAAAAATCATAAAAATAATAAAAAAGTCATAAAATCACAAAAATTTATAAAAAATCATTAAAAAATTCAAAAGAATCATAAAAATAAGTTTTAACACTTAGAAAAAAACTATTTTTCTCAAATAAATCCAAAATTGATGTTTTCCCTAAAAACCATTTTAAAAAATCAAATTAAAGCTTAGGCTTAGATTTTTTTTTAGAAAAAAATCCCAAAAATGGTAAAAACATAAATCGAAAGAGATTTTCAAATTAAAATTCACAAACACATTTAAGGTTTTCAGAAAAGCGAACTACGGCTTGTTTGATCCTGGATAGCAGGTACGTAGGCACCCATTCGGGTCAACCCATAAAATGAAATAAAAAATCATTTTCTTGAAATAATTCAAAAACATAATAAAAGTAACAGAAACACAATAAAACACATTTCTAAATAGGATCAATTTTAGGAGATTAGGTGGTAACCGTAAGGATTTTAATAGGTTAGCCTCCGAACTTAGAAACTCTGGTTTTCCCTTTTCCTCTTTTCAAAAAAGAGAAGAGGAAATAACGATGACTAGTGGTCCAAATTAAGACTAATCCGCTCCTTTAATCTTAATTCAATATTTCCCAACAACAGTTGGGTAGCGACTCCAAAAATCAAACGAAATTCCTAACTCAAGTCGATGATCTACATTAGATGAGCATAGGGTCTAGTCTAGATCGGATTAGGAATGGGGATGCAAAAAATTAGACTCGACAGTTAGCTCAGATGAGCACTTTTCGAATCCATCGATAAGTTAGCTCAGATGAGCACTTTTCGAATCTATCGATCGGTTAGCTCAGAGGAGCACTTTTCGAATCTATTGATCAGTTAGCTCAAAGGAGCACTTTTCGAATCTATCAATTAGTCAGCTCATAGGAGCACTTTTTCAAATTACTGATAACCGATTAGTCAGCTCATAAAAGCACTCTTCGAAAGTATTTTTCCAAACAGTCGCTAGTCTAGTCAAGACGCTTCTGTTGATAGGTGGCCAGCTCATAAGAGCGCTTCTTAAGACAATCTTCTCTTCAAGGTTGCTAGTGCGATAAGACGCTTCCTATCATCAGATATTCCACTTACAATAACACACTCCTAAATAATTCTTGAGATTGTTCCTATCGCCAATTAGTCAGCCCATAGAGCACTTTTTGGAATGATACATTATCTAGATTGTTAGGACCATTTCCTAAGCAGTACTAACCATCACGAAACACTCGTGGGATTATTAGTTCATGGAGCATTTTCCCACTAGAGACCAAATTCCAGATAACCAGCCAAACCAATGCGTTATCCATTCAGTCAAGAGGCCAAAAATGACGTCTTTCTTGTCTTTGTAGTTAAGTTTTTCAAACTTTACTACAAAGAGGGGCAGTTGTAAACACCCCATTTTTGCCCTAATGATCAATAATAATCAACAATAATTAATTTCCAATTTTTTTTTATTTTTTCCATTTTTTTATAATTTAGCAAAAATAGGAAAAATACATCAATTTTGGAAAATAATTGCAAAATGGCAATAAAAAGGGTTAAATAATTTTCACAAATTTTTGAAATTTCAAAAAATACAAAAAAATAAAAAAATCGCATTGCATATATGAAAATTGCGAAAATAATAAAATCGCGAAAGTGGGCTAGCCCAGCTAGTCCGAACCTTGGTCTGGTGTACGCGTGGGAGGGCTCGGTCAGGGGTTCGAAAAGCGGGGGGAGTAAAATCCGTGTTTTGCAAATTTTTTCTCTGCTTGGGACACGTGTCAGCAGCCGATTGGCTGGAGCGAACGCACGCGCCTAGCGCGTGATCGTCTTCAACCTCTGTCCAAGATCACCGGCAAGGAGAAAAATCTGAATTTCGGCCGTTTTGATTTATTTTTTGCACAAATCCAACAAATCTTCAATAGAAATAGGATAAACATCATCCAATTGGAATCAAATCGCAACAAATCAATGGATTTGCACAAATCGAAGATGGGTTTTTAACCGCAAATCCGATTTGCTTCAATCGGTGGAAATCTGAGCTTATCCAGCTCGATTTCTTATGCCTATAAATAGAGGATGAAGTGGAGAGGCAGAAGCACAGATAAAAAGTGAGAAAAAGAGAGAAAGGAGAGAGAATCTAAGCCTTGCCGAAGTTCTTCACCCGCGACCACCGATTAAGCCTCGAGCAGCCACCAGGAGGCGTTTCTGAAGCAAATCACTACCACAGTTGAGTTCCTCACCCCCGAAAACCTAGGAATCGACACCTTAACCGCTTCGAAAGGCCGCCAGAACACCGTCAACGAACATCTTTAGCCGCCATGTCCGATCGACCCGACCCGACCCGCTTCGACCCGATCCGACTGGACCAACCTGACCCGCGCACCGATCCGGATCCAGGTAAGTCGGATTTTTTGATTTTTTGTATTTATTTATTTTATTTATTTATTTATTTATTTCAAATTTATTATTTACAATTCAATAAATAGAAAAAAAATGCTAGGAATTAGATTATTTTTTTTAGGATTTAATTTAGGAGGAAAAATAAAAATAATAATTATAATAATAAATAATAAAAATGTAAAAATTTATAAAGAAAGTGATAAAAATATTAGAAAGGAATAATACTAAAAATTTAGATTTTAGAATAAGATAAATAAATAATGTAGGAGAAAATTCTTCAATAAAAATTATGAAAAAATAATAAAAATTAATAAAATAATAAAAATTATAAAAAGTAATAAAAATTATAAAAATCAATGAAAATCAATAAAAGTTTATAATAGTAGAAATGAGTTGAAAAATAGAAAAATGAAATTTTTATCACTTAGAAAAATCATTTTCTTAAATAAATCCAAAATTGGTTTTTCCTTAAAATACCATTTTCAAAAATCAAATTATCAAGCTTAGGCTTAGATTTTTTTAGAAAAATACTACGATGGTAAAAATATAAATCAAAAGAAATTTCATAATTAAAATTCACCAACATACTAAAGTTTTTCAAGAAAAGCGAACTACGGCTTATTTGATCCTGAATAGCGGGTACGTAGGCATCCACTCAGGGCAACCCTAAAAAGAACAAAGAAATCATTTTTTTCTTTCAGAATAATTCACTCAAAAACACAATAAGGGACGACAAAAATAAAATAAAAGACATTTCTGGATAGAGTAGATTTTAGGAGATTATGGTGGTAACCTGATGGTTTTAATAGGTTAGCCTCCGAACTTAGAAATTCTGGTTTTCCCCTTTCCTCTTTTCACAAAAAAGAAACGAGAAGAGGAAATCACGACAACTAGTGGTCCAAATTAGGACAGTTGGTGGCGACTCCAAAACAAAACAAAATTCCTAACTCAAGTCGAGGATCTACATTAGATGAGCATAAGATCTAGTATGGATCGGATTAGGAATGGAAAATCAAAAATTAGACTCAACAAGACTTATAAGTAATGATATGTTGCAATTAGATTATAGAATAGATAAAAATGTTTTGGGGTCTACTTCGCTTTGTATGCTTTTGGTGATTTTTTGTGCTTAAAAATGAAAATATGATGTTTTGAACTCTAGAAAGCTATAGGAATAAGTGAGCTTTGGTTTGAAGTGATGTGAACCAAAATTGGATAAGATATAAGCTAATAAAGTTAAAATTCATAACCTTATTTAGTCTGGTAGTCTAAGGATTCCAAAACAAATAAAATAAGGCTTTTATGTTAAAATGGGTAGTGGAAGTGATAAGGAATCAAACGACTTTAGTTTAACTTGATTTGGACTTAAATTAAGTAAATTATAACCCTTTAAAATTAAGGTTTTTAATTATGATAAATTGGAAATAAGTTAGTGATTGGTTTAATTAAATTGGGTCAAAGCCAGTCTAACTCCAAGTCAGCCCAACCAAATAGGCCTAAGAACCACCCTCTTACCTTCCTCTTAGGTGGCTTGTATAATTAAACATAATTTAATTAATTGAACTTAATTAAGTTTACAATCTTAATTGGATCAAAATAAGAATTGACATAATAATGTAAATCCAAATAACTCACGAGCCCAAAATCCAAAATTCAAAATATAATTGGGTCTATTCTCTTCTAGGGCCCATATTCTAAAAAGGTCTTATCATAATATGTGACTCAAACTAAGTCTCAAACTATTTCAAGGTTCAAATCGAATTAAAAACCTAAAATGAACTAGACATAAAACCCAAATAAGCCCAAAACCCAAAACCTATTTGAACCCATTAATGTTTAAGGCTTATACCTTAAATACGCCTTAAAATAGAGAGAAAGTATATCAGAAGTCGTCTAAGGGTTATGGGTCCCATTGGGTAATATAATATAGTTGGATTACGATTTGTAAGGCCGTATAACAGTAAGAGCACTTAGACGATGCTATTTAGGAACTTAGTTTTTGACAATGTGGAGTTTAGCTACTCTTGTCAACCCTTGATATTTGTTGCAATGGAATTAAGCCCCGTGTCTCTCATTGTGATGTCTAATGTCATGAGTACTCCTGTGTTGAATGTTTAAATAAGATAATTACATGATCTAAATAAATGTTGGATGGATTAGTATGTAGCCTTGTGTGACATACATGCGTATGTTTGCGTTACTATGTATTGGATCCTTGTAGTTCACTCTTTTTTTTCTTTTTCAAATGAGGACTTTACTGATCCGTTATATGGTTCAATGGGATATGACTCCAAGGAGGAGTACTTAGATGAGACCGTGGACCTAGATTACATCGCCTATGATTTCGATTGATCTCGTTTTTCTTTCGTTGGACTTAGACTTTATGTTTCCAGTTTGTTCTTAGACCTTATTGGGATTCGAATGTGGCTTTATGGCCTGTTCTGGTTTGTTTATATTTTGTGGGCTCTATAGGCCCTAGAACTTAGACCTATCACTTTCTATTTTATTATGCATTGTCATAATAAATAAATCATCAAATATTTTTTAAAATCGAACTATTTATCATTTAAAAAAAAACAACTAATTAACGATTTCAAGGTTCGAAAATTAGTTTAAAAATCCATCTACTAATTGTAACCGTATGTATTCTAATTAAATAGAGTATATGATGAATTATCGATGCCATAATTAATTAGTGGTGTGACATCTTTCTTTGAGCATAAACATATGAGAAAAATTGTTTAGTTTCATGAGCAAGTGGGAAATGGATGTTCTCTATTTTTATCATTTTAGTTTACATCAATTTATATATTAATAACTAAAATTGCTTTCACATAATCTTAATTATTAATTACATATAATAGCATCTAAAAGATGAAATTAATGAAAATTTCAAGAATATAAATAAATCCAAATCTGGCATGAATAATGTCAGCTCTAAGATAACCGACGCAGATGGCCAAGTGCTAATAATGCGAATGTTGGAGTGAAATTTTTCACCTATTGACTTATCTGGATTTTGATGAGATCTTTTCTCCAGTAGTAATGGTTCATGGATTTAAAATTGCGATTGCATGTAAATTAGGCATTTATTAGGTAAGTAGAAGCAGACACCATATAATTATTATTATTATAATAATAATAAGACGAAGAAGAAGAAGAAGTAGTCTGGCATGATATATTTTAAGAGCAAAGGATAACAAGATATTAAATATAAATAAATGGTTAGATATGTGAGTCTATAAGTAAAAAGTCATAGGTTACATTTATTTTATGTTGTCTTTAATTAATGATATTCCCTTAGTTTTCTTTTTAACAATAATTAATAACATTAAATTTCATTTATTATAAAATTATAGTTAAGTGAATAAATTCTCTTAAATTGTTATTTATTTATAAGTAGTATACCAAAAATAATAATTATGCCACTAATGTTACAAATATTCCATTCTTATTTGTATAAAGTATACGTAAATAATAGTAATTATATTATTTGGTATACTTTCTTATAGTTAATATAATAAAAATTAATATGGATTATTGAAAGATTGATTACCTAATTGAATTTGATAATTTTTATAGTATTGCTAATGATATAATCTTGTAGATATATATATATATATATATATATATAAAATATTAACAAAGAATATTTACATTTATATCATTTTGCTTTTTTCACTCTACTTGTAATTTTCTAATTAAATATGTTTCATGTTATATACTATGATGAAAAAATAAAATGTTTATTCTTTTAACCTCTTACTAAGTGCTAGTATCCTTAATTATTTCTTATAAAACAAAAATTCATTTCTATTAAGTATAAAAAAATGTCATGAGGACACTCATTTACAAAACCTTTTAATATATATATATAATGTATGTATAAGATGCACATGAGTAATTTTAACACTAACTTAGAAGTTTTGTGCCTAGCCTCCACAGTTGCATGATTCTACTTCCATCCTTAATTAAAATGTCACCTTGTTTTTATTGGCAAGTATTCATGTAAGCAAATCATAAATACATCATCTAAACTATTGATTATATATGAATAGACTTTTTAAAATTTTAAAATATGAATTCTTTTCTTAATTTTTGAGAATATGTAAATAATCTTAAAATTGTCACTAAAGTTTTAAATTATCGTTATCTGTAGCCCTTTTAGCAATGGATTTAAGGTAAATAACAACATTTTGTGGGTTATTTATGTATCTTAAAAAGTCTTATGAGAGGAAATCACAATTTAAAAATATTAAAACTCTATTAGCACCTAAGACCTAACCAATAGTTTAGAAATATATTTCCAATTCTCCATTCCTATTATGAGTGAGTTTTTCACAATCCTTCCATGCAATACATTGCCAGTAAAAGTAAAGCTACTTTCTCATTTGATACATCGTCGGTATCATTCTCATTTGATTCATTGTCGGTATCTTTGTCAATCAAGTATTCATCGAACAGCTTGCGTCACCCCAGGATAACCCAAACCTTACATTGGTGGTTCCGGCGACAAGCCGAGCAAGTTCACGGAATATATAACATACCGTCAGTAATTATATCATAATTTCTGCTAGAACATAATTTCTAGATAGTTATATTATAGGTATATATATACAGACACATTGTTGAGTCCATATTAGATAGACATATTAATTAAGAATCCTTATAGTCAAGCTTAATTAAGTAGGCTCATCTAACTTGCAACTAATCCTATAATAAAATTTTTATATTAGTCTACTATAATACCCATGTGTTTAAGGAGGGTAGATTGTAACATGTATATAAATAAAATCTTATATGGATTGAGGGAAACATTGAATAGTAATATATAAAACCAAATAATAAATAGTATGTCAATACTAATTAAAATCCTTTTGGTCAAATAGTTTTAAAGGCCTACTAGTTTTTATTGGCATGATTATTGGCTACTTTTGACCTGAGCATTACATCTACATTCCATTCCACTACCCTCAAGCTAGAATATAGGTATTAATGGTGTCTAACTCGCTTTAGATACAATTGAAATCAATTTTTTTTTGCACTTTCTCACAAATGAAATGATAGTCAATATCTTTGTGGAAGAGAGAGAGAGAGAGAGATGATAGCCAATTTCAATATGCTTGGCCCATTCATGAAATACTGGATTAAGCTAAATTATCGCAACACAACTTTGCTAGTATCGGTGCCTTTAGACCAAGTTCAATTGATGAAATCACATTATTTCATACACTAATTGTATCGTAACTCTATATTCACATTTTGCACTCTAACAAGACATAATATTTTGCATCTTACTCTTCCATGAGACTAAGTTTCCTCTAACATGCAATAACTTATAGTGTATCATCTATCTGTCTTAGAACCAACCTAATCTACATATAATAAGCACTTGATGTGACCATGTCCATAATTCATATAATATATCACATCTAGGAACTCCCTTTAGATAACACAAAATTTACTCTAAAGCTACCCAATGATGTACATGAATTGACTTACAACAATCGAAGTATGCAATACTAGAACAAGTTGCTATAAGATGGTTCAACTTCCTAGTTGATCTTTCACATTTGTCAAGATCTTTCAATAAGTCATTATCTTTTGAATTTGCAAATTAGAAAACATTGGTGCATGGCTTAGCTTCTAATATTCCCGTTTCGATTAATAATTCAAGTACATAATGCTCTAAAACATGAAGATACCTTCCTTGCTTCTTGTCACTCCAACTTGTAGGAAATATTTCAACATTGTCAAATCTTTTGTATTAAACTAGGTATGGAGAGATGGAATCCAAAAGAACATTGGATTCATATTGTTTATGAAATATCGGTTGATCATACATGCTCTTTTTTATTTTAGTCTTTTCAAATGCTTAATCATTTTTCCAAAGTAAGCATAAAGACTCTATTTCAACCCATATAATGATTGCAAAGATGAAAACCTAGGAGGTTACTCCATGTAATTCTCTTCATAATGATTGTTATGTTAAAGGCATTTATGATATCTAACTAAGGGAGAGATGGATGATGAGTAGCCACTAAAGATATGAATAAGAGAACAATTGTCAATTTAGTTACATGAGAAAAAGTATTAGCATAATCCTTTGCATACTTTTAAGCAAAACTTTTATCTATAAAATGTGACTTAAGCCATGTTAAAGATCCGTCAAGGTTGACTTTGACCTTTTTACATGTAGATAAATTCACTAAGTCTCAAGTACCATTAGCATTCAAGGCATTGATCTCATCTATCACAACAATAAACCAGCTAGGATGAGATAAGGTATTTTCAAAATGGTCACTTGAGTCAAGGGATGCAAAAAAGGAACAAGATGAAATGACAAATGATCATAAGAGACAAAAAAGATGAATTGGATAAGTTCATTGACCTTTACCTTTATGAAGAGTAATTGGAAGATCAAGATGACTTGATTGGATCCAATTAAAAAAGACAAGTTAACAAGCAATAAAATTGCTAAGATGGGTTAACAAATAATAAAATGGCTAAGTTTTAGACCTAAAAGAGATGATAAAGTTATTTCATGACATACTATAGAGGGCTATTTCAGTAATTGGATTTTCGGTTAATTTAATGTCATAGGTTGATATGTTGGGTCGGTGATGGGCTCTAAGAAACTAGGCCCAATTGGCAATATCTTAAGAAGATCAGACTTGGTTGGTTTAAAATAAAGATAGCTTAACTAGTTTTTCCACTCTTGGCTATTGTGTGCTTGAAAGATAGATTTGGAAAAAAATCTTTTCAGTCTTGTTTAGTAAATAAGCTCTTGACTTATGTCTTAATAAAGATTGGTTCTTCTTTCATAAGCTAGAAAACCCAAGCCCCTCATACATATGCATATTTGTATGGTTTGAGTTTTTTTGTCAGCTTTATCTACATTACTTTGTTCCTCTTTAATATGAATGTTTTATTTTTGGGACTTTATAGTCTATAACACTTTCGTAATTTGAATACTATAAGAAAAGTTCACACATCAACCACAATGATTAATATTTAGCTAACTATAAGATTGTATATGTAATTACATATACATAAAGAAAAATGGCTCGTGGTAGCATTGTTATAAAAATTATTTATTTTAATTATGGACAACATAGATATAAGTTATATTAGTGATTAGTGAAACCTTCTTTTAGTTAAGGACAGTTATATCACTACCACCACCATGTAGTGGTGAAGGTGGTAGTAAAGTGATGATGGTTGAATAAAAATTCTTCTTTCTCCAAGCAAGGCTAAATAATAGTTATATTAGATTCATGTTATCATGTACAATGTGCTATGGATCATATGTTAATTTTGGTCCGGTTCTGTAAAAACCAAACAAGGCCCAACTCCTAATGTTTTACTGTGTCGCGTTGTACTACTTTTTAGTCATGTGCCGTGTTCTTCTTCTTCAAGTGCTTGCTTTCCGAAACGGATGCTCACAAAAAACGATCAAGATAAACACCAACCAAACAAGTTGGATGTTGATGTAACAAATCTACAATTTCTTGAGCTCAAGCGAAACAAACTTTGAAGAGCATATATTGACATTAATATGATAAAGATATTCGTTCTTCAAGTAAATGATTTGAAAATATGAATAAAATAAAGGAAGAGCCAACTTAGCAGAATGTCATCTCAGGAGACATTTGGATGTTTTAGTCTATGAAATGGGTCCCAAATTATTGAAATGCGCCATTAGAAGCACCGGTGAAGAAAGAATTTCAATTACTACTTAGGCAGTGAATCTTGGTGGAGTTTATCATGCTTTAAATGTTATATTTGATATCTAATGTTTACTTATTTTTATAACCATATGAAGTTTCAAAGTATTAATTTGCAATATAAATTTTACTTATTTTTATTATTAGTTATTTGAATTTTATCTATTTTCACAATTAATTATATAAATTTTGTTTATTTCTATAATTAAATACCTTATTTAGGTATTATAAATAATATCGAAAAGTTTATAAGTAATAAATTGATATTTTAAATTTTAAATAATTAATTATAAAAATAAATAAAATTTGGGATACTAAATGTAACATTTATTTTAAAAGGGATTATATCTATAGCTATAATGGAAACATGGGATTTTCCTTGATTGATGCAGCAAAAGAAGTGGTTGATGTGATTCCTGGACATGAAGCACAAGCATCTTGCAACCATGGATTAAAGTTGTTGGTGCCAAAATGAAAATGCACCTCAGGTGATGAATAATAGCTCAAACCTGTCCGATAGTCTCAAATCTAATGCCCATGATCCAAAGTGGGAGTACTATGTCACCAAGAATTGAAAAGCAAGATGATTGAGACCTAACAAGGTAAATTTCATGTTATATAACCGTGTTTTTTCTTATTTTATGTATCTATATTTTAATTTTAGATGTTTTTCATATCTATAATTTATTACAGAACACCCATCAACTTCTTGGTCCATAATGATTAATTTAATAAAATGTTATTCTTAAATATATCTAATTAAATATTATAATAATAAGAAAAAAAAAACCTAGTGTTTTGGTTGCCCACTACTTGGTGAAGCTCAAGGAGACAACTATGTCATCCTCCACAATTGCTAGAACAGCCATCAATTTCATATGTTATTATACTGCAAAAAAATTGCAATATCTAACTCTAAACACAAAAAATTATGTAAAGAAAGAAAGAAAGAAATAAATCCCAAAAAAGAAAAGGAAATCAGCCACAAAATTTAATGTATCTATTTCAAATTTATATGTTATACACATAAAATATGACTATATAAAGGAAAAAAGAAAGAAAAGGCACAAGAAATACAAATGTACATATACATTATTTTCTGATTAAAAATAATTAGGAGAAACTGCAACATGCCTTTAAATTACTGTAAACAAGATGTCTTTCTTCCAGATATAAACTGACAAAACAAATAAATGGTGCTTACCTCAACTTGTTCGACCTACCTTTTTCTCTTAATTTCAAACTCCACATTTTTCATGTGAATATATTCATGATGGAGAATGTCCAAGCAATGGTGATGGTTTTTGAAGAACCAGCTTCTCCCTTGAAAATGGAGAACTGAAATAATATGCTTTGAGGTAAGAAATTTAAAAAACCAGGTGGTGTGACATATGGATAATAAGAAATGAAAGTAGATGCGTTGCTGTAGGTTTATCATTATAAAGCTCGTCTACAACATGGACTGTTTTTCATTTGACAAAGTAAAATGATATCGGAAGAGCTGAAGAAATTGGCTGCTGTGGTTTGATGGGGTGACTGCTTCAATGGTGGTGGCTAACTGCCTCCTCGCTTTGGGGTGGCCGGCCAAGCATTTGGAGCTTTTTCTCTTTAAACAAAGACACGTACGGGTGTGAATTTTAATGTGGCTGAAAAGAGCATATTTTTGTTTGATTTTTTTTTATTTTCTATAATTTTTTATTATAATATTTAATTAAATATATTTATCAAAATTATTTTATCAAATTAACCATTATAAATCAATAAAAAATGGACATGCGTCATATGACTATAAGTGCAAATAGTGATTAAACACAGGTAACAAAAAGTGAAAATATATAAATGCAAAGTAACAAAAAGTGAAAATACATATATGTAAAATGAAAATATATAAGTGATTATTGTAATCAAAGTAATTTTACAATAATAAAGCCATTAACCAAAAAAAAAAAAACTATCGACGATTCCCTTGAAGTTGTCAACAATCTTCATTGAAACTATTGACAGTTTCATGAAAGTTGTAGATACTTTTTTTTTTTTTAACAATAAATTACTTCCAATTAAATAATAAGGGCCATTTGCAATTAAAAAAATAATTATACTATACAATTTTCTCAGCCAAAATTTAAAAAAAAAATCATTTTTTTTAAATATTACACGAATAGAATATTGAAGGAGCATGTACTACAAGAGTTTTTAGTATAATTTTTTTATATTAAAGACATATGTAGTGCATGAACCTTCAATATAACATTTTTTTTTTTGTACTAAAGGCTTATACATTGCATTTGTCTTCCATTGCAACATCCATTACTACAATACTTGTTGCAAAGTAGGCCTCCATACACGAAGTCATATATCCCTACTCTAATCTTAAGTGCAATAGCACATCCGAAACACTAAGTCCAACCAACAAACACACATAATGGTAATAACAAGAGAAAAATATAAGCGATTATATCAACCTCAAGTCAATAATATAAGGAAAAGTAAAACAAACTTTTCATTAAAATGTAAAACATTTTGAATATCTATGAAAATATTCAAGATAAATCATAAATAACTCTATCCTATCCTAGTCTTACTCCTAATAAATGATCAAGTGATTCTAGATATGACATATTTATGCTCAGTTCATCTCACATCAGAGATGAGAGAAGTCTGTGACTCTTATGTTGTAGGCAATTACGATGGCTCATCAAAGTCACATGAAGGAATTGGACTCCATTGTATTGAAGGTTGTGAGCTATCACCAATATCTGGTCAATAGTGGTGTAACCTTTCCCGAGTGGGTGGGGTAGGAATCGAACCACTAGTAAAGTACCTATGGGGGGGTAATGAACAAGCTGATACTAGAAGCTAAGTTATTTATGGTGTCATCAACCATGATGTCTGGAGAAGTGTGGTCATGATAGATCTATTCATCCCACCATTATCCACTTCTAACTCTTGCTCTATTACTCTATAATGCGATGGTGTCGTAGGTGCAAGATCTAATGGAGGTGCATACTCCAGGTCTATAGCAACCTCTCCTTATGGTGGCTATTTGTGTTGAGTGGTAGGAAAAAGTACGACTCTGCTAGGATCCCTAACTGATTGGACACCAGCATCGGCTATGGAAACTATCAAAAGCAGATTAGATGCTATACATATATGGTGGAAGGTGTCAGCCTACAAGAAGTAGAAGAAAACGTATTAGCGCAACTAAGTCATATAGTTTAGTCAATGTAATATTGTAAGTATATTTCTTACTAAGTGTCAAATTATTACTCCGGTACGCCCCACATAGTGGCAGCTGATATGTTTATACCATTGGATGTAGTCTGGATGCACACCATCATCATATTCTAATAAAATTCTATAAAAGTAACGATCCTCCCCATATGCAATGTAAGATGCATGCTTATCCAATCAATGTCGGTTCGACCCTGTAAATCAATATGGTGCAATTAGGGGTTTGTGTCAACATCGACAAGCACTCTTTGGAACATACTAAACTAGCGGCATATGCAATTTGGTTAATGTCACTCTATAATATGAAAGCATATCAACAATACCTAAGTTGTCTAAACGCTTCTACTTGCGCAGTAGAATGAGTGGAGTATGCCAATGATATCCTTGGGATAAGATTGCTAAACAACCTAACATTAAACACATAAAGGTTAATGAAGATTTATAATGTCTAGTAGATATAAAAATATAAAAGGAAAACATACATTGTGGGTTTTAGTGGTTAAATGCATCCCTATATACTTGAACAATATGTGTGGAGTGCTGCGTAGTGTTTCGAGTTATCCTCCATCGAGATGTTAAAGGCCTCCCTTCCTTTATTGAAATCCTATAATGGCTCAAGGGAGTTATATGTGGAAATCTATCTTAAGTCCACACCTACAAAAGAATCACTACTCCATCTATCTCTTATGCAGCAGAGACGGATGCAAGGCATAACTAATAATACAACTAGGCCAAACAAGCAAAGCTTGATCTATATTGCCCTACAAGGGTGAAATTCTCCAAAAGTAGAAGGAACATACAATGGACTAAGCTACTCAATTTTTTTGCAAAATGCAAAGCCTCCTAGCAACTGCAAAATGTAAGCATGCATATGATACCTAACTATCTCGTTAAATGTGTAAGAATTCAAAATCTGGAATTTGGGCCACAAATAGGATAACTTAATCTGTATACCCCTTATACACTTTGCCTCTAACCTCTCGCCAAAGAACCGCTTACACTCAAATGCCCAATCAAGGCTAGTACTACCTGTAATAGCCTATCGATCAACTAGTAACCTAAACTGGGCCTCAATGTCTTGTAAAGTCACAATGGCTTTATCATAGGCCATATAGAAGGTATATGTCTCGAGCCTCCAACTCTCCACTAGTGCTATAAGGAGATGTTAATCCAACCGAATGAAGGGAAGGTATGCTAACCTTATAAACCTAACTTGCTTTAGATAAAATAATATACGAAGATCTAGTGGAATATCATCCTTGTCATGATGTAACTGTAACTCATGATGCCTAACTATCAACTAAGATGCTTCCCATAAACATAAATGTACAAATTGTAATAATTGATATATTTAGCTGGAAAGTATAAATAGGACTTATAAAATACAATACCTACCCCTACCAAACAGACTTCAATCAAGGTTTGGCCTACAATCTCAACAATGATGGATCAAAAGGTTCTGGATCTATTTATCTTACGACATGAAAGAGAATTTCTCTTAGCAAAGAGAAGATTATTGTGTCCACTAAATTACAAATAATGTTTAATAAATGAAGCAAGTAACTTTTTTTTTTTGTTACAAACCCTATACCAATATTATTTGTCTCTAAACACTTCCTTCTATTATGCCCTTCCCTTCTATATCTATTGCACTTAGTTCTGGACAAGGGATCTCTAAGGTCCATATCCATGTGGTATCGTTTCAATGTAGGCTTTCCTATTCAATGTTGAAGTTTGTCAATGTTAAAGCAAAGGAATGGAAATTCTACCTCCTACCAATAGCGCTCATCTTTAATAGGATAGAAGTGACTCTAGTTATATTGTAATTGATGTGTCCACTTGTACTACTAGCTAATGACTAACGAGCTATTAAGCCTCAAATATGTTGCTGTAACACAAGCATGTGAACATAGAATCTTATATATTTGCCACTTGTTACCTGTGCAAGTGTAATTCTTAAGGTTTACAATTTGTATCCTTCTTCCTCCTTTAACCCCATTTGCCATGCACTAGGATCCTGTTAGGATCTCCAATATTTGGTTTGGTTTCCTGAACCTAATGACCTTGTGCGTGCTAGCCTTGCATCTCCTTTTTTCTATTTTCTTGTTGGTATACTTTTGTGAAAACCTAGTCTACTGCTATTTATTTGTGCGTATCCCCATCCATTTTATCCTAATGTTTGATGCAATTGTAGAAAAGTTTTTTTACCAACACAGTCGCTAGTAAGCGTCTTGCCTTTTTTAGAATAAAATTGTAACATTCAACAATGTTCAAAGTCATATACCCAAAACAATACCCTTCATCATATGTATGTATCTACTGTTCAGTAGGATGCCATTAAACCATGTAGGGGTGTTAGCCTTTATTCACCAAAATAGGTTAATGTAATGCCGAAACTTGTGAGGTTGTGTCTTCATCCCAGCAACCATCACCCATTTTTCTGCATTGTAAATTCTTATGTGCAATATTAAAGTTGCTTGCAATGTGGCATATACAAAATCACTGCATTGTTGAGGGGGGTCTCCATCCATTGTCCCATTGCTTAATTGCAATGCTGATACCAATATGTCTATTAAAAATGAGACAAATGATTTCTTCACAGTTACCTACAACATGTTCCTTCAATTTTTTAAGAAGTCATCCCCATGTTTTCGTCGATTCCTCATCTACCAAGGCAAATGCAAAGGGGATAATACAGTTTTTTCAATCCATACTATATGCAATCAACAACTTATGGGTGTACTTCTCATATAAGAAAGTGTCATTGATACTAAGCACATGCTTGTAATATTTGAATGCCTCAACACATGGATTGAATGTATAGAAGACCCATTTTAATATGCACTCCCCAAGAACCATCGAATCATGCTAACCCCATTTGACATGTGTTACAGGGTTACTAATCTAGATTGCATTTAGTATTTTTGGCAATTCGGTGTAGGATTTGTCTCAGTCACCATACACAGTTTCAATAGCTTTCCTCTTCACATCGGATACCCTCCTCGAGGAGATTTTATACCTAAAGTTAGCTTCAATTATAAAACCGAAGTCGATAATCTTTATATCCAAGTTTTTTCTTACATATTCAATGAAAATTTTGGCCATCATATTTGAATCTAATTTTGGATGATCCTGATGTATCAGAACATTTGTACATGTATGAGGTCCCTCGAAGATTGTGATGAAAAAAAGGCCTTTTGACTTCTTCTTATGGGCTTGAAGCCTCTACTTATAACCACTTCCTTCTTCGTACAGAAAATTGGCTATAAAGTCCTGTTCGATTCTTTAATTGCAAAGTTACAATGGTTCCTTATGTGATACATCTTGACAACTTGCATTAGCTCTTCCTTACTATTGAATCCCATTCCTTCCTAATCTCATCTCATCATTAGTGTTGAAGTTACTATACATAGCAATCATATTTTCCTCGAAAGTGATATAACAATTATCTCTCTTAGCATTAAAAAATTGAATGGCATCCCTAGGTTCACTATCACCCAAATGACTCACTTCTTAGAGTTTGTGAGCCTGCATGTGTACTAGCGGATGTGTGGCATACATGTCATTAATGAGATTTTTGGCAGGACCCTCGTCTTCATCGAAACACTCCTTGTGTACTACAAAGCGCCCCACAATAGTATCAATTGCCACTAGAGAGTGGATGGCTTGATTTAATCCTAGATCATTTGACTTTTCTTCATTATACAAAGGTTCAGAAACCGACATCAGACCCATTTTATCACACATTGGTGAATTAGTCATCATGCTTGGTCCTTCCTCCTATCAAGGTGATGAGATATTAGCCACTCAGGGCTCTCCTTCATTTGGATATTGTAATTCCTCATGGATTTCAAACATACAGATCTTATATGTGGTCCTCTTCAATAGCTGCAACCATTTCAATTACATTCTCAACATCACCATCATCCATAATTGGCATCAACATATATCACACCCCCACCCCCACCCTACACCATAGTTGTATCGACTTTAATGCTTCTACAAATCTTATGTAATAATTTTGTATAGTTTGAATTCTTCTTCACCTTCAACTTCTTCATCAACCCATTTTCATAATCGGGCCCGCCATTGCTATACACAATGTTCCCTCCCCCGAAAACAATAAATTTTACCACCTCAGCCATTTCCAACTTAATTACATAACGTGTGCGTGTTTAGTCTCATGAAAAATTGATTAATTCCCTATTGCATAATTTTGACTATTTCTATCCAAGTGTCCTAAACAAATATCGTTTCAAAAAATTTCTAAACCTTTATAACTCCCACATTTTAAATATTTTGCTACTACTCCATACACATTGTAAAATAATACACAACAATTGGAAAAAATATAAAAAATAAATAAAATATTCAATTAATTCGTAAATCATGTTATATTCTAATATTTTTAATTGAAAAGATATAAATAGATATTGTTCTAAGTATCATTAATATCCTCATGATGAACACACGGCTTGTTTTTTATTTATCAAGAAAACCTATTGATAAATATATTTCGAATAATGAAATAAATAAAAAAACAATTGATAATACAATAAAAGTACAATTTGTTTTTTTTAACTATAAAAGATTTGTTTTCTAATTATAATAATACAAATTTAAAGCTATTTTGTGACCTCTCCTCCTTATCATGATTCGTTCAATTGTTATGAATTTGTAACAAATGCAAGTTTTTCATGAATATAGCTTTTTTAGAAATTTTTAGCATATGTTTTATATAAGCTCCTTTATTCATTTTTAAAATATTGAAATTTACTAAAATTATTTTTTTAAAGAGGTTCTAATAAAATTCTATGGGGAAAAATAATATAGGTGATATATGATTGGTCATATAATCGTAGTTACATAGATATGTTTTATAGAATATCTTTTATTCAAGTTATAAGAGGATTAGCTAAATTAACATTTTTTAATAGCAGTTTCTGAATATCAAAACCTTACTACACAAAATCGTATTTTTGTAGAATGAGTTGAGAGAGTGGGCATTATTAGCAAAGAAGAAGCAAAAAAAAGGATTTTTTTAATTATAATCTTCAATTGTATACATAACATAACTATATGAAATTTGGGTTTCAAAATTAACTTCATTCTAAATAAAACATCCTTTGAGCAATTTTGACGTGCATCTTTCATGCATTCTAAACAAGTATCATGTCCAACAACTTTTACACTTCTACAACTCTCACATTTTACATATTTCAACACTACAACACCCATATAACGAAATACTACAAATTTTTGTAACTAAAATCATCATTTTTATGCATAATATAGGTATATCATACATGGGTTTCACGGTTAAGTTTACAAATAAAACACCTTAAAATGACACATAAAATGCAATGTAACACAAATAGATTGCATATTTTGCTAAATTTGTTTAATTTGATGTTGATTTGTACTTGATTTGTGAAAAAATCTAAATTTTCTTGCCTATCGTGTGAAAAGGAAGGGAGAGTTTACTGGAAGTTTGTGTTTTTCGTGTTGGAACAATGAGTTTCTGTGGGTGTGGGGACTTATTTTTATACACCCAAAAATGCATGCTATGCATGCACCTTTAATAATAATAAAAAAAAATTATATTAAAGGTGCATGCAACATAATCGTTTTCAGTATAATTTTTTTTTAATGAAAACTCATGTATTATATACATTTTCAGTATTTTATTCATATAATATTTTTTTTCTGATCCTATTTACATAATATTTTTAAAAGTAACTTCTTTTTTTTTGGATTTTGGCTTAATTTTCCCATTATAATATTCTCCATTTCTTTTGAATATTTGGTACAAATAAATGTTTACAACGGTTAAATTTATTACGAGGTGGCTTGGTAATTGGGAACAATGGTGCTGGCTAATTCTCGGTTAATAGGTGGACGACGTGAGCGTTGACCTTTTAATTATTAGCTTACTATAAAAATATATATAAGACACCTTTTGCCTTTTCCAAATGTCAATACATATGGCAAGCTCCGTGACTTTCAACTAGTACCCTCATAAAGCAATAAATAAAATATACCATTAATAAGATCCATTCTTAAACAAATTTACTTTATGTAAAATGAGCAATCCTTTTATAAAATGCGCAATAAGAACCTTCTAAACCATGATGATCTTTATAAGTGGCAATGCTTTGCTAACTTAAAGGTGGACATTTTGCAAAATAATGCTGTGTTAAAGATTGGATAAAGTTCCCCTATCTCTAAATTGTGCCATTATCCATGTTATTTTAATTCATATATTGTCCGATATAAGAGTAAAAACAAGAAGAGGATGCACACAAAAAAATCTTCACATATAGCGGTATGTGAGTGAAGATAATGCAAATCGGGACATAATTTAAGGTAATAAAAGTTGGTCTAATAAGATCAAAGTTGTGGTGTGCAGTTAAGTTGAGGCCTATAGGCTAACCCATTTAACATGATTTAAAAAGTAAGTTAATGTTGAGTTTCTAATCCATTTAATTAGCAAGTCAAACGAGTCTAATTAATTTAACTCACGGGTTAAAATGAGTTAACCCTTTATAAACTTGGTTGGCTCACTTTCAAAAAAAAAAATTTGATGAAGTATGAGTAAGTCAATAGATGGTTCTTGGCTCAAAGAACATCCTATAGTCATTTTGATGCTAACTTAACGATTCCTGGTTTCTTATATAACTTTTCTCCTTCATCATTTATTTATTTCTTTTTTTCGAATTATAATCTTTGATTTATAGCGATATGAAGCTTGGAATATATTGATTATTAAAGTAAACAAATCACAGCGATAGGGATAGATGTAGAATCATACTATGGGGAGAGTCAAATAAATGGTATTAAAATCAATATTAAAATTATTTATAAAAAATAATCAGTTATCATTATAATTATAATGCATCTTATACATAAAAAAATAAATATACTTTGAACATAATCCAATATTGAATAGAAAAATAAATTAATTTATATATATATATATATATATATATTGATTACGAGTACTTCATATACTTCATAAAATATTAAAAAAAATAAACTTTTTAGCAAGATTGTAAAAAATAATATAGTATTTTATAATTTTTTTTATATTGACTTTGTAAGATTATTTTATTAGTAATATCATAAAAAATATATCTGCATATACATTTTTTTAATATAAGTGATTAAATATAAGATTATTCAATAATACCCATTTTTTTCATAATATTAATAGTGAAAAAAATTTAAGTATTTTAAATTATATAAACTAATATTATTTAGTAACATCTTATAAAATATGATTAAAACACTTATAGTATCGAATATAATAATTATTTATCATAAAGTTATTAATAAATAAATAGTATCTATTGAGAATTTATTTTATTAACTATAATCTTTTTTATCAATAAAATTCAGTTTTATATGTCATGGCCAAAAAAATAAAAAGAGGATGAAAATCATTTATTGAAAGATAGACAATAAATACAATTTAAAAAAAATAAAAATGATTATAATGAGAATTGAACCTATTATCTTGAGTATGAAAAAACAACTATATAACCACTAAGCCATATTAAATTTAATAATAAAATTTACACTAAAAAATGCACATGTAATATATATATTTTTAGTTTTAAAATAAATTTAATTAAATATCTTTTTCTAAGACTGGGGTGATCAAGGCCCCTTTCGGCCCTCCGTTGTTCGCCCCTGCATAGAAATTTACTATAATTGTACCCTGTATTAAATTTGGTGAAGGATTGAGTAAGTTATGGTTGATTAAAATGTAAGAATTGAAGATAGCTTAGAATTTGAAAGAATGAAGAAGGAGAAAAGTAGTATTGCCATCGATGGTGGGCGAAAAATTCAATAAAGAAAAGGATTGGTTAGCACATTTTTCTCTAAAACTGAAGACACAAGTTGTTTTCATAAAATCTTTTTTAGTTTACTAAAAATAGGAACAGACAATCAGGTTCTTGCATTATGTCAAGCTTCTCTTTCACACTGGTTATATGCTTTTCGAATTGGCTTTATTGGATCAAAAGTTCTTAAATCTTTGAATATGATTCCTAGGAACAATGGAGCATTAGCTTACTCACATCACAGGCATACTGCTGATTATAATCTCACAGCTAATGATATTTGCTTTTAATTGGTTTTCATAAGATTTGCTTTTAACTGGCTTTCAGCAATACTGTAGTTTTTGCTGTAATGGATGTTGAGTGTCCTACTTGTGCTAAACTCTTACCAGAACCTATTGTTTATAGTAATTATAAGCGTAATCACTATGGTTTTTAGTTTCATTATATAGCTTTATTGGATGACTGCAACTCAAAAAAAAAAAAGCTAAGGAAGTATCAAATTTAACAATTTGATTCCTTTTCAGGAAAATATATGAGTTTCAAAAATTATATTTAGATTTTTTTTCTTTTATTTGATAGAATAGGTTGAACATGAACTATTGATATAAATCAATTTTAGAAGATACAATTTGAACGCAACACTATATTATTTCTACATGATTATACCAAATGTTCAGTTTCATTTTTCAAATTAAAAAAATATTTATATATAATGTCTCATTAGTTTGTCAATACGTGTCTATTTTATTTTTTATTTTTCTTCTTAATCTTAAAAAGTTTTAATCTTAAGAAATAAGAATAGAAAAATTTACTTGTCATTGGAAAGTCAAATGATAAGATAGCAATCAATTTAGAAGCAAAAACATACATTAAATGTATAAGTTGAGTTAAATACATGGGTTAGCACATATAACCCACTAAAATACGAAAGTGCAGAATGCTTCTTTTTATCAAATACCAGCTTGTTTATGCTATAATTCCAACTTTAACAAATGACGATAAGAATAAGCATCAGGTAGAGGTTGATTTGATGGATTCCTAATTCTTAAACAATACATTTACTGCTTATAGTTGGATATTAATTATGGCATGTAATTCCATTCAACATTCAGAACATTCCACCCTAAGAACAAAATCATAAAGCAAGCACTAAAGCGACAATTTGAGAATGATCCTTTTTCCCCTTCGAATGAGAGCTAAATGATCCAAAACCAGCCAGTGATTGATCCAACGAGTAACCCCATGCCCAAAAGCACAATCATGATAATTGCAGAAAACTCTGATTCCGAAATCGGCACCAACTTCGGCGCAAGGATCATAAGGACGCTTGTCAGGTATCCATTTGTCAATCCTAGCATAAATGTCAGGATTGCGACTGGTGCTTCAGTTTTCAGCCATTTGGGTCCGTGGAGGCAAGCGATATAGGGAGGATAGAACAGAATCCTGGCAATGCAACACCATGTTGCGATTTCCACACTCTTCATGACATAAACAGCAGTAAGAGATTTCCCAGTTAGATCAGCAACGTTGTATACTGCGATGAGCAAAACAGGATACCAATCCTGGAGA
Source organism: Laguncularia racemosa (assembly GCA_037954665.1). Taxonomy (NCBI): domain Eukaryota; kingdom Viridiplantae; phylum Streptophyta; class Magnoliopsida; order Myrtales; family Combretaceae; genus Laguncularia; species Laguncularia racemosa. The sequence continues at coordinate 171,620 of JBBMOL010000094.1, read as the reverse complement.
ATCCCGGAATGCAGATCCTCGGCGATGAATCCGGGGAAAATGGACAGTGTGACTATGTAAATCATGACTATGCCAATAGCTGGCCATTTGATTTTCCTTGCCACATTCCAGAATTTGAGTTTTGGGCATTGCAAGTCATTCGGGAGGCACGCGTAGTGCTGTCGCATGACGGGTAATTTGTAGAGCTGGTTGCAACAAATGATGCAGACTAAGAGGACAGATGTGCCAACAATGAAGTAGACGTGAGCACTGGTTCTCAAACCCTGGCGGTTCTGTGGAAGAGATGCTTTTGTGATGATCCTTAGAATCGAAACAAGAACACCTGCCAATTGACCAAATAAAGCCTTGTCAACCGTACCAAGAAGGTAATTTTAGAAGGGTTTAAATGGATTAAATATATATATATATATAACTTCTAAGTGAACTTTTCAAAGATATTTGAACCGGGAAAGTGCTAGGATCCCGCCCCCAGTCCATCTTTGAGTACAATAATTAAAGTTTTACATTGGTATTGATAAGAATTATATAAAAATCTCATAAAAGTTCCATAACCAATGAATTACACCGCACATGTAAACTGTAATTTTAAGGGGATGACTACTGTATAGATGTCTAACTTTTCTAAGCAGTTAAGCGTGTGAGTTTTGCAGTTTAGTGATACACAACATTTTACACCTCAAATCTTTATGAGTTTTCTTATAACAAAGTTAAACATTTGGTGTCTTGAAGTGTTAATTAAATTGCATTAATGTAAAAGAAGATTCCAAAGAAAAGAGAGTGATTTAAAAAATGTGTACTTACTTTAAAAGTTGTTTTCTATTTTATAAATATTAGCAAGATTCAAAAGACTGTTTTAGTTTTTCTAGCTTACATACTTTATTGCCAAATATGGTAAAGAACTCGTTTTAGAGAAGAGACTCTAAAGTTGAAAAATAAAAAGGAACTTTCTATAAGTAAACAAACCTTAAATATTTTTAAAAAGTGCTAATTGTGTGGGTAGTTGGACCTCATATAGCACCTGCAGCGGACATTCTGCATGGTACATAGAGCTGACAATATGGAGAAAGCTTTCGAACTATTGCTTAGAAATTTATTCGGAAAACAAGTTTCATAGGATTGAAAATAATCTATAATTCGGGAATTTCTTTTTGACTGCTTAAAACGTTTTTCGGACTCTTTTCGATATTTGCTATAATCATCATCATAGAATAGTCACGTATTATCATAGTAATCTAAAAGGTCATGGTCTCTAATAGCTTTTGAAGATAAGTGATAAAAAAGAAAATGGCAAAAATGTCTGCCGGTTTTATAAAGAGAAAACCAACTGTTTTTTATTTCCTTTTAGTAATTTCAGTGATTGCTAAATACTACTAATAGTAGCCAACCATTGTGGTCATCTTTTAGCACCACTTACCACCAAAAACGACTAGTATCTGCAACTTCTTAAAATCACTTACAATAATATTTGGCAGTAATAAGACTTTGATTATAGCAAACTTAAAGAAAGTCCTAAAAGCGTTTTCCTTGAAACAATCAAGACAATTAAATACCTGAAGAAGCCGTTCCAGCAAAAACTGCCTGCATATATCGCTTAGGCAATTTCCCAGCTGATCCAATCAAGCTCCCTCCTATCAAGCCATCAGCCAAACCACAGATCACCACCGATGCAACCGTGATGGCGAACGCCAAAGTCGACCCTCTTCCGTGTCCACCTCCACTACTAATCCAGTCCATAGTTGGAGGCACCATCAAGCAAAACACAAACAATGATAAGCCCAAGTTCATTCTCATCTTGAAACTCAGATTCCTGCTCCATCCTCCTACACACACAACCACAACTAGTACCGAAACCGACGAGCTCATGTATGCGACGGAGAAGACTTTCTCAACATGTTTGGATGGATAAAGATAGCTAAAGTAATCAACTGCTGTGATGTATGCATTCCATGGAAGCAAATCTCCAGCACCAAGTAGGAAGTGAATGATATAAGCGATCTTGCAGGTGTCTGTTGGGGCGGATTGGTCCGCATGGGGAAGCTTACCGTCTTCCATTTTCAAATTGTCACGAATTTTTGCGTTGGAAGGGATTTTAGAGCATTACTTTTTGAAATTCTTGGTGTGCTGGATTTATGTCAAGCAAGGCACAGGGGATTATGAGAAGCACTTGAATGACTATAGGGCACTTACATTTTGTCTCCTTTTAAATACATGTACCTTGTCCTATCTTGTATGGAAAAAGTTAATAGATGTCTTAAGAGCATTGAAAGTTTCTTTTTTAAATTCTTTATATATATATATATATATATATATATATATATTAAAATCCTGCATTACAACATAAGGTGCCTCATTACAATTGGTATGAGACGTGTAAGGAGGGAGGGGAAATTATTGGCTTTTCATGCCTTAAAATTATTGGTGGCTTGACTTTAATCACTTGATTTTCAATATTTTTATGATAACCCAATCAAGTTTACTGATTAATTATCAACGGCTAGGGAAAACAATTAAATAAAATAGGAAATAATAAATAATAAACAGAAAATGGAATAAAAAGATAGAAATATAATACAATAAAAAAGGAATTTAAGAAGATAAATAATATAATCTAAAAGAAATGAGATAAAAGCTAATAGATAAATATATATATAGTAAAAAAAATGAATTACATGAGAGAAAAAAAAAAAGAATTACTATTTATATGGATATTTGGATTTTGGAACCGGAGAAACCTAGGTAAGATAAAATTCTTAAAATGACAAGGTGAATAAATTCTAAATTACAATATAGTATAGTTCTCATACTTAAAGTATTCATACTTATACCCTTACTTGATTTACAAAGATTACGTCTAAATAGTTTCTCTTGAGTGGGGGAAGGGAGAAAATGAAATTAACTTAAAAAAAAAACAATTATGAAACATTATGCCTGGTACCCACAATAATCTTAGAAAAATCTTTGATCGTATATGACTTGAAAAGACTAGGAGATTGTATGTGTCATAAGAACGATTAAAAGGGTCAGTTCGAAAGAAATCAACAGGGCACAATTGGCCACGAAAAAGGATAACGAGACATATAAGCTAAAGGTCAAGTTGGTAGCTCTATGGATTTCAGCCAAGGGTTTGATTGATGGGTCGGGATTTTGGAATCAAAAAGGGGCAGTGCATGTAGTAATTTTATGTTTTGTGGGCCACATAAATGGATGGGTAGTATTAGAAATACCCTTTATTGTACTGCTAGTAGTAGACGTGGGAAAGCTGGATTTGTTGAAATAATTGAGGCTGGTGTGGGGGAAAAAATAAATTGATGGCTTTACTCTTTTTTTTCTTTTTCTTTTTTTTCAGAATCTAAATCTTAGGATGTCTCCTACCCATTCACATGTTCAATTCCGCTCCAAAACTTACAATCAATAATGACTTTTCTTGGCTTGATCATATTATTGAGCTATGTTTATTCTTCAACAAGCCATGACAATTGATTGGTCGTGCAGCAATTTGTCCGATTTGTTTTTTTTTTTTTTTGTTTCTTCCGTTTATGATAATATAAGAGAAATAATGAAAGCTATTTAATCTTTGACCAATTATATGATCAAATTTTAGGACAATGACACGTTTATTGTGCTGAATAAAAGAATAATGAAATTATTATTCCTTTTCTATTGGAGAAAGGAGGCTTATTACAATATTTACTTAAGTAATGCAAAAAATCTCATTAAATATTGAACAGTTATTATAGATGAGGACCCTATGAATGGCTATTTAATAAACATGTTTTCCCAACTATCCCTTCTTCTTCTCCTTCATGTCCTCTACTTCTTCCAACCTTCTTTGCAACCTAATCCTATGCATGAACCACAACAACTACAACCACCATACATAACCACCACAAACCCAACCACTAGACACAACCACCATAGAAATACTTAGACAATTTTAACAACATAAAGGAGCATAACCAAACCAATAGCCTAAGGCATCAACTTGAATCTATAAAGAACATTAATGACCCATACAACATCAAAGCCAAAGAACTCCCAAAAACAACAAAGCCAATCCTACTTTCATTGATTATAAACCTCCTCCTACTCTCCTCGATAGCATAGGAGAAGGGGAAGAAGAAGACTTAAAGATTAGTTGAGAAGATTAGATCAAGTTTAGGACCAAAGAAGACAACTCATATATGGCTCTAGATTGTTGGTCATGGTGGTGTTGTTACTACTGTCGCCATGATTGCATAGTGTGAGGTAGAAGAAGAAACCTTAATTTGGTAATGGATTAAGAAGATGATGATGAGTTTAGAGGAAGAGGACGAAGTTTAGGGTTAAGCAAAATAATCGACCAAATTGCAAATCCAATTGGACAAGTTTAAACCAAACCTTAAATTAGGTTTAGATACTTTTTAGGTTTGAAAATATTATGAATTGAACTATAAGAGTTTATTGAAGAAAAAAAAAAAAGCTATAGTAATCATTAGGTTGATTGTGAAAATTTAACGATAATGCCATTTGCCAAATAATATGAATTTAAGAATATGAACAAGTGGTGGGAAGCTAAATATTCCTTTTACATTTCATGGATATTGGAAATAAGTAAAGAATAAGCCTTTTTCAATTTTTTTTTTTTGTTTTGATTTGAACACTACCTAACTTCTAAAGTACCAACAAAATCATAGTAGAACTTAGTAGCTATTTCAAATGTCTAGTGCCTTGATGCATTGTATAAGATGTGAAAAATGTTACATCTAGGAAAAGCTTCAAGCTATTAGTTTCAAAATTGAATTGAAAATACTTTTTTTTTCTTGTTATTGGTTAGGGAAACTTCCATCAAAATGTAATTATTTCTCTTAAAATATTGAGAATCTCAAACCAGACCAAACCGAATTATTTTTTAGGTTCGGAAAAAATTACTAGCCAAACCATAAAGTTAGCTTCTAATTAAAAAAAAAAAAGAAAAGAATTGAACCATAATAATAAACTTGGTTCAATTTGAAGGGGTGAATTATGCAAGAACTGAATCACGCCCACCCCTAAGAGAGTTGGATTACTTCATGATAGGAGTAGGTTTCATAATGATTTAATTGGAAGGGTTTCTTCTTATGTGGGGTAATCGTAGTGCTTAAGGCTTCTTATAGATAAGGGCAATGCAACCATTTAAGTTTTATTACTAGTATATTCTCTTTTGATCCTTTTTTGCCCAACTGAATAATGCAATAGATTATTACAACCTTATTTCATTCCTAATGGAAGGGAATTCTATTATGAGTCTCTTACATTCAATAAAGAAAATGGATTGTAAGCATTTAAATGACTATTGGAAGTATAGGGAGTTTAGTGTTTAGCTTAAAGTGGTATAAAGACTAAGCATCAAGCTAATTGATCTAGTAAAAAATTGTCGGAATCTTATTCTTGATATTTGAATGAACTAGGGAGCTGGAAGCATATGTAAGCACTTCTCATGTCTTGTTAATTAAAGACTTTGTTTAGATCTCACTTGGGTGATACCTAAACAAAATCATGCTGAAAGCTTGAGAAGAGTTTTTGGTAGGCATATTATTTGAATGTCACTTGAGTGAGATATGAATGGAGTATTATCGAGAGTTAAGAGAGAAAATTAACACTTCATTCGAATGACATGTTTGACATTAGAATGAAATACGTTTTTGTAGGAACTTTGTGTATGTTTGAAATTAGTGATTTTTACTCGAAACACCACATTATTTCAAGCAATTAAAACTTGTTTCTTTGATTTGAAGTTCAATATTTGTTTGTAACTATCTTAAGCAAAATCTTATGGACAAAAACAACTCTTAATGGTCAAATCAAATAATTGTGAACTCTAATAGTGATATAAACTACTATATTACTTTAGATATATATAAAACTATGAGTTGGTTATTTTATTGTAAATAATAACAATTTTCTAAAAATTTCTCTCATTGCTCAAAATCCCAAGAAAAAATTTGTTAGAAACAAAGCCTAGGGTTGTACTTAAAAGTAAAATATTGCTACTTTTTTTCCTAAATGCTTAGTTGCATCCTAGAAAAGTGATAAGTGCTCTAAAATACTTATTGAATTGTAACATTTATAATAGTATTTTGTTTAATTCCCTTATATTTTTTTATGAATTTTACTCTTAATTAGTCTTTATGCTGATTTCAGAGTTTTGAAATATAAGTTTTGATGAAACAAATTAAATATGTGAAACCTAGAGCAAAAATATCAAAGATACAAAATTAGGAAGCATGACATGGGATACGACACGGCTGTGTTTACAACTGCGTTGAACAGAGCAAGAATAAAGCCTTATGGAGAAGCTATGCAAGAGGTCATACCACAACCAAGTACACACTCGTGTCAGAGGGCATTTTGAAGGCAAATTTTGGGTATTTCCAAGATGAAAGGATATAGGGACATTAGCACAACTGTACCATCCATGCATCGAGCAGAAATACAATTTTCCGATTTCACTTTTCCAGCTTAATTTCACTTTCCTAAAATGCTATTCATTCTAAAGATTTAATTCCCTTTAGTGAGAAACTAAGCTTCATATTTCCTAGAGATGCCATTGCTGCTGACTAAAGTGATATTTCCTCATTTATCAAGATTTTGATTTTATTTTAGGAAACTATAACTTTCCTAAATAGGAAGCAATTGATGCATATAAAAGGGGCACAACGTTCTAGCCAAAGATACAGAGTTTTCTTTAGCAATATTGTAATTATAGATTTTACTGTTATTTTTGTTTTGTTGATGTTCTTCTTCATGTACTTTTTTTATATTTTTGTTTCTAATTTCAATATGTTGTTAGTTTAATTTTCTTTTACACTCGATTATGATGAATCTTAGAATGAATATATGATTTATTTATTTATTATTTAATAAAATTATTATTATTCTTATGATCCAATTATGTGTTCTTCATTATTTTCAAAATAATATTGCTAGTATATTAGTTTGAAGTCTGATTTCATTCATGGAGATTGAGAGATTCTATGTTTGAATAAATCTTGTATAATTGGAAGAAGTTGCATGCAATCTTATGAATAAGACGACGTAAATCTTTTGAATTATTATCAAACCTAATAGTGGAATTCACAAAGTGAAGATAATGTGATTCTAGGAGTTTTAACTAGAAAGAAATTTTGATTAATCAATTTAGAATTAAAAATTAGTATACTCAAGAGAGCTATTAATTCAAATTAGGAATTCTCACTATCCAAGAATATAATAAAAAAATTAAATAATAATTAATTAATTATATTAGTAATTTTAGGGGGATTCAATATCTGAGTATACTTTTTAATGATTAATATCTTTTTTAAATTACTTCTTGTTTTTTTTTTAACTTACTTCACTCAATTTTGCAAATTAAATAATAGGAGAATGACTAATACTAGTAATCATAATTGTTGCAGGATCAACACTCGATATTAATATATTATACCATACTATAAAATTGATATGCACACTTGTCTAGAGGTCTTGGGATAGTAAGATAGGCTAATATAAAATAGATATACGTTTCTTTAACAAGTTTTATGTAGGACGTCTAATGCTCTTTAAGGAGAGCAATGGCATGCACCTTCGACTTTTATCATTTCCTTAAGCTTTCAAGTATGTTTTTCCAACAATCTTAAACAATTTAGTGTTATAGCAAATGTAACGAATGCAATGCTAAGGGTTATGAATCCAAAGAGTCATACTTGATTGGTTAGATGAAGATAATTTCAATAGATAACAGATGTGGCAATGTGGAAGTACTCATCAAATGGTAATTTTCTAACTCTAAAACTTTGAATAGATAAACTCTTCACCAACAAACTTGTCTTACTTTTGGGCTAAAAGGATACCAACTAAAATATCAATTGTCATATGGAAATGGTTTGGTAAAGCATTGCTTAATGATGATTCGCATTACCTACTAGTGATTTACTTGAAGAAAGAGACATTCGAGTGGTTTCTTGATTTTGGTTATGTGAGAATGATTTAAGTACTAATGATCACTATTTTTTTTTTCAATGCTTAAAAGTAATATCATTATAAAAAATTTATCACCTCTATTCATCTCCCTAATCATTGCCAATTTTGTAGTTTACAAAAGTTATAGCATTGATGGATATATAAGTATAAGTAAAAGGATCACCTACCTTCCATCTTTATTTGTTTTTACATGTTGGTATCTATGGCTTTCAAGTTTATCAAAGAAGCATGATGGTTCGTTAAATGCATTTAATAGTAATAGTAAGATTTTACTTAAAGTCCTCACCGTTTTTTAGATTTTTCTAGTAGGCTCTTCATGAGCAAAATTTATTTTAGAAAGATGTTATAAGAGGTGCATTTTTCTCCTCATTTGCAAAAAATGAGAATCACAAAGTGGATGTTCCCTTGCTCTAGCATTCTAAATGTCAGTATAGATGGATCTTTGAATATTTATGGAGCATCTAGAGGTGATTTGGTATGTGACTGTTGAGGTCTTTTAGTGTTTGGAAAAGTTCTTAAAGCAACAAGTATCAATTTCATAAAATTATTGACAATGGAAGAAGGTCTCAAGTTATGCATCCAACTTAATCTTTTCAATATTTCTATTGAAGTGAATTCATCCAAGGTTGTCATGCTTGCGATCTTATTTGGAATTGTTAGAGTTTGTAAAATTGGAATGTAGAATTAGTACATAAAAATATAAGTTTCTACAATACGTATAAACTAGTTTTTAAAACTATAAATATGATTTAAAAATTTGAAATATATGAAGGAAATAAGGAAATTTAACATAAATTTTAATTAAAATATAAGTCATAGTACAAATAGTTAAGCATAACCCATTATGCTAATCCATAAGTTTGAAATGTAAATATTATTGTTGATAAAAATTATATTAAAATATAAATCATTATGATAAAATACTAAATTAAATAAATCATCAATCATTAGCTATCTTGTTATCAAAATTACCACCAACTCTCCCATTATCACTATCCTTATTATTGTCACCATCATTATTCATTCTAACATCATTTTTAGTATTACTACCAATGTCATTCACATCTTCTAATTCTAAATCTTTTGAATTACCTATTTGTATTTCATTCTCAACAACATCAAATGTCATAAATTCTAGTTGTTTTTCTTAGTTTTGATATCCAATTAGAACCAAATTGAAACAAGATATAATTAGGTAGAATTGGTCATAAACTTGTAATTCTATCATTTTTAACATTTTACTCGTGATTTTAAATGAGTATATATCTAAACGATTTTAAATGTTTAAACGTATAAAAGCCTCATAAAGTTTGAACTCATAGAATCATACTTATTAACTCATGATTTTGACAGCCATGAGTTCATTTGTTGTGATGCAATGGTTTAATATTTCTAGTAGCAATCTATGGAATATATTCTATTTTATTGAGAAAATGCAAAATATGATGAATTATGTTAATGCATCTATCTTCCATTTCCTTAGTGAAGTAAATAAACCAACTAATTATCTAGCTAAGAGAGCAAAAGAGTTAAATTGAAACCTTTTCTAGGGGGTATATCCTTTTAGACTTGTTCCCATTGTTAGATAGTGATGCCTTAGTTTTCATCTTTACTTTCTAGAAGCAACATGAAAATGTGACTTAGTTGTCATCTTAACGATAATGACTAAAAAAAAGGTAAAATAAAGGAAATATCTCAAATCCTAATCTAAGAAAAAATCCTGAATGCTACAATTGCAACAAGAAAGGATATTATGCTAAGGAATAAGGCTTCCAAAGAGAATGAAGAGTGAAACCTTGGAAAACATTGCAATTGTGGAAGGAAACAACCTTATTGCAATGTACACTAAAAGGAATAGGAAATATGCATATCAGGGTAGTTGCCAATGCTTCAATGGAAACAATTATCAAGTCTTGAGAGCAGTGGCAAGATCTAAGGGGAATAATGTGTAGTGGGTCATTAAGGGAAAATACCATATGATGCAATTTTATAAAGTTTTGAAGCCTAGTTAGTCACAAGATATATGTGATACCTTGTCTATCTTAATTTCTAGATCTAAGGCTTCTAAACCACAAATCTTAAATGAAGCAAACCTATTAAATTTATTTTTCAAAATAAAATTTATGAAAGCTATATTTATATATATAGGTGTGTGTGTATACTATACATATACATACATATACATATACATACAATATACATATATATGATAGGCCATCTTGATATAGGCCTCTAAGCCCAAGACTAGCCTACCTACTACCTTCAAATGAAGATTAGGTGAGAAACATGGTAGTTAATATGGCAATTGCCCATAATCTGCCCCACGTTCAACCCTATGACAACTAAAGATTGGAGAAAATCATGAAATCATAGGAAAGTGACTCTCTTGCCATTTTCATCCATCCTATCCTATATAGATCCCTTAAAGCTATCGAGATAAAAGATCAAAAACCCTAATGTCATGTTTGGTATGTGAAAATGAACTCAGAATGAAATCGCGATTTTGGGTTTTGTTCCCTTTCTCATGTTTAGAAGTGCTTGTAGAAAGCAAAATCACAATTCATTCCTTCTTCTTCTCTTCTTCTTCTTCTTCTTCTTCTTCTTCTTATTATTATTATTATTATTATTATTATTATTATTATTATTATCTTCAACATAATTATGCCATTTATCAATCAATGGTGTTTTTGACAAATATTAATTTGTACATATTTCATTTCGTGATGTTTCCAAACGCATAAATGGATTTATAATTTCAATTCTGATTTCATTCCAATCTATTTCATTTAAAACCATTCATGTATATTAAACGTGACATAAGTATTTTAAAGCTAACACTATTGTTGTTGTGATTCTCTTTCTCCCTCCTTGTACACTCTATTGACTAAAGCGTTGAAGTTCCTACATTAAAGACACCTTGGGCACCCCAATATTTTACATGTGTTCTTATATAGATCTCTCATAGCATGCCCAAACTCTATTTTAAGCCTAGGCCTAGTATTTGTAAGAAAACAAAAACACATGCACATATAAAGTTGTGTATGCAAGGTAAGCCAAGCGACTCGGCCCATTTAAACCCCAAAAAATGTAGCTTGGGTTAAAAAACCTCAACTTGCTCAACTTACAGTGAGATAGGTTGGCTCACTAAGCCACAAAAAAAAAAAAAAACTATTTTATGATGATATGACCAATACAGACGTTCTATTTACTTGAACGTAATAGCTATTCCATACCTATAATGAAATAACTATTACGTTGTTTATATCACGAAATTGCAATTCATAAAATTAGGGAATCACTATTCCCTACCCAAACACCCATAATAGCAATTTAGTTTGTTATTTTTTCCTAAACACATCACACCGAACAAGTAGTGGCGGAGGGTTTCGCTAGATCTATTGTGGAGATCTCATCGCCAGTTTCCGTTGATCATCGATGGAAACGTCAATCTGCCCCTGTCGTCGCTGAAGTCGATCATCGCTCGCCTCCGTCATTGTTGCTGGTCGTCGAGTGGCGTCTGATCTACTCGTGGACATGGACATCAGATATGGAATAAGAGGACAGTGGAGATCTCGTCGTCAGTTGCTGTTGGTCGCCGCTTGATGTTCATTGTCACCGATCATCGCTGGTCGCTTGCTATCCGCCAGTCCATTGCTGGTCGTCGCTGGTCGCTTGCTATCCATCTGTCCATCGCTGGTCGTCACTAGTCGCTTGCTATTCGTCTATCTGTCGCTGGTCATTGTTGGTCACTCGCCCATCATTCGTCTGTCATTGTCGTTATACATATAAATATAATCCATCCCTATATATATATATAATTAGTTTGTCGTCAGAGCAAGGCGCTTTTTTTTTTAACAGATACAATTTATGTGGGAAATTCTTAATAGAGCAACAAAAAATTGGGAAAGATTGAAACAAATTATTATAATATAATATTATTTTATTCTTATTCTTTTTTTTATTTTTTTACGTAAACAATATAATTCTAATTTCATTATATTCAGATAAATATCATCATATCAATTCGCCGTAATAACTATTTTATTACAGCTTTATTCCATTCAACAAAGTAAAGAGGCTGAGAATGTATAAAGAGATGCCAAATGAAGATGGAATAAAGTTTTGTTGGCTTCACATTGTTTTGCTGTAAATTGCGTAGAAGACTTCAACTGCAGCACTTTTCATGGAAGAACATGGTATATGTTCCAAGCAACGGAAAAATGCCATAAGTAAAGGCACTACTAAGAAATTGCAACAAAGATCATTAGGATGGAGATTTAAGATGAAGATTCTTGTCAGTAGATTGAACAATGTACTGGATGTTTGGATAGATCATGCATGTTTATGTTTTTATCCTTATCTTTGCCTAATTATAGCGGAGTTTAAGGCTGTCTATTTCTACTACCATAGGTATATTACAGAGACAGACGCAATAGCTAGTAGCTTTCTCTACCATTCTGCACGTAGTAAATGTTTTGCAAGAACAATTATATAAGCTGGCTGCTCCTATCTTTTTTGAGTACATGTGAAGCTTTGCCATTTTTTTAAGTTAATTTATTGTTTATAGAAAAGTAACATAATGCTCATACGCAATATGAAAGAAAAATCAAATGTCATGTCCATGCATTGAGGTTGAATACGGTAGATTTATAGTATTATATTAAATTTTGTACATAAAAATTCATAATGAGTTAACAGATTAACCTGCTTAACTTACTAACTCGTAATGGGTTGAGATAAGTTAGGTTGGACCGAAAATTTTAGTTTGCATGCTTATTAACCGAGCTAGCTCATATTAATCTATGAGTTGATACAAATTGAGGTAGTTTGATCCATTTATCCCGCTTGTATAGCTTTATATAAATATATACTATAGTATTGATCAAAAACTTAAAAAATCCAAATACAATGGGAAATTAGAGGTACATTATTTGACTTAAATAATCAATAGCTATGAATAAAGATACATCTAAAAAGTGTAGTAACACACTAGATACACGTATGCATTGTTATATTTACTAAATATACGTATTACATCCCTAAATCATCAGTTTTATGAAAATTGACAAACGAAAATAGCAAATCTACACGTCTATGATGTCGTAGCAATGCAGAGCATCCAAGCATGGATTTCTTCTTTACTTTTACTATTCAAGCAAAAATGTTAAGTAATTTTTCAAAATCTTAATGATATTGTATCAAGCTCAAGTTTTTATTTTAGACTCTATTTAATCTATATTTGATAGATATTAAAAGAATTTTCAAAGACTTGTAAGTTTAATATTTATTCAAATTATGTTTTTTCCATAATTATTAGAATAATTAGTTTTTGATGAAATTAATTGATCAATCTAATAATATGTTATGACTTCTGGAGCTTAATTATGATGTAAGAAATATTTGATTTTACTTTTGTATATAAATTTGACTATTTATGTAATTTATGCTAATTTAAGGCTAAAAGCCTAATTTAGCGAATATAGGCAATGAAAGAATTACATTACGAAACTTTGTAGAACTAAAACATATTTCTCAACCCGTAGATATTTTCATGGTATTATTTTGAGTACTTATACTATTTATTGCTTAAATAACTTCTAGATAGATATATTATGACCTAATAAGTAATTAGAGAGTTGTTTAGTGATTTTGGTGGTACATGTATGATCTAAAATTAATATTTTGATAAAAATACCTTATTGATTAGTATAATAATGTAAATAAATACGATAACTATTTAAGAATATAGGTATTATAAACTAATTAAGAACATATGGTGAACTAAGTCTAAGATAATGTGACAAAAAGGGCATATCTATAACTTTTACAAATTTGACCAAGAAGATTGATAAATGGAATATCAGTAAGATATATATTATAATTATACAACTGTATTTGTGAATATATTCTAGGGACAAGGTTGACTAAGATATTTATATATCTATATGCTAGGCCAGGTATGTGAAGAAGACCCACATTTTGAGGAGTAAGTTCGCACCACGGCTAGACCTTGATAAGTGGATTTCATGTATATGTCAATAGATCTATTTATGCTTAAAATGTGGTTCATTTATACTTGGTTGTAGATTCATGTTTGATATTTTAGATTTATTCTTTTGCTAGGAATTTTGTTTTGTATGTAGGAAATTAATGTATGGATGTTGGACTTTTGATAAGGTAATTCAACTCTGAAGTACAGCACTTTTATTATGAATAGTATTACCATATTGTGTATGAACAGATTCTATTAGAAAAGTGTCGCACTCCAAATAGTTTTATGATGTGATAGGATCTAAGCAATATGTAGGTATTAATTATTTAATACCTATGTTCTTGTTGATACGATGATTTCAATCAAAGTTTCTACAACATTAGCACCAATTTATAAGCTAATTGTGCATCATGTTTTGAATAGTGAACTCAATAAAGAGGTTAATATGGAACAAACGGCAGAATATTTCCTCCTTAGAAATGACATTGTATAATTTAAAGCAAACTTCTAAAAAATGCAATAAAAAATTTGAGAAAAATTACAAGCAAATGAATAAACGTTTGAAGTCAAGTTTAAATAGATGATCTAATTTTTAGATGATTCAAATGGAAATATTATATTAAATATTTTAATAAATTATTTTATTATGATATCATTATAAATAGTAACAAGTTTTTTTTAACCACTTAGCATGCTTATGAAAAGGTAATGAATTATTTATTTAAATCACTTAATATAATGTTGATTATCTATTTTAATTATTTGAAAATTTAATTATTTATTTTAACTACTTAAAAATTTAATTTTCTATTTAAAATTAACCTTAAATGTTGAGTTTCTCATTTATAATTTTAATAAAAAAAAATCATAGTAGCACAAAACGATTAAGTAGCTTTGAAGGTTGGCAATGGGAGGAGATTATCATTGCGACTAGAGATGATGGTAATTAGTAATTATAATAAATGACTACCGTGTCAAGAAAATATTTCCACATTTATTTAAAAGGTGAAAATCATTAGAATATTTTTCCATTTTAGTTAACCACCTTCATCCATTCTTCTGTTGCCTTTGTATCTTGCGCTACCTCCTATTATAAACTTGGAAGACCAATTTCCAAGCTTCCATGATTCTTTACCTCCTATTAATATAGTCGTTGCTTGTTTATATACAAAATTCCAAACCAGCTTGCCCTGTGAACACAATCACGAGTTGTAACGACAGCAAAAACTAAAAGGAAAAAAATAAAATATAAATAAATAAATAAGAAAAGGCCCCCACATGAATTAAAATTCAAAATGTCTAGTCAATTAGTCAACATTATAAGCGATATGGTAGGTGCGAAGATGAGATCTGTCTCCATACTCGCAATCTTGGATATCCAAGAGGCTTTTGAAGGGAAAAAAAAAAACAAAAAAAAAAGTAACTTATGTCGACCATATCTGAAAACTTCTAACATTATATTGATATATCTTCGCTTTTTCTTTTTTTGTTAATTGCATATGTGTACCCATTTTATATAATATTGGATCTTCGAATAAATTTTAAATATACATAGAGATTCCTATTTAAAATTCATAATTTTACAAATATTCCTATAAATTTGCATTTGAATCATGCATGTTGCTCATAGGAGCCCGATTCTAAAAATTAAGGATATAAGTTAATTTAAAAAGTATATAGGAGAGATGAATGTAATTTAACGAGGAAAAAAATTAAAAATAAAATAAAATAAAAGGTCGGGAAAAGAAAAAGGCAAAAAAAAAAAAAAAAAAAAACTTTCAGATCTTTTGATCATGTGGTTCGTATTCTAGAACGATGCAAAGACATGCGAATTGGCAATTTATTCCTCGTTATCTTGCCTTCGAGAGATATGGGAAAGAGACTGAAGGATATTGTCAGACTTGTTTGACGGATGGTCACAGCTTAGCTGATCATGCGAGAAGAGAACCGGTTCTGTCCTCAACTTTTTAAAAAAGGCACCTCTTTAGAGAAAGGACGGAAATTTGGAGTAATCCATTTAAATATAACTTTTTCAAAAAGTAACCGTAAAAAGGAATATCTCCAGAATATATTCTAAAAATATATAACAAAAGTATATATTTAAAATACGTTTTTAATTAAATTAAATTTAACCTAATTGAAGATACACTGCATTTACTTTAAAACGCACACCAGGTACACATTCTTAATACACGACATAAATAATTTAATTTGTGCAAATCTTCATCCCACCATTAAATAATTTTATTCAAAACCCAACCCCACTTTCTAATAATTTCATACAGGACACTATGCACACATCAACCTATGCGGCCCTACAATAATGTTAATTAATTTCATACAGGACACTATACACACATCACCCTATGGGGCCCTACAATAATGTTAATTAGATCACATGCTACACTCTTTCCCCTATCGATTCACATTACACATAGGAGTGCTACTCCTTTACACATAAAAATAGAACACTACTCCCTCCTTACCTAGGATAGAAATTGAAGAAAAGCCTCTAGATCTACGAGTTCAAGTCCGTGCCTATTAACTCCTTCCACATAAATCATTAAAATCTTTTCATTTCTTCAATAAAAAAACTTATTCAAAGCATATTTTAGTATGTATTTTCATTTGTAATTGAAAATTTTCTCCTCGTTATATTATTTTTTTATTATTTAAAAAAACCTTAAAATATTGATATTGTGATAATTTATAGTAATTTTTTTAAATATTAATATTTATTGTTAGTTTATAATATGTTAGACTTGATTTATGTAAATTTTGTAACACATAACATTAGGTAGTTAGTTTTTCTCTTATTATGTGAAATATTTGCACACAATATGTGTTTAATAAATGTGTCAAAAGAGTTTATATGAGAAGAATATGAACATTATGATAACTCAAAATTTTCACCTTATTCTATTATTTTTATTATTTTAGAAAACCTTAGAATATTGATGTTGTGATTATTTGGAGTGATTTTTTTTTTCAAATACTGGTGCTTGTTGTTAAGTTATAATACATTAGAGTTGATGTATATAAATGCCATAGCACATAACATGTGGTAGTTAGTTCATCTCTTGTTGTGTTCAATGTTTGCACACAATACATGCTTAACAAAATGGATACAGCTCAATTGGCATATGATCATTGCCTTAGTTGAGAGTTAGAGGTCAAAGACTCACACATTTCACATGGCTACTAAGGAGACTACCATTACCGTGTAGAATGTTGAGGTATAGCTAGGTCTCTCAATTGATAGTTAGGTAGTGATAAGAGTAGTTCTCTCTATTAGGTTGTCATGTGTGAGAGATTGCTCAAGACGAGATCACGGTTAGATAGGAGTGGTGGGGGTGGGAGGGGAACATATTAATTTGATGTGGCTTCAAGATAGGTTTTGAGTCTTGCCACAAGATGTGGATGTTCAGTAAGATGCATGTCATACACATGCGTACATTTTGCAACTAATGGGAGGATTCATTTTTGTTGATGAATTGAGCTCCCTTATCTACAATATGTTTTTTTCATTATTGGAGTACTCTAATGTCATAGGCACGCACAACTAAGGATCTACTTGTTTAGCTTAGTTATATCGCTAGCTATGTATTGCATCTACCTCGTCAGCTTATAAGTTAGGAGGAATAGCGATATTCCTTCAAATCTAAACAAGGGAAAAATTTCCACATATAGTGCCCTTCAACCACCATAGTCTTCTTATAGATATCCGATTGCCCTTAGTTGCACAATAGATGACAAGTCGAGACACCAAGTATCACTCGATATATGTTATTGCCGCTTATTGAGATGCATTTGATAAGCAAATTGCCGACTAGGTATTTCTTTGACTTTTTTTAGTTTTCCATTTCATTACATGTATCATTACGTCTAACTCTTACTTATTATCCTTTAAGTCGAGTGAAAGCCATATGCAAGAAATCTAATTCATATCCCCTTTTGTAGAGAAGGGAGGCATATTTGGACTACTAGGGTACTGCTCATATATTTCCACATAGTCATGTGGCATTTTTCAAACCATGTTGTTAGGCAGTTTAGAGGTTTCTAACAAATCTCACAAGATGTTAACACATAACTTAAGCTTTATCAAATCAACCTACATGAGAAGATTGACATAGATTAGACAACATAACATGCACGTTATATTGCTTTATGGGATGAGCAAATCAACCTACATGAGAAGATTGACATAGATTAGACAACATAACATGCACGTTATATTGCTTTATGGGATGAGCAGCTAGCTTAGCTAGTTCATATAAAGGGCCCTCCTAAGGTCAAGTAAAGGTACATGAGATGGTACAGACGTATGAGTTGCCAGTGTGTAGGTTGCATAAGAGTTGTCCTTAGACATCTGATAAGTAAAATGTCAATAATAATTGGACAATGCATTGTGTAGCTGATATTAACTCATTTTACGGTATTTTTTTGTGCAGGCTAATACCTTCCAACAAATCTGCTTATCGCCCATTCATGCTTTACTCTAATTGATCACGGTATTCAGTTTCTACATGATTACAAAGGGGTGACATTGTACCTACAGACTCACCTAAATCAAGGCTTGGAGGTTGAGGCAAAAACTTAACATGCTAACATTTGGCAACAATAGCAGTCACCTCCTATATACTTTGTAGGACTAGAGGACTTAGACGATCTTATAACTGAACTCAACTATAGGAATATACAATATAGGCTTAGTAGCTCTCACTTGATGAGATAGTCGGTAGCTTAGCTCCATTGTCTAACACTTATGCCATACCACATCATCATTCAATCACTAGTCTCTTCTCTACACCACCCACTTCGCCTAAAAGATGCTTCAATAAGTAAACAATGTATAAGAGTGAATCTTCACAACCTTCTACAGAGTAGAGTCTAGTGCCTCCTCATGACTTCAACAATGCCCCTCAGTACCATCCAACACATAAGTCAACTAGATCTAAAGTCAACTAGAAAGCACAAAAATGCATTTTCGCTATTTGCATGGTAGTTTTGTAGGAGAAGGAACAACAAATGATAGCATACTATTTTATATCATTTAACATGTAAAATTTTCATTGACATTTGCAACTCATGTATATATAAGTTTTGCAAGTTTTTTCAATTTTTCTTCCATTAAATATTGGGTACTTACTTTTCATTACTCTTCACTATTTCGCATATATTTTCTCCTTAATTACATAGCATTTCTTAAATTATACAATTTTCAATGGAATTTCGAGTTCATAAGAGAAATTGTGATTTATATGGAGTTTGGGATTACAAAATTTGACAATTACTTTAGCATGCAACTCAGGTTTGGAGTTTTGGGTCATACCATGAATAATTGCTTCTAATTTCAATTGCTAATATAAGGATTCTCCATTCCACAATTCCATTAACTCTTTATTTAACCTTGAACAACAATATTTGACAAGTTTCAACAATGTCATAAACTCATCACATTCCTTGTTTAATATTAAAACAAAGTGAAGAAATACAAGTTGTGTATTTATTAAAAATCAAAATATGTAGCTCACTTATTTACCAAAAAGAAAAAGAAAAAGAAAGAAAGAAAGAAAAAAAGAAGAAAAAACCTATGACATATATTACTTTTTTATAAATTTTCCTTATTTTAACTACTAAAATTCCATTGCCAAGCTCATTCACAAAATCCGATATCACAATCTAATTAGATTATAGTCCCATCTAGAGGTAAGTTTGTAGTTTTTTTCATATATCAATTATCAATAACATATAAATAATTCAATCAAAACATAATTATCTTGAAGACAAAAAATTGTTTATTATACTTAACATCTTCATTTATATATATATCTATCTTAATTTTGATTTTCTTTTAGTGATATTATAAAGGGGTAGCAATTGAAGGTGTACATTGGGTATGCACATTCAATTGGGCTAATTTTGGCTTAACTAAAGGTGTATTTCAGGTATACACTTTCACCACCTATTTTTAGAATATGTTATCGGAGTATTTCTTTTTGTGATTAAGTTTTTAAAAAATCATTATTTAAGTGGATACCTCTAGAAATTTTCTTTTGTGTAAGAGAATATAGGTTTTATTTCCTGTGGTGGGAAGAGCTATCCAAATATGACTCATTCCGTTAAGTAAACAATATTTATATCACTAAGATATAAGAAACTTAGCATTATAATTTTTTTTTTCTTTTGGCCATAATATGGCATGGTTTAAACTATAGATGTTGAAGTAGACATGAATAATGGATCTCTCATCTCATCTCCGTTATATTAATTGTGATTATGAAATTCATGATTCATGATACCTTATTTATTTAGAAAGGGCTTTAATAATACTTGTATACTGTGTTGATTGATTAAATATAAGTAAATATTATTGAAGTTTTAATATGTTTTGATGTTTCCTAAACATGAATGGTGTGGTTATTTTTCTAAACTATTTATTATCACTTTCATGTATCCAAATCTGCTTACTCTTATTTGTACATGATTACATGTTAGCATGAATAAATCATTTTCCCTATTCAAAGACATACAACACTACTTTTATAGGATAAGAATTAGGAGTAATTGTAAATATTTCCAAAATTATTGGTTAAGTGCTATTAACGTGATTTTATCCTATCATAACTTTTAAATATATGCATTTACCTCTAATAATTATCACACATCAAACCTTTAAATAGCAATAATTTTGACTATATACATATTTTTTAAAGTTAATAGAAAGGTACACACTTGTTTCAAAAGTTTAAATTGTTTATTTCAGTCTCTCTAGTAATTTTAGATATATATTATATACCATACAATTTTAGATCCCTACAAGAATATCTTAAAAACTAAAGCGAAGACTTTAGAGGCTTTTGAGCATTCTTTGACTCCAACAACTGATTTACTAAGGGTGTCTCATTAGTACTAACACGCCACATAATTGAGTAGTGGTATACACGTCTTAGTAAAATTTTAACATGTAACGGTTTTTATAAAATATTGGATAATGATTTTTTTTTCAAAAAAAAAACCATCTTATATCAAAATACCATTAATATTTGCATACTTGAATTCTTTTTCCCTTTTTAAGTTGCTATTACAATTGTGTAATAGGTAAAGGTTATGCTTGATATTTGAACCTTATTAATTTTTGTAATTAACTAACTGAAATTTTAAAGTGTCACTTTGATACTTAAACTTTACTTATTTTTTGCAATAATCTATCTAAACTTTACTTATTTTGTAATTAATTATATAAATTTTACTTATTTTTGCCATTAACTATCCTTTCTAACTACTATACATGATTTTGAAAAGTTTGTATGTAGTAAATTAATATTTTTAAAATTTAAATAGTTAATTATAAAAATAAACAAAATTCAAATACCAAATGTAATGTTTACTTTTTTGTAATTCTATTTTACTAAATCCAGATTTCTACTTACCATTTTCATTTTCTCCCCTTCTTGATATCACTTAAAGTTAATTAACTAAATTGTGATTGGCAACTCAACTCTCTCTTTCAAGCTTATTCATCCTTCTTCATTAATAACCCTAATTTCGACACCATTCATTTGAGCTGTCAAGTTCTTCCTTTTTATCTCATTCCATTCAAGCTATCAATATTCTTTTCCCTTCTTTTAACTTTTTGTTCTAGCATTTTGCCATACACCGTTGTTTTATGTTATGTGGCATACATAAAGCAAAATTCTCTGAATGTATCATACTAGTTGTTAGCTAAAATGATGCCTACAGGTGCATCAGTATTTGATTCTGAATAACTTGAAATTCATGCTCTGAAACCCTGAAGATAATAAATATATATATATATATATATATATATAATTTCTTTCTCAAAATTCTAAATGTAAATTTTCAAAAAAAAAAATCTTCTAGTCACACAACCTAATTGTATTGCTTCTGTCATAAGATTTTGGCTTGTACAAAGGCGCATGTTGCACAGTTTCTTTTTCTTTTTCTTTTCTTTTTTCTCATTTTCCTCTGTCATCCTTTTTGCCTCGTAATACTTTGGATAGAGCGTTCTAGCTTTGACAATCTACTATGTATTGAAATGTCACTGATAAATAGAGTAATGGATCTTGTGTTGCCTTTTGTCCACATATTATTATATGGCAGATTTGATATATGACTCGAATTTGCTTTTGACTATAAGCCATTTACAATGTTAAAAGCAAGTTATCCGAATATCAATATTAGGATCATTGAGAACCCTAACAATCTGTTTTCTTTTTTAAATAAAATAGATTGAGAATAGAAATGTTATATTTTATAAATAATTATTATTGAAAATAGGTTAAGATTTTTTATTATAATGTTTACTTCAAGTAATTTTTTATTATAGAAAATATTCATTTAAGTATTCACTTTATCTCATTAATTACAGTATTAAATTGAAAATATAAATAAAATTTATAATTTATTTTTATTTAGTTATTAATTATAGAATTAATAAGAGTATAATGGACATAATATTTGAATTTTTTATTTACATTGTAGAAGAAATGAAAAATTTTATATTTTCTTAGGTAGTATATATTTTCAATAAAATGGGAATAGAAAAGATCTAGAAATTAAAATTTTCTCATCATTTTTTCAAGTAGTCAAGATAATAAATAATTAAAAAAATAATTATTCTATTTCCTCTCTTTTACTTTCAAGTAAATATGACATAATAATTCGTTTAAGATGAAGCTAAGTTGATCTTTTCACCTTTAATTATTTATTTATTTTTTCTATGGAAGGACCTCAGACCTTTTTGTTTTCTTCAGCAGAACAATAATTATTAAAAAAAAGAAGGATATAACTATCTCCCTCCTCTCTTCTATAGGCATCGAAGTGTCTCTGTCTCACCCTATCATTATCGTATGACTTCCTCTACTGATTTTAAGGAAAGAGTAGTCCAAGTTTAATTCCATACTTCAAGGTTTCTAACTCGCACACCATATAAGGTCTTGTTCTTTTTTTGGTCAATATATAAGGTCTTGTTCATGGAGGTGCATCTCTGCATGTGGGTAAGGCCTCAATTTTCGATCCGAAGTAAGCATTCTAATCCCTAATTGAAGTTTTCACAGAAAAAAAAAACAAACTTGAAATTATCCTGTAAACTTATAATAATAAATTGGAGAACTGTTCTAACGTAATTGAGTTTTAAATGGTTAATTATTGTTGTAGAAAATCTTTTCCTTTTTATCAATTTCTTATTTAAATTGTAAATTGTGAAGATTGGTGGTGTTACAAGTTATATTGAAAAGTTGATTGATTTGGCGAGAAATTGTTGTTAATATTGCTAGTTTTGTTGTTGGATCATGCTTTGGAGATCATAAGATACTTTGAAGTGCTCTAGGACAAGTCACAAGGTTGTAAAAACATGCCCGAGGGTGATTTAGAGCGAATCTTAATAGAAGGGAACAGAAATCCAATGAAAGAGGGCCAAAGTACCACATTAAGGTTCCTAGCTTCTCGTTGTTGTTTTTTTTTTTTTTTGGGCGGATCTTGAGTGCGTCTCGTCCGGTTGTACTATGTTGATTAAATCTTAACTCTACGATCATATCTCAATTCTAAAGTTCAAATAATCCATCCATAATTTTACATTGACAAAATTGATATTCATACTATTTGACTCCTCTATATTTATTGGCTTAAATTATTTGAAATCCTTAATGGATTTAAGTTGATTTCATTCAATATTATCTTTCTTTCAAGCTCATATTGAATCTTTATCCGGTTCCCATGATTCAATGACTTTTTTAAACTTTATTACCTACTAGACTTCAGTTAAACAAATCATACTTCTTTCATTCTTAATCAAACTTATTCATGGCTTGCGGAAAATTCTTTTCAGCTACAATCATCATCTCCTAAAGTAATGGTAATTTAATCTTAACCACTAGTAACCATAAAATTTTCCTCAAAATTTATCCACTAATAATCCTCAATGGAAACTCATAGAATTACCCCATAGGGAGTTAGTTGCTTGCTATGCCAACAAGGGAGTTACTTGGCCATATTGCAAAAGTAGTCAACCACTTTTTACCCAAGGGGGGCCTAATTGACTGCTTCTTTACATAGTTGACTACTTCGGTCCATTTTTTGAATTTAAGATTATGAATGTGATACTTAAGTATGTATAAGGTTTTAATAATCTTTTATGTTATAAATATGGGATTTTCTTCAAAGTTAGAATTTTCACTAGTTAGTGAGCCAATTCAAAGTGAGTGGAATACCTTGTTTTATTAATTGTGCTTGTAGGACTAGAGTAAACACTTTAAAACTATCCAACTTTAAGTTGCTCTTGTTGATTTGTCTTAACTTGATGTTAGGATCTAGATAGGTAGGCTATGAATTGAATATTTATCACTTATTGTAAATTGAGCATTTTAAATGAGGTGGCTAGTGATTAGGCATTGATGCCACTGTCGATAGATATGTGCATCATTGATATAACGAAATTGTGTTTGATATGGGTGAAGAATTCAAGATAAACATGTTCAACAGGTTACAATAACGGTATGAAACACTATTTTAGATGTCCAATAATAGATGGGACTACTAATAACTAATATGGGTGGTGAATCTAGTGTGAGATGATTATTGTTTCATTATTAGGATTTGGATTTGGGATCAAAGGGTCTTGTGATTCGATTTCGTGTTTAGGAAGTTGGGTAGCTTGTATATGATGCTTGAAAATGTGTGTGATCTGATTTCGTGTTTAGGAAGTTAGGTGATGCTTGAAAATGTATGTTTATTAATACAATTGTTTCAACATGTATGCGGTGTGATTTTTTTTTTTTTTTTTGTGTATTTTACACAATTTTTCACTACTAAGCTTTCAATTCACTTGTGTTTTGAAATATCTATTTTAGGTGTAGGTAAATTTTAAGTAATTGATAGTTATAATAACCTTAAACATGATTTCTACGTTGGAGGCCTAGATGATGATATCCTATAGATAGACTTGGGATGGTTTTATGTTTCAAATGATGAAATTTTAGTTATTTATAAATTTGAAGATAATTTTTTTGTGTGAGCTAGTAAAACTTAGTAGTGCTAGGATCATTAAAGTTTATCAACTCTCTTTATTTAGGTGGTGTTGATGGAGGCCGGAGGGAATAAATACTCTTAGGATAACTTATCTCCTAGACTTGAGGCAATAGGTATGCCTTGCCAGTATCTATTCTCTTTATAGAGGGAATAGCCTATGGAAACGTCTATTCTCTCGCTACTAGAGTGGCATTTTATTTTATTTTTACCTTAAAATACCTTTTGGTAAATTGGCAAATTGTAGCCTTACCTTTTTATAAATATTAACAATATTATCATAAGAATATAGATGATTTAAATTAATGATAGCAAGGGATGAATATTATTAATTAGTTAGATTTTTAGTGAATTATAATTAACAGCTAAATATTTAATAAAATATAATTAATAAAAAGTAATTAACTAATCATTACTAATTATTATTTAATATTAAAGAATAGCAAAAAAAAGTAATTATGATAGTGAATCATAAGAATATAAATACATAGTAATTAATTTTTAACAATAATAGCTATTACAAAATAACAATTTTATGGAAAAAGAAGCTATTATATTATATTAATGAATAGAATAACTAACAGTTTATGAGGTTATTGTAATAAAAAATACTAATGATCATTTATCCTTATAGGGAATATAAGTTTCTATCTTATCTTATCAATCAATAAATTACTAATAACAATTATTAATAATATATATAATGATTGTAATAATCACTAACCCATCAAAACTTTAAAATTAGATGGTTTGATTTCTCAATCATTCGGACTTGCTCCAATGAAATCAAGGTCAAAAAGATTGGAGGAAAGAAAAAAAAAAAAGGTTATTCACAACCACTAATGAATGATCCATTGGAAAGTGAATGATTAGTAATCTTAATTTTTATAATTATGTAATTAATTCGATCTATTAATATGCTATTGATGTGATAATAATATTATAAACAAAATTATTTTAAAAAAGCTAATAAATCACCTTAGATGGTATATATATATTCCTATTGAATCAACATAGGGTATTTTAGTGCCTTTTCACCTATTCTCTATGACATTGTTATAAATCCTAAATTGGAAAAGTGATGAGCCAAACAATGGAATCTTTGTACCTTGTAATAGTGGTTTCAGGGTAATAGGAATTCCCCATTGCTAACCAAATGGCACTTGAGAGTTTGAAGGATATATATATAAAGAAAAAGGCAGCTGCACGCACATGAAGAGATGGAATCTGTGGAGTATGGAACAATTTCCAAGGTATCAAACTCTTGGTGGAGGGAAGGGAACTACTTGAGGCGATTGAGCCAATTTCCTTGCTATTTGGCTGGCATGGTTGAGATATCAACCGTGCAGGAAATCAAGATCATGGGAGTATCTGCACTGCACCTATGAGTTTTAAATACACCAAAAGTTTTCATTTTTTTTTTTTCTAGTCATGGCCTAGAGCATTTAATCTAAACAATTAAAACCTAAAATTTTAAAATATTGATCATATTCATTTTAATTTCCAAATAATTAAAAAAAAAACACAAAAAGCTCAAAATAAACCAAGTAAAAAAAAAAAAAACCCCTTAAAGTACAGCATCACGATTGATTAACTTCTCTTAAAGAGAGATGTGAATTGGAATCCAAACATCGAAAATCTACATCTGAATTATAGAAGCAATCAAGACAAATATTTTAGATTTAAATTGAAAATTCATCACACACTTATCTACTCTTTTTTTTATGATAAATCAAATTAAATGAATCATCAAATAAAAGTAAGAATAAGATGTTACTATACTATACTATTAATTAATAGTAAAAACAAAATAATCAATTTCATGTTTCTTTTTGGGAAAATTATGCATCAAAGAGTGAATATTAGGGGTTGAGTTCAAATAAAGATTGAATTTTTAAATAATTAAAATAAATAATAACCATTATGTCATATGTTTAAGTGGAGAACGATGTGACGGATCTATTATAATGTTGTAAGTTATATTTGATGTGGCATGTTAAAATAAGAAAGAAATTAAAAAAGAAGAAGAAGAAGAACAATGCACACACAAGTAATGGTTTTGATAGTGCTTGGCCTCTATAGATTTGTCAAGCAACTTCATCGGATGATAATGGTGTTGATGATGTTGTTAATCTGTGGAGGTTGACACTATGGGATGGTGGTCGAGTTGATTAGGTTCGACCTAAAGTGTGTGACTTAAAATCAACTTGATTCAAGTTGAACTTGAAGTGACTTCTTGAAATCACCTTAACAAGTTTGTAGTTTTAGAAATGGGGAATCAATTTGTGAAGTCAACTTTATTTGAATTTACACAAGCGAAATCAGTTCGTAGAGATAACTAAGTAAGGCTTTGGTTAAATGGGTTTCTTGAGAAAAAGTCAAATTTTGATTTGTTTGAAGGTTTATTATTTGAAATTAATGTATGCCTTTTGTTTCTCATGGTCTCTAATTTGTAAAAGCGCAATTAGATTCAAAGATAACACTCAATATCATCTTGGATAAGATTTTCCTTGTTGAACTTTATCTCTCTAAAGTTACTTGACTTTTAAGCTATCTTGATAAATTCGATTAAGTTACATTAATTCATTTGTCATTTAGGTTCGATTTAGGTCAAAATGAACTAAAATCAAGTAAAAAAAGAGAGAGAATAAAACTAGCTTAAATTAGAGAGGAAGAAGATGAAGTGAGAGAGGAAGAACATGACCATGGTGGTGCCATGTATCATACACCTATTGGTGTGTTTAGCCATGTTAGCATCCCAATGTACATTAAATAAACCATCTAAGGTAATATTTATTTTTATTTAAATTACTTAAAAGTTATATCCACTACTTAAACTTGAGAAATGTATAAATTTCCTTTCCTTTTCTTCTTCTTTTTTTTCTTAATTATTTTTTTAAATACACAATGGCCAATTAAAGCGATATTGTTAATGGGTGGTCATTGGACATCCATTAACTCTATTTAATTGATAAATAATTGTTTGTTTTGTTATATCAATTTGACTTTTTAAGATATTATTGCGTTATGTAGTATATACAAGATTGTCATTGTTAGGATTTTTTTTAAAGAAAAGATGAATTTTATTCAGTTAAAAGAATTACACTAATCAAATGGATTGATACAAATTGATTGATGGATTTAGAGTTGGAGTATGGAAACAAAACCAAACAAATTGGCACATCCCTTAGAGTGTCAAAATGTTCCAAATGGGGATATTATCAATTCTTTTAAAAAAACATATCACACTTAATTGACAAGTAGAATAAATTTTATAAAATAGATAACATAATTCCATATAAATAATAAAAAAAGAAAAATAATAAAATTATAAAAATACCACTTATATTAAACATTGTTAATAAGCTAAAACTAGTCCTATTGTCACAATTTGAAACTAACCAAACTAGACTTATAATAGTGAAACATTACTGCCAATGGATTGATGATGGTGGGAAGATTAGGAAATACATATTTAATATTAGTAGTAGTGAACACGTAGATATTAAGATTAATAATAGTGGATTGTAGATTTATGACTATGAAAGAAGGGAAATGATTTTAAAAGGAGGAAGGCCTATAAGGGGATTTGATAAGGAGTTTAGAGGGAGGAGGGGGTAGAGAATGAAGAGAGATACGTGGTCCTTTTTGTTAAAGGAAAAAGAAGTCCAATTAATTTTGCAAGATGTCATCTAGGGTTGCCATAAGGTGTTCTAATAGTGGATTTTTTTTTTTTTAATGTAAAGACTAAAAAAGTGGTAATCACCTAGCTAATATAATCCCTAGTTTTAAGAGGTGATTACCGCCCTTTTAGTCTCTATATATATTATGGATTGTTACCAAATGTAACGGAGGTGCATTAACAAATGATGGTAAAAATCCTAAACTGAAACACTCGCGCTCGAGCTTTACCCTCTCTTTCTCTCTTCACTGCCGTCACTATCAGTCATCAAGCAAAGGCATTCAAGCACAGGGCGAGAGACGGCGACATGCTGCCGTCACAACAGCCTGAACCCACCACCGCTGCCGGAGGAGCAGGAGGCAAGATTAGGAAACCACCTCTCAACCGCTACCGTCCCAATCCATACGCCCGTCCTCCACCTCGCAACCAATCTCAACCTCAGCCACAGTCCTCCGTCAGCGGATGGCTCTCGAAGCTCGTAGATCCTGCTTACCGCCTCATATCCGGCAGTGCCAATCGTATACTTCCTTCTTTCTTATCCAAGTCTCTCTCTTTCTCTTCTCTTCCTACTCTCGACGATGATGATCAAGGTCCGTATCTCTCTCTCTCTCTCTCTCTCTCTCTCTATATATATATATATATGTATTTCTCTCTCTAGAATTACCTGATTGGGAAGTGTTTCTATGTGTTGAATCTTAGGGTTAGGGTTTGTTTCATAGTTTGCGTTTAATTTTGTATAGTAATGTGCCTTCATACTTGGGTTTTGTTTATTAGGGTTTAGGTTAGATAAGTAAAGTAATGTTCTTTGATATTTTAAGTTTTGTTTTTTAAACTGTCACTATCTTTTGGACGGTGAAGCGACGCCTTCATTCATGCTGTGAAGTCTCGTGTTCGAGTCACCAAGGATAGGTGGGGAACCCCACTACAATCGACCTCTTTTAAATAATTCTAGTGAAGTGCATGTGAAATCAAAAGTTTCAGTACTGAATTGGAAAACTAGAAGTTTCACAAGCATGTTATTTCTTCTTTATTGAATCATTGGAAAGCTGAAGTAGGTTACAACGGTCGCCCTGGGCAGGCGGGCACTAGTTACTGACTTTAAAATAACACATTTAATGAAAAAGTAAAAAGTTTTTCTCTTTTAGTCTCAACAGGTACCCCAAAGCATACGTTAACATTTTCTTTACTATAATTACCTAAAAGAAGAATGATAGTACTATAACAATTAAATGCAAAATCTTTTGGTTGATTGAGAACAACTATAGTCTGACCGCTATTTATCTAACACAAGGCATATATTAGTTATATTCAGTTTGCAGTGTGTAGATTGGGGCAAGAGTTGCTCTTGTATGAATTGAATCATGCATCATGCAATTTGCAATTTGTTGTATTAGTATCTGGGCCTCAGCCAATAGTGCCTCTGAGTTATGAATGAGAAATCCAATGGGAGAGAAGCTTTGGGGATGGCGGCTAATACAATTGCTGTTCAAGTAATGCTTTTGGCATTTTTGTTGATTTTTCATTTAATTTGGCTTGTGATCTCTGATTGAGAAGGAGTTCATTTGAGTTTCACTATAACATTTAGGCTTTGTTAATTGAAATGCTTATTTTGGGACCCCTTGTTTTGGAATAGAGGCACTAGCATTAAAAAATTGCGCAATTATTTTTCTATATGAAAAAAGTTGCATGGGGTTCTATCAATGAAATCTTTTGCTAATTACCTAAAAAAAATGAAATCTTTTGCTTACCCAGAAAAGAAAAAAGTTGCATGGGGCTATAATTCTCACCAAGGTCCTTTTTTTGTGTCACTAATGCAGTGTTTGCCAAGACTAGTGAATATTTTTTGTGGCTCATTACCTGTAGGTTAGCTTTTAGATTCTTCTTCTTCTGAAGATAACGGGTTAAATTTCCTTAGCTCTTCTCTTTTAATGTGCTCATATTTGTCAGAAGACAGCAGGTGATGCTTACCTCTTAACACACAAAAGAAGACCACAATAGTTGAACTCAAGATATAGGTGTAAGATTTTCCAAGGAGCATAGTGAAAACTTAAGTTGTTAGACAATAAATCCACATTATAACTTGGACACCACCCATCTCTTCTTTTTTGGGATCCTTGTTTCATATTTAAACTTTAAATGGTTGAGGAACTTGGACTCCATGATGTCATCTAAGTGGCCTGAAGGAAGACAATGGCGTCATTTTGTCCCAATGATGAATCCTGAAATCTGTGATAGGAGATCAATGGCATTCAAGGCAAAAAGGACCCATTTGCTGTCAACATCACTTGCGCCATAGTTGCTTCATCAGACCATAAAGAACTCGGCAATGGAGTAGTGAATACGTGTATCAACTTATTAAGTAGCTCAATCTGTAGCTCTCTTTAATTTTTCTGATTATTTTTATTTTGGGTCCAAATTCAGTCAAATTGGATATTATTAGTACTTGCTCTCAAGTGTGCTACATCTGAGTTTGCTTGGAGGGTGGAGGAAGACAGCACTTGTCAAGCAGCCGAAACCCGAAGCGTGCTGACCCTGTCCTATAGGCCAACCCAGGTTCTGTAGAGATTTTGGTGTATTGGAGATTGGAACCTGGGTCTTCTGCTCCATTACATTGCCCTTCCTGGGTCAAGAAAGGGCTTTTTCCGAAGTCATAAATTGGATTGAAATATTACTCCAAAAATTCTCATTGATGTTGCCTTTCTATCTCATTTTATCCTTTAGCTGTTGAAGTGAGGAAAGTTTTGTTTGGCAAGTTTACCTTGATATTGGAGTCTTAATCATGTTCTCATGGAACTTGACTTGTCCAAGTATCAATAATTTTCAATTCATCACTGTAGGACAATGGAATCTGATTTGAACAGGTTGATAATAAATTTAGGAGATTATAATTTATGATCTAGGCCTGCTTTATTCGCTGGATTAGATGGCTTAATTGATTAGTAGGTTGAGGCAGATTGAATGTTTGGAGTTATTGATGAACAATTGAGATAGCGTAGCCACGTTGTAAGGATGACTGACATAGAGTAAGGTTGGGAGAGACCAAAAAAGACAAGGAGAGAAGTAATAAAAAATGATATGACTTGTTTAGGTATTAATGAATATATGGGTCATAATATAGTACATTGTTGAAATAGGATCCATATAGCTGGCTTCACATAGTGGGTGGTAGTTCTTGTGCTTTGGAAGCCTTCTTCCATGTTAAGTTAATAGGCACTTTCTATGTGACTATTTGCATACATGTACATGTGTTCAGTGAAGTGAGGTATATGTAGGGATGACTTTTCTTCTTATATACTCTGGTAGAAATATTTTTTACGTGTCTGGAAGTCCTGATATAACTGGAGTATGAATTTTCTGGGATAAATTCATTGTCATGTATAAACAGTTCCTTTATATTTTGAGTAAGATCTGATGTGGACACTGATGGATTGGTTATCATGATCATTTCCACCTGCACATGAAGACAAGTCAAGGCTTAGATTATTCAGTTGTTGGAGTTTATTTTTTTTTCATTCATTTTATCCTTTATCTATAGTATTAATCTAAATGACGTTATCACATGCTTCTAGCATAAATTTAGAGTTGCATGTTTTTATTTGTCGTTTTTTTGCTCTAATGAACTTGATATTCTTTTGATGTTCACATGATGATAGACAAGCTGGAAAATGAAGCTGAGGAAGATGATATTGGTAGTGATCCTGGATCTTCTTCTGATGTAAGCTTTCCATTTTCTTTTGAATGTTTTTATGCCATTCATTTTGTTCCAACATGTTTTTTTCAATTGTCATTGAGGGCTTCCGCTACATATTAAAATTTGGATCTCTTAAATCGTACAGCACTTTAAGTGCTACATTCAATTGTGTTTTGGTATTACCTGTAGTTTTTTTTTTTTTTTTTTTGCAATAATAACCTGTAAGCGCTCAATTCAACAATATATTGCAGCATGGCCATTGGTTAAGATTCCAAGTGTGCATTATACTAGGATTGAGAATGTTGGCAAGGGTGTGCTAGTAATGGAGGCTGAGGTGGGCTAAGTCAAAGCCAAATGTGGCATTGAGCCTGATATGTAATTGAAAAGATATGAGTTGCTCTACATCAGCTGTAGCTTTTGGTATTGCGCTAAGAGCTTGATCCAACAGTTAGCTTTTTGTAAATGTTTTTATTTACCTTTCCTTTCACTTGCTCGATACTGGTTGCAATGCATTTGGTCTTTATAGAACATTAGAGCTAAGCTTTTGAAGTAGTCCCACTAATTTGTGCATCTCTTTAACTTGTAAAATGCGCCATGGTTCCTGTAAAATTTTTTTTGGTCAACTTTTTCTTTGCATGCATATAACCTTCGTCCATATTGAAATCTAGTTGCTAGTGTTGCTCTAAAGCGATTGCTTAGGCTATTTTGAATTCTCTAGGTTGTAGCTATAAAATGATTACCTATACTGGTCACTTTTTTGATCATATTAATTGACCTTTCTTAACTCCCTCATGTTTTCTTATCTTTTTGGGACATCCTTATATGCAGGTTGTTTTGCCTGGATCAATGCCAAGGACTGATGGTGAAGTAGGAGTAGGCGGTTCAAAAAGTGGTTCCTTGTTTGATGAATTCAAAAGTGACAAAGTAACTAACCTTTCAAATGATAATGCATTTACAGAAATTGAGCAACTCATTAAACAAAAAATGTTTTCAAGGTAATTTTCACTTACAATGCCATCGTCTTATATCCTTATTTTACTTTTATGTAGAGTGGTTTTGTCTAGTCATATTGGTCTGTTTCAAGAATAAATACTCATGTTGACTAAATTTGCAAGTTCTGTTGTTTGTTTCCAGAAAGTTTTTCATTGTTTTATGACATTTGCCTTTTTTTTTGTTGTTAAGGATAAATCCTTGATTTATTGCAACTGGAACTTTTCAGTTTCTATTAGAAACATTTAGTATATTTTCTGGCTTACTTACTACCTCTCCTCTTCACATTAACTGTGATATGAATTTGTTTCTGCAGTCTGTTCTTCATTATTAATTTCTCCTTAGTTAATGGTTGTGATGGATCTAATGATTGGCATTAATTTGTTGAGATATCCTTTAGCCTTCCACTGAACCATGGGCTTGCATTTTAGGGATGAGAAGAATCGTCTCTTAGACATACTGAATTCACACACTACTGATATACCAACTGAAAAGGGAGAAAAGAAGAGTCTCTCATTGATTGTTCGAAAAGAAGCTGAGGAGACTGCAGTGGTGGCTGAAACATCAAGTAGACCAAATGCTGAAAAGCAGGAAAAAGTGAGAACACTTCAGTGGGAAAGTGTACCCCCCACGGTTAGCCCGAATGTAAGTCCAATGGATTTTCTAATTGACGTTGCTTTTTAAGTGCTGTCTATCCTGACATGAAGGATTATCGCTATGGTATTTCAATCTAGTTGAACTTCTTGATTTTAGCTTTAGCAATTGACAGAAGTATGTCCTCTAGCTCTAGAAAGATGATTTTTTTTTTTTTTTTTTGTGGATAATTCCTCCAGAAAAGATTTTAAAGTACTATAAAATGTGAATCTAAGCTTCTAATGTTGAACAAGGGTGTGGTGAAAGGTCAATATGTCCATGCGACCTTGCCTATTAAGACAAGGATATCTATAATTGGGAGCTCACAATTGAAAGTGTACATTCCACTATATGAAGGGGCATTAAATTTCTGGAGGAAAGTAAAGATCAGCACAAGATAGGATCTCAATTGCAGTGCAGAGTCATTTCTGGCCATCTTCAAATGCATAGATATACGTAATAGGAGATAACTGTAATCTCATTAATGAAATTGCATATTTTGAAACACATACATGGTAGTGTGTTTTTTTTTTTTTTTTTTAATGACATGTAGTGTTTGTTGATTCATGCTAGCTGTATTCACAGCTTGTATTGGATTCACTCTTTATTTATGGGCGTCTATATTGATGTAGGATCACTTGACAGATCATCACGATACTATGCTAAATTATGCAGATGCGAGATGAAATTGGAGCTTCACCCATTGAAATTGCTAGAGCATACATGGGGAAACGGGTGTCAGAATTAGGTTCTAGTTCCAAGAGTAAATCAGATGATGACAAAGAATTTAATCATGGAGATGGAAATACACTAAAACCTTCAATTCCATCATCTTCTCCTAAGCTGTCTATATGCTGGCCTGGTGCAATTGTACAGGATGAATACTCGACTCCACAGGTTCAAAGAGGTCGATATTGGCATCGGAGTCTTGCAAGAACTCCCTATTCTAGATCATCACATGCATTGTCAAAGACCAAGGTATGAACCATGGAATATATCGTGGCTTTTACCCTTGATATGTCGACATTGTGCAGTAAGTCTGTTTATGTGATGGCCACAAAATAATTTTCTGCTACTTGCCTACCATCAGCCTACTTTGCTGCGTGATGATGACAGAAAATATCAAGACATTGCGTCCACTCCTTTTCAGCACTTGCAGACTCCAATATTTGGGCAGGTACTAATATATCTTCACTATCCTTTCTATCAGAAATACTTGTGTATGTGTGCTTTCTCTGGCTGCTTGAGGTAATCTTGAGGTTCAATGATTAATGCTTGTTTTGATTTCTGGTCTTTCTTTTCTTTTTATTTATTTATTTTAATATTCTTGCAAAGGAGATTCTTCTGCTAATTTGATTACTAACTCCAATTCAGAGTTTCATGTCAGTGTTGCTTTGATAAAGTTTGTCCTTGATCCTGAACATCAAGAATTACATGATATGTTGTGATGTGAGTTAATCTATGACTTACTTGTTGCTAGCTCTGCTGCAGAAAACATATTTGTTGTATGTAAACTTTCACTCAATTGAGTTTTTTGAAATTTTAAACTCTTCCTCTATCTCTATCCGATGGCTTTGCTTTCTATTAACTCGAATTCATTCTTGAATAGCAGCAAAGCTCCAGAAGAGTATTTGATGGTGAATATGGATCTGTGGGTCCTATCCGCAATTCCAGGCAGAAATTCAGGGGAGAATCGGCTCAGAAATTGGTTGATTCCTCTCCTGTAGGCAGTCCCTTTCCAAAAGATGATGTGTTATCTATCGGTTCTTTCCCTTTCTTTAAGAAAAATGTGGAAACTGGGGGCACATCAAGAGCTTCAACGCCATACTCAATAGATGCAAAGTCAAGGAACTTTGAGTTGCATGCAACTGCTGTTCCTACGCGTTCTAGTCAGACAGCAAGGAAGATACTGGAGTGTTTGGATAGAAATGTAACCACTGTAAAGGATAGGACCGCAGAGTTGAAATTTGCTACTTTGGGGAAGAAATCTGAGTTCTCTGCTGACGTTCCCATGATGCAGCTTAAGGGTGCTAATTTACCTTATCCCACTTTGTCCCTTGATAGAGTAAACCAAGGTACTCAGGCAAAAGTTGTGCATGCGCCAGATAGCAGAGAAACTACATTATTTAAAGTCCCACCGGAACGTAGTAAGATCAAAATTACTGATGCTTCATCAAGGGAGAAAGCTTCTGATACAAATATTCATGATAACAGTTTTATGAAAATTGGTAGTGCAGGATCTCCTTCATGTTCTGTGGTTAGTCAAGATGTTTTGGCTCACGACACAAATAAGGTAATTCATCATCCGTCCTTTTTGGGGGAAATCTAAGGGGAGGGGATAAAATGTCTAAGAAGTCAATTGAAGAGCTAGTCTTACAATGCTACCACCTAGGGTAAACCAGTGACAACCCTTGGTATGCATGGATTTTGGTTTGAAGTATATTCATAGCAAATATAATAGATTTATTTAAAAAAAATTACAATTAACATATTAACAATATATTTTCATAAATTATTTTTAAATTCGGTGTGGATGATATTATTTAATTACTGAAATATATAATTATTTTTTAGTTTTATATGTTTATTGATGGTTTTTCCACATTTATATAGAATGATATATTTAGAATAATTTATAATTATCAACTGGTTTTTTCTTTCTTTTGAACTCATCACTAATTCTTCTAGTTGCTTCCTTTATACTGTTGTGGGGTTGCACCATGTACCCAAAGTTATGTCATTTTCCATCTAGTCGTTCAATGTTTACAACTCCTCTACTGTGTCATCCTTTGCATAAAGGACATGGCTCTTGGACACATAATTGAAATAATTAATTATTGATGGGCAAGAGGTATTTGTAATGGAAAGGTATATGTGATAGCAATGAAATGTTATAAATGGCTTAGAAGTATATAACTAATGAAAAAGTATGAGTGGAGAAAATTTTTTAGGTGTTTTGTTTGCCTGTCAGTTGATGGGAAAAAAGTTGAATATGCATGCTTGGAATTGATTGCATATGCCCGTGAGTCGTCTATAGAAAGCTGTTCATGTTTCTTTTGTCAGCATTATCATACTTGATGGTTGCAGATTATGAAGTAACACATTCTGTAAATCTTCATTATCTAGAATGTTTAATTGAGTTCCTGGATTGATCCTCTTCAAAACTCTCTCTCTCTCTCCCCACATCACCCTCCACCACCCCCCAAAACCTCAACCCCACCCCTAGACAAATCTCCGGTCATAAATTTTGATGGTTTATTTTATCTTTTGAAGTGCTACTGGTGAGGCATATTATGTAGGGCATATATAATAAAATGCATACATGTTCATGTATAGCAATAACACAATGAGTAAGGCATCATTATTACTTCTTGCTAACTTAAAAGATTGAGATAATGATTTTTTTTTTCTATTTTGTATCTTCATCAGTTCTTGTCCGTTGTTGTGATATTAACCTAATCACCTTTTCTCATTGCTAATTTTCTGGCTGATTGGTTACCTGCAGGGTGGTTTGAGGACAACTGCAAGTTCTGTTGACCCTCAATTGCATAATCTACCTAAAATTCCTCCTACTTCCACAGCTAAATCAACTTTGCCATCAATTTCAATAGACAAGCCTGTGTCAAGGCGCATATTTTCTTCCGAAAATAGCTCTGGGTTTACCTTCCCTGTTTCAACTTCCCAGGGAATGTTTCCTGAGCCACCGACACCATCCATCATACCTCCGTTAATGAATAGCCTTCCTCAGCCAAATAAGGAATCAGAGATTCCTTCATATAATTTTGGGTCAAAGCGATCTTCACCCACCATCGTTTTTTCTTTCCCTTCAATAAGCAATGTTGCAATTCCTGGTGAGGCTTCAGATTTGAAATTCACATTTGGGTCTGGCAAGAGGAGGATTTCTTTTGTTCCATAGGAAAAGATACCGTCTGCTGTTAATTGCAATTTTCCATTATTGAGATTGAGTGCTCTGCTTGTCTTTACAGTTCTTTGCTACAAAAGTTACCAGAAATTTTTTTCATTGAGATCTAGTGTCGTCTGGGGCTCTGATGCATATTGGACATCAACGTTAAATTATTTATAACCTTATTGAAGTTGATTATGAGTGCCGCACGCCAAGAATCAACTTCAGCATGACTCTTAAGCCTTCGGAGGTGCCTAAAACATTTTTAGTCGGTTGTTTAGTTTGTGCTTCGCAATCCTTACTCACCAGTTAGAGGGACATGAGATGCAAGAAGGATTTGGGAGAGCCAATGAATTAAAGAAAACGAAATACCAGGTGTTATTGTTCCACAGAAGTGACTTCTTTTTAATGATTAACATGTTAAGCAGCCATTGCTGGTTATTACTACTGCGATATGGGAATGGATCATCTTAATTTTTATTATCTAGATTTTCTTTGATTTACGATTGAGATTGCTTAGACATTTAAACTACTTCATGATATTATCGTGATGTTATTAATTTCGTTGTAATTTTAATTATTAATTATTTATGGTAGCATTTTAAGGGATAAAGTGAGGGAGGGTGAGAGAGAGTGAATCGAGAGGATCAAACTCCTGTTATTAGTGAATGTGATGAGACATAAAGGTGGTTCAATATTTTATAGTATTATTAGCATACATTTGATTGCTGGAATGAAAAGGGGCTGATATATTTTTTTCAGTCAAGTCTTTGGATTGTGAAATATTAGGGCGGGCCAAAATATAATGTACTTTGAAATGATCATTCCTCAGCAAGATCAAAGCATATGCATTCCTTATTCATGCTGTGAAATTATCATGGACTAATTGCCTATTTCTTCCTTGACAACTATCACAGCCAAGACCCACCACCGTAGGAATACAGCTGCTAACCTGATCAATTGCTCCCCCTTGCACCCGAGTAGCAACTGCGACCCTAACCTCAACCTAGGTTGCCTCTGACCCGTTTACATTTTGCCAATATCTTGTCCATAGCTATTGTCTCTAGTTTTTCCATTGTGGTGTCTGGTGTTTCTACTCTCTAATCTCTTCTTTCCCTACTACTCGGCTTTTTTGGCAGTGTGTGTGCAATAGATGCTCATATAAAATGAAGGGTGTGGTCGGCAGATGGTAAGAATAAGATACCACTGATTGGTAGAGTTGATGATGATGGTAGTTTGTAGGGCCGGAAGATGAGAAGAGTGGGTAGGGCATGTCTTGGACTTATTTTTCTTTCTCCTGTCTCTCTCTCTCTTAACCACTATTTGATTGTCCTTGAACAGGGGTGAGCTCCATGAAGTACTTGTTCTATTCAGTTCTAATCTTAGTCCCGTAAACCATGCACAATGTTAATCTCACTTTTTGAAAAAAGACTGATGTTTTTCATGCAACACTTTCATTAGATTAATAATATTAATCACGAGTTACATGGGACTGCCCGCTTCTCTATTTCCACTCGACTTAGTTTTGGCTTGGCCTATGGTCGATTTTGAGCCGGCATGGGAACATAATCCTGAGCTAGACCTTGGTTTCGTTTTTATTGGAAAGCGAACGCACGGAAAGAGCAAAACCGTGCTGGAATCAGCAGCCCCGTAGAGGGAATTACCCAACTCTAAGGTGACTAGAGAAACTCAAACGCTTCATTCCCACCCTCCTCCTTCTTCTTCTTCTTCTTCTTTTTTTTTTTTAATAATTAATAATATATATATTTATGAAAAAAAAAATTTTAGTCCTTAATATTTTTAAAACCATACGAAAAAATGACTTTCATTAAATTCATTAAGTTTTTCACTAATTTGTGATATATATGAACTTCAAATTGGTTCATCATAATTAAATTAACAAAATGATACTATTAAATATATTTATTTATGTAATATAATATAATATAATAAAAAATACAAACATAATAATTACAAGAAAGAAAATGGGCTAGAAAGATTTGTATATATCTAATGCTA
The DNA here is from genome assembly GCA_037954665.1 of Laguncularia racemosa. NCBI lineage: Eukaryota > Viridiplantae > Streptophyta > Magnoliopsida > Myrtales > Combretaceae > Laguncularia > Laguncularia racemosa. Next base: position 131,683 of record JBBMOL010000094.1, on the reverse strand, counting down.
ATTGAAAACTAATACATACCCAAGATGGACAAAAAATTAAATATATATATTGAAAATCTCATTTTAGTAAGGTTTTGAAAATGCAAGACTCAAATATGGAAAAAACAAAAAGTTGAGGACTCGAATAGAAAAATAGGTAAACATTGAAAATTAAAAATGTATTTCTCCTTATGGATAAAGCATTATTGTGATGGTTCCTACAAAGTTAGTGTAAACACCTTATTTTTGCTTCCCATATAGATTTTTTTAATAAATAAATAAAAATGATAAAAAAATAATAGTAATAATTAAAAAAAGGCTTGATTTATAAGATATTAAAAAATGAATGAAAAAATAATAAAAATCATAATAACAAGTAACAAAAAATAATAATAATAAATTTTTTAATAAAATTAGGAAAATATGAGCTTTTAAATCAAGCTCAAGAACTTCAAATCCATATAAATTAATCAAACTGTTAGCTTATAGGTAAATTAATTGCAATAATAAACTGAGAAATGGACTGGCTCAGCCGATCCATGTGTGTGCTTGGGTGCGTGCGAGGGGAATGTTGGTTGTGGGTTCGATCCTTACGAAAGCACTTTGTGCCGTTTTTTTTTTCTTTCTAGCTACCATGTGGCAGCACACTATTGGTCGAAGGAGACACGCATGGAACACATTATCTTCTTCCTCAAACGAATGCTAAAGCTCGCAGAGGGAAGAACATAGGTAGATTTGAACAAATCCATGCGAAACGAACTCGTTTTTCAACATAATCCAATCTAATCCCAACTAAAAACAAAGATTAATATCAATCTTTAGCAAAAAATGGATTAAATCAAAAGATAAGCTTAAGTTTTCAATGGGATATCACAAATCTGATTTACGCCTATTTGGACCATATCGGAAACAATGGAGGCACCTATAAATACATGGGGATGCTTGGAAATTGAGGAGAGGAAAAAAAATCATAAAAAATAAACTCTCATAAGCTCTGGTCGGCGAGCTTTCTCTCTAGAAACCTCAAATCCACACCGAAACTTCTCTTTAAGATTACTAACTCTACATAAGAAACTGAAATACGAAACTAGTATCAATAGATTCCTAGTGACTTCTAGTTTTAGAAAGAGGTAATCTTTTGCTTCAATCATTTCCTCATTGTACGGATCGAAAAATGCAAATTTAGCCACTGTTTGCTACCTCCAAACCACCACCTAGGCTAGTTTTTAGGTAAAAACGACCATAGATTTGTCTTCTACACCCTTGAAAACCTAAGGAACCACCCCTCGCCACCTCAAATCTTCATTGGAGCACCGCTGACGAGGATCCTCTAGCTACTACATATGTGCCTGACTTGACCCAAGTTTGACTCACGTAGCAAACCCGCACCGACCCATATCTAGGTAAGTATTATTATTCTTATTATTATTAGTTTATTTATTTTTGTTGACATCTAATTGATAATAAAAAATGAAAATAAGTTCGAAAAGAAATATAAAAATAAAAATAAATAAAATAATAAAATAATAAATAATAATAATGATAATATGAATATAATTAGGTTAGTAACTTTATCCTAATTAATTTAATTTAGAAAAATTAATAAATGAAATAATTAGGATGAACCATTGTGTAGGCCTTAGGTGTTGCGGTGTAACCGTCACCTAGGGACGATTAGGTTTTTAAATTAGTTTTTTGATAATTAGTAATACTTAGTTTATAAATATAAATATATAAAAAAATAATGAAAAAATTAAAATGATTTATTATCTAAGATTTAGTTTTATTATATATATATATATATATATATATATATTCTGAAATAGAAAAATGATTTTTATGAAATAAAATTTTAATTGGTATTTTCAAAAGTTTGGTCTTTAGTCTTTCTAAATTGGAAAATAAAAGTTTAGGTTTAGAATTTTTCCTTTAAAAAATTAAAATGATAATAAACGTAAACTCGATCTATTTTCATAATTAAAATTAATTAATCTACTAAAGTTTTATAAAAATATAACTATATCGGTTTGAACCTGGATAGCGGGTATGTAAGCACCTATTGGGCAACTACACATATATAAAAAAAAAACCTCTTTACTCTTTTGCCAACTTCAATTAACCATATAAAAAATTTACAAAAAAATATTTTATCCTTTTAAAATTTCAATTTATAATATATAATCATAAAAATATTTCATCCTATTTTTAATTCGACTTTAATTAAAGTAGAAGTGCAAAAGGTTTGGTTCTCTTTTATGTCATTTTTTAGAAAATTCAAAAATAAAAAAAAATGATTAAAAGTTTTGCATATTATTTTGATTTATTTCATGTTTTATATAAAAAAAATCATGTCTTGCACTTGTGGTGATAAAGGGAATTTATAAGAAGCTTTTAATTCATTTTCTTGAAGAAGATAACAAATGGTAACCATTTATGTTTTAATAGGATAGTCCCGAGTCCAAATTCTCTCGTTAATATTTTTCCAAAATTATTTTTTTTAGAAAACTTCATAGACTGATAGTTAGTTAAGGTTAATCCACCTCATTAACTTTAACTTATCTTATTTTCCAATTTAGGTTGGTGGTGACTGCAATTTTCTTAAGATAATTAAAAATATAATTGTCGAGTCTAATTTTTGAATTCCCATTCCTAATCCGATCTAGACTAGACCCTATGCTCATCTAATGTAGATCCTCGACTTGAGTTAGGAATTTCGTTTGATTTTTGGAGTCGCCACCCAACTGTTGTTGGGAAAATTGAATTAAGACTAAAGGAGCGGATTAGTCTTAATTTGGGCCACTAGTCGTCGTGATTTCCTCTTCTCGTTTTTGTGAAAAGAGGAAAAGGGAAAACCAGAGTTTCTAAGTCCGGAGGCTAACCTATTAAAACATTTACGGTTATCACCTAATCTCTTGAAATTGTTTCTCTTTAGAAATGTGTTTCTATTTTGTTTCTGTTACTTTTTATTATGTTTTTGAATTATTTCAAGAAAATGATTTTTCATTCATTTTATGGGTTGACTCGAATGGGTGCCTACGTACCTGCTACTCAGGATCAAACAAGCCGTAGTTCGCTTTTCTGAAAAACCTTAAGTGTGTTTGTAAATTTTAATTCTTGAAATTTCTTTTGATTTATGTTTTTATCATTTTTGGGATTTTTCTAAAAATTCTAAGCCTAAGCTTTGATTTTATTTTGAAAATGATTTTTTAAGGAAAACATCAATTTGGGATTTATTTGAAGAAAATGGTTTTTCTAAGTGCTAAAACTCGATTTTTCCTATTTTTATAATTTTTGAATTTTTTATGAATCTTCATGATTTTTTTATGATTTTTATAAGTTTTTGTGATTTTTATAAATTTTTGTAATTTTTGGGAATTTTTGTGATTTTTAGGAATTTTTGGTGATTTTTGGTAATTTTTGTGTTTTTGGGAATTTTTGTTGAAAAATTTATCCTAAGTTTATTATCTATCCTATTTTGAAATCTAAAGTTTTATTATTATTTTCCTAATATTTTTTTACTATTTTTCTATATTTTATTATTTATTTTACATTATTAAATCCTAAAAAACCTAATTTCTACATTTTCCTATTTATTGAAAATTAAACCTAAACCAACAAATAAATAAATGGCTAAAGAAATAACAAAATAATAAATAACAAATAATAAATAAATTCGGAATAAATAAACAAAATAAATAAATAAATATAAATAAAAAATCTGGAAAACCCGACTTACCTGGATTCGGGTCGGTGCGCGGGTCGGGTCGGTTGGGTCGGGTCAGATCGGTCGGACGTGGCGGCGGGGGTTGCTCGATCACGGCGTTCCGGTGGCCTTTTGCAGTAGGTGAGGTGTCGAATCCTAGCTTCTCGAGGGTGCTGATTCCAACGGTAGTGGCGGTTCACTCTCAAAACGTCTCCTTGCGGTGGCTCTAACTCCGGTCGGTGCTCGCGGCTTCAAGCTTCTCCGGCATACTCCGATTCGCTCCTTTCTCTCTCTTTCTCTCACTTTTTCTTCGTGCTTTGGCTTCCTCCTGTCCTCCTCTATTTATAGGCGTCCGGAAACCCTCTTGGATAAGCTCGGATCGGCCGATTAGGATAAATCCGAATTTCTTCCGTTTTTAGATTTGATTTCATCCCGGCGATTTGATGTTGATCTATTGTTTTTCTTTGATTTATCTTATGGATTCGGCTTTATCTTGACAATAATCTAGAAGATTTGAAAAAAAAAATGATCGATTCCACCTTTCGTCGGACCTGCTCCGGCTTCTCCTCGCATTGTCCGGGTGAGGAAGACGATCACGCGCGATGCACGCGTTTTCTCTCGGCCAATCACACACTGCCACGTGGCGGCTCTAGGGAAAAGAAGGAAAAAATTTTGCCGAGCGCACGCGGGGAGATTCGAACTTGTGACCTTTAGCCTTCACACGGTCCCAACATGCACGCACGAGCCAGCTGAGCTGGCCCATTTTTCCGATTTTCTTTGTATCGCAAATTGCATATATGCTATGCGATTTTTCCATTTTTTTGTATTTTTTTGAAATTTCAAAAATTTGTAAAAATTATTATTATTTATTATTGCTATTTCTGAAATCATTTTTCAAAATTGATGTGTTTTCCTATTTATTTTTATTTTTTGAATATTTTTATTATTTATGGTAAATTAGAGAAAAATTAGAAAAAAATTGGAAAAAATTGAAAATTGATTATTTTTATTATTATTGATTCCTAGGGCAAAAATGGGGTGTTTACAATAATTTTTCCCTAATTTTATCGTCGAATAACTTGTATTAAGTGGGTTGGACTTAATATGGGTTAATTAAGGAAAAATCCAAAATTAGGCTTGATAGAATTGGCGACTCCACCGGGGGCCTAATTCTTTAGTGGACTAGCCATTTTTATCTTCTTCAAAAATTAAGAGCTTCTTATAAATGCCTTCAACATTTATTATTTTCTTATGTATATTTCTTGTATGAATAGTTTCCTTTTATGTAGATTAATTGGGCTTCATGATGCAAATGAAATAACATTAGGCCCATTAAGCCTAGTAATGATCTTTTGGGCAAGTTGTTGTGATACATATATGTGTGTCAGATACGATCAGACTCAGGCCATTTAGGACCTTACATTGGGGAGTCATTGTGTAAGTTTCGAGTGAAGTGGGGTAGTCACCGCTCGGGGCTGATTAGGCTTCCCTACTCTTACTTCGATGTGGCCCACAACCTATTACCTTAGAAATATGGGGATCCACAGAGCTTGAGGACCTTTAGAAATCACCTAATTTGCATTCATGTCATCTACACATGATTGAAAAATAGTGCAGCTTTAATAAAACGTAGATTTATTGATTTTCCAAATGATATAAAGCTTTGTCATTGTATATGTATTCTTTATAAAATTCTTATTTTATGTATTATGAAGGAATGACCAACTTTGGGTCAAGCAACGACTACGTCCACATCAGCCAGATTTATGTCAACCAACCCTTACCGTCTATGCTTGCACTTTTTAACTAGTTTCAATAGTTTAACCTAGAGCAACAAGAAACCATCAAAGCTAAAGTGGGGCCAATCCTCTCACTCCTCAAGTTCCAATATGATTGGGACCTCATGAGGGCCCTAACCTACTTTTGGGATCCAGAGTTAACGGCATTCAACTTTAGCCCATACACCTTATCTCCATTCATTAAAGAGTATTCCCAGCTGCTACAAGCCCCTCCTTGTTCTGAAGGAATCACAATTCCAGATCTGCAAGTCAGCCCGGCAAGCACCTTCTATAAGTTGTTGGGGTTAGAAAGTCATATGTAACTTGGGCCCTTACTTAATGTAATGGAAAGTCCATGAGAATCTTAACCCTTAGAAACTGGTTTGGAACACTTGCGGACTACCAAATTAATCAAGAGATTTTTGTAGGAGACTAGCAGACTTGGGAGCAAAATCGAATCAATGCCTACATCGTGGCAATTTTTGCTAGTATCCTATTTCCGATAGGAATTTTGCATGTCCATTTCAAGGTAGCAGAATTAGTAACTCAATTCCTATCAAGTCAATCTTACATCCTAGCCTTACTTGCTGAACAAATCCGATCTTTGAGATTTCTAAAAGAAAGAGGGAAGGGAAACTTTAAAGGCTATCCAACATTGTTAATAGTATGGTTCACTAGTTATATTAAAAGTTATGGATTGGATCTCGTTAGGAGATCTTTAGCTTCACAAGTTGACCTGGTAGACTAATTTGCAACTAAGATACGGTTGCTAGAAGGAGTTCAAATTCACCAATGGATGGAGATTATGTGGAACGTTTACCATGAGGACATATTGTGGACTACTAGGTGGAATCATTGCACATAAGCTATTCTAGAATGTGTCGATTTCACTACTGTCCCACTAATAGGAATTACTGGATGCATTGGCTATTTCCTAGTTTGCATGGTCAGACAATTGGGACCAATCCAAGATATTGCTCACAGGCCCCCATTGGATTCGGTTACACTTGATTATTAAGATCCAAACATTCCTTTAGCCTTCAAAGTGAACAAGTTGTGAGCCATCAAAGCCATTTGGGATACAAGAATCTTGAGCTCCATCGCAAATGTAGGAAATTTGGATGGACGAGTGGGGGATTTTAAAGCCACTAAGGAATCCATTATGGACTTCATGCACAAGACAGGGCAAGTTGAGTACCAGGCTCCAAGTATACTGGAACTTACGCCAGAAAACCCAACTTCAGAATTGAAGGCTTACATGGACATTGTTAAAACTCGAGCAGAGATCTAATGTCAAGATACGGAAAGGAGGGTGGTAATTTGGAAGGAGAAATTTGAAGCTTCACAGGATTATGTGAAGGTTTTAGAGAACCGGTTGAGGATGTTAGAGAAGAGAGTCCGAGACCTGCTAATGGAGCAAGCCAGTATCCACCCCAATAAGATCTGAAGACTATTTTAAATAGGTTTTTTTTTTTTTTTTAGAACTAGTTGTTAAGAATTTCAATTCTTTTAGATAATTAAACCAGTGGTCTATAGCCTTGGAATTTCAATAAATCTGTAGTCAGATTAAACAATCTTGCATGATAAAATTGCTGCACTATTATTCAATTATCAAGTTGCATCCGAGTGAGCATCTTGTTTGCATATTTACTAAAAAAAATAATAATAAAGAAAAGAACAAAGCCAAGAAAATTGAAGAGTTGCTAACTGTTGATTCTAATTTTTGATTTCCCATTTCTAATCCGATCTATACTAGACCCTATGCTCATTTAATGTAGATCCTCGACTTGAATTAGGAATTTCGTTTAGTTTTGGAGTTGCCACCCAACTGTTGTTGGGAAAGATTGAATTAAGACTAATGGAGCGGATTAGTCCTAATTTGGACCATTAGTCGTTGTGATTTCCTCTTCTCGTTTTTGTGAAGAGAGGAAAAGGGAAAACCAGAGATTCTAAGTTCGGAGGCTAACCTATTAAAACCTTACGGTTACTACCTAATCTCCTAAAATTTACTCTATCTAGAAATGTCTTTTATTTTATTTATTTTGTTTTTTTTATTGTGTTTTTGAGTGAATTATTCTAAGAAAATGAATTTTTTATTCTTTTTAAGGGTTGCCCCAAATGGGTGCCTACGTACCTGCTATTCAAGATCAAACAAGCCGTAGTTCGCTTTTCCTGAAAAACTTTAGTGTGTTTGTGAATTTTAATTATGAAATTTCTTTTGATTTATGTTTTTACTATTTTAGGATTTTGTTAAAAAAATCTAAACCTAAGCTTGATAATTTGATTTTTGAAAATAATAATTTTAAGGAAAAACACCAATTTTGGATTTATTTGAGAAAATGATTTTTCTAAGTGATAAAATTTCATTTTTTTTTCTATTTTTCAACTCATTTCTACTATTATAAATTTTTATTGATTTTTATTAATTTTTATGATTTTTATTAATTTTTATAATTTTTATTAATTTTCATAATTTTTTTATTTTTATAATTTTTATTAATTTTTATAATTTTTATTAAATTTTTCTCCTAAATTATTCATTTATCCTATTCTAAAATCTAAATTTTTATTATTATTCTTTTCTAATATTTTTATCATTTTCTTTATCAATTTTTGCATTTTTATTATTTATTATTATAATTATTATTTTTATTTTTATCATTCATCTTAAATTAAATCCTAAAAACAATAATCTAATTTTTAACATTTTTTCTATTTATTGAATTGTAAATAACAAATAAGTAAATAAATAAATCCGAAATAAATAACATAACTAAATAAATAAAATAAAAATAAAATTAAAAAAAAATCGAAAAATCCAACTTACCTGGATCCGGGTTAGTGTGCGGGTTGGGTCGATCGGATGCGGTGGTTGGGAGTGCTCATTGACAGCGTTCCGACGGCCTTTTACAGTGGTTGAGGTGTCGATTCCTAGGTTCTCAGGGGTGATGAACTCAACTGTGGCGGTGGTTTGCTTCAGAAACGCCTCCTGGTGGCTGCCTAACACTTGATCGGTGGTCGCGATCTTGAACAACTCCGACGAGCTTCGATTCTCTCTTTTTTCTCTTTTTTTCTCCCTTTTGATTCATGATTCTACTTCTCCACTTCATCATCTATTTATAGGAGTTCAAAATCGAGCTGGATAAGCTCGGATTTCCACCGATCGAAGCAAATCGGATTTGCGATTAAACAAACCAACTATGATTCGTGTAAATCCAGCGATTTGTTGAGATTTGATTCCAATTAGATGATCTGTTGGATTTATGCAAAAAATCTAATCAAAACGGCCGAAATTCGGAGTTTTCTCCTCGCCGACGATCTCGGACAGAGGTTGAAGACGATCACACGCTCGACGCGTACGTTCGCTCCGGCCAATCAGGTGTTGCCATGTGTCCCAGGTAAAGAAAAAATTCACAAAACGCGGATTTTGCTTCCCCCGCATTTCGAACCCCTGACCTCGTCCCCCCGCGCGCACGCCTGGCCCTGGTCCGGACCAGCTGAGCTAGCCCACTTTCACGATTTTATTTATTTCGCAAATTGCATATATGCAATGCGATTTTTTTATTTTTTTGTATTTTTTGAAATTTCAAAAATTTCTAAAAATTATCTAATCCTTATTATTGCCATTTTTGAAAATTTTTTCCAAAATTGATGTATTTTCCTATTTATTTTTATTTTTTGAACATTTTTCCTATTTTTGCTAAATTAGAGAAAAAAAGAAAAAAATTGGAAAAATTTGAAAATCACTTATTATTAATTATTATTGATCCTTAGGGCAAAAATTGAGTGTTTACAGCTACCCCACTTTGTAGTAAAGTTTAGAAAACTTAACTACAAAGACAAGAAAGACGCCATTTTTGGCCTCTTGATTGAATGGATAACACCTTGTTTGGCTGGTTATCTGGAATTTAGTCTCTAGTAGGAAAATACTCCATGAGCTAATAATCCCATGAGTATTTTGTGATGGTTGGTATTGCTTAGGAAACAACTTAACAATCTAGAGTAATATATCCTCCCAAAAAGTGTTATATGGGCTGACTAATTGGCGATGGGAAATACCTCAAACATTGTTTAGAAGTGTAGAATAACTGATGATAGGAAGCGTCTTATCAGACTAGCAACCTTGAAAAGAAGACTTCTTAGACTCACGACCCTGGGGGAGAGATGTCTCGAAAGGTGTCCCTACAGGCTGACGCTGAGACAAGATATTTAGGAGAGTGCCCCATTGTGGGCTGACTAACCTATAGCATAGAGAAATGTCTCAAAAAGGTGCCCTTGTGGGCTGACCTTAACAAAGGATATCTAGGAAAGTGCCCCTCTATAGGCTAATTAACCTATGACAAAATGTCTTAAAAAGGTGCCCTCATGGGCTGACCCTAAAATAGCATATCCAGGAAAGTGCCCCTTTGTGGGCTGACTAATCCATGGTAGGAATACGTGTTTCGAAAGGTGCCCCAATGTGCTGACCCCACTAGAGGATGCTTAGGGAAGTGCCCCAATGTGGGTTGACTAACCTATGATAGGAAGAAATGTCTTGAAAGGTGCCCTTATAGGCTGACCTTGGGAAGAGATATCTAGGAAAGTGCCCTATTACGGGCTGACTAACCTATTTAAGAGGATATGGCGACAAGTGCCCTATTATGGGCTGATTAATCTTATGCCTTTGAATATGCTTTTACTGACTGGATTGAATGATTTGATGTTTTCATGATATGTGGATGATAGTCATTTATTTTAACATACTTGCCAATTTATCGTGGATAGCAACCAAACAACCGAACCTTCGTGCTGGTTTGCTTTTGCTTCACTTCTTCTTGCTTTGACACGGGGTTGAAGATATCGATGTCCTTCCTTTTTTTTGTGCGCATGGCTCTTTAGACGGTAGTGTTATCCTACTAATGTACCAGTGTCGAGTCTAATTTTTGAATTCCCATTCCTAATCCGATCTAAACTAGACCCTATGCTCATCTAATATAGATCCTCGACTTGAGTTAGGAATTTCGTTTGATTTTTGGAGTCGCCACCCAACTGTTGTTGGGAAAAAGTGAATTAAGACTAAAGGAGCGGTTTAGTCTTAATTTGGACTACTAGTCGTCGTTATTTCCTCTTCTCGTTTTTGTGAGAAGAGAAAAAGGGAAAACCAGAGTTTCTAAGTCCGGGGGCTAACCTATTAAAACCTATACGGTTACCACCTAATCTCTTAAAATTGTTCATCTTTAGAAATGTGTTTCATTGTGTCTTTGTTACTTTTTATTATTTGTTTCAAGGAAAAAGGATTTTTCATTTATTTTATGGGTTGACCCGAATGGGTGCCTACGTACCTGTTACTCAGGATCAAACAAGCCGTAGTTCGCTTTTTTTGAAAACCTTTAGATTTGTTGATGAATTTTAATTCTTGCAAACTCTTTTGGTTTACGTTCTTAACATCTTTGGGATTTTTCTAAAAAATTCTAAGCCTAAACTTCGAATTTGATTTTTTTGAAAATGATTTTGAGGGAAAACATCAATTTTGAGTTTATTTGAAGAAAATGATTTTTCTAAGTGTTAAAACTTATTTTTTTTGTAATTCTTGGAATTTTTTTAAAATTTTTGTGATCTTTATGTTTTTTATGATTTTCATGATTTTTGTGATTTTTGTAAGTTTTGTAAGTTTTTCATGATTTTTGTGATTTTATAAGTTTTGTAAGTTTTTCATGATTTTTATGTTTTTTATAAGTTTTGTTGAAAATTTTATCTTAAGTTTATTTTCTATCCTATTTTGAAATTTAAAATTTTATTATTATTATTTTTCTAATATTTATATTATTTGTCTTCATTTTTATTATTTTTATTTTATTTTTTCTTGTTTCCTATTTTCTATTTTCTATTTTCTACATTATTAAATCCTAGAAAAACACAATTCCTACATTTTCCTATTTATCGACAATATAAATAAATAAATGGCTAACAATATAATAAATAATAATAAATAAATTCAACATAAACAAATAAAAAAAATAAATAATAATAAAAAATCTGGAAAATCCGACTTACCTGGATCCGGATCGGTGCGCGGGTCGGATCGGATCGGGTCGGATTGGGCCGAATTGGGTCGGGTCGAATCGGTTGGACACGGCGGCGGTATTGGCTCGTTCACGGCGTTCCGGCGGTCGTTTGCGGCGGGTGAAGTGTCGAATCCTAGCTTCTTGGGGGTGCTGAATCCGATGGTGGTGGCGGTTTACTCCCAGAACGTCTCCTTGCGGTGGTTTGAACTCCGGTCGGCGGTCTCGGCTTCAAGTTCCTCCGGCGTACTCCGATTCGCTCCTTTCTCTCTCTTTCTCTCACTTTTTCTTCGTGTTTTTGCTTCCTCCTGTTCTCCTCTATTTATAGGAACCTCGAACTCCTCTTGGATAAGCTCGAATCGGCCGATTTAGATAAACCCATATTTTTCCGTTTCTTAGATTTGATTTTATCCAATCCATTTGATACCGATTTGTTGTAATCTTACCATTTATCTGGATAATTCGGTCTTGGATTTATTGAAATCTAAAAAGATTTGAAGAAATCCAGCAATTTCAGCCTTATCGGACTTTTGCCGGATTTTTCTCCGGCTGGGCTTGCGAAGAAGATGATCACGCGCGACGCGCGTGACTTCCCTCGGCCAATCACATGCTGCCACGTGGCAGCTCCAGGCGAAAGGCAAAAAAAAAATTTGCACAGAATGCTCGGGGGAGGATTCGAACCTACAACGTCTGGCCTCCACACGTTCCTCACGCACACACACGAGCCAGCTGAGCTGGCTTAATTTCCCGATTTTATTTACATCGCAAATTGTACATATGCGATGCAATTTTTTATTTTTTTGTATTTTTTTGAAATTTCAAAAATTTGTAAAAATTGTTTATTATTTATTATTGCCATTCCTGAAAATCATTTTTCAAAATTGAAGTGTTTTCCTATTTATTTTTATTTTTTGAACATTTTCATTATTTATGGAAAATTAGGAAAAATTGGGAAAAATTAGGAAAAATTGAAAAATTGATTATTATCGAGAATTGTTGATTCCTAGGGCAAAAATGGGGTGTTTACAACCAGGTTCTAATGCTCAAGAGTAGATAGGATTAGATTACAAAATTTATTGAGATTCATTATCATTTTAGTGTTTATCATTCATTGGTGAAGTGATGTGTAATGTGTTTAGGAATGTTTGTTGTAATGAGAATTGGTTAGAATTATTGACTATTCAGAGACATTAACTTTATTTGTAAAAAATAAAAACTAGACTCAACAAAATTTGTATCGAATATTGGCTTTCATAAACATTGGCAAAATTTTCAATTCCCTTGCCTAAGGGTAGTACATCTTTACAGCATCTGCATTAATGGGGTCTCTCAATTTTGGACCATCCATTTGAGTCAATATCAAAGCACCTCTTGACAAAACCTTTTTCATCATATATGGACCTTCATAGTTTGGGGTGAATTTTCCTTTGGAGTCTTGGGCATTCGGGAGGACCTTCCTTAGCACCAGATCCCCTTCTTTAAAGTATCGGGGCCTCATCTTCTTGTTAAATGCCCGGGCCATCTTTTGATGGTAACACTGGCCATGACATAGTGTAGTGAGTCTTTTTTCATCAATTAGATTCAGTTGATGAAGCCTCTTTTTTACCCAGTCTAATTCAGTTAACTGAGTTTCTGATAGAATTTTGAATGACGGTATTTCGACCTCGACTGGTAGCACTGCTTCGGTACCATATACCAATGAATATGGGGTAGCTCCAGTAGATGTTCTTATTGAAGTCCTATAAGCCATGAGAGCAAATGGCAACATCTCGTGCCAATCTTTGTAAGTAGTTATCATTTTCTCGATGATCTTTTTGATATTCTTGTTAGCTGCTTCTATTGCCCCGTTCATCTGAGGTCGGTAGGGAGTGGAATTTCTATGGTTTATGTGGAATTGTTGACATAAACTTGTCATCGATTTGTTATTCAGATTGGTGCCGTTGTCGGTGATGATGGACTCAGGAACTCCATATTGAGCTATTATGTCCTTTTTCAAGGAGCGGACTATCACCCTTTTGGTGTCATTGGCATATGATGAAGCTTCTACCCACTTGGTGAAGTAATCAATTGCTACCAATATAAACCTGTGGCCATTGGATGCTGTCGGAGTGATTGGGCCAGTTATGTCGATTCCCCACATGGAGAAAGGCCATGGTGCTGACAACAAGTGTAACTCGTTAGGCGGAGTATTTATCCGGTTTGCGTATATTTGACACAGATGATAGTGTTTGACATATTTTATACAATCCAATTCCATGGTTAACCAATAGTATCCTAACCTCATGATTTTTTGGGCCAACATGTAGTCATTCATATGAGGTCCATAAACTCCTTCATGTACCTCTTTCATCAGTTCACAGGCTTTATTTTTATCCACACATCTTAACAAGGTGGTATCAGACGATCTTTTGTAAAGTACAGACCCACTTAATAAGAAATGGCCTGCTAACCTTCCGAGTGCTCCTTGGTCATTCTTGCTAGCCATTTTGGGGTATCTACTTTCTTGGAGAAAGGTCTTGATGTCGTGATACTAGGGCTTGTCATCTTGTGCTTTTTCAATTGCTAAACAGTAGGCAGGCCGATTTTTGATGTCTATTTTCATCGGTTGGACTTTTGCTCCCCTTGTTATCTGGATCATAGATGCTAGTGTGGCGAGTGCATCTGCAAACTGATTCCGAGTTCTCGGGATATATGTGAAAGTGATTGCCTTGAATTTTTCTATTAGCTCTGTCAAATGTTGATGATATGGTACCAGTTTGGGGTCTTTAGTCTTGTATTCCCCTCTTGTCTATAATATAATGAGTGATGAATCCCCATATACTTCTAATTCACGGATTTCCATTTGGCAAGCCATCTTGAGGCTGAGAATGCATGCCTCGTATTCCGCGATATTATTGGTATATGGAAATGTGAGTCTTGTCGCTGTAGGGAATTGTGTGCCATCTGGGGTTATCAACACTGCCCCGATCCCACAACCGAATACATTGGCAGCTCCATCGAAAAACATTTTCCACTTAGGGTTCTGCTCTATCCCACGGTCTTCTACCGGTATATCTTCCACTGTTAATACATTTTCGTCTGGGAATTGGGTTTGTATTTCTTGGGAATCTGCCTCGACAGGGTGTTCTGCCAATTGGTTGGCTAAGGCTTGCCCTTTCATTGAGTTCTGATTTATGTATGTGATGTCAAACTCGGATAGGAGCATTTGCCATTTAGAGATTTTCCCTATCAAAGCTGGTTTCTCCATTAAGTATTTCAAGGGATCATGTCTTGTCAGCAGCTCAATATGATAGTAAAGGGTATATTGCCTTAACCGGTGCATGACCCAAATCAGAGCACAACAAGTCCTCTCTATCTCTAAATACCTCTGTTCCCCATCTGTGAATTTCTTGCTTAAGTAATATATGGAACGTTCTCTTCCCTCTTCATCTTTCTGCCCCAACACGCATCCTATAGATTCAGGGAGTATCGTGAGGTATAAGAATAAGAGCTTCCCTTGCTTCGGGACTATCAAGATTGGAGGTTTTATAAGGTAGTCTTTGATTGTCCTGATTTCTTCTTCGCATTCGTCGTCCCATTTTACTGTGGCATTCTTTTTCAACAGACGGAATAGTGGCCGGCACTTATCCGTGAGCTGTGAGATAAAACGAGCTATGTAATTTAACCTTCCCAACAACTTCTTACTTCTTTGACAGTGCGTGAGGAAGGTAGTTCTAATATAGACTTTACTTTGTTAGGGTTGATTTTAATGCCTTCCCGGCTTATGACAAACCCTAACAATTTGCCCATTGTGGCCCTGAAAGTGTATTTCTCTAGGTTTAACTTGAGCTGGAATTTTCTCAGTCGTTTAAACAATTTCCTCAGGATATCTATATGGCTTTCTTCCTCTTTAGATTTGGCTATCATGTCGTCAACGTATACTTCGACCTCTCGATGCATCATGTCATGGAGTATCGCGATCATGGCTCTCTGATACATTGCCCCGGCGTTTTTCAAACCAAAGGGCATGACTTTGTAACAGAAAGTTCCCCATGTTGTGATGAAGGTCGTTTTGGTTTTATCTTTTTCAGCCATTTTTATTTGATTATAGCCTGAGAAACCGTCCATAAATGAGAAAAGAAGGTTTCCTGCAGTATTGTCCTTAGAACGTCAATGTGAGGTAGGGGGAAGTTATCCTTTGGCGTAGCTTGGTTTAAGTCTCGGAAGTCTACGCATACGCGTACTTTTCCATTCTTTTTCATAATAGAGACTATATTTGCTACCCATTCTGGGTAATCGGACACTTCGATGAACCCTACTTCTAGCAGTTTCTTGACTTCTTCCTTAATTTTTAGTAAGATGTCAGGCCTAAATCTTCTCAGGATCTGTTTTTTAGGTTTGACATCTTCCCTTGTGGGAAGCCTATGAACCACTATTGATTGGTCTAGTCCTGGTATGTCACCATATGACCAGGCGAACACATCTGCGTATTCTGTTAATAGCTCGGTTATCTCACACTTTTGCTCGACACTTAAACTGGTCTCGATTTTGAGGTTTTTAGGTTTTTCTATGCTTCCTAGATTTACTGTCTCCACTGGCTTGTTGATTGAAATTCCGCTTTGTTCATGTTTTTGCCAATTTTCTTGTATTATTTCGTGGTCGAGGATATCGCCTTCAACAACTGACCCAGCAGCGTTGGAAACGATATCAGCGTTTTTATTTCCTACCTGCGCGAAATATCCCTGATGTTCGATGGTAGGAGATCTGGGTAAAGTAAAATGAAAGCATATATATAAGTAAGACAAACTGTGATTGAATTATAAAGAAGTCTCAATGAAATTTTGTTTAACAATCGTTCTCTATCCTTGAGCTGACCTAGAGCTATCAATAGAATAACAGAACCAGTTATTGAGAGCTAGATGCTGATTGGACGTGCGAGGGGTTGGGCTCCCATTGCTGACATCATCTTTGCTTATCCGAGGCTCTTGAATGACAGTTGCTTTTCTGAAAGATTGCTGGAGGGGTGGAATACTTATCGGGGTGTTGCTTGGCTTTTCTTTCATCTTGCCTTTGACACCTCTAGCTTGTGCCTCTTCCTGAGCTGTAGGAACGTACCCTAGTCTAAACGTCCCTTGCTGCCCCTCCTTAAACTGATGGCCCTCTTTGCTGGTCACCACGTTCACTTCATTAAATATTTGGAGACCAAGGTCTTCTGAACCTTCCTCCCCAATGTATGGTATGATAGTTTCTTTGTATATGGCATAATCCTGCTCGCCTAACACTATGACTATCTGCCCATTCGCAATAAATTTGACCTAAGGCCTTCCCAGGAGTAGATTGAAAGATCTTGGGATGTCAAGGACTTGGAAAAATATGTGGAACACTTGTGGGCCAATCTCCACTGGTAGGTTTATCTCCCCTACTATATCTCTTTTCGATCCGTCGAAAGTTCTGACCACCGTCGAGCTAGGTTTTATATTGCTTGGATCGACTCCCAATAAGTCGAGGGTAGCCAATGGGAAAATGTTGAGGGATGATCCGTTGTCGATGAGTACTCGGGGGACAATCGTGTCGTTGCATCTGACCACTATGAACAGTGGTTTTGTATGTTGGTCTCCCTCCTCTCCTAGCTCTTCCGGAGAGAAAGATATCTAGTCTATGGTGAAAATAGAATCTGCTACATGGCTTATTTTGTTTGTGGCGATGCCTTCTGGGACCTGAATTTGTTTGAGCACTTTGAAGAGTGCTTCCCTATGGGGCTTAGAAGCTATAAGAAGGCCCATGAGTGATATTTGTGCTGGAACTTTGTTTAGTTGTTCCATGATCTTGTATTCACTCGCTTTGACCATCTTTGTAAACGCAGCGAGTCCTTCTTCCTCTTCCTCTCATTTCTCCATGTTGGGCTCCTCGATCGGGGTTTTATACTTTGGGTTGTATATTCTCCCAGAGCGGGTGATTCCTCCCACCATAGGAGGTCGCTCTTGCTCCATGGTCTGATAGTCAAAAGGCGCGGCCTTATACCTCTCTACCGGTATCGGGACATTAAATACATATCTTTTCTTCGGGATCTGTATCTCAGTTGATTGTCCCTCATAGCATTTTATGACCCTTGGCTTTCGATGAGAATTGATCATGTTTATAGATTTCTCCTCTTTCTTCGGCGGGTTGTCCTCCTTCTCAAATTCTGGCCCCCATCCGTTAGGCGGTCCATATACAATTGGGGTATAAAAGTAGTTTACTAGGTACTCGAATCTCCCGTGTGATTCTCCCAAGGTACCGACTGTTGGGTCTCCAGCTAACTATCTCTTTTTAATATGTGATTTGGAGGCTTTCTCTGGAGTTTGATGGGAATGACTTTTCTGCTGGCTTGCCGCCTTTTTCTTGGGGGCTTCTTTGGGAGCTGACTCCTCAGATGTAATCATGTTGATGATGGGTTTATGATTGGGCAGCGGGTTGGTGTTGACATTGGGTGCTGGGGTGTTAACAAAATCCAGTTGTACAATTCTTGCGTCGATTAAGTCCTGGATTTTGTGTTGGAGCCTTCGGCATCTGTCTGTAGAATGCCCCTCTTGACCCATATGATAGTCACATTTGAGGTTCGAGTCGAAGTTTCTGGGTTTGTACCGATCGTTGGGGATTTCGAAGCTGATCAAGTTGTCTGTCTACAGCCAAGCAAAGACCTGGTTGAGCGGGATCGGAATTGGAGTGAACTGCCTTAGGACTCTGGTAGCCTGGGTATGACTGGTCGTGGAATGCTGGGCTGGGGTACTCGTGGTCTGAAACGTCACACGAGTTCCGGCCTTGTCTGCCTTATTGGAGTGGACCGTGTTGATGGTAGACTCTTTGGCTCTATTATCTCCTAAGGGCCTTTGTGTTGGTGTAACCCTAGGAGAAAACATTGCTTGGAGTTTGCCGGTGGTGATGGCACTTTCAATCCGACACCCTGCAGCTACCACTTCTGCAAAGTTAGATGATGTCTGGCCTACCAGATGTGAGAAGTAGGTCTTGTCTAGGGTGTTGACAAATATGGATGTCAACTCCTTCTCAGAAATTGGAGTTGCTACTTTGGCGGCTTGGGCTCTCCAGCGCTGAGCGTACTCCTTAAAAGGCTTAGTGTGTCTTTTTCGGAGACTCCTTAGATCAATTACGGAGGGGGTGACTTCAATGTTAAACTTGTACTGGTCATAAAACGCCCGGGCTAGCCTTTCCCAGGTGTTGACATGATTGAAGTCCAACTGGGCGTACCAGACCAATGTAGGGCCCGTGAGGTTGTCTTGGAAAGTTTGGATCATCAGTTGGTCATATTGAGCATACTTGCTCATCTTTCGGGCGTATAGGCTTATATGCATTTTGGGGTAGCTAGTCCTGTCATATTTCTCAAATTCCGGGGTCTTGAACTTGTCAGGGTACACCTTTTCCCCGTACGCTGGCAGACTGGTGATTTTGGCTTGCTTGAAACCATCAGGTCCCTCAAGTGTCTTCATCTTGTCGTGGAGCTGTTGGAAAAGTCTTTTCTCCATCTCTTTCTATCTTTCCTCCATCTCTTTCTTCAAGTCATCGAAGGTTGGACCCTGGTTGATCCTCAGCTCATATTCAAAGGCCGGGTTGAGGTGGGAATTGATTTCTTCATATTCTAGAGGCTGCCCCTCCACTGCCTTCCCTTTCCTGGCCCCTAAATGCTCTTCTTGGGTTAGCTGGGTGCTGCGAAGGAGGCCGATGCTTTCAGTCAGGAGGTGGACTTGTGCAGCCAACTGTTGGACCGTTTGTTCTAGGGATACGATCCTGGAGTTTGAGGCAGCATCAGCACTTGCGTTGTTGCGGTTGTCACCATTGTTTGCCATCTTCGTTTTTGACTGTGTGCAAATTGGGCTTCTAGGAGGGTTCGGTTGTTTAGGAGCTATCTTGATACCTGACGCACATTTTTTCCCTTTTTAGTATGATGTATGCAGATGTGATGCATGTGTCACGCAAATGCTAAAAATAAAAGGGTCAACAATTGATTGATGATGTAATATTGAAACTTTCTTTTTATTAATATTGGAAACTTTAGAGTTCTATACTTAAAAACAAATGAAGGAATACGGTGATTATCTATTTCCTAGCTCTCTTGGTCTTCTGTTGTGGAGACTCAGGCTTCCCGTTGATGGCGGCTTTTAATTCTTCGACCCTGGCTTTGGTCCTCTCCAATTGTGCTTCCAAGGCTTTGTTCCTTTGGTCGGATTCCTTGAATCATCCTTTCCAGATGTCTTTCTTATAATCAGTAGCTTCAAAATATACCTCCATCCGGGCTTTGACTTGCTCCAGGTAGATTTCTAGCTCCGGATTTACCTTGTCCGGCCTTGGTTGAGTGACATCTGGGACCCGGTATGCCCTTTCCCCTGTTTGATACAACTGGTGGATCACAAACTCCCTGGTGGCTCGATGCTTTCCCACTTCGCCATCTAGCTCACCGAGGTCTACATTCGGGCTTTCAATTCTAGCTTCCCAAAGTGCTTTGACTTTTGCCAGCTTAGTAAACTTTTCAGCCACTAGTAAGTTCGGATCTTGGTACTCGAAGGTGACTGCCTCCAGCGAAGGCCAATAAACTATGTCTTGAATAGTACCGAACTGGCGGACCGCTGAGTTGGGGTGATAGCCAATACACCCACTGATTCCGATTAGGGGCACGGCCTGAAGGTTACTGCAGGTTAGAATAATTTTATCGCAGCAACTCCACCTGGCTGTCCACAGAATATCATCGGCACTGAAGCTTCTGAGCACTTCTACCCAACTGTGGCTGGTAAGGTCGTTGGGTAGCTTTATCTTTTCTATGCATGAATCCACGAGATCCACTTGCTGAGCCAATGTCTTCTGGACCATGTTCAGCCCGAAACACTTAAGGTGGCTTACGAACCATATCAGCATGAGGTTGATACTTGAGCGGAGGATCCCATGGCCTTTCTTCTTGATAAAGTTTAGGTTCTGGATTTGTTCAACCAATAGAGCCGGGATGTAAGATCTTCCTTCCAGGAATTAGGTTACTAGCTCTACAGCCCGGTAGTGGACATAGAAAGTTCCGGTGGGGAATAGTATGGTGGCGAAAGCTG
This sequence comes from Laguncularia racemosa, assembly GCA_037954665.1. NCBI lineage: Eukaryota > Viridiplantae > Streptophyta > Magnoliopsida > Myrtales > Combretaceae > Laguncularia > Laguncularia racemosa. Next base: position 111,117 of record JBBMOL010000094.1, on the reverse strand, counting down.
TCAGGATGAAAGCATTCACCCTTCTTCGTCTATATGTCTTGGGTCCCCACACAATATGTCTTTCCTGTCCCCATTATCTTCTCGAGCGATGAACCAGGCTTCCAACTCGTCCATCCGTATGCAGTACCTGTTACAGTCTGCTAAGGCTTTGTTGACTGCTGTTTTGCGGATACCCAAGAGTCTGCTGAAAATACCGGCTGGCCCGGCCTCAAGATTAGGTACATAGACTTGGTCGGTTAGTGCTGGAGCCTATAGCAGCTGGGTGTACTCTTCCAGGGTAGGGGTGATCTCATGTGGCCCGATGAAGAAAGCTGCGGGCTCTACTTCCCATAAGTGGAGCATGGCCCGTACCAAGGGCAAGTTCATCTCCATCTTCATTAGTGAGAGGATGGGCCTTATCTTCTGCTAGATGAAGGCTTGCTCCTCTAGATTTTATAAGGTGAACCAGTGGTCCAGCACCAATTTCGAGTCCAAAGGTTTGTACACCCGGATCTCTTTGCGGAGGAGGCGGTCAACTGCGGTACTAGCTATCTATTACAATAGAAATTTCCTAATTATAACCAAAACTATGATAACATTATAGGGAAATAGCTTTGAACTCCATGAACAAAACAATAAATATTACATCATCATCAATTGTCAACCCATGACGTTATGTATGCAAATAGGTTGGTTTTAACAGGTCCTCAAGCTCTATGGCCTCCCGCATTCTCGGAGAAATGGATCTCAGGCCATATCGAAGCATTGGGTGGGGTAGCCTAATCGGTCCCGAATGGTGATTACATCACTTCGCCCGAAACCTACACAATGGCCCCCCGTCTTAAGGTCTTAAGACAGTCCGGGTTCGACCATATCTATTCACACAAACGGATGCATGCAGGCCCAAAAGTAATAAAAAAATCGAATCATAAATTTAACTAATTCCTGAAAAGTTAGCAACAGAACAATAATCAAAAGACATTTCTTAAAAAGGAGCAATTTGAGGAGATTCAGGTGGCTAGCCTACTGGAATTTGTCCCCAGTGGAGTCGCCATCCTGTCGAGTCTAATTTTTGATTTCCCATTCCTAATCCGATCTATACTAGACCCTATGCTCATCTAATGTAGATCCTCGACTTGAATTGGGAATTTCGTTTAGTTTTAGAGTTGCCACTCAACTGTTGTTGGGAAAGATTGAATTAAGACTAATGGAGCGGATTAGTCTTAATTAGGACCACTAGTCGTCGTGATTTCCTCTTCTCATTTTTGTGAAGAGTGGAAAAGGGAAAACCAGATATTCTAAGTTCGGAGGCTAACCTATTAAAACCTTACGGTTACCACCTAATTTCCTAAAATTTACTCCATCTAGAAATGTCTTTTATTTTATTTTTGTTGTTCTTTTTTATTGTGTTTTTGAGTGAATTATTCTAAGAAAATGAATTTTTTATTCTTTTTAAGGATTGCTCCAAATGGGTGCCTACGTACCTGCTATTCAGGATCAAACAAGCCGTAATTCGCTTTTTCTGAAAAACTTTAGTGTGTTTGTGAATTTTAATTATGAAATTTCTTTTGATTTATGTTTTTACTATTTTAGGATTTTGCTAAAAAATATATAAATCTAAGCTTGATAATTTGATTTTTGAAAATAATAATTTTAAGGAAAAACACCAATTTTGGATTTATTTAAGAAAATGATTTTTCTAAGTGATAAAATTTCATTTTTTTCTATTTTTCAACACATTTCTACTATTATAAAATTTTATTGATTTTTATTAATTTTTATGATTTTTATTAATTTTTATAATTTTTATTAATTTTCATATTTTTTTATTATTTTTATAATTTTTATTAAAATTTTCTCCTACATTATTCATTTATCCTATTCTAAAATCTAAATTTTTATTATTATTCTTTTCTAATATTTTTATCATTTTCTTTATAAATTTTTACATTTTTATTATTTATTATTATAATTATTATTTTTATTTTTATCATTCATCTTAAATTAAATCCTAAAAAAAATAATCTAATTTTTAACATTTTTTCTATTTATTGAAATGTAAATAACAAATAAGTAAATAAATAAATCCGAAATAAACAACATAACTAAATAAATAAAATAAAAATAAAATTAAAAAATCAGAAAATCCGACTTACCTGGATCCAGGTTGGTGCGCGGGTCAGGTCGATTGGGTTGAATCGAGTCGAAGCGGGTCGATTGGGTCAATCGGATGTGGCGGCCGGGAGTGCTCATTGACGACGTTCTGGCGGCCTTTTGCAGTGGTTGAGGTGTCGATTCCTAGGTTCTTAGGGATGGGGAACTCAATTGTGGCGGTGGTTTACTTTAGAAACGCCTCCTGGTGGCTGCCCAACACTTGATCGGTGGTCGTGGTCTTAAACAACTCTGGCGAGCTTCGATTCTCTCTTTTTCTCTCTTTTGATCCGTGATTCTGCTTCTCCACTTCATCCTCTATTTATAAGCGTTCAAAATTGAGCTGGATAAGCTCGGATTTCCACTGATCGAAGCAAATCGAATTTGCGGTTAAACAAACCAACTCCGATTCGTGTAAATCCAGCGATTTGTTGAGATTTGATTCTAATTAGATGATGTTTATCGTATTTCTATTGAAGATCTATTGGATTTGTGCGAAAAATCGAATCAAAACGATTGAAATTTAGATTTTTCTCCTCGCCAGCGATCTCGGACAGAGGTTGAAGACGATCACGTGCCCGGCGCGTGCGTTCGCTCTAGCCAATCAGGTGCTGCCATGTGTCTCAAGTAAAGAAAAAATTCGCAAAACGCGAATTCTACTTCCCCCGCGTTTCGAACCCTTGACCTTGCACCCCCCGTGCGCACGCCTGACCCTAGTCCGGACCAGTTGAGCTAGCCTACTTTTGTGATTTTATTTATTTCGCAAATTGCATATATGCAATGCGATTTTTTTATTTTTTTGTATTTTTTGAAATTTCAAAAATTTGTAAAAATTATCTAATCCTTATTATTGCCATTTCTGAAATTATTTTCCAAAGTTGATGTATTTTCCTATTTATTTTTATTTTTTGAACATTTTTTTCTATTTTTGCTAAATTAGAGAAAAAATGAAAAAAATTGGAAAAATTTGAAAATCACTTATTATTGATTATTATTGATCCTTATGGCAAAAATGAGGTTTTTACAGCTGCCCCACTTTGTAGTAAAGTTTGGAAAACTTAATTACAAAGACAAGAAAGGCGCCATTTTTTGCCTCTTGATTGAATGGATAACGCCTTGTTTAGCTGGTTATCTGGAATTTGGTCTCTAGTAGGAAAATGCTCCATGAGCTAATAATCCCACGAGTATTTTGTGATGGTTGGTATTGCTTAGGAAACAACTTATTTTTTTTTAGGCACACTTTCGAAGTGGCTATGGTCAATTATCAACGAGGGCATAAAGAAGACTATCTTAACTAATTAAGTCTTGGGTAACTAAATTCCCAAGAGAGCCAAGTTAAGACTAAATCACTTGACAGGGGCACATAACTCCTAAAGACATCATGAGACATGGTGAATATGGGCAAATATGGTAAATGGAAAGACATCTCATTTGTTTGAGTGGTTTAGGATGACAAGAGGCAAACCACATCCCAAACACTAACATTTAAACACTTGAGAGTTGAGTGTTATTAATGTGAGGTTCTGGACTCATTCCTTAAAGGAGGTCTATTTTGAATTTGATACATTAATCAAAATAATGTTAGGCATTTATTTTCACTATCCTAAACATAATAATCCTTTGCCAACCCCATTTAAGTTTATATAAGAGGAGTTTCAAAATTTAACCCTATCAAGAATCACCCCATAATGGGATAATTAGGAAGTTAGAGACATTAATTAAGAGAAAAGGAATTAACTAAATAGTGTTTGCTCTAACTGCAATAATTCAAGGGTAATTTTTGCTATAGATAATTTATTTCTTTTGAGATGAAGAAAAGTCCACATTTTGAAAAACCACACATGACCTACAAGAGATGATCACCATTGGGCCCAAAAGAAAAGAAAAAAAATGAAAAAAGAGAGAGAGAGAGAAAAAGAAAAAAGAAAAAGAGAGAGAGAGAGAGAGAGAGAAGAAAAAAAAAGGAAGGAAAAGAAATGAGAAAAGCAAAAAAAATGAAGTTAAACCTATACACAATAAAAAGAAAGCCCAACAATACTTGAAACACCAGGGGCAAATACAAGAACCTAAACATATACCCACATTCTCTAAAAACTTCTCAAGATCATTGAAAATAATTTACCTATCTTAAGCAAAAATTTCCAAGCATAGGGTAAGTACTACTCTAGTTTTTTCTCAAGGTTTCTTGATTTGTAAACGCATGTTGAAATGATGATTCTTTCAAACTAGAACTTAATATTAGTACTTTTCTGAAACCAATAACCAAAAGCCTATATTACATTATAACTCCAAAAAAGGCTTAACAGATTGATCAAAGTGTATTACCTACAAGAGAGGCCATGATTTTTTGAATAGAAGTCAAGGGTGACATCTAAACCGGGAGATCATGAGGAAGTCCTCTTAGATTAAACCAATTAAGAATGAGATATTTATTTCCAAATGGAATGAGGGAATCTAAAGTCATCCCTCATTGGCATTGTCTGCCCTAAGTTTTAATATTAATGCCCCAAGAAGAAGATATAAGCCTTAATTGCAAGAAACCCCTTAAGAGATGATTGACTAAACCAAGACACCACTTTTTCTAAGATTAAACCAAATCCTCCAAGCAAAATGAGGTAAAAGAGTAATTGATTATGAAGTAATAGGGTGGGCTTGCCCTTTATTTGTATTTTTGGGAGCCCTTGTTAAACTCTTTACTTGCTAGGAGTGTTTAAAAAATAAAAAATATTTCTTTTAGATTTTTTGAGAAGAAATAGAAAATTTTCAAAGTTTGCTATAAAATACTTTAATACTTTATCAACTTATCCTTAAGTTTAGAAGAGCATTTGTCTTGAAAATTTTTAGTAATCATAAGGTTCTCACTTAGGTATTCATTCCCACTATTGGTTAGTTAGCCTATAATAGGGCACTTTCCTAGATATCCTCTCTTAGGGTTACAAGTCCAAAGAGACGCTTCCCACTATCAGTTAGTTAGCCTATAGGGGCACTTTCCTAAACTTTCTCTTTCAGGATTGCAATTTTATAAAAAAAAAAAAATGCTTCCCACTATTAATTAGTTAGCCTACAATGGGACACTTTCTTAAATATTCTCCTATTATAGTTGCTAGTTTCGTGAGACGTTTTTTATCATTGATTAGTTAGCTCATAAGAAAACTTTTCTAGATAATTTTTTTTTTTAGGTTGTTAGTCTGATGAGACGCTTTCTATTGTCGATTAGTTGGCTTATAAGAGTACTTTTTCAGATTTTTTTTTTTTTAGGTTGCTAGTATGGTGAGACGCATCATATCATTGATTAGTCAGCTCATTAGAATACTTTTTTAGATAATTTTCTTTTTTAAAGTTGCTAGTTTGGTGGGATGCTTCCTATCATTAATTAGTCAGCTCATACGAGCACTTTTCTAGATAATCTCTTCTTAAAGGTTGCTAGACCACTTCCCAAGGATTATTTGTCATCATAAAGCAACATAGAATTGCTAGCTTGCAGAGCGTTTTCCTCACTCAATCTTTTGGTTAGATAACTCCTTAGTGGATCCAGGTTCGGATAGCTAGTTGACTCTAGCATTGTCCGTTCTTTCCCCTAGGCAGAAATTGGTGTCTTTTTTTTTTTTTTTTTTTTGTCTTTGTAGCCAAGTTTTATCAAAACTTTACTATAAAGAGGGACAACTGCAAACACCCTATTTTTGCTCCCCATATAGATTTTTTTAATAAATAAATAAAAATGATAAAAAATAATAGTAATAGTTAAAAAAGGCTTGATTTATAAGATATTAAAAATTGAATGAAAAAATAAAAAATCATAATAACAAGTAATGAATAATAATAATAATAATTTTTTAAATAAAATTAGGGAAATATGAGCCTCTAAATCAAGCTTGGGAACTTCAAATCCATAGAAATTAATTAGAACTGTTAGCTTATAGTTAAATTAATGGCAATAATAAACTGAGAAATGGACTGGCTCAATCGGTCTATGTATGCGCCTGGGTGTGTGCAAGGGGAATGTTGGTCGCGGGTTTGATCCTTACGGAAGGCACTTTGTGCCGTTTTCTTTTTCTTTCCAGCTACTACGTGGTAGCACACTATTGGCCGAAGGAGACACGTGCAAAACACGTTATCTTCTTCCTCAAACAAATGCCGGAGTTCGTGAGGGGAAGAACAGAGGTAGATTTGAACAAATCCATGTGAAACAAACTTGTTTTTCAACATAATCCAATCTAATCCCAACTAAAAACAAAGATTAATATCAATCTTTAGCATAAAACGGATTAAATCAAAAGATAAGCTTAAGTTTTCGATAGGACCTCACAAATCCGATTTGTGCCTATTTGGATCTTATCGGAAACAATGGAGGCGCTTATAAATACATGGGGATGCTTGGAAATTGAGGAGAGGAAAAAAAATAAACTCTCATAAGCTTCGGCCGGTGAACTTTCTCTCTAGGAACCTCAAACCCACACCGAAACTTCTCTCTAAAATTATTAACTCTACACAAGAAACTGAAACACGAAACTAGTATCAATAGATTCCTAGTGATTTCTAGTTTTAGAAAGAGGTAATCTTTTGCTTCAATCGTTTCCTTGTTGTGCAAATCGAAAAATGCAAATTCAGCCATCGTCGGCTGCCTTCGAACCACCACCTAGGCTAGTTTTTAGGTAAAAACGACCTTAGATTTGTCTTCTATACCCTCGAAAACCTAAAGAACCACCCCTCACCACCTCAAATCCTCACCGAAGCGCCATTGACGAGGATCCTCCAACTGCCACACACGTGCCCGACTTGACCCGTGTTTAACCCGGATTCTAGCCCGACTCTACCTAAGTTTGACCTGTGCAACAAACCCTTACCGACCCGTATCTAAGTAAGTATTATTATTCTTATTATTATTAGTTTATTTATTTTTGTTGACATCTAATTGATAAAAAAATGAAAATAAGTCCAAAAAGAAATATATAAAAAATAATAAATAATAATAATGATAATATGAATATAATTAGGTTAGTAACTTTATCCTAAATAATTTAATTTAGGAAAATTAATAAATCAAATAATTAAGAGGAACCATTGTGTGAGCCTTATGTGCTGCAGTGTAACCGTTGTCTAGGGACGATTAGGTTCCCAAATTAATTTTTTGATAATTAGTAATACTTAGCTTATAAATATAAAGATATAAAAATAAAAAATAATAATAATGAAAAAATTTAAATGATTTATTATCTAAGATTTAGTTTTATTCTAAAATATATATATATATATTTATATTTTCTTACTTAGAAAAATGATTTTCATGAAATAAAATTTTAATTGGTATTTTCAAAAGTTAGGTCTTTAGTCTTTCAAAATTCGGAAATAAAATTTTAGGTTTAGAATTTTTCCTTTAAAAAATTAAAATAATAATAAACGTAAACCCAACTTGTTTTCATAATTAAAATTAATTAATCCACTAAATTTTTATAAAAATAGAACTATGTAGGTTTGATCTTGATTAGCGGGTATGTAGATACTTACCGGGCAACCACACATATTAAAAAAAATCCTTTTTACCCTTTTGCTAACTTCAATTAACCATATAAAATTTACAATTTTTTTTATCCTTTTAAAATTTCAATTTATAATATATAATCATAAAAATATTTCATCTTATTTATAATTAAAATTTAATTAAAGTAGAAGTGCAAAAGGTTTGGTTCTCTTTTATGTCATTTTTTAGAAAATTCACAAATAAAAAAAATGATTAAAAGTTTTGCATACTATTTTGATTTATTTCATGTTTTATATAAAAAAAATATCATGTCTTGCACATGTGATGATAAAGGAAATTCATAAGAAGTTTTTAATTCATTTTTTTGAAGAAGATAATAAATGGTAACCATTTATGTTTTAATAGGATAGTCCTAAGTTCAAATTCTCTAATTAATATTTTTTCAAAATTGTTTTTTTAGAAAAATTCATAGACCAATAGTTAGTTAAAGTTAATCCACCTTATTAACCTTAACCTTAACTTATCTTATTTTCTAACTTAGGTTGGTAGTGACTCTAATTTTCTTAAGATAAGTAAAAATATAGTTTTTCCTTAATTTTACTATCGAGTAACTTATATTAAGTGGGTATGGATAAATTAATGAAAAATCCAAAATTAGGCTCGACAGTTAGGATAGTAAGAAAATGGATGGAAGGTTTTAGCTTTATTAGTAGAATTGTAAATGAGTTGAGGCAACTTGAAGTTTTGAAGCTCTACTAATAAATACAGGTCCGAACTTGACTTATTTAAATAAATAAGCTTTACAAATCGAGCTTAGAGTTAAGTTGACCAACAACTTAACTCATTTATAACCCATATTTATTAGTATTTTACAATATTCTTCTATTAAACTATTTTACTATGAAATATGAATTATTTAGTAAAATGAGGAGTAAAAATTATTATTATGAAATATTAATAATACCGAAACAGTGACATACTCTTTAATAAATAAACGTGAATTAAAAGTAATCATAGTTCACAGTGTAAGATAGATATAACTTGTAATACCTCAATGAGATGCTAGAAGGCTAACATTTTCTCTGACGACGTTCATAATTTCTCCTCATTACAATAACCAAATAAGATAGAAAAAATTTCCTCTCAAATACTCTCCATTGCTTTCCTCTTAAATTCATCCTTCCTTCTGGAAGGAATAAATCTATGAATAAAAAGCTTTAAGAGTAATTTACTCTTTGCACAAGAACATTGTATGCCACATGGACAGAGAGAGAAAGGGCCTAACATGTTACACTAGTGGGGCTAGATCCATAAAGTCCAACATAGCCTCTGTGCTCTTGCAGCAAATGTTAGGAAACGTGCCAAGGTGGGGTTCTCGAGTGTTTTATCGCTTCGACATTGTTCTGAACGAGAGCCAAAATATATGGGACAATAGGACATGTTCAATTATCCACAAAGCACATGACCTGTTTCAATGAAAAATTTATTAGGGATTTTCTTGCGTCAGATTGGTGCAAATAGTAGGAAAAGCTACTACTATTTATGGGTTTTTTTTTTTTTTTTCCATCATGAGACCTTTTTTTTTATTAATTGAAAATTGAGTAAAATTAACTAACGGATTGGAATTAATAAGAAATATTTAGAACTCCACAAAAGGCATAAGAATAAATGTAGAAAGAATTGTTGAGAGGAATTCGGTGTAAAACTCTAATTTAGAATCCAAAACATATAATCTTTTAAGAATAACGTAAGGAATGTCATCTACCCTTTTTTTTTTTTTTTCCAATCTACAAAATATGCAATAACCAGTGATAATTGTTAGTGTTTTATTTTAAAAAGGAGAATCACTTAGTCTTAAACAGGTCTTTAAGGGTCCTCCCAAGCCGTGCGTTAGTGGATTAGATTAGTTTATTTGCTTTCAGTTGGGGTTTTCATCGAAATTTGCTAGATTGTACAACCTGTGACTCTTTTGTGGCCAGATAAAATCAAGGATAGATTTACACGTGGCATGTATGTTTAGATTCCAAAAACTAAAATATGCTTTATGGTATAGGATATAACATTTATTTACTATAAAACTTGCTTACAACTTATATCCAATGTAGTTAGATTTGATCTGATCTGCCTAGTTGAATTGGTCCAATCTTGACCCTTGGCTTAGGTTAGATTAGTTTAAATTCAAAAAACTATATCGGTGAAGACCATTTAGATTCAATCGAACTATCTAGTTCAACCTCAACCTATATGACCTAGATGAGTTGAACATGTTATAATGCACACAAATTATTTTAGAAATATTAAAACAACATTATTTAAAAGGCAAAATAGTAAAATACTACTTACTAAATATATGTAAACATCAAAATTTTAAAATTTAAAATTAAACCATCTCTTCTCACTTAGTACCATTAAAGATATATGGAATGATTAAAAAGGATTAAATTAAGAGATGATGATGATCGGTTGAAAAGATCTAATCAAACCATTAATCTAAACATATAATTTGGTCAATTTTGTTTTATGTTTATATTTCATTATATATTCATGGATTTATTTAGGCAAGTGTCGGTTGAATTGTGTTTTTTATTTCCTTTAGATTTATGTGGGTTTGATTAAGTTTTGATTTATTTGAGTATATGATTTGGTTGAATTTAATATTCTATATACATTTAATTTGATTTGGTTCAACCCTTTAATACTTAACCTTGGTCTTATTTAAGTCAAAGTCTAGTCTAGATTTGATTGCCTTGCTTATATCCTCCACGCCACAAATTCCAGGTTAGACGATACTTTGAATTTTATTATGATATTCAATGTAAACTATACACAACATGTAAAATATGGATAACTAATATGGTTAAATTTAGTATATATAATGAATATTTAATTAACCTAATCTACGTTGAACTACTTAATTAAATGCAAAAGAAGTAGGCTCACTTGTCCAAAAAGTTAAAAAATAAAACCTCATAGTAAAATCACCTTTTAAAATTTATTTTTAAGTGATGTAGGATTTATACTATGAAGATTATTAGAATTTGGGAAAAGATAATTTACAATATTCAAGTATTTTTTTTTCAAATGATAACAATATATATAATCATATTGTTATATAATAATAATAAAAATGTATAATTAATTTACATGTTCCCTATGGCACCCTTATAGATTTCATAAGGTGTATTTCTGATATGGTTTCAAAAATTTAAGATAGATTTCAATTACAGATTTTTAGAACTTGTACGTAATGTATAAGTTGTAAGGCTAAGATGTGGGGATAAGGATATTTAAGATGTATATACAAGATGCAACAAGTTTCAAAAAATTAGGATATAACTAATATGTAGGAGATGGAAATGAAAAAGAGAAAATGACAAGTAATGGGGATCAATGTTTGAGGTCAACTTTACATAGAGGATTAAATTATTAAATAGTTAAAATAGATTATCAATGTTATTTTAAATGGCTTAAATAGATGATTTTATCACAATGCCATTATAACACCATTAAATTGTGCTGATGTACACATTTATATGGGAGTGGTTGTTGTTACTTGATCTTATAAATGGTGCATGTGACCTACATAAGACAAAGAAACAGAGCTATGGGGGGTGCCAAAGTTGATTATGATGTGACCAGCCCAACCCTCAAGTTAGTGGAAGGTAGGATCATAGTAACTTTAGGGAGTTTAAGGTAGCTAAATATGGATCCATTAACTAGAGGCCTAACCTTGTATTTATAGAAGGATGGATTAATTACATAAAGAAGGAAATTAATACCCAAGATCTCCTCTTTGACTCTAAGATTTGTGGAGAAGATTAGGGGAGTTATGGGCTATTGACTTACTTTATTTGTCAAACTCTTTTCACTTGTCTTCATATGAATCGCAAACTAGGTTAGCCCACCGGGGCTTAAAGGCTTTAAGTCTTTGGCAGCTCATCAGTGCTAAGTTGGTTGACTTAGGTATGGAGGCTCATGTCTAAAATAGCCTATCAATAGTGATAGAATCCTTTATTTAAACAGCTTATCATAATATTAATAATTTATTTTAATTACTTTAAAGTTTGATTATCTTTTTTAATCATTTAGCATAACATTTATATTCTATATTAACTATTCGAAAATTTGATTCTCCATTTGAACTTGATCCCAAATGTTGATTCTCTTGTTTGTATTTTTCTCAAATAAAAAATAATATCTACTTGTAAGGAATTTAATAAAAGATCCATAAGACACAAAAATGAAAATAATATATTTATCAAACAATAGTACTTAAAATCATTAACCAAACTTATAGCTAAAGTGAACATACTATACATCCATTGCGTTTATTATCAAATAACAATATATTAAGTGCCAAAATAACAATATATATTCCATGTATTTTATTCTACATAATATAATTCTGAGGGAATATCAAATTTATTAGATTGTGGCTCAAATACTTTATGTGTTTTGATTCGAGATGTATTAGAGATGGTAGAAATATTCACAAATTGCTTTTTTAGTGTCTTAAGGGGCATAAATATTTGACCCACAGCATAGGGGACAAGTGGATGTCGACCGAGTTCAGTAGTTGGCCACCACTTTAGGAGTTTGAATGGGCGCCCTTTGGTAGTTGACTTTTGACTTTAGCTAGTTGATTGGGGGTCATCAATTAGTCTACTCTATTTTTTTTGTTTTGCTAGATTTTGTGTTTAACCTGTCCCTTGCATAAGTAAGTGGCATGTTTGTGAAGGTTGTTCTTTCTCAACAATGTAACTCAATCTTGTACTCTCACTCTTTCATAGTGGTTTTACCTCATTTTTCTCCTCAAGTTTTTTTTCTTTTCTAATGAGGTTAAATCTTTGTGTACTTTCTCTTTCCCTTTCTCAATTTATTATTATATTTGTTTGATAACTATTATTTACATTGCTATTCGATTGATATATCGTGCTTCCACACAATAAACTGGTATAGGAACTTTACTGGTAATCTATTGATCTAGGTTCACAGTGACTTGAGATCTGGAGCTTCATGGTTTTGTTAGTTGTTTTCTACAATTTTTGGGTAGCTAAATGGTTCTTGTAATGTTTTGATTACGGTGGTTTCAACCTCGATTGACATTGAGAAGTTTGATAGGAGTATGAATTTCAACTTGTGGCACATTTGGTGGCTATTTTTGGTGCATAATGGTTTGGAAGATACAATGTTGGTGAGTCGAGTTGCAGGAAATTTTTTAACCCATCGGAGCATCATGAATCATGTAACTCTGTATATATATTAGATAGCTATTAGACACTATCGAAAAGACAATTGTGCTTGACAGCCAATGCTTAGTAGGGGGTATTGAATGGGCTTATGACGATAGGCCTTGGGACAAAGCTAATACTCTCTACATGACGAAGTTGCTAGCCAATTGGCTGATGTTGACAATGTTTACATACCGCTAAGATGTTAGAGTGGGTGTCTGTAAAGTAACACATTAATGATTTAATCACTCTTATTAATGATTTACCACATATTGATGTTAAAGTAGATGATGACAAGCATATTTTATTTATATGATGAAGGGTACCATGCATCACAAGTGGATGAAACACTTGAAGTATGTTATCATTTCGTGCATCATGTGGTTAGAGAGGAACATTGTTATTCAAAAGACGAGTACCTATGAAAATTCGACTGACATGTTGATGAAGAGCCTGGTAAGCGAGAAGTTCAAGAATCATTTGGCACTTAGTTTTTATGGTTAAGATCAGACCATAATAGGCACATTGTAGGCATTGGCAAAGGCGTGTAATTTTTGAACCTTATTGCTTATCCCTATTTGCGTTATGAGAGTGTTTTAGTTTTAATTAAGCAAATTTCTTTCAAGTGGAGCACTTTTCGACATTTAAGCCGAAGTGGAAAATTGATGGATTATGGTTCTAATTCTCTATCCATTTTTTATTTGAAATATTTTTGAGATGGTAGAAACTTTTATGAGTTGATTTTGGGGTATTTAAGGTCATATATTTAATTAGAGTTCAGTAGCTGCTTGCCGCTTTAATAGTCAATAATAGGCTCTCCAAGGGGACAACTAGCGACCCTAGTTGGTGGACCAAAACCCATTGATTACCTTTTTCTTTTGCTTTATTTCGGTTGTTTTTTTTTCTAACTCATGTATTTTATATTGCTAATATTAATGGGTATAGATGAGAGCCTTTCTAAGGTTTCCATAATCAATGATACATTTGTTAGGATTATTCTTGCTCTTCGTGAGATAACAACTCAATCCTAAACTTCTACTCTGTTATAGTGATTTAACCTCTACTGAGGTTTTTCCTACATAAATCTCGGCACACTTTCTTTTTCCCTTTCTCAATTAATTGTTATATTTGTTTGATTGCTTTTGTTCATATTACTAATCTGTTGGTCCGTTATGCTTCTACGCAACACAATCTTAGGCAACTATAGTGCTTCAAATCATCAAATTCATCTTCTTTTTATGCAGATAAGTTAGCTCTAGGTAATGGACGTTGGATTTTAATTTCATGTTTTTCCTAGATTATTCTTCTCATGTAACATTAAAAGGAAAAGTGAAAAATAAAATGATATATAAAGTCAAGTATAAAGTACTCATCTTACGTCTAAGATGAGGAAACAAAAAGGATTAATATTAGACAAGCAGGCGTCTTTGAAGCATCAAATGCTAAGTCTCACGTGTCTAATAGGTATATCCGACTTCTTTTATATTTTAATATTTCTGGGAAATATTAATGTTGGATATAATACGTATATGGGCAGTATTGGGCAAGTATTAATGTATTGTGTATCCTATATTGCATGCTCTTCCATGTTAAAGTATGTGGACATCATAGGTACAATCTAGGACCTCCTATGACCTATCCTGCTGAGTAGATCTGTCATTCCTATGTTTTAGTTTGGAAAAAAAAAAAAATTTAGTTCTTAATATTTACCTTTTTTTTTATTTAAATCCTTAACATTGTTTTTTTTTTATTTGAATTTTTAATATTTTTAAAATCTTATAAAAATATGATTTTCATTAAATACGTTAAATTTTTAACTCATTTTGAGTATGTATTAGCTTTCAATTAGCCATAGATTAGTTGCTCAAAGTAATTAGAGTATAGAAAATTTTCCAGCCCTTTTTCTTAATTTTAATTATTATTTTTGTATCTTTTTATTTGTATTATATTATATCATTAAATATAATTAATATTATTATTTTACTAATTTAATTATTATAGACCAATTTAAAATTAATACATATCACGAATAGATGAAAAATCTAATAGATTTGAAGATTTTTTTTTTGTAATATTTTAAAAATATTGAAGACTCAAATAGAAATAAAAAAATTGAGAATTCAAATAAAAAAATAAGTAAATATTGGGGATTAAAAGTATATTTTTTTTATTTTACTTTAAATAGTCAAGAATAATTACTTGCAAAAGAGTAATTGTAGTTGCAACTAAATATATTTGATAAAACAAGTATCTTAATTTAAAATACTTAAGATTATAAAAGCAAATAAATAATATGCCCTTGTTACCACCTAACCATGTCTTGACTTTTTATAGTGGTGGTCACGAGCCGGATTCATCGCGCCTGAGAGTTTGGCCCATCGCATAGATCTCAAACCTTTTTTATTTCCTTTTTCATTTATTCTTTTACTTTTCAATGTTTTTAATTAGTATACTAACTTAATTTGGTTATAATTTCAGAAATATCCTAATTTAGAGTGCTGCGAAGACACTAATTAAAGATACGCAAAAAAATTATTTACATGTTTTGAAGTTAATTAGACACTATAAAAACGCAATGGCATAAAAAGAAAAAAGAAAGAAAATTTTTTAACCTCTTGTCCATGAGGCACTCATTAAGGAAGATGAAAAGAAATTGCTTAGATTTCCTAGGGGTTATTTATAATTGTATAAAAACGAAATTGCATGAATGCTAGGATTTTTTTTAACATCATATGGAGTGCCCTAATCTTGTGTTTGGGATGAGGGAAAGTGGAAGGAAATGGGGGAAATTTTTATAATTCTTTTGTTTGGATAAGAAGAAAAATGGATGGAAAGGGAAACTGAAAAGATTTTTTTTTTTTTACTTGGGGCTTACAATAAAATTTTCACTCCAAAATTGAGGAGAATAGGGAAGGAAAGGGGGAAAATATTAAAATTACCTATTTACCTTTTATTTTATCAAAACAAAATATACTGCTCTTTTACTTTTTTGATAATTAAATATTATATCCTATTTTGTCTCATATAATGATTAATATTTTTTTTTCATTTTTCTTCTTTCCATTCTCCAAATATGTTGGAAGGAATGTATTCTTTCCATAATTTCTTCCTTCCACATTCTTTCTTTTCACATTTTTTCTTTCTGTATTCATTCTCTCATGCCAAACATAACGTAATAAGAGATGGTTCAAGTTCTAATAAGAGATGAACAGTTCTAGCAAACGTCAATTTTCGATCGTGGAGCTGGCAGTTCTCAATTTGATTTTGGCACCAGCTATTCTTGTTTTAGTTATAGAACTGATGGCTCTTGATTCCAAATATACAGTATCGGAACTTAAAATTGGTTCCAAGGTTCTAAACCTGCCAAACCCATCTACTTGGTTTTGGTTTGTGAACAATTCTAAGTAGGTTTTGTGCTTAATTTTTTTTCATTTTTCATGTTCTAAAATGATTAACCAAATTACTTGATACGGGTTTCGATTTCTATTGAGCCGAAAAGGGAACCATAAACCAAGGTTTTGAAATAATTCCTGGAGTAATGAAATGGGTCCTAATATTAGAGTTGGCAGTTGAATTTATTACTAGCTGTTTTTTCCAACTCAGATCGTGGCTAAATTTATCTATATCTGTTTTATTTTCTGTGACCGTATCCGCATGCATTTATGGTTTGCTGTATTCAATTCTCGATATGAGCCAAATCCAAAATATATCTGTTTCACAGTTGCCAAACAGACCAAAGAATCGGGGTAGATACATGCAAGGATTTATGTGCTCCAGATATGTAATTTTCTATAATATTCACGAGATGAGAAAGGAGCTTTGGAGGACCTCTCGGTGGCCCGGTCGTTGGAAGGAGCGATGTTGCAAGAAGGTACAATATGAGGAGCAGAAGCAGGCATACCCTTCCAAAACAAAGCGAAGCTAGTGCGGAAGAAAAGGGGGTCTGGTAAAGTCAGACATGAAGTGACATGATATGAAATGAATGCCTTAACAGACATGATTTTGACGTTTCAGATTCTCTGTCATAACAATCACCACAGCACAGCTGCCACTCCACCCAACCCCCAGGTCGTATCCCTTTCTCCACCACCAATTCCTTCATTCATGGTTTTTGCCCTTTTCTTTTCAATTTTATTTTATTTTTAATTTATTATTTTACAAGTGATGATAAAAGAAATAATCTGAATATCATCAAGTCCTTTTTATCCGACTGGGTAGAAGATGTGGATCCCGAGGACATTTGAGAATGTTATGTTTTCTATGTGACAATCACATGTTGCTTGTGTAAAATGTCAATCGCCCTTGGTTGGGAAGCAGTCCACTGTGTTTTAGAAGAAGTGAGCGCATAGGAGACTTAACAGTTTGAATTAGGCTACCTATTAGTTTGAAGGGATAAAGATGTACTTAAATCCCAAAACTTCTTTGCGATGTTTGGTTTCTATTCTTAGAATTCAATTCGTGGAATCTAATTCTTGCATTATAATTTGATTCTTTGCTTGGCAAATATCATTTAATAAAAAGGTAAATCTACATATTTGAATTTTCATTATTTAACACTTTGTATACCAAAGCCAAGGATAGCTAGCTTAGTCTCTTGTTTTTTTTTTTTTTTTTTAAATATTTTAAATGATTTTTATTATATAATTATTTTTTAAATTTATTATTACAAACCAATTATAAGCTGGCATGTGACCACTAACCATTAGTGATGGAAAGATGTAAAATGCAAATATATAAAGTTTCAAAAATAAAAACACAAATATGTAATATATTTAATGGTGAAAACTCATATATATATATATATATATATAAGGTGAAAATTACCCTTAATAAAAGAAGTATACTAATATATCATTTTGTTTCATTTATTTTCATGCTGCTTTGGAATAATTTAAGCATACATGATTAATAGTATTAGTAGTGTCTTAATAATAGTGGTATTGATGACAATAGTGGTGATTATGATTAGATTATGTGCGAGGTGCTATAGTGGTAATGCTAGTGATGGTGAAAGTAGCAATAGTAGAGGCAATAATGATGGATGCCATAGTTGGTGGTGTAGTAGTTAGTGATCATTGGATGCAATCAATGATGGACTAAGTGGTATATAATATTATGGAAAAGGGAACTCTAATAATAGGTTTGGAAGAGGAATGGATTCCAATTAACTAAATTCCTTTGAAATGAGATAAGTTTATGTGCGAATCAAATGTTTCGCAATCAAGTTCCTAAAAGAGTCCTATAACTATTAAGGATACTATAAAAAAACTAACATGCTATCCGACACTAAGGTGGCATAGGAAATATTATTGTACGACTTTTCAACACCACATCACATGCTAGTAGTGCATTTTTTCCTTTCATAGAATTAGAAATCTGTCTTCTTTTTTTTTAACCCAATATTCCACATATATACAATGTGAATATAAATTGCTTTATTCCTTACAATCCTACAATGTTAAAATAGGAGCAATGGTTGCTTTACAATCTAATGACTTCGTAAGGATGGAGTAAGAGGTAGGTGTATAAAATGAGACTACATGTAGCTAGATCCATTTTGCCTATATGTTAAAGAATTAAAGAATTATGTGTTTATCTTTACATATATCCCTTCTACCTGTTTCATAGTTTTAGAGATTAGTTAGAACATCATGATAGGTAATATAGAAATAATGTAGGGAAGTATATCCCTACTTTACATTTAGGCATACCTTCAAAATATTTGAACTTAAAACCTACGTTTAATCCTTATAGGACTTGTAACATATGAAACCTATGAGTTCAAGTTGGGAGAACATGTAAGTGAACAATGCATTTTTTTTTTTCATCTAAGTTTCCAGTAAAGAAATTTACCGATTCTTTGTAAGTACTTAACTACCACTATCACATAGAATAATGTTATATACAAATTGACAATGGTAAAACACAGAATAAAAAACACTGATGTACAACACTATGCAATAAAATATAGTTTTAGTTTTTGAGAGGTTACAGATTGAACTTGCTTTTCTTACTTTTAAGGGATAATATTAAACCAATAAGCTAATTTTTTTTAGAATTTTTTCAATTTCATAATTGAAAATTAAAATTACTATATATTATACCTAATATTTGAAGTTACAAGATGTCATACTTAATCAAACTTTTGCTTATTGAATTTTACTATCTCCATCATCTTTAATATGATCTTATGACAAATGCTGATTCTTCTTCAGAGTACTATTATATATGATGAATAAGAATTCAATTAAGTATGCCATTTGACAATTTTAAATTTAAATGTGCAAAATTAAAAAAGAAAATATAGAATGTTCATACATTGAATTTGACATTGTCCCCCCTTTTAATCTTGGTCGTCCATTACCAATTAATTTTACATGTAAATTATTTTCCTATATGAAACGTATCTGTATATTGATTAATCATGTATATATCGAGTACCGCTCTTACTCTCTCTCTTTTCTTTTTGGGAATTTTCCTGGTTTAAATTATTGAGATTTATCCCATAAAAAGCATTTTGAAAAAGAAAAAGAAAAATTTAGATGAGGTACAATTGAATGTTACATCTTTCCCGTTTAATTACATGCAATTTGCATGTATATTTGCGTTAATTACTAGTGTATATAATGTAGAACATGAGATTTATGGAATACAAACATATATGTTCCTGGCGTTGCCAATTTGTTTTTTCCTGCTAAACTTATAGTTGGGGAAATAAAATGATGTTCTTTTTTCCTTTCACCATCTTTAATGGTCCTATATCCAATTTGTTATCAAAATTTGCCTCTAAATTGAGTTTTGATTTCCACCGTTGTCATCTCTTGCTATAAACAAAATACAAATAATTTTTCACCCGTCGGAAGGGAGAACTATTTATCAAAGATACAAATGTTAACTTTTTTAGTGTTATGCTAGCTTAGATTGAATGGAAATCAAATAAAAATAAATAAATAAATAAATGAAATAAAATTGAGTAAAAAAAAAACAAAAAAGTAGATTGAAGATTCACATAGAATAGAGTTTTCTTAAGTAACGAGGTTTTATTCGCATTAAAATTGTTTGGCAACCTAACTAAATAATTTGCATATTTTTGGAGCAAAGTAGATCGAATTGCTTCCCAAAAAATAAAAAAGGAGAAAAATTGCATTTTATAGTTTGATATGGTTCGGATTTGATAAGTATCCCCACTTTTGTGCTCCACTTCCCACTAGTTTAATAATATTCTATAGATTTTTGTTTGGTTGGCAGGATTTAAGGGCCTATTTGATTTTTCTATTTTTTGTTTGTTTGACATTTGTTTTGTGTCCATTTGAGTATAAGTATCTATCTCAAAACAAATAAAAAAATATTAAATAGATAATTATACATATTAAATATATATTAGATTTAGTTCAAATACAAATAAAAAATAGATAATTTAAACATACCTTAAATAATAAAAGAGCTGTTACTAATATTTGCTTTTTGGGAAAAAAAAAAAAGAAAAATCGTTGTATTCACCTACACTTTTGCAGTATGTCATTGTACTATATCTTTAAAAAGTTTAATTACATTAACTTTGTTTTTGTCCAATTTCTTGGAGATTATTTATTTATTTATTTTTTTGTTATGACCCTTAGCATCCAAATGATATGATCATAACTCTGGGATGAGAAATGATCATTTTCTACTCCTCCTTCCAAAACATAAGGCTTCAAAAAAGACAGGGAATTTTTTTTTTTTAAAAGGAAATCTCTATTTATTCTCATTCTTTCTTTATAAAAAATTCAACTCGTTCCCCTGTTCTTCTTTGACTGGGTATCATTCGTGGTGCACATGTTAAGAATAAAAACATGGGAGGGTTCTCTATTTAGTTGGAAATTCCTCCTTGGATTTCTAAGAAAAGCTCGCCCATGTCGACAACAAGAATAAAGGGTAAAAAAAAAAAACCCAAATTGCTGATCATGTCTTTCAGATGAATATATGTGCTAACAGAGGGAACCTCATTCTGTAGTATTATAGAGAATCATCTTATACTTTGGGAAACCAAGGGTTTAAGATTTCCTTTCTTGTGCAATTTGGCCCTGGTAACATGAATTGGTACCTAAACTAAAGTTTAATATAAAAAGATGCATATACGAAATGTGCTATATGCGATGCGTACATAGCTTCTACATAAAATTTAACACTAGTTGTTGCAAGGAGGCCAATATTGGAACTTCTTGAGAGGTAGAAGCTAAAAAATTTTCAAATTTTTGAAAAGAAAAAGGACTTTGATATAACCGATACTTCAATAGCCACGATAAAAATGATAAAAGGACAAAACAATTTTGAAATAATAACAATATTCATAAATAAAATTACATAGATGATTCCGGAACACCTATTAAGATTAATGGTATGTTACCTAACGCCGAGATTCCGTGTCGTACTGGATTAGAACAAACACGATCCAATCAACGCGATATAGAAAGGACAACCTAAGACTCAAAACTGTTCTACACCGAACTTGAACCAACAATTAACGTAGAGAACCACCACAGGCACCAACTTTTTTACAGGCACACACGACCCAATATCAAACTGAATCGAGACTACTCACGAGACCAAACTGATCATGAACCAAATTGGAATGAAGAGGACTTGATCTATCCTATATGAAGTGTCTAGATCATTCCATGCATGAACAGGACTTATTGGATATTCGTTTTGTGTATATTCATTAGAATATTCAATTAGGAGAATATTTTGGGTTATTTTAATTGAATGAAATGAATTAGGAATTAGACAATGTGGACGATGGAAAAGAGAGAGAAAAGTTGACTTGTGGTGTAGGAGAATGCATAAGTATAGTGTGTTTTCTCTATGGTTGTATTTGGTTTTTAGTATAATATATGATGAGGTGAACCGCAAATACAAAGAGAGTAATATTACATAGGTTTCTTATATCACGGTTAATGTGCGAAGTACAACATAAGATTTTCTTTTAATGTTGTATGTTATTTGTTATGTTTAAGTAATACACTATAATAGCAATTTTGATAGCTATACTATTTATGTGATTGTGTATTTATTTTAATTATATTTTCTCATATCATCACCGTCTTATCATTGCCACCATTAACATTGTACCACCACTATAACACCACCGATATACTATCGAGTCCTTGTAATCTAATATAGTGCCATTGCAGCAAAAGCAACATACTTTGTTTTGTTGGTAGTAGCAAGGGTGATGATGTAATAGTAAATATGTAAGGGTGATGATGCAATAGTAAATACGTAAGGGTAATGATGGTATAGTCAGGTAGAGATGTTGCTAATGTAGTAACATTGGTGATTGGTGACAACGGTGGTGGTGATGGTTAGGTTATGGTGACATAGTGTAACGGTAGTAGTGGTAAAGGTGGTGTGAGGTTTTTGATATGATAATAATGGTGGCGAAAATGGTGTAGTGGTGGTGGTGTGAGCAATGGTGATGGTGTGAGCAATGATGGTGGTAGCGGCTTGGTGATTGACGCAGCACGGAAAGCGTAACGAAACGAATCCGAGATTGGATTGGTTTCACACAACAAAGAAACGATCTTTGATGTAAATTTGGTTGCGCACAACCCGGAAATTGGAGAAAACTCTCTCTCAAAGTGTATTCCAATATGATAATAAAACGTATCTTAATCTATCTGACAAAAGAGTATTTATATGTCCCCGTAAAATATCTAAAAGGGAAAAATCTAAACGTACACGTGGAAAGAAATAATAAAATACACGCATAGTACACGGCTTGATACACAGCCGTGCCTCTAAGCCGTGTATGTTTCTGGGCATGCGACACGCATAGTACACGGTCTCATATACGACCGTGCCTCTAGGCCGTGTATGTCTCTGGGCATGCGACGGGCATAATACACGGTCGAGCACACGGCCGTTCCTTTAGGCCGTGTGGGCTTCTGTGTATATGACGAGCACAGTACACGGTTTCGTACACGGCCGTGCCTTTAGGCCGTGTATGACTCTGTGAGAATCCTATTGGAGCACACGGTCGTGTCGCTGGGCGTGCCTGTGCCCGTGTCAGTGATACACGGCCGTGCCCTTGGGCCGTGTAAGCCGCTGTGCCCTCCACGATGTCCGCATCATTCTCTCCCACCAAGGTAGAACTCGACCCCGAGTTTGCTTCTGGATAAAGGGGTGCGTCATCCGTGTAAAATGGAGATAAATCCGCCACGTTGAAGGTCCGAGAGATTTTCATGCTTTCCGGAAGGCCAACCACATAGGCGTTGTCATTGATTTTGGCCACTATTTTGTAGGGCCCATACTTCTTCGGCTGCCACTTGCTATATGTACCCACGGGGAAGCGTTCTTTCCTTAAGAACACCATCACGGGGTCTCCCACCTCGAACAACTTCTTCTTCTTATGCCTATCAGCTGCCTTCTTATAGCTCTCATTCACTTTCTCAATTTGTTCTTTGATCTCTAACGCCAGGTGCTTTGCTGCTATGTTGGCCTCCACACCTTTGGGTAGGGAAACTAGGTCCAGAGCGTGAGAATGTGCCTTGGTGTAGACCACCGAGAAAGGAGATTTACCGGTAGTTCTGTGAATCGAGTTGTTGTAGGCAAACTCTGCTTGAGACAATGCCAGGTCCCATTGCTTTGGTTTCTCTCCACAGATACTTCTTATCAGATTGCCAAGGGTCCTGTTCGTCACTTCGGTTTGTCCATCGGTTTGTGGGTGGGCTGTGCTGCTGAAGTTGAGGGACGGGTTGAACATGTACCAAAGCGTCCTCCAGAAGTGGCTAAGGAATCGGGTGTCCCTATCAGAAGTGATGGATTTGGGAACCCCATGTAATCGGACCACCTCCTTAAAGAATAGTCTGGCTACATTCTGAGCATCCGCTATCTTCTTACATGGGATGAAGTGAGCCATCTTGGAAAACCTGTCCACAGCTACAAAAACAGTGTCAGCACCTCGTTGGGTACGAGGCAAACCTAGGATGAAATCCATGGATAGGTCTTCCCAAATGTTCTCAGGTACGGGTAAGGGAGTGTAGAGTCCCGTATTCTGAGAGTGCCCCTTGGATGTTTGACAGATGTAGCAGCGTTGCACTATCCGACTGACATCCCTACGCAACTGAGGCCAATAATATCTTGCAACTACTGTTGCCAGTGTTTTGTCCCGCCCCAAATGGCCGGCGAGTCCCCCTCCATGGAGATCTCGGATCACCTTCTCTCTCAAGAAGGATGCAGGAATATAAAGTTGGTAGTCCCTCATCAAATAACCCTCCAGGATATAATAACTGTCAATGGGTTCCTTATTAGTGCACTTTCTCCTGGTAGCTCCAAAATCCCCATCCGTTTCATACAGCTCCTTCAATTGTTCAAATCCCACTACTTCAGCTCTCAAAGTCACTAGCAAATCCACTCTTCGGCTTAGTGCGTCGGCCACCTTGTTTTGAACCCCAGATTTATGCATAAAACGAAACGGAAATTTCTGCAAGAATTGTATCCATCGGGCGTGCATGTCTTTGCAAATGCGGGTCTGATTGCTCAGGTGTTTCAAGGCAACGCAATCAGAGTATAATACGAACTCCTTACCCACCATATAATGTTCCCACATTCTCAAGGCCCTGACCACGGAGTAGAACTCCTTGTCATATGTGGACCATTTCCGCCTGGCCTCACAGAGTTTCTCACTATAAAATGCAACAGGCTTCTTCTCTTGAGAGAGTACCGCCCCAATACCTACACCACTAGCATCGCAATCAACTTCGAATAATTTGTCGAAGTCCGGTAAGGTCAACACTGGTGTGCTACATAGTCGCTCTTTGAGCACAGTGAATCCCGCCTGAGCTTCCTCGTCCCAATGAAACCGCCCTTTCTTTAAACATTCGGTTAAGGGAGCCGCCACCGTGCTAAAGTGTCTTATAAAACGTCTGTAGAACCCTGCTAACCCTAGGAAACTCCTCAGCTCAGTGATTGTCTTGGGTGTAGGCCAATCTCTAATGGCTCGTACCTTATCCTCATCCACCATGATTCCTTCCCCACTCACTATAAACCCAAAAAATAACAGCTTTGATGACAGAAATACACACTTTTTGATATTAGCATAGAATTTGTTCCCTTGCAGCACCCTCAAAACATCTTTCAAGTGCACTAGATGCTCCTCCCGAGTCTTGCTATATATTAATATGTCATCAAAATATACGACAACAAATCGGCCTATGAAGGGTTTAAGTACCTGGTTCATCACGCGCATGAAGGTACTCGGTGCATTGCTGAGTCCGAATGGCATGACCATCAATTCGTATAGCCCCTCTTTCGTCTTGAAGGCGGTCTTCCACTCATCCCCAGGTCTGACCCGAATTTGATGGTACCCGCTTCGAAGGTCTATCTTGGAGAACACCACTGCCCCACTCAGCCGATCCAACATGTCCTCAATGCAAGGTATGGGGCCAATTGTGATTTTGTTGATCGCTCGGCTATCCACGCATATCCTCCAACTCCCATCTTTCTTAGGCGTTAGTAGTGCTGGTACGGCACAGGGACTTAAGCTATCTCGAATGAATCCCTTATCAAGCAAGTCCTGGACCTTCTCCTGTAAGATCTCTGTTTCCTTGGGACTCATCCGGTAGTGAGGGAGGTTGGGCAGACTAGCTCCCGGCACCAAGTCAATGTGATGTTGGATGTCCCGCAAGGGAGGTAATCCCTCCGGTAAGTCTTCCGAAATGACTTCTTTGAATTCATCTAATAATTCCATCACTTCTTTCGGAATCTCTGTGTTACTCATGTCCTCTCCCACATTTTTCACTACTAGAGCATGCATCAAGCGGGATTCCTTGATGTCTTCGGTCATCTCTCTTTCCGATTGAGTGATCGTAAGAAAGGACTTCCCTTTCGCTTTCTGGATTTTGGGTTGCTTATCCATTAATGGCAGTAGTGTATACTTCACCCCCTCCTTCTCCAACCTATACTTGTTCTCCTTCCCTGCATGTTGGGCATCTATATCAAATTGCCAAGGACGCCCGAACAGCAGATGACAAGCGTCCATATCGACGATGTCGCAGTACACTTCATCTCGATATTTACCGATCGAGAAAGGAACTCTACATCTCTCCTTTACCTCTATCCGTTCTGCCGCTTTGATCCATCCGATGGTGTACGGACTTGGATGCTTCTCTGTCGGTAATTGGAGCTTCTTTACGACTTCCTTCCCAATGATGTTTTCACAACTCCCACTGTCGATAATCAAGTCAAACACCCTCATACCAATCGTGCACCTAGTGCGAAACAGTTGGTGTCGTTGTGAGCTATCCTCTTGTTTCGGTGCCAACATCATCCTCCTAATTACGTAATTAGGTTCTACCCCGTCGTCAACCTCCTCATAGTACTCATCATCACCGTCTGGTTCACAACACACTTCTTCCTCCTCTTCCCTCTCGACAATGTTTATGGTGCGTCTATTTAGGCACTCATTTGATCGATGCCCCGGCTGATTACATTTATAACATTTTCCCAGTATCGGCTTGGCATATGGATTGTTTTGCCTTGGAGTGTCTCTATTCTCCACCGGTCTCTTTCCTTCCGCCTTGTCTTCTCTCTTGTTCATACTTCCCGCTGGCTTCTCAACCCCTCCTCGAGGTCTCTCACCAGTTCCTTGACTACTATTACCAGGACCTTCGTAAGTGTAAGTCCTTTTACTACCTCCAAACCTTACGCTCTGTTCTTGTATCATCATTTCTGCTCGGAGAGTCAAGTTCTTTGCGTCATTCACGGTTCGGAACACCGTCACCCCTATCTTATCTCTTATCTGAGGCTTCAACCCGTCTACAAACCGTGCCACCTGTTGACCCTCAGTCTCTCTTAAATCATTCCTCTCTGCTAATCTCATAAACTCTGCAGTGTATTCATGCACCGTCCTCTGCCCTTGTCGGCACCGCTGATACTGTTGGAAGAGGATTTGTTCGTAATCGGGTGGCAAGAAATCCCGCTGCAGCAGATTTTGCATACGGTACCATGTTCTAATCGGTTGTCGCCCTTCCCTTTGCCTACGGTGCTGCAATCTATCCCACCATGCGGACGCCCCTCCTTTCAATCTACAAGCAACCATTCTTACCCTCCTATCCTCAGGAACCTCCATATAGTCAAAGAACCTATCGACCTCCGCCAGCCAATCTAAAAACTCTTCTATATTTAAATTACCATTAAAAGAAGGGATATCTACCTTAAGACGGAAGTCTCCGCCTTCAGCATGGTCGAACCCTTGGTGATTGCGTCGATATCCACCTCCATATGTTGGTTCATTCCGATCATCAATGCCACGAAATCTTCCACCGCCAACAACACCACCCCTTCGCGGTGGTTGTTCTCTCCTCCGCAAAATTCCATCATCTTCTTCAGAAGAGCTTCCGTCAATTCTCCGGTTCCATTAGTTTCCGGCTACAAAGTTATTGATAAGGTTGCCGCGGGCAGCTGCTACCCCCGTTCGATTCCTAACAACACCCCTGTGACCGTTGTGGTCCATTACCATGGCGTCGAACTGCGCCACCAGATCCTCCAAGCATTGCTCTACACGCCCAAGTCTCTGCTCCATGGCTTCAACCACTCCCCTCGGAGCCCATTGATTGACTCCTTGGACTTCCGCATCTCGATCAAGGTCGAGAACACGACCGCCATCAACACCACCGTTAGTTGATATCTCCGCAGGAAATTGCCTTGCTCTGATACCAACTGACGCAGCGCGGAAAGCGTAACGAAACGAATCCGAGATTGGATTGGTTTCACACAACAAAAAAACGATCTTTGATGTAAATTTGGTTACGCACAACCCGGAAATTGGAGAAAACTCTCTCTTAAAGTGTATTCCAATATAATAATAAAACGTACCCTAATCTATCTGACAAAAAAGTATTTATATGTCCCCGTAAAATATCTAAAAGGGGAAAATCTAAACGTACACGTGGAAAGAAATAATAAAATACACGCATAGTACACGGCTTGATACACGGCCGTGCCTCTAAGCCGTGTATGTTTCTGGGCATGCGACACGCATAGTACACGGTCTCATACACGGCCGTGCCTCTAGGGCGTGTATGTCTCTGGGCATGCGACGAGCATAATACACGGTCGAGCACACGGCCGTTCCTTTAGGCCGTGTGGGCTTCTGTGTATATGACGAGCATAGTACATGGTTTCATACACGGTCGTGCCTTTAGGCCGTGTATGACTCTGTGAGAATCCTACTAGAGCACACGGTCGTGTCGCTGGGCGTGCCTGTGCCCGTGTCAGTTATACATGGCCCGGGTAAAATTATACACGGCCGTGCCCTTGGGCCGTGTAAGCCGCTGTGCCCTCCACGATGTCTGCATCAGTGATGATATTGAGGTGATGGTTATGGTGACAATGGTTATAGTGTTGTATTGATGATGATGGCAGCAAAGGTGGTAGTAACGTTGAAGTGGTGGTGAGATGGTAGTAGTGATTGTGGTGATAGTAGTAGTGTTGAATAGAAGTGTTAATTTGGGGTATTAGTTAAGATAATTTATTTTGTCTTGTCTTAATATTCTTGTATAAACAAATGCAAGAGAAAAAAATCTTACAAGACACATTTTGTAAACAACACCTTCTATAATAGGTTTTGTCTAGTCTAATATCTCACCAAAAAAAAAAAAATGCCAAACAAATGCAACCTAAGACGGTATTATACTATAAAAGACATGGATTAAAGGTCTATGTTTTCTCATAGACTCATAATTACGTAATCAATTTTAGCCCTTGAATTAAAGTTAATAGATTGGCCTTTGCAATGTGGGCAATCCGACTTAGTTTAGAAAACAATATTTTAGTAAGCTCTTCATGCATACAAAAAGGCTTCATGTACACACATTACATGTATGACCATACATGGGGTACCACTTTTAATAAGCTTGTCTTAACCCATTAAGCATTTTTAAAATCATTTATCTTAATTTAATAATTCTTAGTTTTAAGGAGTACTGTAATCAATTTATCAATTCTAACTCCATAAGTGCAGTTGATTAAATTTGTAGCACTTTGATTTCTCAATCAATTCTAACTCTAAATTAATAATTGATTCTTATTAACCTAATCTAAAACTTTTAGACACAATGCATTTTGAGATTTCTCTCGCTTCTCATACATTATATGCAACCCTTAGAGTTGTGGCTATGGTTGCAATTCCACAAGCTAGGTACAAACTTGATAGAGCACCTAATGATGTTTGGCAAGCTATTTGACACTTTGAAAATGATCATTGATGAAGAAATAGTCCCCATGAATTGTACTTATGTGAACCTATCAAGTCTCAATATCTTGGGCCACATTGTTCATGGCATGTCTTATAAATTTGATCCTTTTTATTTTAGTTATGTGATGACATAGACCTAATTGGATCTTACCAAGGCCATGGGTTTTTTAAGTCACCTAAGTAATCACGCTTAGGCTATTCATAATCATATTAAATAAAGGGGTTCCATCCTATCTCCTCACTATCCTTCTTAAACACTTCAAGTTTACTTAGTCACTCATTTCATAGCATCCTATGATAGGGTAGTGTCTATTAACACTAAAGCATGCAGCCTTGCAGCTTAAGGTTAATTATATCATCATGTAAGGAAGGATTATTGGTGCTTAATGCATTACTTGCTAAAGTAATGGGTTCTATCTATTTATTAGTCAACTTAGGCTTTTCTTGTTTATCTTTCCCCAACCTAGTCCTTTAGTTAATGAGTGTGACTTGGGATCAACACACTTGATAATCTAGTGCCAATGCCGTCTCTAGGTTCTTAAGTAATTATGGGTATTTTTATTTAACTTGAGCATTGGAATAAATAATGCAGAGTTTTCTTCGAATTTCTTTAGATATCACTTTTTTGAAAATGATGTGATTTTTATGGTTTTTTTTTATGTTTACATTTTGCAACTTTTTTTTTATCTACATTAAATTTAGGCAAATACATCTTACAAATATTAAAAATTTCAAAATAAGATGAATTTTTCAAATTTATTTTACAAAAGTAAACACAATATTAAAGATTTCACAAATGCTTCGTTGTGCCCCCCCAAAGGTGTCCTTAGAGGTTGGCGTGGCTCGGTTTCACTTTGTTTTTCTCATAACCAAACCAAACCACATAATCTTAAATCAAACCACATGGTTTCATTTAGAAACTTTTGCAAATGATAATATTTTGGTTTGCAAAAGTTTCATAGATAGAATAATAATTTGTTACAAATGAAAACTTAAATTCATGATATGAAATTTGATGTCATAAGTACTAAATTAGTTATCAATAACATACATTGACATCATATAAAAATTTTATGAAGCTGATATTTGTACAACTAAGAAATTTCAAATGTTTCTTGATAACCGATCATCTATAAAGTATGCATATGGTGTAACTGAGATAGCTTATAGAACTAAAAACTTATGGACATAAAAGTCAAATACATATGCATTTCAACCAAAATAAACCAAAATTCCCTTAAAGTACAATGTTAATAATAAAAGTCTTGTAATTGCAAGATTATATTATTTTTTTATTAAAGTTGTTTAGTTTGGTTTTTCAATTCAATTCAGATCAATTTATCTCTTCAAATCAAATGTAAAGTTTTTATTTATGGTTTAGTTGACTTTTTAGCTTACCTCTAGTGTTCTAGATAATATTTTGTTCAATAGCATCTTGCAGTATATGGATTGAAAAAGTAAAAGGGCACACATGTAATAAAACTTCTTTTGCATGGTGGCATATCATTAGAGTGGATAACCTAATTTTTTATGTAGAATGTGTTATTATTACATATGTTTTCAAGTTGTTACAAGTAAAGACAAGTGTAAATGGGAGAATTTGATAGAATCACATTACATGACCCAATGCATATTGGTTAAGTGTCTTTAGGTAATGTACTTAGGAAAAAGATTAGATTTTAGGTTTGTGGTTATTGCAATGGTAAAATTTTATTAAAGATATTTTTGAAGGATCATTTTTGGAAGAAAATGTATTTGGCTATAATACAAAGAGGTAGTTTTATGAAGCAAGTTTTGAAATGATCTTTTGACAAATTGATTTATATTAAGCTAGCTTTTTTGATATTTTGCTAAGATACATTTAGGTATGAATTCCATTATCAAAGGAACGATTTTTTACAAAGGTATTTTTTGTGGAAGTGAATAAGATAAATTTGGAAAGTGAATATGCCAACATATGTATTTGTAAAAGCTTCACACATCCTTTTGAAATATTACTTAAAGAAGGAATTAAGCCAACTAACATTTACTTTATTCTATCTAGTCATTAGCACAAAATCAAAGAGATCATTTAAAATAAATTACTTTACTGCTGTAGTATAAGAAACATATCATGTTTGGAGGAGGAGCATAACCTTATAAATTGGAAGCTATGAAGTTTTGAAGAGAACACATGTTACATATGTAATTGAGTATTGCTAGCAATAAATGTTTATGAGAATTGAGCTTTTGAGATATTTTCTACTAACTAGCTCTAACGAATCTTTGACTTGTGTTGTAGTTTTTTGAAAAGAGTGTCTCATTGGAGAGTTATTTTTGGGGGTGTATTTGTTGTATTGGTAATTGTTGTTCAAAGGTTTTGTGTGAGGAAAGTAAAAGCACTATGTGTGAAAAGGTTGTTAAGGGCTAAACTGGGTGAGAGAGAAGCCGTGTTAGTCATAGCAATGATAATTATTACTAAGCATTGCTAGAGTTGCCAAAGTAGCAACATTCTTTTGTATGCTTATTTAAAAGGTTATAGTGGATTCCTAGAGATAAGCTAGTAATATTGATAGAGAGGAGAGCCTTTATATATTTAGGTTCAATTCTCTTTCTTATTTTATTTATTTAAACACAATTTTATTTCACAAGCTTGCTTATAATCGTGCTTTAACTTGTACATTCAAACTTCATTTTATCTGGTAGAATCACATAGATATACTTAACTATATCTTTATATAAGTGCTTTCAGTTTTATTTATTTAAGGGGTTTTTTAAATCTCAACTTAAATTTTCTAGTCAACCAATTTACCTCCTTGGAGGATTGTTTGTGCTATAGTGAAACTTGTCCCATATTAATAATTTAATATGAATACGCTAAACCAGGAATATCACATATCGGATCCATAAAACTTCATAGATTTCATGTATTCACAACATCAAGTTATAAGTTGCCTTGTATTTAGATTTTGTTTATAGGTGTAATGCAACCGTATCTCTATAATAAGGTGTGCATATTGCAACGGCATATGCAAAGATCGTATTATTCTCATTATTATCATTTTTGGCTCCAATTTATATGATAGATCCTTGGCCTAATGTTAAACACACACGGGAAGAGGAGTGTCAAAACTATCAAATGTAAAAGGACACAATGATGGACAAGACTAAAGTTGAAGTAATTGATTCTCCAATCAAAGTTATCAATTCATAAAAAATCCAATTAATAGTCAAGACACTTGATAATAGATGGAAAAAAATTTTAAATATATTTTTTAAAGATTGATTATACATTTTCTAAATATATATATATATATAAAAGATGGAAATTCTATTCTTTTAATTTTTTAATAAGTACCATAGATACATAGATACTCATGATCATTTTCTATATAGATAGGAAACTTCAACTGTATATTAAAACAATGCCCCTAGCCTTAATGCATCTTGATGAAAAATGTTTCAATGATATTAATACGTATACATCAATAAAATTTTAGTATTTGAAAGTATGAAGAGTAGGTTTTAGAAAAATATTTATTATTACTATGACGTGTTTAAATATCATTGATATTTTTTTACCACTCATCCAAATCCATGGGATATTAGTACTCACAAATCCTTTTTGAATCTTTATATTCATGAATTGCCTCCATTACCTAAGGTTCTTTAAATTAACATAAGTAAATACAGTGTGACCCTAAGCGATGAGTTCAATTATGAGTTTATTGATGAAATATCTATCATAACATTCATTGATATATTAATTAATAAACGAAGTTTTACATTACAAAGAGATTAACTAATAGGTTAATTGCTTCAAGTCGGGAATTAACATTCCCGGGCAATGATCTCTTGGTAACAGATACAGATATATTAAAAACATAGTAATTAATAGTCCATTCACATATATATAAAACAAAAGCTGCATATGAGGTAAACTTTAGCGCAGTGAGGTCTTCATGAAGATTAGAGAAGAGGTTCACTTTTTTAGATATGCAGCCCTTGGCATCAAATGCTTCTCGGAACACTGCAATAAGGAGGACCAAAATAAAAGAGAGATAGGAGGGATTGTATAATTAAAGGACAATAAAAAAAAGAAGAAGGAAGGATTACTTTTGAACCTTTTTTCGATATTTATAATGGCTAAAGCTTTGCAAATGTCAAAATATTATCACAACAATTTAAACAGGTTACAGATATGGTGTTTTGTAATGATAAGTGATGATGGAAGGTGATAATAGCAGCAAACCACTAGCGGTTGTGATTAGCAATCAAGGAGAATACTTACGAAAATGAGGAAATGATTTTCTCTTTTAAAAAATAAAAATCATTTTCTCTATTTTTAATTAATATTTACCATAATAGTTAACAACTACCACTAGTCACTGCCTGCAACATTCGCCCCTCACCAGCAGTTACTACTAAAAGTTTCTAATAGTAACATCTTGATATTATTACAATACTATTTGGCAGTCATAAGATTCTGATTACAACAAATGTTAAAAAAGGAATAGAAAACAATTTATGCAAGACAATCTCAGAGTAGAAATTATAAACACTAATATAAGGCAGTAAAATTTCTGGAAAAACTTATGACAATGAACAATTGCTAACAAATGATTTGTAAATAGATAAGATCGTCAGATAGAACATTTCACTTTCTTTTCGATTGTTTCCCATTGATTTAGCTTACAAATAAGGTATGACGATAGGAAATAGGCGGTCCATACACAGATAGTTGAACAAGTATCAGATAAGGGAAAAAGAGAGGAAAGTAAAGGAAACCACCAAGATAAAGTAACATATGTTCTTGTAATAGGTAGTTAACAAAAATTAATTTTTTAAGTTTTGATGCATCTCCTATGTTCGTTTTACTGCTGTCAATGGAATAATGTTAGTTTTATACTATACTTATCTTATGTAGAAATTATCCGATAAATAAAATGTATGGATAATTTAAAGAAATGCTATTTTTATAGTATTACTAGGGCATTTGAGGAAAGAACTTAATAAATATATAATGTATGGGATGGAGTTTAAGTGGTGGTGGGAGATGGTAAAGATAGTTGTCCAATAGGGATTGTAAAT
This sequence comes from Laguncularia racemosa, assembly GCA_037954665.1. Taxonomy (NCBI): domain Eukaryota; kingdom Viridiplantae; phylum Streptophyta; class Magnoliopsida; order Myrtales; family Combretaceae; genus Laguncularia; species Laguncularia racemosa. Next base: position 76,970 of record JBBMOL010000094.1, on the reverse strand, counting down.
GCCTAGTTAGGAATATATAATTTTTCTCTTTCTTAAGGAAAGGAGATATGTTTAATTAGTCACTACCTCAGCCATCGGCTATCAACATTGTTTCATTTACCTCTAAAAACTACTTGTTAAAATTTTTCTTGACTAATTGGACCATTATCTTTGCATTGGATATCACCATTACTTCATTCATCTCTAAAAATCACTTATTAAATTTTTTCTCGACCAACTAACCACTACTACTACCACTATCATGAACTATCATGATTGCCTTATTTATCTCTAAAAACCGTTTATTAATGCAAATCTTTTTTATTATTAAGGAAAGGATGAACATGGTAAAAGAGACAATTACAACAAATAAACAAAGCGCACCATAATCTATATATGATGGACTTACATCGCTCAGCTTGGTTTGATTGGTCGTCTCCAACATTAATCCAAAGTGAATGTGAGGAAAGTGAGCCCACTGAAAACATGTAATTATTGGTCTATGACATACAGAAATCTTATATCTATTGGATTAAAAATCGCAAGAAATTATCATCCATAATATATAATAGTCTAACGATATAATAGAAATAAAATTTCAATATGAAATATTATCTCATACTCACATTTTTGGCAGCAGTGCTAAATGCTTCCCGGTGACTGATTTCCGGATTGCTAGCTTTGATCCTTTGAATTTCCTCCCTAATCAAATAAGAACAATAATATTAATTTTGACTAACCAAATATTAGTCACTGTCCTAAGTTTTTGCCACATATGTCAAGAAAGATAGATTTAGTAGGAGTGATTAAGTAAGAGACGGGAAAAAAAAAAAAAGAACTGTTTCATTACTTTATGAACTGGTTATATGCTGAAGGTACTCGCTGCCTCTTCTCGGGAGCTGGAAAGGAAAGCAACAACTCGTTGACGTTTCTTGTATATTTCAAACTAAATAGTTAAGCTAGAAGACAAAAAAAAAGTAAAGTTAATATATCATATTAGGTAAATAATATTAACCAATGATTGAAAGTATTTGTTAAAATATTAAAAAAAAAATATTTTTACCTTTCAATCTATCTGATTTTAAGGAAAATATGCAAATAATATCAAAATATTAATGAATATTCAAAAACCCTTGTTAAAACATTAAATAAAAAAACTTTTCACCTTTTGGATCTACATGATTTTAAGTAAAATGTGTAAACGACGTTGAGACATGTCAAGAGTTTCAACAAGATTCAAAATGGGGGTTACGCATTACAAACAAAATCCTAATTTTGTTATCGGTTGTGAATTTAAACAATTAACTTCCTTTTTCGATCTTACGTCGATTTACAACCCTCTCCGGAGTAATATTTTTTGGAGGGGGTGGTGGAGTGCGCATTGTGATCCTGTTGCTGCTTTTTGAGGAAGAACCCATTTCAGTTCTATAATCCTGCTTTGGAGCCTATACATAGAAAGGTTCAAGATGATGGTTAGCTTTAACAAAGCAAGCATGACGATGATAACAGCTGTTAATTAATATTTTGTATTTGTGTTTGAACACAATTCAGATAAGAATTTTAAAATTTTTCTTAGCTATAGTAATATAATAACTCTCATAAAATGTGGGAAATAGTTGGATCTATATTCACGCAATCAGCTGATAAAAGCATCTAATAAGAGAGTCATCAGCAAATTTTTCAATTACATACCAATTAATACATATTAAGCGTATTATCTAAAGTTATTTACCACATGTGATGGAGTTTGTATCAAATTTGAAAGGGGTGTTGGTGTGGCCTTCACAATGATGAGAGAGAGTGAGAGAGAGAGTGAGAGAGAGAGAGAGAGAGTGAGAAGATGTTGAAGTGATGTTTTATGGGAGAGAGAAAAAACCGGCATTGAAGTGACTGAATCAGTCATGGGAATTTGGGGGCTGTCAACACTGAATGAAGATAGTGCACATAAAACCCAGATTTTGACAGCCAATGTTTCTCTTTGGGATCTAAAAAGACCAAAGAACAACCTCTTTCTCAAGAATGCCAAAGAACCCAACCCCCAAAATTTACTACTCTCCCATTTTATTTTCTGGTATGTACAATCCCTATCTTTTCTTTTCCAATGTTTTCACAGTAGAGGACAAGCCTAACTAAAATAAATAAATAAAATCACCAGAAAATTAAAAAAGAAAAAAGGAACCCAGAAAAAGAAAAAGAAAAAGAAAAGGAAAAAAAAAGCAGAAATGACTCTTCCCTGACTTTCGCCGCAAAACCCAGACCCCTCTAAATATTAGCTAGGTTTAGCTTTTGGCGGCTCACGGGAGACCAAAAACACAACACAAATATAGCTATATGTGATGACCCTCACCTTCTTCTTTCTGGATCTATACCTGGCTGCCCACCACTAGCCCTAGGGCACGATTAATTAACAAATCGTAGAAACCCTAGACTGCCATTTTCAGCTGACAACATTTGAACTTTAATTTAAATTTTCTTTTTTTTTTATGTTTTCTTTTTTCTGGAAACGTATATGTAGAGCCTATCTATGTGCCTAGGTTTTATTGCAAAAATGAAATTGAAAGCACCTGGTGAAGATCTTGCCATGAAAGGGACTGAATCGCAGCTGCCATGTTAACGGACCACAGATTTGCACAGTGCCCGCATCGGATCGTCACTATGTCAAACATACTACTGCATGGTACACTCACCTGAAACCAACCCTCGATTTAGATTTTGGAAACATATTATGATTGTCCTTTTTTCTTTACTGAGGATTTTCATGTACTCTAAAAGCAAATATATATATATATATATAAAGGAAATCGTGAGATTAGCCATTAAAAATTTCAAGAAGTTAAAACCGGATCAGACATTATCATGGTGGAAAATTTAGTACCGTCCTGGATCTGCATGTTTGATCTCAAGTTGAATTCGTAAAACGTAACTTAGAATGAATATGAACTATAAGGGGAATAAAAACCAACAATAACAAAGAAAAAGGCAGTGAAAACCCTAGAAATCAAAGTATACATATCATTATATGATACTATGCCATATTGAAAATCATTTACAATTGGAAGTTGAATTTATATACTAGCTATATATCTTGAAATAAAGTTCAGTGAATTCTTCAAACTCTAATTTATGCCTTTTTTAATAGGACGACTTTAATGGGAAGTTTAGCTTATGGCAAAAATTATGGAAGGTGATGATGAGTCAATTGGGTATAATAGCAGTTATTAGTTAAGGAGTTGTCTTCTTCATTGTTGTACTAAAACTATAGTTGAACTAAAATGATTGCTTAAAGTTGGGATTTATCCAAAATCATAACAGTACAAACTATTTTTTAAATAACTTGACTTACAACTAACTATATACAATAATAAATCATGGATTAGACTTTCCTTTGACTGAAAAAGAAGAAGTGGAGGAAAAGGAAAAGTCCTAAGATAAAGACATGACTCTGAGTAACCGAAAAACAAGCAAACCTCAGAACTCAAAAAAGCCATTAAAATTTTAATAATATAAAAATAAATAAATAAATATATTAATGAAATTATTAACCCTAATTTAAAAAAAAAAAAGAAAAAGAAATCCTATAAAAGTGACAAAAGTAGATAAATCCTGATTGTTCCCAAAAAACAAAGGTGAAAAAAAAGAGATTTGACTGTGTGATATGTGGAGAAGATGATGATTATAAGATATAATACCGCAAGCACTATGTTGCAAAAGTTGCAAGGGATGTAGCAGAGTTGCTCAGATGAAGCAATATCTATGCACCCAGATGAAGACATGTTTCTCTTTTCAATCAGCTAAAGCAAATCAAACTGAAGAAAAGATGGGCAGAAAAAGATGCTATAGTGTTGTAGCAGGCTGATTTTAAGGAGAAGGGAAGTGGGAAGTAAGAATACAAACAATAATGCTTTGGATGTGTGTATGAAAACTAAGTAGTAATTGGGTGTGTATATATAGAGAATTTGGATAAATGTTCATGCATAAAAAATAAAAGGTGAGCTAGGTTAAAAAAGCAAGGGCAAGTGTGAGAGCAGAGAGAGAAAGATGGAGAGAGGGATCTATGTGGAATAGGAAATTAATGGAAAATGAAGAGGTGTATACTAATTTTATGATAAACAGGGGGGCCGAGCACTGGCCATGGCAGGCAACAAATGCTGGGTCCTAGATAGGGAAAAAAGAGGAAAAACAAATAATCGAAAACATGAGGCAAGAATCAGAATTATGGTTTTTTTTTTTTAAAAAAAAAAATTATAGCCGAAACCCTTATGACCTAGTTGTATCATTGGTGCTATAGTAGGAATGGATCGTTCCAATCAAATGAAAAAGGTACATAGTGCTAAAGGAAAAGAAGGGCTTTTTATTTTGTTGGAAAAATTGAGAATTGATCAAATATTAAGGAAATTAATTTGTAGTGCCAAAGTGAAAGGGTTGGAGAAGGGGATTTTTGTTTTTTTTTTTTTTTTTGGGGATGCACCACCAAAACCAGAAGCGTCCAAATGGTGATTTAGGGTGTGACCACAAAACATACCGGTCCTCATGAACGTGTTTTCAGCGAGATAAGGGGGCGACGTTTTATCCTTTTTTTATTTTTTCTTATTTCACTTCATTTTCTCTACCTACTGGACCATCATGGGTTCGGATTTTTGTTGATACACCTCCATTGTACCACACCTCCAATGTACCGCAAAACATCTTACTAAGATGCTGTAGGTGGCTATTGAAAACTCAATCATTTTGCTTTAACAACCAACGTGTTAAGAAATCAGAAAATGCTATCCTATACTTGGAGGACACTAGTTTAGATGCAAGATAAAATAAAATTTTCATATTTTCCATTTTTTTATATAATTATAAATTACATAATCAGTATTGACTATAATAAGATTTCTCTTTTGGCCCCTTGAATATTTTGGATGGATTCCTCTAAGATAGAGTTTACTAACATTGTCTTGCATACATTTTAAATTTCATAGGCTATAAAGTGATGGTTCATCATCCCATACAGATTGTAGTTAGAGCGAAGCTAACATCCAACTCCCCCTCCCCTCCTTTTCCCTGCCCACCATGTTAAGTTGTAAATCATAAAAATACACCAGATTTATAATGGTTTTATAGCTAATATATATATGTATATATATCATGATATCAAGCAGGTGGTCATGAGCTCAATTTCTCACATTTCCATTTAACACTGTTTAGCTATTATCATGTTGTAGACTTTAGTCAATGTTCGGGCCCATACATGAAGAGGAGTTTAAGTAGTTAGTATTCTGAGTTTTTTTTTTTTAATCATGTTATAATTTAACTTATGCGTTAAGCGTGAATACGGCAAGCGAAAAGAATTTAACAGACCTAGAGGTTAGATTAAAAGGTATTGCTCTATTATTAACCGAGTATATTTCGATAATATATTTGAATAAATTAGAGCTAATAGGTCATCTCTCATTACCTGGTTAGTCATGAGGATTTCTCTCTCTCTTTTTTAAATAATGTTTCAATAATTCGTAAATTTAAAAGAATGCTTTTCAATACTAAAGTAGAAATTTTGTTCGCGGCTACCATGTTTTTAGGTGAGTTTTTATTACAATTACGAAAATTTTATTTAAGTCAAATGATCCTAAGATTTGCGGTTGAAGCTTTTTCATCTAAATTAAGTAACTTAAAGTTACAGCTGGTTCCTTTTTTATCCAAACTAAGTTTAGAATGTTAGCTGTATGGAATGATTTAAGACATGATTTCAAAAAAGTTTCAAAGCGCCAACCTTATTAATGGAAAGTCCTTCTGCCTGATTCCGACTCTTAGTCTCATACTCTTTTAAATTTGATCAAAATGAACATTAAAATGATTTTCCAAAATCATGGAGAAAATATCCCCTGGCGTTTGGAATAAGAGGGAGCTAACCTTCAACCGTTATGACTGAAGTTTTGGATAAAAGTAAAGCATGGATTGAGAAAGTTGAGTTTTCGATTAGCTAGTAAAGGCCCATGTAGAGTGGAACTTTCGACTAAGCTATCATGTTGTTTGTGGTTGTAATTTTTGAAAGTGAGTGACTCCGATGAGAGAGTTTGTGGTGAGGTTTTCGTTGTAAACTAAGTTTTGGTCTCTACTTATGATTGTGAGAATAGACTTGCTTATTACAAGAGTGTTACACTCATTCTTAAAATTGATACTTAATAGATTTCCAATGAATGATTTGATAGTATCCGTAAATAGGATTAATACACAAAATATAAGTTTTAAATATCTAGATTCAATTTCTCTTCTCTCCTTACTCATTTTATTTATTATGTTTATTTAATATTTTATATAAGCTTGCATACCTATGCTTACATATTTTTTGTGATGTGCACTCTACTAATCAAGTGATTTGCTTGATTAATTTAAAAGGGAATTTATTGTGATATTGAACTTCAATTTTTTAAATAACCATTTTACCCATCCTCTTGGTTGCAAACTCAACCAACAATTTGTATCAAAGCCTAAGCTCTTTGTTCTTTCTTTCTTTTTTTCTTTTTTATTTTGTTTTTTAAAGTGTTTGGAACGATTGATATATGTTGTTCATTTGTTTGATGGAACTAATTTTGATAATTGGAGTATAGCATGGAGACGTTTATCAAAACAATTGAACCATATGTGTAGTTTATAATCATGAATGGATTTTCATACCTACTTATGCTTCCACCGGTGAGAAGAAGGAAGAAGAGTTTGATACTAAAGATGAGAAAAAAGTGTCTCCACACTACAAGCCAAACAATTTTTTTTTTCTATGCTTTATGTTCATCAAAGTTTAGTCATGTAACTTCATGTGATAGTGGTAATGAAACATCGGGTAGATTAGTAACTATACATAAAGGTGATTCTTGAGTAAAAGAAAGTAAGATTAATACATGGCTATGAATTGTTTAAAAAGAACAGTGAAAAGATACAACAAATATATGATAGGCTAAATGACATTGTTACGAGTAAAAATCTTTAAGAAAAAAATATAATAGATGTCAAAATAAGAAGAAAGATTTTTACATCTTTCCCACATTCACAAATTGCTAAAAGGACAACAATTTAAGAGGTTAGAGATTTAAACACTCTTCCTCATAATAACTTGTTGTCTTCCTTAATATGCTATAAAACTAAGGTAAAGAGTTTTTAAGGAATGAGGTAAAAATAATGTTACTTTTAGATAAATGGAAACAAACTCTTGAGATGATGAAGATGAAGATGAAGATGAACATATTCTTGTAACGATCTTATGAAACTTGTGGAACAGGTAGACGCTCAACCCTTAGGAGATTGAAATTCCTATCTCACAACCACTAATCATCAAGCATTGCATATACCTTATTCATTGGACATGACAATGATGGTGTGGATCCTCTAGGCGTGTCACTTCTCTTCTTCTTTTACTCTCTAGAGCTCTCGCCCTAGGTTGAGCTCACAGATGATGTCCACTTATTGAGTTTTCAATTTTGTCTTTTTTATGGTGTAATGGATTTATTGGTTCTTCATGCATTCTTAGCCAATTACTATGAAAGAAATGAAGGAGAGATTCTACAAGTATACTGCATACTCAATGAATATCCCTTGGATGTGGATTTTCACCAACCTTTTTTAATCTTACGTGTCATGAATGTTCAGGGAACACTCTAAATTGTTTAATGTATTTTCCATGAGGACATCTCTTAGCTTTTGTGAATTAGCCCTATGTTAGTTAGAGACTCTCTTGCAGGGAGAAGAATTTCTCTAAGAAGATCCTATACTACTTCCCCATGAATTTGCTGACAAAGTGGGAAGATTAACATACTAGGTGTGTGTCTTCTTTGTGAGTAACTTAAATATTCCTTTAGTTTGAATTCGTTATCTAGTCTACAAACCTCCAAGTTATCCATGAAATTTAGCAAATGTTCTTTGGTGCTTCCTTTCTTACCTTTAAACATCATAAAATTTTAACTTACATAGTTTTAAGGATATGGCTTTGCCAACAACATTTTAATGATACAGTTTAGGACCCAGAAGTTGTACGGTTGACTTCACTTGTATCTTCTTGAGATACATGTCAAAATCTTTGTAAAAAGGAACCACTTGGAGCAAATATCATAGCCTCTACCACTATGGTGGAATAGGGTTAGGTTGATTAGCATATCTACCTAACATAGTGTAAGCAGTAGTATGCGAGGATGAGGAGCCTCTAGATTGAATTCTTGCATTCCTCACCTCAAGCATTGGGTGTTACATAATTGCAAGCTCCAGCATAGGGTTCATTAATCTCTAAAATGTATCAAATAAGGAGGGGCTTCTAATTATTTGTAGAGTTTAGACATCAATGGCATATGCTAGTTTGACGATCAAGATGAATCCTCCTCTTGTTAGATTTTTCCATGAGCACCTCTTAAATCTAGATCTATAGAAAGCCTCTCTAAATTCAAAAGTCTCCTTGAGAAAGGTTGAAAATGGATAAGCTAATCCAATAGTTCTATAAAATTGCTATTACTACTATGATAATTGCAAATATACCTCAAACATAATGATTTAGGTGTTGGCAGACCCATAAACTTTTAAAATGCAATTTTACTACTTGATAACTTTTGACAATATGCAAATAACTTTCAAATTGTGTCTAATATTCCAAAAAGCATTGCTAAAAGAATCATAAATAATGACATTTTTTTGGGCTTTAGTGATTATTTAGGGTCTAATTACATATTTGGAAAAGTTATGAATAGATAATCAAACTTTGAGCGTATAGAATATCTATTGCACCTCATCAACAGTTTAGGTTGTGGATTTGCTATTTTTCCTTTATTATCATATATTTGAAAAAGAATCAGATACTTCTATATCATTGATTTAGGCTACTCCCGCTCAGCCGATCGAGCTTTTACTTGCCCGTAGTCAGTGGAGGGTAACTCGCCTGTTGATCACCTCTACACTCTATCAAAAGGTGTAGGCTAATCTCATTTAAACTTAAACAAACTCACTCCATGCACCCATTTCTCCGAATTGGGACTTGAAGTTTCACTCAAGAGGCCACCACATATGAGACCTACCCACATGTGTACGCTCTTTCCTTCAGGTTGATTAGAAGGAGAATAAGTGAATGCTATATCCGAAACACTCTAATATGTCATGCAGATAAACTTAGATTCAACCCTTATAATAGATTTGAATAGATACATGTTTGATTTTTCTGGTGTGAGGATTAGGTTATATTTGACATAAATGTTAAGTGCAACATTTGGAATGTTGGTAATAAAGGAACACAAAATAGATAGAAAGATTTAAAAATACAATTATATTTGGAATTGATAAAGAATCATCATGAAATCATTTAAAATGATAAAACTTATAGCAAAGTCAATAGGATGTAGCTCTGAGCATTTCACATAATTTCATAATCTTTCAAAATGAGTCATACTTCCATTTGTGATTTCCTTAAAATCTTTTAATGATGAGCATTTCAAATATTGCATTTACCATTTGGAGCAGAAGATTGCTGCAAAAGGCTCATGAACTAGTATTAATTTAACATTTAGGCACATGACATAAACCATTTAGTTATCTCGTTAATTTAATTCTTTTCAATTAATTATATTAGGAAGCTTAGCTTGACGATATTAGATTTTCTAGGACTGGAGATTTCATAGAGAACTCCGCAAATTCAAAGTAACATATGCCTTGTGCAAATTAGTTTACATTGTATGCATTCGGTTAGGAACGTCTTCTTTCCAGCGAGATTTTGATGTGATAACATACGATGGAATTGCCAGAGAAGAGTATCCAACTTATGGTATCCTAAAGTTTACGGAACCCTATATAGTTGGAAAGGTCTGGACAGATGTTAGGCATATTGTAATGCCATAACTTTTCAATATATGTAGGATACTGGGAATCTGACCTGTATAATATTACTATTGCATATGTAATTTAATTTAATAACTATAATAAAAATTTAACCATTGGGCATAGCATACCACCCATTATTTTAACCCACGATCAAACATTCAAATACATCTCAATCTCCAATCTTAGTTGTTATATCTTAATAAAATTTTATGCTCTTATTGAAATCTTATTTTTACTTGTTATTCTTTACATTTAAAAGCATATTAACATATAATGTGGATATAATAATTTGGGTAAGAATAGTTAATAGACTTTTAACTTTAAGGATATAAAAAATCATACATTTCCATAAATTACTTTAAAACCTATGAATTTTACAAAGTACGAGTTCAAGAATGATTTTAAAAGGTCACAAGGTGGATTCTGTTTCCAAATTCATGAAACATGTACCTATACCTGCTCATCTATATTGTTCCACCATGAGAGAGCTAAACGGTGATGAAATTGCTACTTGGTCACCCTGTCGTTGAGTATCGAAGGCAATGAGGTTTGTCTCATCGAATGGCGCCCCCTCGTGACCTCTCTTGCCAAGGAGGACCTTCCCCCTCATGTACAATCTTCACGGAATAGAGATGCATATGGTTGGGCTGTCCAACATGGGGCATCTTCTTTATATCTGTTTTCGCTTTATCTTCAAGTTGGCCTTTGTGCACATCCAACTCTAGGAATCGCTTTTTACATAGGTTTTTCGAAGTAGTCACATCATGTTTCATTTGCCAGTCCGACTCCTAGTTGCCTTCAGAAGTTCCGCTGATATTTATAATGAGTTTGTAGAGTGGTTGAGCTAACCAAACTGGTTTAAGATCAATAATCGCCATTTTAGTTCTGTTTTATTATAGTTGAGTCGAGTTTGAATAACTATTTAAATATCTAATCGATTCATAAATTATTTATGAATAAATTAAAAATTATATTTTAAAATCATAACATTTTATGATTTATTAATAACTTTATTTTTATTCTTTATCAACTAAAATTACGGTATCTTTAATATGATTAAAATAAAATAATTTAAAACACAAAAGAATTTTATATAAAAATGGTTTCAAAAAACAAATAGTTGAAGTTTTTTTATCGACATGGAACACTCATGCCGGTAAAAGTATACAAAACCTTTATTTAAAAAAAAGTTATTCTTTTTTTTAAATCTTTTCTAATAATAAATCGATCACTTATGTGACTAAAATAAGAATTCTTCGGATTGGGAAAAAAAAAAAAAGAAACAACTTCGCTGATAATTTCAAATTTTTTGTTTGGTCAAAAGAGTCTTCCTAATTCATTATTATTGGGGTCTTGGATTAGCCATTGGTTTTTCTTTATTTTTTTGTTTAAATTTTTTAAGAATATGACGGGAGAAGAGAGGATAGGCTCATTAAATCAAAAGAAAAGAAAAAAGAAGATATGGGAATTCGACATAAGTGGTTGAAGTAATTGAGCATAAGATCCAAATGAATCAAAGAATCATGTTTGGCTCGGGAAGGGATAATGGAAGTTGGATGCCAAAGGTGTCCTTGGGGTGATTTTTTAAGTTTTACGAGGTGGAGACAATGGATCTATCCATGATTTTCCTTCCTTTTACTGCATTTAACTCAAGGGATTAAAGGGAAATAGTGCGTCAAGCTATCTGTAAAGGCCAACTTGATCCTTTTCTACAAGGACCTCGGATGAGGGAGCCCTATATAACAAGCAAGACATTTACCCCAAGATCAAGTAATTAGTTATCCTATTTTGAAGTGGGTTAACAAGAGCAACCGTGTAGATTTTTTGAACTTGAACTTCAAGGTAGTTTGGTGAATTTACAACCTAATCGAGTTAAAAAAAGAAAAAAAGTTTAAGCATATACGGAGTTTTAATGAATTTAAGTTGCATTAGAGCTTTTTAAAAGCAAATTTAGTCAAAAGCAATATATAATGCCGGAGACGAAAACTGTATGGCTACTTTCGGTTATTAATTTTAGACAGGCACTCTTCCAAATGTTTTCCAAAAGCTGAGCTTATGAGTCGATAATTTATTTTACAAGTGAATTTGCATTTTACTAGTAATTTTAGAGATGGCACTCTTCCAAATGCTTTTCATGTGCATATGTAAATATACGTCCATAATATTTTGTGCATTTTTTATATATGAAGTAACTGTAAGTTATGTTTTCCTCCTATAAAACAGACAAGGTCTAGGGTTTCTAAGATACGAAGGTGTTTGGAATTTAGCCGAATCTACTGAAGAAAATTTTACCTGATACGTCAATAGTACTGAGGCGAATCTTACATGAATATGCGTATCATCATGCACGTTGATTTATTTATTTATTTATTTTTCTTCTTCCATGTGATCATCAAAATGGAATGATAAGATAAAGTGATACTATAAGACGCAATTGCCGAGAAGTTTTAAATTAACATGTTTACTAATATATATATAAAAGACATCTAGCATTTGTTTTAGGCAAAAAGGCCGCAGGAAGTACGGAGGTTTTATAATTATATCAATTAAATCATAAATGTTTTCAGAGCTATGGTTTGCTCATCTAACATTTTTGAAAGCACCTAAATTATCCAAACTTTACCTTCTTTTTTTCATGCCACATCACCAAACTCGTTGGATCAAACAAATCTACTAAAATCCATACTACATTAATATTTATTAAAAAATTATAATATCATAAACTTATAGAATCTTATATATAAACCTATAATTTTAATAAACTATGAGTTGATTCCTTAAGAAGTCATTCTTTTTTATATTTATTGGACATATCATGGTTACTTTTTATATCTATAAGCCATTTTGTAAAAGTAATCTAATGCCATGTAAGTGTAAAAATAAAATGACAAAATTTGATCATTCAATAGGATCAATTTATTGTAGATGAGGAGATTTAATTGGCTTGTGTATATAGCATGAGTCTCAAATTTTACATAACTTGAGAGAAGTGACACAGCGCTAATATATGAAGATGACTTAGAGAGATAACCAAAGGAAGAGTAGGTGATCTTTGAGAGTTTGAATACACATGTAACAAGTAAAGGATCAACTCCACTATTATTGAGAAGAAGTAGATTGTTCTTCAAACTAACCGTTGTTTGATTTTTCATAATGGCAATTTAACAACACAACATTATTTTCTTTTTTAATATATAAATTCTCAAATGAAGAGTTCTTGAGGATTTTTAAGTTTAATTATCAATGATAATCATTGGATTACATGGATAGCCAAAGGCAAGATGAGTCCTTCTCTTGATGGATCCCTTCGTATGCTTTTTTTAAGTCTAGACCCATTGATAACCTCTCAGTTTAATGCATAAGCTTTCCCAAGAAAGATGAAAAGTGGACATTTACAATTTTTTTTCCAAGTCCACCAATCTACTAAGTTATCCTAAGTTTATAGACCTGAATCCTTGGCCCTTATCACTTAATTTAAAAAATCAAGCCTAGGTCATTACTATGTTTACAACCTAGATTCCACTTTAACCCCATACAATTTACTAGCAAATTTGTAATCATTTTTCTTTTTAGAATAACTTAATGAGTTTCCAAGAATACTTAATAAAATAACTCATATAAAAATTTCGGATGGATTGAACCCTCCTTATTAAAACAACTCAATGTACGTGCTTGAGAAAAAGTTTAATATATTTCTTCTTTAAATGGATGTTATGTTTTATACATAGTACAAATGATCAATTTATAAACAAATGTTATACACAATGAAAATGTCCATAATTATTTGACTGAAAAATATCCAAAAGTCTAAAAATTTTTGTCTTGTTGCAGTTAAATCTTAAAATTTTCAATTTTGCTAAAATTTACTATTTAAATAATAAGATACATTTGGTTTGCAAAATAAAATAAAGTAGGACTATAATTGCAATTTCTTTAAGGAGTAGGGTGGAGAGGTAATTATTATTACTTTATTTGGTTGTATTTAAAATGACATAACTAACAAATTAAGAACATATTTAAAAATACTAATATGTCCATATCCTAGTTGATGGCTTAACTGCTGAAACGACATATAGATAAATATGAAAATATGATTGAGAAGATCAAGAAATAAATAATTCTTGAATTCTATAAAGGAGTTGTAGTTCCTTAATTATTTAATAGTTCTAAAGAAATTTCGTGAAATGGCTATTTTGTAAATTAAATATTTATAAGAAAGTTTAAACACTTATGTTAATTTGATCAACTCAATGGTGTTGCACCCATTCGAAAAATATCCCCGTGATGCAGCACCACTCTCATACCCTCTTTTTCATTTCTTTTTCTTTTCATTTTTTTTTTTTTTTGCTAAAGAATACTTTATTAAATCAAGGCAAATGATCTAGATGTTGCAAATTCCAATCTACAGATAAACTAGCTAGGATGGGGTTTAACAACACAAAAGCTATAGCTCATTCCAAATTTTCTTTAGGCAGTAGCCCAATCAACACACTTATTCGCCTGTCTAGAAATCAAAGAAAAATCATAACTAGCAAACGTATTCTTCAAAGAAAAAATATCCTCTAAGGTTCTCCTTATTTTCCAAGACTGAATAGCTTCAGATGAAACTTGGTCAAAGAGAGTCTTTAAGTCCGTTTCAATAACAATATCTTGCCAATTCCTTCATCTTGTTGTCAAGAGACCTTCTTTCAAAGCCAAGGCTTTAGCTTCCTCACCATCCACATTTGGTAAATGTAACACGATACACTCCAAGAGCTACCTTATATTATTTTGACACACAATTCCTAGTTCGCCTACTTTAGTTGACAGATTAGTAGTTCCATCGACCTCTATTTTAATGGATTGATCAATAGGTAGTTGCCAAATAGTTGAAACTTGATTCCATGAGTCTGTTTTTTGGAATGAAGTAACTAGAGTGGTCATAGCAATAGGTGAGTATGGATTAAATTGATTTGTTTTTTTTTTTTTTTTGAATCAATCGAATTGAACTAAATCATAAAAATATAATTTAGTTTTTCATCACTTCAAATCTAATAATACGGTTTGATTTTAGATTTTTTTCAAACCATAAAATTTCAGTTTAGTTTATAGATTAAATTATATTATATTTTCTTTATATTTAATCTTATATAAGAAGTATTAAATTCATTTAACAATAAATATATTAATATTACATAAGAGATTAATAAAGTCAATATTTAAGCTATAGTTGTCAAAATTGCGATATTACTAGTATAATTCTCTGTGTTTACTCTTTTTATAAGACTTTTTTGAATTAAATCATGAATAAAATTGTCTTAATATAAACTCATAATAAAATTATGAATTTAGGTATACGATTTTATGAGTTTTGAAATTCTACAGAGTTTATGTGATTTCATACAATTCTATACAATTTTATGCGATTCTATTTAATTTTAATCTAATAAGCTATTAAAAGTAAAGAAAAAAAAATCATAATTTAAAGCAAACTCATCAAATTATGATTAAAATGATGCTATATTTGCTTATTTAACTTAAATTAATTTCATTATCAATTTTACTATTGAAGATATTTCCATCGATGATGAATGAGTACTTGAGGAAGAAGATATTTAATCTATTGAATAGTGATTGGTTGGGCATCATTTCAAGTGAAAAGGTCAAGGAAAAAAATAAAAGTAATATTATTGAGGAAATTGATGCACTTATAAATTTGGAGAATCATGCCTTAGAAAAATTGAAATTAAGATGCTTTAGAGATTCATGACATTGATACTATTGAAGATTAAATATAAATGGATATTTCAAAAGATTTGGAGTAAAAAAATATTGATATTATTGGTAGTAGCACCAATAACGAAATTGACAATAATGATAATGATAAAGTTGATTATAATTATAATTAGGTGAGTTTGTAGTAGTTTTTATAATTTTGAATAGTTGATAATTAATATTTTGTTTTTAGTTTAACTTTTTTATTATGATGATTTATATTGCTGTGTAATTTATATCAGTAATAATATATATTTTTCAATTTTATGTATTAGCATAATAATTTATAATTAACTATTTGTAGTATAACTTATATTATAACCAAAATTTATATTAAATTTCTTTATTTATACTATATTTTAAGTTTTTTATGACTTCTATAAATAAATATATAATTTTTTACTATTAATTTATATAAAACCATTTTTTTATTTGAATGGATTCGATTTGGTTAATATTTTTGCCTATCCCCAACTATAAAAAACCTGTTATGAAGTTCTTTTTGGATGTCCTTAATCACAATATCAAGACATAGTCCTTGATTGCTCAATCCCATCGTACACTTATTACATTACCATGTCTTTCTTATTCATTAAATCAATATATTTATATATAAGACACTATATTTCTTCATATACCAGCATTAAGTTCCTTTTCTTCTACAATTAACTAATGCTAGACTCTACAATTAATTTTAAGTTTTAACCTAAAAATCTAACATAAACATAAACCATAGAACGTTAGGGTTATATTAAGAGGAATTCATTGCATTATGCCTTTTTAAAAAGTAATTTAGGGAGATTTTATAATAATTAGGAAGTAATAGCAGGGTGTTGTGATGTTATAGTGGAATTTCCTGCAATTTCCAATTAGTTTTTTTTTTTTTTTGTTCACACACACAAATATAGCACACATTAGCAAAACTCACACTTGTATTATAGGCAACGTAAAAAATAAAGTAAATAAATTATACAAAAGATTGTTTTAAAATATAGTTTTTTTGTTCTATTATATGGTACTTATCATTCAAGGAAGAGGGAATACATCCCTACTTAACCACAAAAAATAACTCCATTTCAACTATAACTATTTTCTTTATTTTCAAATTTATTTGAGTAATATGTTTTCCAAGTCATGTATTCATATAAGATACCAAAGACAAGATGTCTTATGCTTTAATATTATAGATATATAGTTTGATTCAATTTTTATGTTTTGAATTTAATTATACCATTCTATTTTGATTTTACACATACAACTCATATACATGTTTATGTATGAATGCACATATGTATGTGTGTACTCCTAAGCATGGATGTCTGCAAATACAATATGCAAAGGAAAAGAATAATAATATTGTTGCAAATTAAGATAGAATTAGAAGTTTTCAATGGAAATGAGAAAAAGGAACCTAGCTTGTTTGATAAATTTGCTAGCAAAAAATAAAGAGATAGAGGAAGGCGGTTGGCATGTGTGGCGATTTATCATATAATTTTTTCTTTTTTTTTTTTAGTTTCAAATAGATAATTTAAAATAAGGTAGTGTTTAGTTGCTAATATTTTGTGGTACTTGATTGAACAAAAACTTTAATTCTTCGTTTAGTTTAAATATTTGGTTTAAGTACTGAACACAAAAAATTCTTGGAGTACTAGACAAAATGGCTAAATCTTATACCATATAAAATTAAGTACAAAATTAATTTCACAAGACAAAACCAAAATTCTGATTTTTAGGATACCATATGCCTAAATTAGAAGTATTAACTAGGTATTTAAAAATTCTCTTTACAGCTGATAAATGAATTTCTATTGGTGCAACTTGAAATCTAACACACGAACACACACTGGACAAAATATCAGGTCTAGATGCATTCAAATATAATAAAGAACCTATAAGACTCCTATAAAGTTTTTCACTTACCTTCTTTCCATTTAAGTCAGAGTCTAACCTTGATGAAGTACTCATAGGTGTTGTAACCTTTTTGCATCCTTCATATCCAAATTTCTTCAATATTTGTTTTGTGTATTTTTCTTGATGAACAAAAATTCCTTCCTTTGTTTGTTTTATTTGAAGCCCCAAAAAGAATGTCAACTCTCCCATCATTGACATCTCAAATTCTGCCTGCATGGTCTCAGCAAACTCTTGACACAACAATTCTTTAGTAGATCCAAAGATAATATCATCTACATATATTTGTACAACTAAGATATCATTATCAAAAGTTTTTAAGAATAAAGTAGTATCCACTTTTCCTCTATGAAAACCTTTAGAGATCAAAATCATACTCAATCTTTCATACTAAGCTCTTGGAGCTTGTTTCAAACCATATAGTGCTTTATTTAATTTAAAAACATAGTCTGATTTGAAAGGATCTTCAAAACCACGTGGTTATTCCACATAAACTTCTTCCTTTATAAAACCATTTAAAAATGCACTTTTTACATCCATTTGAAAAACTTTAAAATCCTTATAAGATGCATATGCAAGCATTAACCATATTGCTTCTAGTCTAGCAACAGGTGCATATGTTTCATCAAAATCTATTCCTTCTTCTTGTGAATAACCTTTAGCTACTAATCTTGCTTTATTTCTTATAATTTTACCATCTTCATCTAATTTATTTTTAAACACCCATTTAGTTCCAATTATAGACTTTCCTCTAGGTCTAGGAACTAAATTCCATACATTGTTTCTTTGAAATTGATTTAATTCTTCTTGCATAGACATAATCCAATTAGCATCATTCAACGCTTCTTCAATCTTACTAGGTTCAATTTCAAATAACAACACAAAATGATTTTCAAGATTTTGTAGTTTAGCTTTTGTTTTAACACCCGATTGTATATCACCTATTATTTGATCAGAAGGATGTGCGGACTTATACCTCCAAGCTTTAGAAGCTTCTTGTTCAGATCTTATAACTTCTGAAGTACCTTCTGTATTTGCCTCTGAAATAGGTTCTGGATGATCAGATCCTCGAATGTTAACAGCATGTGCTTCTGACTTAGTTTCTGAACTAACTTCTGCTTTAGAATTGGAGTCCTTTTCTTCATCAGAATCAACATCTTTTAAATCCTCAATAAACTTAACATTTATAGACTCTTCAATAGTTTTTGATGACTTATTGAAAACACGATAAGCACGACTATTTAAAGAATATCCTAAGAAAATAGCTTCTTCAGATCTTTCATCAAACTTACCAAGGTTGAGTGGGTTCTTCTTCACAAAACAGTTAGATCCAAAGATATAAAAATATGAAACGTTAGGTTTCTTACCTCGAAACATCTCATAAGCAGTCTTTGATGTCATAGGTCGAATGAAAACTCTATTGATGATATAGCAAGCTGTAGAAACTGCTTCTGCCCAGAAATACTTAGCAATTCCACTCTCATTTAACATAGATTTAGTCATCTCTTGTAAAGTTCTATTCTTGCGTTCCACTACTCCATTTTGTTGAGGAGTGTATGGAGCTGAGAAATTATGAGATATACCATGTTCTTCACAAAAATTTAAAAAACTTGCATTTTGAAATTCTGTTCCATGATCAGTTCGAAGACTAGTTATGGAAACTCCTTTTTCATTTTGTATTTGTTTTGCAAACTTTTGAAAAGAATCAAAGGTATCTCTTTTGTGTCGCAAGAATATAACCCAAGTGTATCTTGAAAAATCATCAACAATAACAAATCCATATTTGCTTCCACCTATGCTTAAGACTCTAATAGGTCCAAAAAAATCTAGATGCAATAATTCAAGTGGTCTCTTAGTCGAGATTACATTTTTACTTCTATGAGAAACAGAAACCATTTTATTCTTTAAACAAGTATCACATTTCACATCTTGTTTAATATTTATCTTAGGTAATCCTTTAATAATATCCTTTTTAGATAATTTTTCTAAGTGATTAAAATTAACATGTCTTAGTCGTTTATGCCAAGCAAAAACATGATCATTCAAAGAAATTAAACAACAATCATTATTGATTTCATCTGGTTTTATAAGATAGATATTTCTTTTCCTAATTCCTTCAAATAATCTTTCATCATTTTCATTAAAAGCATAGCACTTGTCTTGATCAAAAATCATTCTATAACCTTTATCACATAACTGACTAATACTAAGTAAATTATGTTTTAGACCTTACACAAGATATACATTTTCAATAAGAAACGTAGGCATACCAATCGTTCCAGTGGCAATTATTTTACCTCTACCATCATCTCCAAACTTTACATATCCTTTTTCTTCCCAAGTTATGCTATTGAACAATGAAGCATCTCCAGTCATATGTCTAGAACATCCACTATCCAAATACCAAGTTCCTCTTATTTTAGCTTCATGCCCCTGTACAAATAAAAAGAATTAAGTCCTTTTAGGAACCCAAGCAAGTTTGGGCCCTTTAAAAGATAAGCTCATTTGATTTCTTCGATTTACTTGTTGACTACTGAGCTTATTTCTTTTATAATAGCAAAATTTCTCAATATGACCAAACTTATTACAAAAGAAGCATGCATAAGAATTAACATTCCTATACCTGTCATTTACCTGTTTCTGGAAATTCTGGTTTGTATAACTTCTGTTATACCTTCTAGTATTGCTTTTGTAGTACCCATTGTGTGGATACTTCTTGTCAGAATACCTTCTGTAACAGCCTCTGGTATTTCCTCTTTTAACAATATTTGTATTCGAAATGTACTCTTTACTTTTGAATTTATCAGTTAAGACTTGCTTAGCTTTAACAAAAAATTGTATTTTGATTCGATTTTGAACTCGAACCATGCTCATATCCTAACCCATGTTTTTCATTTGAAACCCTTTGTGAAGAAATTAACATGGTCAATTTCTTATCACTTTCATCAAATTTCTTAAAGGTAGTTTTCAACAAATTTGACAGTTCATCAATCTTTACCTTCATGTTACTTGTTTCTGCTTCAAGTAATTGATTTTCTATTCTTAGTTTCTCTATACTCACATGCATGGATTCATTTTCTTGTTTCAAGATATCATTTTCATCCGCAAGTAACGAATTTGTTTGCTTTACTACCTCCTTTTCATTCTTAAGAGCGTTTATTTCATTTTCATACTTAGCTAATTTTGTATCAGCTCTTTTTAGTGCCTTTAGTAGCTTACTCATTTCTACTAGCATGTCAGTTTCAGTTACATCTTCATCAGATTCAGAATGTACCTCAGAACTAGCCATTAAGCACAAATTTGCCTCATCTTCTTCTTCTTCCGAATCCTCTGAATTTGTCTTTGTATCCTCTAAATCACTCCATGTTGCTAGCATTGCTCGACTTTTCTTTTTATAATTTTCCATTTTCTTGATCAGTGTTGGACATTTGTATTTGATGTGGCCTGGCTTTTTGCATTCATAACATTGAATCTCCCTTTTCTCTTTCTTCTTTTCTTTCTCCTTGTACACTTTTCCTGCATCATTATGCTTATATTCAGTACTTTTCTTGAAAACATTAAACTTCTTACCTCTTTGCTTCTTGAGCAGCCTGTTGAGTCTACGTGCTAGAAGACTGATGTCCTCTTCTTTCTCATCGTCGCTATCATCCGTTTCAGTTTCATTTTGCTTTATTTCCTTGACTTTAAACGCAATTCCTTTGGCACCGTCTTCTCCTCTTTGCGTGGTCTTTATGTGTGACTCATATGCCATGAGCTTTTCTCTCAATTGACTGAGAGTTAGCTTGTTTAGGTCTTGAGCTTCCTCTATAGCAGTTTTCTTTGCATCCCAAGATGGTGGCAATATCCTCAACATTTTCCTCACAAGATCTGGATCTGGAAGTTTCTTTCCAAGTGATGCAAGCTCATTTGTGATAGCTGTAAACCTGTTAAAAGCATCTTTGACATCTTCATTAGACTTAAACTTAAATAATTCATACTGTTGAATTAAAGCATTTATCTTAGTTTCCTTGATGGTATCCGTCCCTTCATATGTATCGGATAGGATATCCCAAATCTCCTTTGCACTAGCACACGATGATATTAAATAGAACTCTGATGGAGCAATAGTAGTCAGTAATAAATTTTTTGCTTTGTTGTTCTTCTCGATAATTTTCTTCTCTGAATCTGACAAGGTTGAATCTCCGTTCAAGGTGATCAAACTGTCTCCATGTGAAATGACCTGCCATGAATCATAATCATTAGCTTTGATGTAAGTTTCCATACGCATCTTCCAATATGAGAAGTTTGAGCCATCGAAATAGGGAGCTCGATTAATTGCAACATTATTTTCAACCATTTTGGATCACTCAAAATAGATGAGTCGTGCTCTGATACCAATTGTTGGTCCCAATTAGATTAATCAAGAGGGGGTGAATTGATTAATTACTTAAAATTTCACTTTTTCGCGAATCAACTAAAACTCTTGACTAATAAAATCACGTGAATAACAATAATGAAGAACAATAATGTGCAGTAAATAAAAGTAGAGAAGAGTAGAATGCTCAGATATTTATAGAGGTTCCGCCTCGAGCGTCAGTCCTCTCTTCCAGCTCCACGCCGAGGTCCCGGTTGTCTATACCGGTTGTGTTTCACTATATCAACAAATCAAAGATATACAACACAAGCCTCTTCAAGGCAAAGTCTCATTGTTAAGTCTTTCTAGCTTCTTCACTAAGCTAATCACTCAACTACAGTGATGAAACAACAAACAATTCCCTTTCCACGAAAGGAATCTCAACAACAACAACAAAGAGGAATAACAAATTTCCTCTAGATCACATATATATGTTACGATGTTTGCTTGAAGATGTATGAGTCTTTTCTTCTCGTGTGTAATTTTTTTCTTTCAACAACGTTCTTCACACTTATTTTTCATTTGAATTAAACACTTTATATATGGAGAAAACATAACGGCTACTTTCCACGTGATAATCTTGAATTTATTTTTGAATTTTCAATTCAAAAACAAGTTGAATCTGTTGAGGAAGATCTGCATTCGTGATATTCTTGTTGAGGATAAGCTTGGATAATTAGTTTGACCGAGATCTTCTTTGGATATATCTCTTGGATCAAGTTTGTTGAAGATATCCCTCACATTGTGGAACCATATCTTGATATAACAACCATATCTCTTATCCTTATCTTTGTAACTGCTGGATCTCCCAAAATATAGTACAAATATCCAATTTTAAATTTGGATAAAACTTGTAAATCCTATATGATCTCACTTTATCATAAAATGAAATCTTTGAATAAAATCTTGTAAAACTTGATGTAAATTAAAAAAAACCCTTGATATAAAATCCAACTTTAGCAAAACACATCAAGTATGTTACCCAAAAATACTTGACACGGGGAGCTAGGCCTTGAAATTTATTAAAACTATCGATATAAAATTTAGAATCGTAATCTGGAAAAATTCGTAACAGACATGAAAGGTTCTGAAAGTGCTTCTGAAGCAAACCTGTTAACTGTCCTGAAGGTTCTGAAAGTGCTTCTGAAACAAACCTATCAACTGTTTTCCTATTATGAAGGTTCTAAAAGTGTTTCTGAAAGGTTACCACGATAACTACGGATACACTACACAACTTCTGAAACACCTTCTGTCAGAACAAAAATAGTCTTTATAACACTTTTGAAGGTTCTGAACAAGCTTCTGTCTCCTTGTTCAACTTTAGAAAAATTACGTGCTATCTTAAACACTCGTTACACTTATTCCTCTTTTGTTAACATCAAAACTAAACTAGAGAACTTAACATTCTCCCCTTAACATCAACAGTTAGCTAGTATTACAAGTCTTACTTATGCGCTTTACTTTTGGAAAATTGACATGACTACATGATAGAGTTAATCTTCACTTGTATGCGTGCTCCTTTGGCTTAATCATGGATCATCATGGAATTTTGATTTATCTTCTTGGATGGAGAGTTTACATCAACATGCTTGCAATGGCTATTATTGATTTTTATTATATGAACTTTATTTTGACTAAAAAGGTAGAGAGGGGAGTATTAGATGAATAAACATTGGCTAGGCATGAAATGCGTTGAGAAGTAATTGATTCACTTATTAATGGAAGTGATACGAATTGTTTATGGGAGTTAAGGATGTATTGGAATAGTTTTGTACATCTTTGTGAACTCCTTAAGGTACGAGGGGGATTGCATTCTAATGGAAGAGCAACGATTGAAGAACAAGTTGCTATTTTTCTTAACATCCTTATGCATCATACAAAGGATAGGAGTATTCAAGTGAGATTTTGTAGATTAGGTAAGACTATTAGTAGAAATTGCTATCAAATGTTAGCTACTATCTTAAGGTTAGAAGATATGTTACTTGCAAAACCTAATCCAATACCACAAGATTGAAATGATGAAAGGTTGAAATGGTTTAAAGTATTTGTTTAATTTTTTTTCATAAATTTGTCCATAATGGACATGATTACTTATAATACATTATCGATTTTTTGTTTGTTTGCTTAAGAACATATTAGGGTTGTCTAAGAGCATTAGATAGTACCTACATTGCATTGACAACACCAATTGTAGATAAACCTAGGTATAGAACAAGGAAAGGGCATCTTGCAACAAATGTCATGGGAGTATGTGATCGTGACTTGAAATTTATCTATGTATTAGCAGGATGGAAAGAGTCTACATCAGATTCTAATGTTGAGACATTTGCAAATGCTATGAAAGATTTATAGAATGAGGGTCAAGATGCTTTTGAAAAAGAGGTGAAATAAGAAGAAGTGCCACAATCTCTTGAAGCCTCTAGCTATGCCTCACGTGATTCGTTTGTGGGACCCACTAGCAAGCATCGGATGACAAAATATGCTGCTGAATTCATTTCAACATTTGAAAAGAGTATAAGTGATGTTAGGAGTGAATTTGCTTTACTTATTAGGCAAATTGCGAATCCTCCAAGAGATGATATAGTTGAAGAGTTAAAAACCTTAGGATTATCAGAAAATGAAAAGTTAGATGTTCTTATGCAAATTATTACAAATCTACAATATGAAAAGTTCTTTTGGAGGCTCCAAGGGAAATAGAGGCTAGCATATGTTAGGCATTTTATTTGTTTATTTTAAAAATATTTGGAGTATTTGGTCAATTAAGACTTCTTTAATTAGTGTGTTCTTAGTTTACATGAAACCTTTTTTATTTTGTGATGCCTATGGTTGACTCTATTAAGAGCACATTTGATGTGCATATTTTGTTTAAATGCCAATCTTATTTCCAATTTATAAGTCATTCCTAAATGCATTACATGACGACTTTTGGTATGTGTCAATTATATTGATAGTTTATTAAGAGTATTGAACATTACTTTCATGATAATGCTAGTTTCTTAAGATTAGTTCTTATATTATCGACTATTATATTGAAAATATTGATTTTATTTACTATTGAAATTTTCAATATGTATCAAATTATTGTAATTTAATTAACATTATAGTTATTAAATATTAAAGCAAATTATTGTAATTTAATATGTATTAATTTGTTATAATATTAATTTAATTAACATTACGGTAATTAAATATAATTTACATTTTTTCGTTATCATTATTAAATATTATTAATATAATATTTATAATGTGTTATATTATTAAATATAACACAAATTACTGTAATTTATAATGTGAATATTTTTTTAATCAATAGATCTACATTTATTATTTTATATAATTTTTTTAATTACGTAAATTAAATAATCTCTTTAAATTGTATGTTTTTATAATATTAAAAATATAATTAAATGACTATGATATTATACAAATTGTATAAATGTCAAAAATACCATATTCAGTATAGTACTTTATAATTTTAAACAATGAATATCATAAAAAATTTTGTTCAATACTAAACATACTAAACGTAGTACCAAAAAATTGTTTTTTCTTGTTTTTCTTGTTTTTCTTGTTTTATACTGTCTAATACTTTTTGTACTGTTTAATACTGTAAACCAAACGCTACATAAAAGTTACTCAAGATCACTAAAGGCACTAAACAATCTAAGCCCTTCAATATATATATATGTATATATATATTTCAAATTGGTTTAATGCATTAAACGTAGTCTAATCGATGTTATATATTTT